>CM046441.1:44672934-45272682 GCA_025506515.1 Flaveria trinervia
ACTAAAAGAAGAAGCCAAAGTCATCTACCTACACCCCAGGCTGAATCAGATCAACCTGAGGAAGTGCATGATGAGGCAGCCCAATAACTCCAATGCAAGTGGCTTCTAGCAACCGAGACACCATCTTATCCTGGACTTACTCTACCAATCCAGAAAGATGGAATGTTATCAGAGATCAAGGTGTTGAAAATGTCTACTCATGGCAAGACATAATCAACTTACCTCTGCATGATCTCTTTGAAATGAGAAGATACTATGAGAGTCTTAAGATCCTGACCATCAAATGAAGAAAGGGATGGTATTGATTATTCTGAAGACTACAAACTTTAAAGATCTTCTAGGTGTTTTGGTAGCATCAGCCTAGGGGAGTTTGTAAGGATTCCTGAAGTCTGATGCAACCCAAAACTGCCTAAGTGTTTCAGCAACATGCACTAAGTACTGAAGTGAAGAATGCTTCGGAAGAATTACACAAAGCATTAGAAAATACTCTAAGTGTAATATCTTCCGAAGCCAAGACCAATATCTCCGAAGCCTAACATGAAGTCTTCCGAAGCTTGAAGAGACAAAGTCTTCCCGAAAGCTTCAACCTATGAAGACAGATTTCTTCCGAAGACTTTTAGTACACATGCTTTATCTGATGTACTGTTCCATAAAGCACCTTTTCCGCTGCATCTCTGATAAGTCACCAACTTACAAGAGTTGGTGAAAAGGTCCATGCTTTTGGTAACTGTACATTGAGGTCTTGAGTCTGAAACTTTCCACTTTATGTACTTTATCCTTTTTATAATGTATAAGGATGTGAGCTATGGCATGTCATAGTCACAAGGTCAAAAGGCAGATATGCCTTTTGATCCTACAATTGATTTTGTTAGTGTCTAGTCAATTGTCCAGCTGGCTTTCATAGTATAGCCGGCTGTAGGTTGTAGTATAAGTATTCCAAGTTCTTGTAACTTTCGGTAATGCTTTGTAACACTTGTAAAAGAACTTGAGAAAGCAATATACTGCTACCTTGAAAACTATACTCTCTTGTTCTGTCTCTTGCTTTACTTGTGTTCTCTGCATCACCTTTGGTTACCCAGTTCACTGTTTGATTAACGTTTAGTTAATCTCCTCATTGTGTTGTTGTGTTGTAATTGTGTCCAAGCCCTTGAACGATCCTGCAGTCACCCATATGAAGACCTGCCTTGAATAAGTTCTTCAAAAGTGATAGTTCACCAAGCACCATGTTTATGCAAGCATTTCCTTTCAAGGTTCAACACAAACTGATCTCATTTGTTGATACCAATAGACAATTAACCCTACGACCAACAAGGATCTTTTGTTTTAGTTTTAAATTAGTGACTTAGTCAACTTCGATACTTCCTTAGCTAGAATATGTTGTACTTCACATTGAATACTTTTTTTCACCATGGAAGTATTTTCTAAACATGCCATGTGATTTAGATTACTGAGTGCGAACCAGTTGACAACCTAATGTTTCCTACAAAGAAGCTCCTTTAGGAGCCTAATGAAGGATTTAGAACGATACAAACCACTGGTCAAGAACTTAACAACTTGATAAAAACCATTGGTCAAGATATTCATTCACTTAAGTCTTCGAAGTTGGTTCATGCCTACACCATACACAATACTAGGATGTAGCTCTTCGTGCATCAAGGAATCTCAAGACTACCCAGATCTAAGTATTACTTTATGACCAAGGTCATAATCATGTAGGTGAAGTAATAGAGCCTCATAAATACTCAACAATCTTACTCAATGCTGATTCTATCAAAATTAGGCATTCAAATACATTTTGTGTGCATTTAATAAACAAACTTCTCAGTTATACAAGTTCCCTTTTTGTTGACGCGATCCCTTAGCTTCAGTTTGATATGTTTATGTTTTGTCAACTCAAATCCTATGTTGCTCATCAAATCGCCTCTGTCATATCCCAATCTTATTACATTTGCAACCAAAAATTAAGTATTCATGAAAGGATAGAATTTATAGAAGTCGACTATTATCTAATTACATTGGCTAGTAGCCATTTAAACTAAACAATCCCCACCCCCCACCCCCCCACCCCCCCCCCCCCCCCCCCCCCCCCCACCCCAACAAAAATAAATAAATAAATAAATAAAATCCAAACCCCCCAACACCCACTATTAAGTCAAATACATATCATCACAAAATTTCAACTTGTACAATCTTTACCAAACCTCCATGTAAAAAATATATAAATTATATATAACAAATTAGTGGAAGAAACACTAAACATATCCCAAACTTCTCACTCCTACCAGCCAGCTGATGTGACACCAATTGACCGTCAAGAAAAAAGCCTTGTGATCCCAGTTGAGAAGTAATTTTATTTACCGTTATAGTATTATTATTAGTATAAGTTTATTTGTATATATGGCTCAACATAGGCTTTCTAGGATGTATATATGAAGAGTTCCTCGTTCATTGAATTCATTTAGATAATGTCAATTAAATTTTACAGCACTAAAAGCCGAGGTGATAATGCACAAGTCATATACAAAGATCATTCAATTTGTCATCTTTCTCTAAAATATTATACAAACATAGCTTAAAAACATTAGAACTAAAAACAAAACAACATGCCTGCAAAAATAAAGAAGTCCCGCATGAAGATGGGAAAATCATGTTGATACCTATGACTGCACTACATGATTTGCTGGAAACTGTATAGTTTTCTTGATAATCTATGCACCATACTTTGCAATCACCAATATATGATCAAGAAACCCCGCATACTTGCAACAGTTCTCACAAAATGATTTTCACCTTCTTCTCAACTGAAAGTCAGTTTGTCCATTATAGTTGGACGGAGTAGAACTCAAAGCGCCCCTATGATTTATTGGTTTGCTTTGTTTGATCACTAATTGAAATAACAGTGTCTTTTGACGGATGCATTCTTAAGGCATTAGCAAACATTCGTTTTGCAGCTCCAATATGTTCCTCTTTTAGATTATGCTTGGGGGCATTCGTATCACCTTTTCTAGCACTGGAAGTAGTTGATGCAAGGTTTTGCGGCACCTTTTTACTTGGATGTTGTGGACCATTTGACTTTTGACAAGTTTGCAAGCTTGTTTGACCGGATGATTGATGTTTTGCCTCGTTAGAAGGTTCGCAGTATTTTATTGACTCTTTGATGCATATCCCTTCATTAGATTGTTTAATTCTCTGGCCAAGTGCATGAGCAATCATACGCCGAGCGACAACAGGATTATTTTTAGGCCTCTCTTTTTCTATGTCATCATTTTCAGTTGAAAAAATCCGCTTCCGAGCTGCCAGGTAGGCTGACTCTCTGTCCTCTAAGGAAACTCTAGCACATAATTTGTCTACCTTTGTCACTGATAAAGGGAAATCAAATTAGAGGTGATAATTTCAACCGATTGCGTTGATTCAGTTATGTTTTATTCTATAGGTCAAACTAGTAGAACCAAAATATTATCTTCAAAGCAAATTGCAGTGTATTTGTTATTATTAAACTAATATAATTTTTGTAATCACATTTGACACATTGGTTACTTACAATGTGTTCCAGGGTCAAACCACCTATCTCAACTCCTAAAGAACAACCTTTTTTGACCTGTTTACCAACCCATCCGGCCCATCTCTACTAGATTCTATATTTAAAATCATGTGTCATTACTTTAGTAAGAGTTGTATTTATACATGCAAGCAAAAGCTACACTCCCAGAAAAAATTACCAGCAGAACCATCCTCTCTTTGTGTTAGAAGCTGTGACGTAATTGGAGACTGATAATCATCATGTTCTTCCCACAACAGATCTGCAACAAGAATGGAGGGTCTGAAATACAAAAGGTCTTCATCAGAATCTTAAAAGCTATATAACCCATCAAAGAGGATACATATGGTTATCGTATCTATTTTGTTAACAAATAATTATTTATCTATGAAGAAACAGCAACAAAAAAATGAGAACTACAATTTCAGGTAAAAGTGATTTAGACGGACATTGATGTTTCCTCACAACGTTTTAAAACGAGATGCCGATCCTCTCCTTCACCATGGATTGATGAGAAAATCTTGCATACAAAAAGGGAAACTTCATTAACAACTACAAAATTGAACATGATAAACAGCAGATGTGGAAATTGGGTAGGATCAGGCAGGTCAAAGTGGGTAGCTTTAGCACAGGTTGGATAGGATCAGGTTGACCCAAAACACTTTAATGATGAAAATTAGTAGAGTTTTTTAAAAGATGATAATCTAATATTTTAATAGAGATAAAAGGGAGTGGTATGCATTAAAAAATACACACTGAACTTTCAACCCACATGACCCATTTCCTTTTTAACTTTAGAAGTAAAACATTACCCAAATAAATCCATCCATAAGTAAATAGGTTAAAACTGCCACCGATAAAAAACAATGATGCCTACAAAAGGTGAGAGATTGCCAAATGAATGATACCCGAATATATCAGCAAGACGGTGTAAAAGAAGACGATTGTACGGGTTCATTGGCTCCAGTTCAAGCACATCAGTCAGGCTGCAACACGGCAGAATTTAGATTTTGTTCCAACTCTCTTTATATCAGAGAACCGCAAACAAATTGTGAAAACAACTACATAATTAGACAACTGCCAGGAAGCACTAAATACAAACCACCGATAAGAATTATGGAATCCATCTGTCATCAAGAAAATCTTATCAATCTAACTTTTCATAGCAAACTACAATTCTTACTCCAAGTGTTCGATAAGCATCATGATTTAATATCAATCTAATTTTTTATAGCAAACCATCAATTCTTACTCCCAGTGTTCTGTTAGTTTAATTCTTGTATTGTATAGTTTTAATGTTTTGTTCTTGAAGTGTAGAAATAGCAAAGTGTAGGGATCAATTGTGTAAATAGTTAGTTAGTGCTTCTAACTACTATAAAACAGTGATGTAGTGTGTAATGTAACTACTTCGATAATAATACTTGATGATCTTCATGTTCAGTTTGTAACAATTGGTATCAGAGCGACTATAGGCTCTCGATCCATCATCTTCATCTTCGAATCTCGATCGAATTCCCTCGATCATCCACTGACTGTGATTAACAGCAATTCCCCACCCAATTCGATCCCTTGATTCAGTTTGATGGCGGACCAAAGCAGACAGGTGGTTCTAAAAGACATTAGCGATCCAATTTCATTCAAGATCCCAATCCTTACGCCGACGAATTACACCTCCTGGGCAATAAAGATGGAGGCGTTCATGGATGCCCAGGGGCTCTAGGATGCCATTGAACCACCCACCCCAGGCGCGGTGGATGCCAAGTTAGGCAAGAGCCTTCATCTTCCAGACTTTTGCCGGAGGATGTAATTATGCAGGTGGTTGCATTCAAGTCTGCGAAGGAAATATGGGGCGCCTTGAAGAAGTGCTATGTAGGTGAGGACAGAGTTAAATAGGCATGAATTCAAACTCTAGATCATGAGTTTGAAATGTTGACCATGGGGGAGTTTGAATCAATATATGAATTTGCGGGCAAGATAGGAGAATTGGTGTCACGTTATAGAGCCCTGGGGACAACCGTTCCAGCCACTAAACAAGTGAGGAAGGTCTTGAAGGCAGCCCCAGATAGATTCCTCCCTATTGTAGCGGCCATAGAGCAATTTGCCAACCTGGCAGCTATGACCTTTGAAGACTTGGTGGGGAGGTTGAAAGCGTACGAAGAGAGTTGAAACCAGCCTCTCAAGCAAAGAACCCATCAAGGCAGTTACTCTTGACAAAAAGTGAATGGCAAGAAAAGGCCAGAGTGAGTCAAAGGCTTAGAATCAACGAACCAGTTGATGGGATAACAAAGGCAAGGGAAAAGGAAGGGGAAGGTATGCACAGGGCAGGGGAAGCAAATCCAGAACTGATGGTGGTGATAAAAGTCCAAACACCACCAAGAAGGACAAGAGAAACATGAGATGTTTCAACTGTGATAAATTCGGCCATTTCTCAAGTGAGTGTCAGGCTCCAAGAAAGACCAGGAAGCACACTTGGCACAAACTCAAGAAGATCAAGCACCAGCCCTGTTGATGGTCCAACATGATATGGGCCTACTTGAGGAACAAAGTGTATTCCCACAGGAACTGCCACATGAAGGTGACACTTGCACCTGGTATCCTGACAATAGGGCCAGCAACCACATGACTGGCATCAAAACCCATTTCACTAAACTTGATGAAGCCATAACAGGCAAGGTGAAGTTTGGGGATGGGTCAGTGGTTGTAATCAAAAGCAGGGGATCCATATGCTTTCAATGTAGCAATGGTGAACATAAAGTAGTGACCAATGTCTACTTCATACCTGCTCTGAGAAGTAATATTCTTAGTCTGGGTCAACCGGATGAAGTGGGATGTAAAATCTTAATAAAAGAAGGCTACCTATAGGTCTATGAGAAAAGCGGAAGGACCCTGATGAAGGTAAAGAAATCTGAAAACAGACTGTACAAAATAAAATCACTATCGCACCCCCCATGTGCTTACTTACAGCCATGCATGACCAAGCTTGGACATGGCATGCAAGGCTAGGACATCTGAGTTTTGACTCCATAAACCGCATGTCTAGACAGAATATGGTAAGGGGAATGCCCAAGATAAGCCACAAATCACAACTATGTGAGAGTTGTCTGGTTGGTAAACATACGAGTCAAGCTTACCCTGGTACAAGCAATTTCACCGCAAAGACACCCCTTGAATTGGTACATGTTGATCTGTGTGGGCAATAGACCCACCCACACCTGCGGGGAACAAATACTTTATCCTCCTGGTGGATGACTATTCAAGATTCATGTGGGTATACTTACTTAAGTCTAAAGCTGAGGCACCAGAAGCATTCAAGATGTTCCAAGCCCAAGTCCAATCAAAAACAACTTACAAGATCAAGGCCCTTAGAACAGATCAGAGGGGAGAGTTTACTTCCAAAAGTTTTGATCAGCTATGTGGCCTGGAGGGAATTAAGAAATACCTGACAGCTCCCTACTCTCCAGAACAGAATGGGGTTGTGGAGAGGAGAAATCAAATAGTGATGGGCATGATTAGGTCTATTCTAAAGGCAGTGCATATGCCTTTGGAACTCTGGGCTGAAGCTATAAGACACTCAGTCTTTCTTCTGAATAGGAGTCCCACAAAGGCCCTAGAGGATATGACCCCTTACGAGAGTCTCTTTAAAAGAAAGCCAAAGATAAAACATCTAGGGGTGTTTGGATGCAGGGCACATGTAAAGATCCTTAGTCACCAAGTAAAGAAGCTAGATGATAGGAGTGTTCCAATAGTGCATCTAGGCATAGAACCTGGTACTAAAGCCTACAGGTTGTATAATCCAGTGACTAGGAGGATAGTAGTGAGCAGAGATGTGAAATTTAAGGAAGGAAAAGCATGGGAATGGGATAAAAGTGATCCTGATGTGTCCAGCCGAAGGTATGCAACATTTGGTATGTCCTCAAGTTTGCCTGGTCTAAGTGATGTTGCATCACCTGTGCAAACATCTGACCATGTGAGTTAGAACTTTGATATGGTTACTGGGAATGAACTTCACAGGATCTGAATTAGTTCACTTTTGAATCTGGAGAAGCATTGGAGGAATCAAGGGGTGCAAGTGAAGATTATCCTATAGAAGGTGCACAGGTTCCCAGATCAACCTATGATGATACCCCACCTAAAGATTTTACAAGCCTTAATGATGTGTTCAATAGGACAGAGGTCTTAGAACAGATTCCTTTTGAGCCTTTTATATTCAATGAATCAGATTGCTGTTGATTAAAGAACCAATCAACTATGAGCAGGCTAAGGTCAACCCTGGGTGGAGAAAAGCTATGCAAGAAGAGATTGATAGCATAAAGAAGAACAGAACTTGGAAGTTAGTTGAGTGTCCAAAGGGAGTGAAACCTATAGGAGTTAAGTGGCTCTTTAAACTCAAAAGGAATGCAAAGGGTAGGGTTATTAGCACAAAGCTAGGTTGGTTGTGAAAGGCTATGTTCAAAAGTATGGAGTTGACTATGAGGAGGTGTTTCCTCCTGTTGCTAGGTTAGAAACTGTGAGGTTAATTCTAGCTTTGGCAGCTGCAAACAAGTGGAAGGTTCATCACCTGGATGTTAAGACAACCTTCTTGAATGGGGATCTAAAAGAGGATGTGTATGTGACACAGCCAGAAGGTTTTGTGAAACCTGGCAAGGAAAGGTTGGTGTATAAGCTCATTAAGGCATTATATGGCCTTAAGCAGGCTCTAAGAGCTTGGAATAAGAAGTTACATGATACCTTAATAGAGTTTGGTTTTAAAAGGTCCTCAGGAACATGCAGTGTACAAAAACCAGTCTGAAAATAGATCTGTTTTAGTAGGAGTGTATGTGGATGACTTACTAGTGACCGGTTCAAGTACAAGGATGGTTGAGGAGTTTAAAGTAATGAAAATCATTTTTAACTTTCAAATTGATGTGATCTTTTGTTACTTAAATTGTCGGTGAATGCTACATCCACCAAAGCTTTTGTCTCAAATTTCACGTGATAATAAAAATATGGCAAAGATTCTTACACCTATTAAATTTAACATTATTTACTCTTTTGACAAATGTCAAATAAAAAAATATTTGGAGGATGTAGATTTATTAACAATGTAAAAGTTATGATAAACTACAATCCCTACCGTCTAATAGAAATGAACTTCTGATCAGCACATACTCAAAAAAAAGGGGTTGACTAAACATTCAAAATTTGCTCTGACAAAAACAAGATGGCGTATCTCAATGCATGTTGAAAGGAAGGACACAGACCTTGTTTCATTCTGAAGGAAATCAACAAGCATGTCTTCCATTGAGAGAACAAGGTGCTTGCAAGTAAGATTATCCTTTATAAGAAATGCTAATTCTTCTACCTGCGTTATCATTATGCAGTTCAGACAGACAAATATATCAGTAGATAGCTATTACATCTGCCAAATCTTATGTCAGCTAAAAATTCATAGTAATTAAGTATTCTGGATAAAAGATGAAATGATGGACCACACAAATATAGTTTCAGATAGAAGATTTGCTTATAGAATTCACCTCCTTAGAGAATGCTATTAAAAAAACAAGCAGAGAGTGAATCCAAAAGCACTAAAATCAATATTGTAAGAACATGAATATAAACTAAACTTGTAGCAGTCAGATTGAAATTTTAGAATCATGTCATTTTTGTTTCAACACCCTGAAACCCATAATTGTCTTTAAAATACCATATAAATTAACAAAAGTACTCCTTTTGTCCTAAAAGGAATGCAACATACAACTCCCGTGTAGTTAATTGAAGTGTTTTAGACTATTAACCAAAACATCAAAAGCAACCCCTAATAAATGAAAATAACAAAATCTGCATAAATACTGTCTAATGGTCACTGATTAACTAACTTTAAAATACTGTCAAAAATGGTTAAAGCTAGGTTCGGATTATTTAAAAACATCTAAGAAGATAAATATTGTCTTATTATTCTATTAAAAAAGTTTAGAGTCGGGGGTCTCATTGGAAGCGATCACTGTCTCAGATAGAGGAAAGACTTGCCACCACCTTACCCCTCCCAAACCTTGCAAATAGTTTACTATGATGGGATATACTGGGTATGTTTGTTTGTTTAAGAAGAAGATAAATGCTAAATGTTCTTAGAGAGAGGAAGCACTAATACACAAGAGAACAGTCCGTCAATAGTATGTGGAAGACTTTTAGCTACAAAAGATAGTTCTTCCTAATCTTATTATGCTATACAAAGTTCTTGAACTGCTCAACCGATAATGACCTAGACAAGGGATTCAGTAGAATCCTTTTTCATTATACTTGACCAACAGAAAACTACAGTTTAGTAACTTCGACCAGACATATGATTGAAGGACTAAGTCATAAAAAGCACAAAATCTAAGGGTTAGGTGTAAACCAAGATATAGAGTTTATTTAGATTGTAGAGTCATTCAGCATCCAGCGGTCCACTCTTTACTCCTTCCTTAACAGTAACAAGAAGTGAACTTCAATCTGTTGGGCCCGGTTTAGCAGACACCACAGATCATGAAAACAAGATTTTGCACAGAAGAAGCCAAGACAAAAGTTTATGTCAACAAAATGAATAGTCAGACATGTGCAATAATAATCTGTAACACTTGTTATACAGCTGACTTATGCAAGCCTATGCGTAAGAATTCAGAGTTGGTGATCTGGCATAATGTGGATATATCATTTTACTACTCCTATAGCAAACCAATAATCAAGATACGAGTATAACTATGATATTGCACACAAAAATGTGCCGGAAGCAAAGATTGAGCTCCATTTAACAATCCATCGTTGATTGAATCTCATCTCTACTGGAATCCTAGAATTGGGCACCATGTACGTTTTGATCATCATGCTGACGTTCTATAAACGTATGGTGTAAGTTGTTTAGTGGTTCATAAGAAGATTTATTTTAAGAAGGAAATTATTCAGAAGAATAAAAGTTAGACGCTCTGGCGCAGACTACAACATAGATTGCTAAAGAAATTTATAAAATACAAAAAAGAAAAACATCAACTTGTTCTAATGAGAGAGATAAAGAAGAAGGCTTTACCATTGAGAATTGGGTGAGACTCATGTTTGAAGCAGGAATTGGAGCTTGACTGGTTTGGCGATTTCTGAAACCCTAGGTCTTTATGATCGGTGGTTGTAAGGTCGGGGGTTTGTTCTTCTTTGCATTTAGCCTAGGGGCACAATTCACAAAACCTACACCCGATTACCCGAACCTAAAACTTAACCACCCGCCACAAGAGAGTCCACTTTCTACCCGGTTTTTCGTTCCCAGCCAACAACCGGTTTCAACAGGTTAATCTGATGAACCAAAACCGGATTAATTAGTTATTTCTTTTAGGATTTTTCTAATTATACCCTACTCTAATTTATTAATTAGACTAACTATACCTTAACCAATTAAGAGTTAGTTCCATAAATACATCATTGATCTTTACCTGTATCAAAAAAGAATTAATAGGGTCATCATAAATGCATCATTGTACACCCTTAAAACTTAAAGAAATGCCTACTATTTCCGTTTTAAGTTCTTATGTGAAAACTATTTTTTCTAAAATATACTTATTAAAGGAAAGCTTTTATATTGTTATATATGTACTTTTCCAAACATATAGAAATTTTAAACTAGTTATTTCATTCTAGTTAAAACATTTCATATCAAATAACATTTATAGTTATTAGGCAACATCAAGACATTGGACATCTTTAATAACATATTATCATAAAAAACCATTTTTAAGTTATTTTACAAGACATTCTCATTAAAAATATATTGTTTATTTAGCTTTTAATAAAAGTTATGCGTTTAAAAATAGTTCCTCTAGCATTATAACTCTGCATGTAAATTAAAATTTTCTTTTAATAGTAAATTTTAACTATACAACGTAAAAAAGTTTAATTATAATTTTATTATCAAATTTATATTAAAGAAAGGGTTGTTTTAATAAGAATGTAATTATTAGGATGATAAATAAACAAATAATTATATTTATTGAGAGACTATTTGCATTTATTAACAATATTTAGTCATTATTTATAGTTAGTGTGTTGTAGAGTAGAGTATAAATAGCAACATTGTTTTCTTTAAGGCCTATGGAATCAATTTGTAGCCTTTCTTTTGACGTGTTTACATGATATGTTAGTAAAAACAATTATTGAGATGTATTGTTTTGATCATAACACTTTTCTAACTCCCAGTGCTTCTTTAAATGAACCAACGATGGTAAGGTTACTACCAACAAACTAGGATAAAGAAATTTAGTCAAAGTTTGATGTATACGACATGTTAAATTATTCGCTTAGGGATCGTTGCAAGAATAGTAATATGTTTCTCAATTCGAGTCTAACCCCATTTTGAAAGCTCATTGGAAACATTGTAAAGCAAGAATAACTCGGCTCCTAGTCAAGCACAAAAAGTAAACCAAGGAGGCATTTAGTTATTTTGACATTAATATGGTTCATGAGAGGATCACAAACTTTGTTTTTCAAGGAGGGTTGCTTTTTGATCACTTTGTTAATTCGCGCTTGACAAGCTTGCTTAAAAAAGTCTCCAACTCATTATAATCACATACTTGTACTACTCTTGGATGTGATTGCTACAAAAAGTTAAAATTTAAAACCCCATTGTTGTGTAATAAAGAATAATTCAAAATTTGGGCTAAACATATTAAAGTATCAAAATTAATGATTTAAAAAGAATTATTATAGAAACCCCTAGAATCCTCTCTCCCATTCCTCTTTTGAAATACTCGTGGCCTATTGGGTCAAATAAGGTTGGTGCAACCAAAACAACATTTAGAACAATTTTGGTACAACTGATAAAGACTTCTGAAGGCAAAGCTACACTTCCGAAGGATAAAAGATAGAAGAACTTCTGAAGAGGAACTCAGTCTTCTGAAGACTAAGTAATTCCACTTTTGAAGACAAACACTTGGAAGGTTTCAAGACAAAGACTTCCGAAGTATAAAGACTTAAAGATCAGCAGAAGTCTCGGAAGAAGTAGACTCTTTCGAAGTATAAATGGCTTCGGAAGAACTTGTTCTTCCGAAACCAATTAACCTTCGGACAAACCTACTATGAACTAGTGGATACAAGTATGGTCCTTTTGACAAGCTGTTGCAACCTCTGATATACTGCATGGCGTTTTCCCACACCCATGTAGTTGACAATACTTTATCTCATTATTCATTGTTTATTAGTTAGTACAATTACCAACTTTAGTTGGTGAACAAAAGGTAAGTCATAGACTTGTCATGACTACTTAATCTAGGATAGTATTTTATCTTAGATACCTTACTTCTAACAATGTAATATTCGTTTATTAGTAAGTTCCAGCTGGTAATCTTAGTATAAGTAGTATATATAGTTCTCATTATAAACTCAGTTAGTATGCTTGTAAGAGTCTTGTAAAACTTTGAGTTGAGAGGTAATATATACAAGTATCTTGAAAACTAATTCTTGTGTTTGTTTACTTAGTATATTATCATCAACTCTTAGAAGTTTTTGCATCATCATTCAAGTGAGACTTAGTGAGGTTGAGAGGAAATACTTGTGTCGAGTGACCATTTTGATCTTGCAATTGGTATTAGAGCTTATTAGGCTCTTGATTGTGAGATCTTACCATCCCCTCATGGTGTTTTATCATTCATACACTCACTTCACTCATAATGGCCTTTAACCAGAAATCTTTTGAATTTGAAATGGGAACGATGACTAAGGCTCCTGTCATCACCCTTGATAACATTAGATATTGGCGTAAACGTATTGAAAGTTTCATCAAGTATCAAGATAGCAAAATATGGAGATCTATCACTCATGGACCATACAAGCCAAAGGTGGAGTCCCCAGCTGGTAATGGTTCTATGATAGAGAAAGTTCTCGAAGATTACTCAGATGAAGACTTTAAGAAGATGGACATCGACAGCAAAGCCATGATAGTTCTGCTTATAGCCATATCAAAGCCTATAATTGTAGGCTTTGAAGACTGACAAACTGCTAAAGAACTCTTTGACGCCTTGATTTTGATGTATTTTGCTTCCTCCTAGTCAAAAGAGTCCAAGAAAGACACCATGAAGCAACAGTTCAAGAACTTCACTCATATTGCTAGAGAAACCTTGAGCTTGTAATACTTAAGGTATATGGACTTAATCTCATCTTTTCAGTCAGTGGGAGTGAATCTTAAGAAGATAGACATGGTAAGGAAATTTATGAGTGAACTTCCTCATGAGTGGACTTTCTACTATGTCTTTATCAAAAGAACTGATAACTTAAACACTTTCACCATGACTGAACTATATGAAATCCTTGATGAATAGCATGTAGATATGGAGACTCAAAAAAGCCACTAGATGAGCAAAACTTCTAGCCTTTCTGCTAGCAATACTTTACTCGTTATTGAAGGCTCAAGAAATCATCAGCCCCAGTAGTACCCGAGTTACCCCTAACATCCATTATCCTCATCTGGGCCATACATCACTTCTCCTGAGACGCCAAGATCTCCAAAAGCTCAGTAAAGACCATTCCAAGACAACTGTGTCTTTGTTTCAAGAAATGGGCATTCTGGTGACTTTCAGTTTTGCTTTGATGATCTAGAATATTTTAGTCTGGATGATGTTGAATATATGGAAATTATTCAACAGATGGCCCTTTTAACCTATAGAGCTAAGAAATTTTTTAAAAGAGCTGGATTGCAGATTCCTCAAAACCCAACCAACAGCAAATCTAGGTATGACAAATCAAAAGGCAAGTGCTATAACTACAATTAACTTGGTAATTTTGCAAGGGAATGCAAGGCTCAAAAGTCTAACCTAGGAGCCCCCAAGCCTCCCAATATCATGCTACTCTAAAAGTTGCTGCAAAGCCAACTGAACAATAAATTGTTGATGTTGCTTAAGAAGTTGACTGGAGCATTATGGTGCAAGATGACACTCCAACTCAGGCTCTCATGGCTAGAACAGAAGATAGTGTAGATACATGTGTACCTAGTTTAAGTGCTTAAATGTAAAATTCTTTCATTTCTAGTGCTTAAATGTAAAATTCTTTCATTTCTTACGTATGTGTAATTTGACGAAGTAATGAAATATGATTTATGATTTGATGTTTACATATCTTTATTCATATGTATGAAATTCTTATATAGGATTGAGGTTGTTGTGCATAGTTTTTAGTCAATAATGATTAAGTAATGTGTTCAATCTAGTTGGGTGATTATTCATGCTAATGAACCATACTTATGGACCATACGCATTAATATATCATGCTTATGGACCAGTTGCATGACTGAACCAGGAGACTGGATCAGTCGTATGATTGAGACATAAGATTGACTCAGTCGCACGGCTGAACCTTCAGTCGTGCGTATGGATCAATCGCATGATTCAGTCGCACGACTGAACCATGCTAATGGTTCAGTCGTATGAATGGAAACCGCTAACCTATAAATACCACCTAATTCGTGGAAAAACAAAACACTTTGAGAGATATTATGAATACACATAAACCCTAGCCGTCCAGAGCATCCCAAACAGCCTGTCCAAGTTCATAGTTCGTTCTTGATTGATTCCTACTCGTTCTTAACGTTTAGTTCAGTCTTATATTGAAAGGGTTATCATTCTCACTGATTGGATTGCCAATCAAATAGGATTCCGCATTATTTGATCCGGTATAAATGTAGAATCAGTTAGTACTCCGTACGTACACGGTCTTAACCTTAACAAGTGGTATCAGAGCTTTGGCTCTTGATTTTGCGTTTGATTCAATTAGGTTTGGTGTCAAAAACCTACGTTTTAATCAAAAGAGTCACCACATTGCTTCAAAAGGTGTTTTCGACGTTTTCTAGCATAAAAGTTTAAATTTTCGTAATACGGCATATTAGGGTTCCTAGAAAAATCAAATTTTGTGTTAAAGTGTCAAAATCTTCAATTTTGCAAAAATAGTAGCCTTCGGTCACACGAATAGCTCATTCATACGATTGAACTCATTCATTCACTCTATTCACACGACTGAACTCAGTCGCATAGCTCATTCGCACGACTGACCTCTCCAGTCGTTTGCTTCCAATCGTCCTTTTCATACACACGACTGAATCCAATCGCACAATTGAATTCATTCGCACGCTTCATTCTCCAAGTACCAAGTTTATAGAAATGGAAGATCAGTTTGCTATGTTTACTACAAGGAAGGACTCACACATCCAGAACCTACTTCTTTTGGAGAATGAGATTGGTAATCATAATAAACCGCCAAAGGTGTTAACGTTGGATGAATATCCTTAGTGGAAACAGCAGTTTGAGATTTACTTAAATGGAGTCAATCCCAATCTTTGGACATCCATTGAGGCTGGGAGGCTGGTTACACGATACCAGTCAGTGCAAATAGAGTCAAGTTGACTTTGGGTGGAATGAATGAAGCTCTGAAGATCCTCTTCAATGTTGAGAAGAAAGTTTAAGCCCTATTGACTCAGTCAATACCAAAAGACATCTTTCATCAGTTTTCTAAGAACAAGCAGGCTAAAAAGTTATGGGAGGCTCTGGAGAAGAGGTACGATGGAAATGCAACGTTGAAGGCATAAAAGGCTAAGGCTCTCAAGAAAAAATAGAACTGTTGGGTAAACAACTAAGAGAAACTAAGGTTATTGCCTTAAATCAATCTAATGATATAAAGTTTTATTTAAACTCTTTGGAAGAAACCAAGAAGGAAAAATTAGTTTTGGAAGTCGAGGTTAATTCTTTAAAACAAAAACTATATAGTTGGGCTAGTTTTTCTCACATAGTTTAAAACTTAGTGAAAGAACAAAATAATGGGGAAGGTTTGGGTTACAAAGTAGTTCCACCACCACATGAGATACTTTTGAATACAAAATGTAGAATTATCAATAACAACCCAGTAAAGGATCATGTGGTGTCCACTCCTCTGGTTAGTGAACCTGATTCCACAGGTAAACCGGTGAAATCTGGCACTAACAGAAGGATTCTAGTTTGAAATCAAAAGGAAAAATGCCAGTTGAGAATTTGGATGATGAATTTAAAAGGGTAATTTAGGGTTAGGTTCACAAACGTCGATTTCAGGACCCAAAATGACTATACCAGTTAACCACAAACGTGTTAATCATCAAAGTCCAACCAAAGTGCAAGTTAAAGATGTTCAAAACATTAAAACAATTAGTTTTGTTAATAAGGCTCAAACATCTAAAAGAGAAGTGTCAAAACCCAACCAGACACACCTCACACCTTCACCAAACTCAACATCACATAAAAGTTTTCTTCAATCTGTGGAAGCGAGATCTTGCTACAGTTGTGGAAAACGAGGACATGTCTTTTCTAATTGTCCTTATTATCAGAACCCCAAAAAGAAAATTGAACTTTATGATGCAAAACCAAGTTTTTCTAAAATGAGATCTAATAATCCACCTAAGAGTTTTAGTGAAACTAAAGTTCGAACCATAAGTCAGTCGTCCGTTTACCACAAATAAGCCTTAAACAAAACTGGCTTATGGAAAAAAAATCAAGTAATGTGTCTGATAGTGAAGACACAAAGAAGAAGGATGTGCCCTCATCCTCTAAATGACAATGGTTGAGTTTATGATGTGTGACTCCTCTGGGTCACCCAAACCAGTTAAGGCTTGGGTCCCAAATCTGAACTAATAAGTTTCTTTGAATGTGCAGGGTGTCTACTACAATGCTATTACTAACACCTGGATTATTGATAGTGGGGCGTCCAGGCACATGACAGGGAACTCGTCTCTCATTTTCAATGTCAAAAAAATTAAAAGGGGACATGTTTTATTTGCTGGAAACAAAGGAGGTTACATAACCACTCAAGGCGAAGTAGGAAACGAGAAAGTGAAGTTTGACAAGGTCAACTGCGTTCAACAACTATAGAAAAATTTACTTTCAGTCTCCCAGATATGTGATAAAGGATTTAAAGTTGTATTTGAGAACAAGAAGTGCTACATGTTGAAGAAGGACTATGTGATTGAGGAGGATAAAGTTCTTATGTCAACTTCAAGATATAACGACTTGTATGTCTTGGACCTATCAAAAGCCTCCACAACTGATCACACTGCTCAATGCTTCTTGTCAAAGGCAACTAAGAGGGACTCAGTCTCATGGCATAGAAGAATGTGACACATCAATCCTAGGAAGACGATTCATTTGATTTAGAATGATTTAGTGAATTGAGTAACTATCAAGAATTTCCAACTTTCGGATTTTTGTGTAGCATATAAGAAAGGGAAACAGACCAAGAAGGCTCATAAGGCAAAGAAGGTGAATTATATTGATATGCCTCTTGAGCTTTTGCACATGGATCTGTTTGGCCCTGTTAGTACAAAGAGCATTGCTAGAGATCTGTATTACTTAGTAGTAAAGGATGATTACTAAAGATTCTCTTGGGTGATGTTTCTAAAAGCCAAATCAGAAACTTTTGAATCATTCAAACATCTGGTAACTACATTGGAATCACTCTACAAGTTGAAAGTAAGCTAGATTCGATCAGACAATGGCACAAAGTTCAAGAATCAGTGGATGGAGACAATAATGTAGAGAAAGAGGAATTGTACATCAATTTACTTCTGCCTACACTCCAGATGAATGGCGTTGCTGAAAGGATAAATGCTAGCCGACTCAAAGCTGCTTATTTAATTTTGGAATGAGGCAGTGGCTAATGCTTGTTATATGCTCAATTGAGTCTTAGTGGTCAAACGACATGGGAAAACATGTTATGAACTACTCTAGCAATGTAAACCCAACTTGGAGTATCTAGAACTGTTTGGCGCACCGCATGTTGTTGAAGAAAACTCAGACAGGGAAGTTTCGTGAGAAGGTAGAAGAAGGGATCTTCCTCAGATACAACATACCAGACAAAAGAGCTTATAAACACTCAATAGGTCAGGTAGAAGTGTTGTGCAATGTAGATGTCCAAAGATACACCACCACCCCCTGCTAGGAAAGGACCCTCTTTCTTCTTCGACTACGATGGATTCTTTAAATCTTTCAATCTACAGCCTTCTCCTACTGATGATGAGCTTTCTACCACGATGATGTATGATGTTCTGAACTCTCCATAACTAGACGCGACAACAATGGCTCCATTAGATGATACTTCTAGCCCTTCAAGGAGAGTGCTTGAAATGATTCTTCCTCTGATGATGAAGCAACTGAGACTGAGAATATGGAACAGGAGGAATAGGTTCCTAATAATAAAAGTACACAAGCATCAAATCCTGATGCCTCTGACACTTCGGAGCCTCATACTCCAACAACTACAGATACTGAACCTGGGTTTCACAATCTGGTTAATGAAGTAGTTGTTCCCACCACTCCCAGATCTCGACTTAATGTTTATCATCCTTTGGACAATGTCATTGGGGATGTTCAATTAGGAGTACAGACACGAAATTAGATATACTCAGTTGATTATGCCGTAGTCATGGAAAAAGGTTATCTTCATGATGGTGCATATCAATGTTTTGTGTCTCCATTTGAGCCAAAATATGTGGGTGAAGCCTTAAATGATGAGGCAAGGGTTAGTGCCATGCAAGAAGAACTCCTACAGTTCAAGAAGTTAGGAGTATGGACCCCCATAGACAGACCAAAAGGTGCTATGGTGATTGGCACTAAATGGGTGTTGAAGTGCAAGAAAGATGACCAAGGGGTCATAATCAGGAACAAGGCTCGACTTGTAGTTCAAGGATTTCGACAAGTCGAAGGAATGGATTACAATGAAGTGTTTGCACCGGTGGCAAGGATGGAAGCAATATGTATATTTTTAGCCTATGCATCCTACATGAAGATTAAAGTTTATCAACTAGATGTGAAGAGTCTTTCATTTCTTACATATGTGTAATTTGACGAAGTAATGAAATATGATTTATGATTTGATGTTTACTTATCTTTAATTCATATGTATGAACTTCTTATATAGGTTTGAGGTTGTTATGCATAGTTCTTAGTCAATCATAATTAGTAATGTGTTCAATCTAGTTGGGTGATTTCATGCTAATGACTATACATATGGACCATACACATGAATATAGCTTTATGGACCAGTCGACAACTGAACCAGGAGACTGGATCAGTTATATGATTGGACATAAGATTGATTCAGTCACACGACTGAACCTTCAGTCGTGCGTATGGATCAATGACATGATTTAGTCGTACGAATGGAAACCACTAACCTATAAATACCACCTAATTCGTGGAAAAACAAACACTTGAGAGATATTTGAATACACATAAACCCTAGCCGTCCAAAGCGTCCCAAACAGCCTGTCCAAGTTCATAGTTCATTCATGATCGATTCCTACTCGTTCTTGACATTTAGTTCAATCTTATATCAATCAGGTTATCATTCTCACTTATTGGATTGCCAATCAATAGGATTCTGCACTATTTGATCTGGTATAAATGAGATCATTAGTACTCCATACGTACACGTTCTAACCTTACCAGATAGTCGGTATATAAACATCTCTATACTCCAGCATGTTATACTAAGGTTAAACTTTATTACAAACATGAAATCAAATCCGATATTGAATCCTTAGAGATTCTAAAATCTGATTTTAAAATAGCAGAATCTGACTACAAAATCAAAAATTAATGATTAGAGAAACTTCTTTCTTCTTCTTTAAAACAGAACACTTAAACTATAAGGCTCAGAAAAGGATTTGAAGACCTGAGGCCCAAAACCGCTAGTAATAGCTAAGGCTAAAGCAAGAGTATGCTATTGAAAAGCATAACTTTAAAACCATTATTGCATCATCCTTCCAGTTAGTTTGCTATAAGAAAATAAGTGAGTTGGAACCATGCAATTGCTCTTGCTCCATCCACCAGACTCTTATATTGTCTATAAGATCGCCAAGATGTGATACAAAGACAAAAGTTCCATCACTTACCAACTACCCATTAGAAGAAGAATGATGAACTATAACCATCGCTGAAGCCAGATAGAAAAACCCATCCCCACAGTGATGATAACCTTTGACCACCAAGCCAAAAACAAAGGCTAAGGCAAAGCCAAAAAACTATCAATAAAAGGGTTGAGTCAAAGTTGAAGATAGACCAAACGCAAAGGGTGTGTTCATCTTAGCTGGATTCCCAGTGGTTGAAAGTTTCAATGATCGCAATAAAAGAGTAACACCATCACTCCTATCCGAGCTTTCAGATCACAAAGCTAAATGGAAGACTAATTGATGATGAAGATTGCAAAACAACAGTCCTCACACCCCATGCCAATAAACAATTGGATGCACAATGTATGATCTACCAACTGCAGGATCGTTTAAGGGCTTGAACACAATTACAACACAACAACACAATGAGAATTTAACTAAACTTAATCAAACAGTGAACTGGTAACCAAAGGTGATACAAAGAACACAAGTAAAGCAAGAGACAGAACAAGAGAGTATAGTTTTCAAGGGAGCAGTATATTGCTTTCTCAAGTTCTTTTACAAGTGTTACAAAGCATAAGAAAGATACAAGAACTTGGAATACTTATACTACACAACCTACAGCCGCTATACTATGAAAGCCAGCTGGATACAATTGACTAGACACTAACAAAATCAATTGTAGAATCAAAAGGCATATCTGCCTTTTGACCTTGTGACTATGACATGCCATAGCTCACATCCTTATACATTACAAAAAGGATAAAGTACATAAAGTGGAAAGTTTCAGACTCAAGACCTCAATGTACAGTTACCAAAAGCATGGACCTTTTCACCAACTCTTGTAAGTTGGTGACTTATCAGAGACGCAGCGGAAAAGGTGCTTTATGGAACAGTACATCAGATAAAGCATGTGTACTAAAAGTCTTCGGAAGAAATCTGTCTTCATAGGGTGAAGCTTCGGAAGACTTTGTCTCTTGAAGCTTCGGAAGACTTCATGTTTGGCTTCGGAAGATATTGGTCTTGGCTTCGGAAGATTTTACACTTAGAGTGTTTTTCTAATGCTTGTGTAATTCTTCCGAAGCATTCTTCACTTCAGTACTTAGTGCATGTTGCTGAAACACTTAGGCAGTTTTGGGTTGCATCAGACTTCAGGAATCCTTACAAACTCCCCCTAGGCTGATGCTACCAAAACACTTAGAAGATCTTTAATGTTGTAGTCTTCAGTACAATCAAGACCATTCTTTCTTCATTTGATGGTCAGGATCATCAAGACTCTCATAGTATCTTCTCATTTCAAAGAGATCATGCAGAGGTAAGTTGATTATGTCTTGCCATGAGTAGACATTTTCAACACCTTGATCTCTGATAACATTCCATCTTTCTGGATTGGTAGAGTAAGTCCAGGATAAGATAGGTGTCTCAGTTGCTAGAGGAGCCACTTGCATAGGAGTTGATTGGTTGCCTCATCATGCACTTCCTCAGGTTGATCTGATTCAGCCTGGGGTGTAGAGGTAGATGACTTTGGCTTCTTCTTTTTAGTCTTTGGTTTAGAAGCCATTTTCTTCTTCCTCTTAATGTCTTTAACTGAGAAGACTGGTCTGCAGCACCATGTTGATCATCAGTGTCTTTCTCAGTTGGGTGTTCCTCCCTCACAGGTTCAGAAGGAGAGGGAGTTTGACCCTGTCTTGGATCAGAAGATGAAGTTTGCTGAGGCTCAGCTGGAGGTTCTGGTTCAGTGTCTCGGTTGTTCAAACTTGACCTCCACTTCAGGTGGGACTTGACTTGAAGAGAGTGCAAGTCAATCATTCACCACTTTTAATCTTCTGCTTGATCACCCTTATATGCTCATCCATTGTAGATAGAGACATGGGACCAAGTCTCCTTCGGAGAATCCATATGACTTCAAGAAGCTCATCATTCTTTGTCTGTCAGCAGACTTCTTTGCATTCTTTTGAATGATGGCTCTTGACTTTGCAGCTTCTTCCCTTAGCTTCCTTTGGTTGCTTTCTTTGACTAGCTCATCAAGTTGCTTCTACTGAACTCATTGAATCATGACAAGAAGTGTCCTGATAGAGACATGGACCAGTCTCCTTCCGGAGAATCCATATGACTTCAAGCTCATCATTCTTTGTCTGTCAGCAGACTTCTTTGCATTCTTTGAATGATGGTCTTGACTTTGCAGCTTCTTCCCTTAGCTTCCTTTTGTTGTTTTTCTTTCTTTGACTAGCTCAAGCTCAAGTTGCTTTAAGTACTCGAACTCAATGAAGTCATAGGACAGGGGAAGAAGTGTATTTGCCTGATAGAAGCCTGTGGCACTCAGGTAGTTTATCATTTTGATTCTATCCTCTTCTTTATCTACCTGAGGTTCTTGTGGAGCCACATCTTCCTGTGCAGGACTTTCTTGAACTGGAGAGAGAGTGGAGTATGCTTGAAAGTCTTTTCTGTCTTCTCCTCTTTGAATTGGAGAAGTAACCTTGCATCCTCTTTCTCCTTTATCTCTCTTGACACTTCCATGTCAGCCAGTTCATTCAACTCTTCTAAGGGGAGGGAGATGATTTCATCAACATCATAGTTCCTGGTCTGTAAATAGGTAATCCTGACTGCCCTTAACTCATCATTTTAGTATTTGGTCTGGGGGCAGCCCTGATTGCAGCTTGCATGAATTTTGATGACCCAGAAGAACTTTCTCCCCTTAGCCTCCTTTTCCTCTCTCTCTCTCCTCCTCAATTTCCTCAGGAGTCATTATCCTTTTCCCTTTGTCACCAACAGACCTTTGTGACTCAGGGTGGATTGAGGCTTGGCCTTCATTGCTTGGTGTAGCTTCCATGCTCTGGCCAGAGAGAGGCTGAGAAACACCTTCACCAGCAGGTGTCTCAGATGGAGTTTGGACCTCTGCAGCAGTTGTTGATGGTGAGACAAGGGTCTCAGGTTCTGCCACTGGGCCTTCAGCCAAGGTTTCCCCTATGAAACTAATCTTAGGGTCCACCTCAACATCCAGTTGACCGATGACATTGCCTGATTGCCTAAGTCTCCTTCTTAGAGAGAACTCTGCAAGGATCCTGTCTTGGATTCTTTGAGCCAGCCTGTCAGCTTGTCTAGATTTGCTTGGATGACAAGTGGCATGTTGACTAAATCCAGTCCTTCATAGAAGCTCAGGCTTTGGAACTGAAAGACTTCTTGTTGGCCTTGAACTCTGTGAAGTATGAGGGCTCTTCTGTCATCATCATACCTCCATCTGATGATGTAGTTGCCAGTTCCATGTGGTGGAGATGAGACAGCCCTTGGTATACCTTCCTCAAAGAGACTCCTGATGAGAGAGTCTATAGAGTCCACATTAATGTGAACTTGAGGAAGTTGCTGAGAATGCACAACAGCAAGTGAGGATGGTGAGTCCTCTATGTCCATTCTCTTTGAAGAACTCCCAGGTTCTGTGGTTGTGATAACTTTCTCCCCCTTTTTGGTAGCATCACCCACTTGCATAGGTGAGCTGGAGGATAAATCAGTCACTTCCACAGGTTCTTGTGTTCCTGGTTGAGCTCTCCTTAAAGGTCTCTCAGCTAGTTTTTCCTGCAGATATGAAATCTGAAGTTGCTGATCATTGACCCTGTTTTGCAGGGTAGTCACCTGAGATTCCAAGTGACTAACCTTAGAGACTAGATAGGTGCATGTTTGTGACAATTTTGTACCTTTAGTCTCAAATTCCCCTCTCTTCATCAGAAGAATCACTGGGGGATGAGAGGATTGGACCAAAGTCCTCTCTCTCACCACCAGCTTGAGTTTCTTGGCTGCTGGTTTTCCTCTGCTCACTGGCAACCTCAATTAAGATGCCAATGGGCTGAGTTGCCATGGTTGAGGTCTTAATGATGTAATCACTTTCAAAAGTGAGAGCCTCTTCCATATGGACATCCTGAACAGGTTCAGATGTGTCCACCTCAGTAATAGGTGACTGATGAGGGATAGACTGAGGAGAGTCAGAGGTACTCATCTCTCTTTGAGTAGGGGAGGAGAAGAGAGACTCATGGTACTCACTGAATCCTAAGTCTTCATCAGTGTAAAAGGATAGGTTGGGAATTGGTTGGTTTAGATCCAAAGGCTGGGGATGGTAGCTGTCCCCTGAAGGTTGTTCACTTGAGTGTTGAGACTCAGAGTGAAAGCTTACAGTTGTTGGGCTAATGAGCTCATCAGGTTGAGCTTGAGGAACCTCAGCCCTGATAGGTAAAGTAATGGGAGTGGTTTGCTCCTCAGGAGAAGTGGGAGCTCTGGAGTCCACTTCTTCCTGTAAGGTTGAGTATTTGGGGGCCTGCACAGACTCAATAGCCTGAGCAGGGGTTCGTTGGGATTTTCTTTTGTAGGTGATGAATATTGAGGTTGTGAAGAGGGTAGGAGAGCAGTAGTGTGGGTTCAACACTAGCTTGGACTGCTATGTTGTCACCTTGAGCAATGAGCTCTAACATTTTTGGGACTAGGGCTGTTTCTACCCCTGAGAAGCCTACAGTTGGCTTCTTCATAATTTTAAAGATGCCGGGCTTCATCTGTCCCAGTTTAAGAATATTGCCTGTTTCCCTCAACTGTGAGCCCAGTTCACAGTTGAGAATGTGTTGAACATATCTAGGAAACATGTAATACTCTAAGGAGTCTAAGTTTGCAAGTAAATTAGTATAAACAAATTGTGAATACCTGAACTTGACCCCCTGAACCATCCCATGAACTATAAAGGAGAGATCCTCAGGAATCTGGTCCCATCCACCATGCTTGTTTGATAAGCTGTGGATAACCACATGGAGCAGGTATTTCCACTGGGATGAGACCTTCCCTTTCCTGAAGGTCTTTACAGAGAAATCTCCTTCATAGCCCATCTGCTCGAAGGAATGATTACCGCTTCTTTTGGGAAGAACACTTCACCTGCTTCATCATCCAGCTGAAGATGTCGGTTGATGATGGCCGGAGTGATGAAAATTGTTCTCCCCTGCACTGTGGCAGACAGTGCCTTCTCCCCATCCATAATGACCTCTTGGCAGGTCTTCCAGAATTCAAGCAAATGATCCTCATATAGAGGAGGATCAATGGTTAGGGAGGTGAAGTAGTGAGACAAAGACAAGAAACGGCAAACCTCTGAGAAATGAGGATCTTTGTCAGAGCATAACAGAGCAACCTGATTGTGTTGTCTGTGTAGCTGCATGGCAAAGTGAGGATCATTTCTGTGTGTAAGGTCAGCCATTGTGAGGTAGCTCAGAGATGAAAAAAATGGGAAGGAAATTTCAGAGAGAAAGCTTTGGGTTTTAGGTATGGAAGAAAAGCAGATGATAGAAGAGGGGGGAAACCGTTGGGTTTATATGAGAGAGAAGGATTTCAGATAAAGTTTAATGAAAGAGGATAAACTTTGAAATCTGTATGTCGGTCCCACCTCTGAAAAAGTAGTTTACCTTTTTGCTCAAAAAGTAGTTTTCTTGGAATTCGAAAAGCTTCCGAAAGTAATTTGTCTTCGGAAGTTGATTGAAAAAGCTTCCGAAGCTAAAGTGACTTCGGAAGAATTTTCCTGAGAGTCTTAAAGATTTATGCTTCGGAAGAGAAATAAACTTTTGGATGCTTTGTATAAGAATGAACAAAGCTTCCGAAAGTAATTTTTGCTTCGGAAGGAAAAAGTCCTTAAAAATGAATAAGTGTCTAAGTTAAGAATTTTAAGCTTCGGAAGATAAATTTTGACTTCTTCCGAAGGTAAAATTTCTTAGACAGTCATTTATTTTGAAGACATATTTTTCCGAAGGTAAAACGTTATCTTCCGAAGTATCAGAAAATTTTCAAGAATCTAAGGAAAGTCTTCAAAAGAGTTTTTATTCAAAGAAAACATGAGCTTATGAAAGTGATGAACTAGACAACTTAGGACACACATATTTTTAAGAAGAAATAATTAGAATTAGTTTTAAGAAAAAGTCTACTCAAAGTTAATCATCCCAATAGCTGATATCAGATACTTAAATCTCTGTTCATCAAAAGCTTTTGTGAACAGATCAGCATATTGTTCATCTGTGTGAACTTTGACTAGTTTAATTAACCCCTTTTCATAGTTATCTCTTATTAAATGATACCTGATGTTGATGTGTTTGGTCCTTGAGTGCTGCACAGGGTTCTCAGTGATAGAGATAGCACTGTTGTTGTCTATGTGGATAGGAGTCTCTTTGAAGTTAAATCCGTAGTCTAGCATCTGATTTTGAATCCAAAGCACTTGAGCACAGCAGCTTGCAGCAGCAATGTATTCAGCCTCAGCAGTTGATGCAGACACACAGGTTTGTTTCTTGCATTGCCATGAGACAACCCTTCCACCAAGGAATTGACATCCCCCAGATGTAGACTTTGCAGTCATGTTGCAACCACCATAATCACTGTCTGTATAGGCATACAGATTGAAATTAGAATTCTTTGGATACCATAAACCAAGTGTTGAAGCACCTTTGAGGTATCTTAAAATCCTTTTCACAGTGATTAAGTGAGACATCTTAGGATGGCTTGATATCTTGCACAAATACATGTAGCAAACATGATATCAGGCCTGCTAGCTGTAAGATACATAAGAGACCCAATCATAGCCCTGTATAAGTGCTCATCTACACACTCCCCCTCAAGATCTGGACCAAGGGAGTGGTTTCTGGCTATGGGTGTCTTAGCAGTCTTACAATCAGTCATGTTGAACCTCTTGAGTATATCTTGAACATACTTTGACTGACTTATGAAATGCCATCTTCAACCTGCTTCACTTGAATTCCCAGAAAGAAATTAAGTTCTCCCATTGAACTCATTTCAAATCTATCTTTCATCAGCTTTTCAAAGTCTTTGCAGAGCCTTGAATTGGTTGAGCCAAAGATGATGTCATCCACATATACTTGAACTAGCAGAATGTCGTTTCCTTGTCCTTTGATGAAGAGAGTTCCATCTATAGTACCTCTCCTGTAACCATGTTTACAGAGATACTCAGACAGTGTCTCATACCACTTCCTGGGTGCCTGATGCAGCCCATAGAGAGCTTTGTCAAGCTTGCAGACATAATCAGGATGATCAGGATCTACAAAACCAGGTGGTTGTTTGACATAAACCTCCTCATCAACATCCATATAAGAAAGCACACTTTACATCAAGTTGGTAGACCTTGAAGTTCTTGGATGCAGCAAATGCCAGGAATATCCTAACAGCTTCTAGTCTAGCTACAGGAGCAAAGACATCAGTGTAGTCAATCCCTTCTTCTTGTGTGTCCTTGAACAACTAGTCTTGCCTTGTTCTTGATGATGATTCCTCTATCATCCTTTTTATTCCTAAAAACCCATTTGGTTCCAATGGTAGTCTTCCCATGAGGAAGAGGACAAAGGTTCCAAACTTTCTGCCTTTTGAATTGAAGCAGCTCTTGTTGCATAGCTTCAACCCAACTTCCATCCTTTAGAGCCTCCTCAACTTTCTTTGGCTCTAACTGGGATAGAAAACAAGAGTGAAGACAAACATTTGCTTCATGGGTTTGCCCTCTTGTCTTTACCCCGGAGATAACATCTCCAATGATGTTTGTGGTAGGATGAGACTTGTGGATCCTTAGCTGAGGGATCACAGCAAGTTGCTGAGATAGATCCAAATTTGAGAAATTTAGATCTGGTCTTGAAGATTGATCCTCCACATTATCACACTTATCAAGATTAACTTGATCCAATGAGTGTGTGACATCATTGATGTTGTCATCTATGGTATGGTTATTAGCATCAAGAAATTCTTGATCACTATCACCATCACCATTGTTGTCTTCTGCAATTGAGATGTCTTTATCTGGTTGAGAAGCCTCTGAACTGGAATTTGAAGGCATGCCAGATGTATCAGCTGGATTTGTCATTGTTGTGCTGATAGAAACCTCATTTGCTGAAGTAGTTTCAACTGGAGCTGAAGGTCTTCTAGCTCAAATCTTGGATCAGGATCACCTGTATTTAAATTTTCTGCAGATCCTGAAACATGCTCACAAGATTTATTAAAACAGTTGGTAACTAAATCAAGATCAAATAGCCAATCCGGACCAGAACCAGCCACACTGGGAGTGTGCTCATTGAAAGTCACATTGGCTGACTCCTCAATGATTCTAGTTCTGAGATTGTATACTCTATAAGCTTTAGCTTGAGAAGAGTATCCAATGAAGTGTCCATCGTCTGATTTCTCAGCAAACTTGGCAACTTGATCTTTGGTATTCAAGATGGTGCAGGGACATCCAAATGACCTGAGAAAACCAATGAAAGGTTTCCTCTTGTGCCAAAGTTCATAAGGAGTCTTACCATGTGTCTTAACTACTAAAACTCTGTTTTGCACATAGCAAGCAGTATTAACTGCCTCTGCCCAGAAGGTGATAGGCAGTTTAGAGTCAGACAACATAGTTCTTGCAGCTTCAATAAGTGTCCTGTTTCTCCTCTCAGCAACTCCGTTTTGCTGAGGAGTCCTGGGAGCACTGTATTGTCTTGTAATACCCTTTTCATCACAAAATGTATCAAGGATTTGGTTCTTGAATTCAGTTCCTTGATCACATCTTATGGTTTTGACCTTGTGATCACATTGATTCTCAATCTTTAAGATGAAATTCTTTAGAATCTCAGGAGTCTCATCTTTAGTTCTAAGAAAGAAACCCAAGTGAATCTTGTAAAATCATCTGTGATCACTAGACAGTATAAGGTCCTTCCTAAACTCATTACACTGGTGGGGCCAAAGAGATCCATATGTAATAAGTGTAGGGGAGTAGTGATGGAGTTCTTTTCCTTAGGCTTGTGAGATACCTTGTGTTGCTTCCCTTTCAGGCATGCAACACAATGATCATCACTTGTAAACTCTTTCTTTGGCATTCCAGTTACCAGATCATGTTTGATTAATTTATTCATATTCTTAAAGTTTACATGGCACATTCTTTTATGCCATAGGAAAGACTCATCACTATTTGCTTTAGATAGAAAGCATGAAACTTCTCCAGAGGGAGATGTTTCTTGCAAATCCATCTTGTACATGTTCCCTTTCCTGGGGGCTCTGAGCAGGATATGCTCATGAGGAATGACCACTCCAGGCTTGAGAACAATGCACTCATGCTCAGTGAAGAGCATGTTATGACTCTGATCACAAAATTGGGATACACTCAGAAGATTGTACCCAAGCTCCTTAACAAAGTTTACCTTCTCAATGCTGAGCTTACCATTTGTGACCTTGCCCCTTCCATAAATGTAACCACCTTCATTCCTCCAAAAGCAACTGGTCCTCCATCAATCTCTCAAAATTATGAAGTAAAGACCTATTGCCTGTCATGTGCCTGGAACAGCCACTGTCAATTATCCAGACATTCTTGTTTGTCTTGAGCTGTTCCTGCACAAAGAAAATGATTAGTTACATTTGGAAACCCAAGCCTTACTTGTCTTGGGTTCAGTAAGTGTAATAGAAGGTAATGCAACAGTAATAGATCCTATGGTTGTACAGAGGGGATCTTCGCTGTTGTTGATGGAGAAACCTCAGTCATTTGGTCTTTCTTAGACTTCCACACCACCTTTGGAGTCTTGGACTTGACCTTCAAAACCTTAGAAGCTTTTGGAGCTTCACAAGTTTTAATGACTGATACTTCGGAAGAATCTACAGTCAGCACTAGAAGACTTTAGTGCTTCGGAAGAACTCCTTTCTTCCGAGACCAACTTTGCTTCCGAAGGTAATTTTCCATTTACCTTCTTCTTTGATTTGGAGCTTCCGAAGGAAACAGACTTTCCTTCCGAAGCTTGAGACTTCTTGAGATTCTTTGAAGTCTTTGTATTGGTCATGTGGATAGTACTTTTAGGATTGTATGGACAATCCTTGGCAATATGAGAAGTACTTTCACACATAACACACAACATTTTCTTCTTCAAAGAAATCTCCTTTTGAGAGCAAGACTGGCTTTGGTCACATCCCTTTTTCACCTTCATCTTGGTAGATGCAGATACAGTTCCCTTGGGCTGTGAACTGTTCTTGGAATTTGATGGTCCAGGCTGTGCAGCAGTGGTACACAGCAGCTCAGTCTTCTTCTTTGTACTGAGATGATTTGAACATGAACCAGAACTCTTGGCTAAGAGGCTTTGGTGGATGTCTTCAGTCCTTACTTGCTTTGAAACCTGCAGAGATAAACACTTGTTTCTGCTTAGCATCAAAGGTAGCCTTGATTTCTTGAGCCTTCTTTGCTTTCCTTTTGCTCTTCCTGATCAAGTTCTTTCTCTTGGACTTGGTCATCACAGTTATTTCTTCTCCTCAGAAGGATAGTGGCCCTTGGAGGAATCCTCTTCTTCACTCTTCTCAGAGGGATTCCTCACTATCACTTCTTCATCATCCTCACTTATTGGATCTATGAGAGGAAGCTCATCTTCACAAGTTCCACACCTAGGAGATCTTACAGACATTGTGTGTGGAGGAGCTCTCATTTGATCCCAGTCCCTGTCTATTTTGATAACAACCTTATTGTGTAGGGATGAGGATATCATGTTCTTGAAGGTCTCTTCTTCAAGAACACTTTTCTCTGCCAGGGCTTTGCTGATCACAAGCTCAGCCTGGCACTTAGTCAACTTAGTGATGAGATCTTGGATCTGAGTTCTAAAATCTGTATGTTCATGTTTTAGTACTGAAATGGTTTTCTCCAAGTCTTCTATCTTTAACTTGTAATCATTTTCAGACTTTCTAAAATCAGATTTTAATATGTTTAATGACTCAAGATCAGATCTCATCTCTAGGTTGTAGGACCTGTATCTATTTACTTTAGCAATGCATTCAGGGGAGCAAAGATGTTCTAATACCTTGGCTTCATCATGGTCAGCCATCAATGCTTGGTTTGGAGAAGCATCCTCCACCTGAAAACTCCAGTCAAATCCTCCCTCTTCAACAGCAACCGCAGCATGTTGCTTTGTCTTCTCAGCCTGAGGGGTATTGTTAGTGTAGTTTGGTCTGAGTTGTGTTTGACCCCCATTTGCTCTAGGTGCCTTACACTCCCTAGCAAAGTGACCCATAAGGTTACAATTGTAACACTTAACTTTGCTTTTATCCAGCCCAAACTTACCACTGGTAGCATTGCTTGGAAATCTTCTTCCTGTCCTCTTGTAGAACTTCTTGGCTCTGTGAGTGAGAAGAGCCATCTGCTGAACTATCTCCATGTATTCCAGGTCATCTGGATGGATACAGTCTAGGTCTTCAAGAGTGAAGAGATAATTTCCACAGCTTTCATCTGCAGACACAAAGGCTTGAGAAGAACTTGTCTCTTGGAATGGGCTTCCTTGAGTAAAGTTCTCCCTTGGTGTCTCCGGGAAGGTGATGAAAGGACCCTTTTGTGAGTTGTCAGGGTAGCATAGGAGATGATGTTGGGGTTCTATGCTGTCCCTTTCAACCACATGAAGGCTGAACCCATTTGATTGTTAGAGTTGCCAGATGAACCTTGTAAGTTCATCTCCATCTGGTATCCACTGAGAATCCCATATAACTCTGTCAGAGTAAGAGTTTTAAGGTTCTCAGTCCTCTTGATTACCACACAATAGTGTCCATTGCCTAGGAAGTGAGGACATGAACTTCCTTACAATGTCTCTGTTCTCAAGAGGAACTCCTCCATCCACAAGGGTATCCACAATCTCAACATACCTGAAGTATTGTTGGGTCATGGTTTCACCTGCTTTAAAGGTGAAATTTTACAAACTGCTGCTTCAGAAGATCTTTCTTGTTCTCCTTGGCTTCAGAGGAGCCTTCATACATCAGCTTCAGTGCATCCCACAGCTGTTTAGCTGTCTTGCACTTCTTAAACCTCTGTACACAGAGTTTGGATAGCAGTCTGAAGAGCAGTCATGGCCTTCCTGTCAATCTCTACTCTTTTCCTATCTTCATCTGAGTAGTTGGCCACATCTTTAGGAATCATACCAGCACCGGTAGCAGAGGGGGTGCTGGGTATGAAAGGTCCATATTCAACAGATTCCCACATTCTTGAGTCAAGAGACCTGATGAAGCCTTCCATCCTCATGCACCAGGTGTCAAAGTCATCAAGAGTGATCAATGGGGATTTGTTCATGGTTCCAGTCTCCATATCAGTCTTTGAGATGGAAGCCATTTGAAAAGTTTAGTTTTTGTGTGTGTGAGGGATCTTAAGATGGTTAGATCTTATATCACGAGCCTGAAAGCTCTGATACCAATTGCAGGATCGTTCAAGGGCTTGAACACAATTACAACACAACAACACAATGAGAAGATTAACTAAACGTTAATCAAACAGTGAACTGGTAACCAAAGGTGATACAAAGAACACAAGTAAAGCAAGAGACAGAACAAGAGAGTATAGTTTTCAAGGGAGCAGTATATTGCTTTCTCAAGTTCTTTTACAAGTGTTACAAAGCATAAAGAAAGATACAAGAACTTGGAATACTTATACTACAACCTACAGCCGGCTATACTATGAAAGCCAGCTGGATACAATTGACTAGACACTAACAAAATCAATTGTAGAATCAAAAGGCATATCTGCCTTTTGACCTTGTGACTATGACATGCCATAGCTCACATCCTTATACATTACAAAAAGGATAAAGTACATAAAGTGGAAAGTTTCAGACTCAAGACCTCAATGTACAGTTACAAAAAGCATGGACCTTTTCACCTACTCTTGTAAGTTGGTGACTTATCAGAGACGCAGCGGAAAAGGTGCTTTATGGAACAGTACATCAGATAAAGCATGTGTACTAAAAGTCTTCGGAAGAAATCTGTCTTCATAGGGTGAAGCTTCGGAAGACTTTGTCTCTTGAAGCTTCGGAAGACTTCATGTTGGCTTCGGAAGATATTGGTCTTGGCTTCGGAAGATATTACACTTAGAGTATTTTCTAATGCTTTGTGTAATTCTTCCGAAGCATTCTTCACTTCAGTACTTAGTGCATGTTGCTGAAACACTTTGGATGTTTTGGGTTGCATCAGACTTCAGGAATCCTTACACAACCACATGGCTAAAGATTATGACTACAATCCTCCAAACACAATATTATCCAAAAATAAAGTTAGAGACATGAGTTACGGAGGTTTCATATTTGGACCTTATCACATGGTCAAGTTTAGAAAGGAAAGCTTTGCCAAAGCTAAGTTGCTCTCTCGAAAAAACTCTATTCTCCTAAAGGAAATCGTTCAGAAGATACCAAGAAAATTCAAAGAACAAATGAATTCCTTTGACACCTCCAAGATGTACCCGCTTCGGAAGAAAAGGTGGTGAAAGCCTCTTCCTAGAAGAAAGAAGCCTGGAAGAGCCGCTACTCAAGCTTCATCAGCTCAGCTACACTGATCAACCAAAGGAAGGAATGTAAAACCAGAGAAGATTTTTTGTGCAGCCCAACCTCTTCTCACATCTAAAAATTGAACGCTCCTGCATACATGTGGTTCAATTAATGTCATATACCAGTGGAAGAGCCCAAGACCAACAGGTTTGGGTTTCCAATAGTAACAACTTTTTTACACTTATATGCATGGACATTTCACTTGACACTAATGGCAAGTGTGGATATGAAAATGTTAAAATCTTTTATTCTTAAAATAGAACTCAAATTATCATAAATTAAAATAATTTAGAAGTGATCAAGGGACTTAATTTAAGAAATCAATTTTTACTCATTCAGTAACTTGATTGCGAGTCAATATAGTGGTCCTAGAACTTCTCAACAAAATGGTGTTGCTAAGAGGAGAAATAGGACACTTATTGAGGATGCTAGAATTATGTTAGCTAATTTAAAGTTGCCTCTAATTTTCTGGACAAAGGCAGTCAACACTACATGCTATGTGCAGAACAAAGTTCTTATAGTCAAGCCCCGTAGAAAAATCCTTATAAGCTATGGAACAAGAGGTCGGCGTTCATTGGCTTTCTTAGGTCCTTTGGAAAAATTTGTTGAAAAGTCAAATGATGCTATCGTTGTTTGATATTCCTTCAACTCTATTGCTTATAGAGTCTAAAATCAATAATCAATAATTTGAGGAATCATCTAACATTGTTGTAATGACCACACTCTTTGTGTTACTGGAATGCTCCTGGTATCTTTAGAATTTGTTCCAAACTATTCTAAACCTTATTGTGATAATGTTTCAATGGAACATGAACTTAAAGGACTATGATGATGATCAACTGTTGAGTTACCTAGACCTCCTCTAAGTTATCCAAGAATTGCTAAAAATCAAGCTCCTATAAATAAAGACCTGAAAGCATGACTATCTCATAAACTAGTGGAGCTTCAAGTAGTTGTCAACAAAGTGAGCCTCAAAACTCATCAAGTGACAACTCAAACACTGCAGAACACCAAGGTGATGGAAGCAACAATCTGGAAAGGCAACTGTTGATACTGCCTCATAGCAAAATGCTACCGATGCTATATCTCCTTCATTCAATCGGTCCTCATTGAATGAGTGAGAGACATCAACTAGTCCAATGTTCAAAATCTTGAGCAGAACTTTTCCAACCTAGATCCCCATGCAACTAGATGTGATCCCTAGGCTTAGGATTCATAAAACTCATCCAACTGAGAACATCATTGGAGATGTTTCTGTAGGGTGTGAGAATAAGAGGAAAACTAATAATGGGAATGTCTTCTTGTACTCATGCTTCCTTTCTTAGATGGAACCAAAGAAGGTAGAGGAAGCTTTGGCGAATAGTAGTTGGGTTGAATCAATGCAAGAGGAGTTGCTTCAATCCAAAAAAAAGGTTTGGAATCTATGTCCACTACCATCTGGTCAAGTACCTATTGGCACAAAGTAATTATTTAAAAATAAAGAGATGATAAAGGCTTGATTATCAAGAAAAAAGCAAGATCGGTAGTTCAAGGATACACATAAGAGGAATGAATTGATTACACTAATGTCTTTGCACCAGTTGCAAGACTTGAAGCTGTGAGTATTTTCCTTGCTTATATAGCTTCTAAGAACTTTATTGTCTACCAACTTGATGTCAAGTGTGCCTTTTTGTATGGAGATATAGACAGAGAAGTCTATGTGTGCCAGCCTCCAGGATTTGAAGACCCCCAGCATCACACTATATGTGCAAATTGGATACTATTCTCTATGGGCTGCACTAGGCACCAAGGCTATGGTATGAGACTTTGTTTCAGTTTCTCCTAAATACTGGTTACACCAAAGGTACCCTTGATCAGACATTATTAATAAAGAAGTCCGAGAATGACATTTTGCTAGTACAAGTCTATGTTGATGACATTATATTTGGTTCCTCAAATGACCAAATGTGTAAACACTTTAAAAGTATTATGAAAAAGAAGTTTGAGATGAGTTTCATGGGAAAAATGGACTTTGTCATTGAAATTCTAGTAAAGCAGGTAAAGGATGGGTTCTTTATCAATTAATCTAAATATGTTAATGAGTTTTAGAAAGATTTGAAATGAAAGATTGTAAGTCAGCAAAGAAATAAATACCCAGAAATCACAACCTTTGTCCTGACTCTAAGGGACATATACTGATCAACATTAGTACAGGGCAATAATCGGATCTCTGATGTATCTTACAACAAGTAGGCTTGATATCATGTTTGTAATTTGCATTTGTGCAAGATATAATGTTGCTCTAATGGTGTCTCACCTAGTTGCTGCCAAGAGAATCCATAGATACCTTAAAGGAGCTCCCAGGCTAGGTCTCTGGTATCCTAGGAATCAAGATTTCAACCTATATGGCTACACTGATCGTGACTATGGTGGCTGCAGTAAACAAAAAATCCACATTCGAAGGATGTTAATTTCTTGGTGGAAGAATCATCTCATGGCAATGTAAGAAGAAATCGTGTGTCTCTACATCAACTATTAAAGCTGAATACATTGCTGCTGCAAGTTGTTATGCTTAGCCGCTTTGGATTCAAAATCAGATGTTAGACTACGTCTTCAACTTCATTAAGACTCCTATCCACATTGACAACAAGAGTGCGATATTCATCACAAAGAATCCTGTCAAGCACTCCAAGACAAAGCACATTGACATCAGGTATCATTTCATTAGAGATATTCATTAGAAAATCCTAATTAAACTAGTAAAAGTTGACTCAAATGAACAATATGCTGATTTGTTCACTAAAGCCTTTGATAAACAAAGATTTAAGTATCTAATCACAACTATTGGGATGATAAGCATTGGCTAGTTTATCTCTATATATGTCTTGTTTTTGTGTTCCTTTACAATCTAAGCCTAGTTACAAAAGGTCTTTCTGAAAATTTTCTAAGTATAAGCTTTTCCAAAAATAAATCTACCTTCAGAAGTTATCTTTATCAATATTCCAAAGGCAAATTCCTTGCAAAGGAACTTTCTTCCAAAGAACTTTTGGTCTCAGAAGAATATTTGATACACTTCCGAAACTTTAAAACTTCTTCTCTCGAAAGACAATTCTACTCTCGGAAGCAAAATTTGCCTTCGGATATATATTGGCTTCGAAAGTAAAATTAACTTCGAAAGAATTTTCCTTTGGAAAATTTTTACTCTCGCAAGAAAGCATTACTATGTAATGGAAATCTTTGGGCCCCACTCTATAAAAAGGTAAAGATCTTTTTAACGATGACAGAATATTTACATAACTTATCATTACCGCCTTTGTCAAATCTTACCCCAAGTTGTCATTTCACCCTATCCATCTGCCATTTCACCTATTCAAATACTTCCAACTTCTCTATTTATTATTTTTACCCACTTGAAAGCCCTAAGTTTCCTTCGTCTTCACTTTTACTCTCTCAAATTACTTCACTTTCTTTGAAATTTTCCAATAATGGCCCTGGATCCCCAGCACAATCAAGTCACACTCCATGATTCTTCAAAAGATGCAGACTTCTCTGAAATCATCCACTTTCTGACCCAATCCACTTACTACACTACCCCCTACACTTTACTCCAACCATGTGGCCAAATTATAGGCAAATGGTCAACTTAACACTGCAAATAGAGTTACGGTTATCAGGTAAAGGTTTTATGGCCAAGAGTTAGTCATATCTAAACAGACCATTAGGGAGCATTTAGAGCTTCAAGATGAGGGCACTCCTATAGAATTCCCTAAATCTGATCTGGAGGACACACATGCCTAATGGGATATGGTGGAGATGTAAGCAGGTCAACGTTCTACAAATTCAACTTCTCCTACAACTGGAAGTTCCTGCTTCACATAGTTCTCCACTTCCTATCAAACAAATTAGGGGGTTGTGATCAGATTCCCAATGATTTAGGATGCCTAGTTCATGGGTTAGTAAAAGGCATCCGTTTTAACTACTCCAAATTTGGGACATCCAAATCATAGGCTCAAAAAGGATGTGGAAGTTATATCTAATGACCCAGGACCTTCAAAGGGAAACATTCTACATGTATCCCAGGTTTATTCAGCACATCATTAACTATAAGTTGGACCAAGACAAGCTTCTTTATGAAGACAATCTTCTTGTCCCTCACATGAGGCCAAGCGTCTTCAAAATTCTAAATAGGGTATCCACAAACTTCACCAGAAGACATACTACACTTCTTCTAAGTATGATTGAGCTAATGGCTCCTGGTGATATCCTTGTAAACCCAACAGATGGTGAACCCACACCAGAGACATCCACTTCAATTCCTATTGTCACTCCCCACCCTATTAAGTTCATCACCAAAGACATTCCAAACAAACCCTTATTCAATCTACTTTGATTGAACAAACTCCCTCTGTTCAAGCCAAAAAGGCTAGAGTGGAAAGAAGGGCTCTCACTCAGCCTGAGGTCCAACCATCCTCCATAATTGAACTCAATATGGGCATTGAATCTCCTCAGTCTCAATCCCATTAGCCCCAAACCCAAACCTTCAGCCCTCAAGTGAGTCACTATACTCCCCTAAGCAACCAAAAAGGGACATCCAAATCATAGGCTCAATTCCTCTAGATATGGATCAAGGTCCTGGGTCATTAGATATGACTTCTATATCCTTTACTAACCTGTTAACCTATTCTGATGTATATTTCATGTTCCCTCAAGGCCATGATGTTGATCCATAATACTAATCTAAAGATCAACTAAGCCTAGAGAAACCTCTGACTTCTAGCCCTTATCAGAAAAACCAAACCGAGGTGAGTCCCACTGATATGGAAGGGATTCATGTAGATTCAGCTGCAACTACTAAGAGTGTCTCATTGGACTCTCAGGACAGTGGTAAAATTTCTAGGACTGAATCAATGCAACTTTTCTAGTTGATGATTGTTAAAGAGACATCACCTCATAAAGGAAACCAGGGTGCCAAGAAACCACGTCTGGTGGTGAAGATAAACATACAAGGTATGTTATCTCATCTCCCCGTGATTCTTCTAAAGAAGATGAGGAACGTCTGTAACTCATAATAAGAGACCTACTTTCTAAAGTCTCAAAACTTGAATCAAAGGTTACCACTTTAGATACAGGTCTGCCACTCAGTAACTTGAGATTGAAAATCTCAAGGCCCAACTAGTTGAGACACAGATTGATAGATCTGTCAGGCATGTACCAATTCAAGTCTCTTTGACTTCTTCCTCTATCTCATCTACCTATCAAGATGATGCTACCAAAAAGGGAGAGAATGTAAAGAGGGAAGAACATATGGAGCATACCCTAGCCTTTTCAACCCTATTTTCTAAATACCCTGCTCAACAAACAACTGTTTTCCCTTAGCCTCCTCCAATTACCTTAAAAGTGGACCCAAGGATGCTAATTGATCTAAATAAGTTCTTAACTAAGTTCCTAATGAGCTCCTCACTTGAATAACCCTTACCAGATGTTGCTATGGCATACTTTGGAGCTAAAAAGCTTCAAAGGTTGAATGCACCGCCTACCACCGAGGAAGGAGTTGGTCAACCTAAGGTTCAAATTGAACCCGAGATTAATTTGAAGGGGATATGGAGACTAATGGCCCAACAACCGAACAAGTTGGGACAGGTAGTGCAATCCCACTATCTTCTGAAGTAATGATTCAATCTTCCGAAGCAATGATTCAATCTTCCGAAGCAATGATTCAATCTTTCAAAGTAGACATTCAAGCAGCAGAAGGAATCATTGGGTTATATTCTTTGTCTGATGATCTTATCATAATAGAGACAATTCTTGAATTAGCCTCTAAGATATATAGTAAATACTTTCTTAAAATTCCTATCCTTCAAACACCCTCATCACCACAAGCTCAAATTCCCACTCACCAACCTAAACCCTCTAAACCAGAATCTCTAAAAGTTTAAGCTTCCGAAGACATCAAAGGTAAGAGGAAGATGACTGAGGAAGAATTATTAGAGTAAAGGATGGAAAAGCTCAAAAATAAAGGTAGACTCACTACTAGGAAGCTACTTGCTGCAAGTAGCAAAGGAGCTGTAGCAGCTCAGGAGGCTATCAACGACAAGAAGAGAGTGGAGATTACTGACACACTTGTCAGCTTAGGAGTGGCAAGTGAAGAAGTTCTCCTCTTATCTTTAGAGGAGCTAGTCAAGTTGGAAAAGACAACCCAACTGCAGAAAGAAAAAGTGGAAGAAGCAAGGTTGGGCTTAGAGGAGGAGAAGAAAAGAAAGAAAGGGGAGGATGAGGAACAACTAAGGAGTGAGAGGATTGCTTTCTTATGCTCCTGGGGATATGCTCATGAAGAATTGATTCCCTATAATAATGATATGATCTTGTGGCTTTTCCACAAAGAACAAGATCAGATGCATAAGGAGAGAAAGAGGGTAATCAACGAGAAGTTAAGGGAGAAGAAGAAGAAAGAGGAGGAAGGACAACTTGTGTTTGCCAAGAAGTTGGGAGACAAAGCCTGGATGAAGGCATATATTAGAGCCCACGACTTCTTGTTAGGACTGTGTACGTACAGAGTACTAACTGATTCTGCGTTATACCGGATCAAATAGTGCGGAATCCTATCTATTTGATTGGCGATCCAATCAGTGAGAACGATTACCCGATCGATATAAGATTGCGCTAAACTTTAAGAACGAATAGAAATCGATCAGGAACAAACTATGAACTTGGACAGGCTGTTTGGGACGTTCTGGACGGCTAGGGTTTATGTGTATGCGTAAATCTCTTCAAGTGTTTTGTTTTTCCACGAATTAGATGGTATTTATAGGTTAGCAGTTTCTAATCGTACGACTGAACCATTAGCATGGTTCAGTCGTCCGACTGAATCATGTGATTGATTCATACGCACGAATGAAGGTTCAGTCGTGCGACTAAGTCAATCTTATGTCTTAATCATACGACTGATCCAGTCTCCTAGTTCAGTCGTGCGACTGGTCCATAAGAATGATGTATTCATGCGTATGGTCCGTATGTATGGGCCATTAGCATGAATAGTCATTCGACTATGTTGAACACATTACTCAATTATTATTGACTTAGAATTGCATACAACAACCACAAACCTATATAATAAGTTCACACACAATAATAATATGAAATAATTAGAGATTAATAAACATCAACCACATATTATATTGCCTTCAACCAGTACATTACATATGTGTAAGACATGAAAGACTTATACATTTAAACTCATAAACTAGGAACATCATATATCTACAAACTCCCCCTTGGGCGTAGTTTTCTCTATTGTCTAACACTCTTCACATGTTCTTGGATCTTCTTGTACTTCTCCTCTTTTATAACTCCTGCATGTATTTCAAATGCAAAGCAGAGTCTTATCACGTGTTGGAACTGTAGAGCTTGTACAATGTCCTGCGTGTCATAGAACAGTGGCCACTTGTATAAAGTGTAAACATCTTCAGCCGACAAGTTAGTAAGCCATATCAGGTCAAATACCCTGATAGTATCTATTTTTCCATCTCTGTTCAAAACTATGACCACTTCACTTGTCTGCCAGTTATAATACGACCATTTGAAGTGTGGAGTGAAGTCTTGAGGCATTTCCCATAAGGGAATCTTTGACATCGTGTGCGGGGGACTCCACTTTAGCACCACTTTAGGCTTTCTAGATATATGATCCACTTTAGAACTACGAATGTACATCTTAGGTTGTTGAGGTTTGAAGTTTACCACCTGGTGTCGTATTCCTTCTTCAACGTAACCTCAAACCAACCTGACATCTGCCTTGGATTAGCATACAACAAATCTAAACATGCCAAACGGTTGAGCTCAAAACCAGGAAGAGTCTTTAGATCATGATGATATCTAAAGTACTCGATTCCTTTCTCCCTTTTCACAGCATATACCTCTAAGTCTTCAAAATACGCCCACGCTATAATCTTACCAGACATCTTCTGATGTCGTTTGACTCTATAGAGCTTGGTGTAGGCATTTTGCTTTTGTGACACGTGTTGGGCTTTCATCTCTGCAAAACAAGCTGCCCATTCAGCTTTCATGATATCAACATTTGCGTCTGAAGCTTAGGCTTGGCTTTCATCTTTTTCCTTCTTCTTTTCCATCTCTTCCAGTTTCTCAAATTTAGCACTGCCAAACGTATCACCCAAGTTGGGTATATCATTACCTTCATGGTCAGTGTACTCTGGATAATGCTCAGCAGTGACATCCTCGATCTTAATTTCATCTACATCGCTCAGCTTATCATCACTAACAACATCCACTTCTGGAGCATCTTTGACAATTTCATCAGGATTAAGTCAGAATATCTCAGCTAGCTAGTCATCGGTTTGATTTAAAAATTCAGCTCATCATACATTAATCATTAATCAAGACATTTAAACATAAATGATCATTAATTACATTAATGTAACACATAGTTTAAGTACAAAAGTTTCAAATACATAAACATCTAATCATTGCTTTTGTCTTGATCTGTAGTCTTTTCAGCTTGAGTCAAATGAGTACACCATACAATCTTCAATCAGTTCCTTAAAGGATTCTTGATCAGGTTGAAATTGTCATAATGCAGATGCACCAGGAGCTTAGTTTCAACTTCACGGTCATTATCTTTTCTAGGATCTTTAGTACTTCTTCAGCAAGCTTTTGGCTCTGTTGTGGTTCTATCTGCTGTTCATAAGACTGAGAGATAATCCACTGGGGCCAATAAGAATCAACATCTTGTACATTAAGTGACATAACCTTATTAGCTTCTTGAGAATCTTCATTATCCATACCACCACCCATTTGCATAGCATTATTCCCATCTCTATCCAATACATCATCTTCTTCCTCTCCATCAAGTAGGAGAAGATCATGTGAGAGCACTTGAACAGGTGGTTTAACATAAGTGCTACGTATGCGTTCTAGATTTGGTTGGACATCTCATCAATTCCTCCTCTCCTTGATGCTATGCACTTAAGGATGACATGAGCTAAGTACTTGAATTGGGGGCACAAGTTTCTCTTGTTGAGCAAACCTGCTTGTGCACATATGTTATGCAACACAAGAAATATATACATTAGATTTGTTGCTAGACTTAACAGGTGAATATTGAATGATTTTGTTCTACTGATTCAATCGTGCGACTGAACAATACGACTGAGTTGAGTCGTACGGTTGAGCATGCGTCTAAGCTTAGTCATACAATGAGCCATGCGGTTGAGTCAGTCATGCGACTGAACCCACATGCATAATTCACTCGTGCGATTGAGTCTTGCGTATGACTCAGTTTTGACGGCTGAAGTTCATCAGCGTGTCCATTCGTATATCTCACTATTGAACACCACAGATTTGAACTTTGTCAAAACATGACATTACACTTCGTGTTTAGATTCATTTGGACCGCAATGACTGAAATTATCACTTAGATTCATTTAAACCAACATGTGTGACCATTTAAGTGGTCTATTCATAAGAGTAGTCTTGGTTCTAGGTTTTAGCATCTTCAACCCTTAAAGATGCAATAAACACATTCATTTTGACCAATTTTAGTTGCAGCGTACTGTAGATGAGTAGAAGAAGTGTTAGAAACACTAATCAGTAGGTAAGAACAGGCAAATGAAATTTGACAGATTGTCGTCGTATGAGTAGTTTCAGAGAGCGTTGATAGGTGGTAAAGGTTACAACCGACTGACCCCCTTATTTATACTCTTTTAAATTTCAGTCATGCGACTGAACCCATACTTATGCTCCAGTCGTGCGGCTGAGTCCATACTCATGGTTGTCCTATACTCATGGTCCAATCATGCGACTGGCTCATACTCCTTCAACCATTCGTACGATTGGTTCAGTCTTGTAGTCCAATCGCATGGTTGTCCCATACTTGTGGTCCAATCGCGTGACTGGCTCATACTTATGGTTCAATCGTGCGATTGGCTCATACTTATGATTCAATCATACGATTGGCTCATACTCATGAGTTTGACCTCATAACCTTTCAAACCTTTAAATTTTAACCTTTGATAAACATTATGACTTTTAACACCATTTGATCACCTCAGACGTGATCCTTTTAGTTTGGAACCGTTTGATCACCTCATACGTGATCCTTTTAATTTAAAACTGATTGGTCACCTCAGACGTGACCACTTTTAGTGAGTGATTCATAGAATTCATCTAGTTGAATAGTCCGACATCTACACTACAAAAGACTAGAAAATTGAAAATAACTTTGAGATTTAAAAGAAAACAAGACATATTTTGTTGTGTTGGGTTTGAACAGAAGAGCTTCAAGTTAATTTGATCATTTCTGGAATGATTCATTATGGAATCGTACAGGTATATCAGAATCGTTTGGGAACCCCTTTTAGTATGCACTTTGATGCTAGATTCTTGTTTTGTCTGAGAGTCATTAGCATTTTCAAGAAATCATAATAGAGTTATAAGATGCACACAATGATTTTGACTTTCAAGAATTGCAGCAACGATGATTGTCAGTATGTTTGTCCACTTAAATCCATACACAGACTTTTGACTTACATTGGTGATGAATAGGTTTAATTATTTCAACAACATTTGTGGATCCCACACATATATGGTAATCAACATTCCTTAGGAGATTTTTGAGCGGTCTACGGGTATTGGACAAGAAGAGACTATTCTAAGAGCTTTCAAAGAGATGCCAAGCCTCAGGTCAGTGCCATCGCACAACAGAGAGACACAAACAACAATGAATTCTAGAATATTTAGGTTATGCATATCCTCAGGTCAGTGCCACCGTACAACAGAGAGGCACACAACCTATCTTCTGGTTAGAGCATATATTTATCTTTTGCACACAATGCACCAACAACATATTTGTCATTAGATTGATTGCTTTTAGTAGTTTTACATGTGCTTTGCTCATATTTATGGTCACGCGCACACATTTGTGGCGTTTATTTTGCTCGCCACCGATTTTTGGATATGCATTGATTGTGTTAACCATGGATAAGATGAGAACCCACAGTAGGTTGAACAAGTTACTTTGAATTTTAATTCACCAATGAAGTCTATTCATCTATTGTGTTAAATCTACCGACACATCATATAATGAACTAGCAACCTCTAGGTCTACTTTCTCTATGTTACCTTAGTAGCAAACTAGTTTAACTATCATTTTCTTTAGTTGTGCTTTGACTTCTCAGACTTGTAGTTTGAATTTTGCATTTTGAGCAAACTAGTTTTGAAGTCCCAACTAATTTGTTCCCTATGTACTATTATTTTCTGTAAGCTTTGAATCAAAATCACAGATTTGATTTCACTTTTTTCAGCTAACCTTCCTTTCCCCCTTGTTTTTTTGTAAGTAAAAAAATTCTAATATTTAATACTAACCTTAGTCTATTCTCCCCCTAAAATACTAATACCGAAAATCTTTTTGTGTTTTTAGATTTTAATAGATAGGAAAATAAAATAAAAGAAAATAAAACAAACTAGTCGGACTACGAACTTTCTTCTTCTTGAATCACATCACTTTTCTTTTTCACGCCATTAACCTCTAAAAGATATAAAAATATCCGTTTGTCAAATGCTTTTGTGTAGAGGTCGGCGTATTAAAAATCAGTATTAATTTTAACAACATCGATTAATTGCTTTTCAAAATATTCACGTATAAAGTGATATTTAATACCGATGTATTTTGTTTTAGGATGTTGGACCGGATTTTTGGTTACGGCTATTGTAGCAGAATTATCAACAAAAATAGAGGTGTTAGAAGATTGCAAATCGTAGTCACGCATTTGCTCTTGAATCCTAATGATTTGCGAGCAATAACTTGTAGCAACAATGTATTCAGCTTCATATGTGGACAGAGCAACTGAGGTCTGCTTCTTGCACCTCTCCTACTCGAGCAATGATTCGGAAAGGCCCTATGTATCTTGGGCTTAACTTGCCCCTCTTTCTGAACCGAATAATACCCTTCCAAGGAGAGACTTTCAACATGACCCTGTCTCCCACCTGGAATTCAATCAGTCTACGTCGTTTATCAGCATACGACTTTTGTCTATCTTTGGTTGCCATTATGAAGGCTTTGATCCTTTCCATCTTCTCAGTTGTAGCCTTGATTACCTCGATACTCCCTAACTCTTGCTGGCCAATATCACCCCAAAGACGGGTGTTCTGCATCTCCTACCGTATAGTATCTCATAAGGAGGCATACCAATACTGGCATGATAACTGTTGTTATATGAGAACTTCCGCTAATGGTAAGTGGTCATCCCAACTTCTTTCAAAATCGATAACATATGCACGAAGCATATCGTCAAAGGTCTGAATGGTCCTTTCTGACTGACTATCTGTTTGAGGATGATAAGCCGTGCTAATGTGCAACCTCGTCCCCATAGCATTGTGGAATTTCTTCCAAAATGTAGATGTAAATAGAGTGTCAAGATCGGACACAATAGACACCAGCACACCATGACGGGTCACAATCTCCTTAATGAAAAGATCCGCCAACCTCTCGGATGAATATGTCTCACGGATCAGTAGAAAGTGAGCACTCTTCGTCAGACGATCAACAATCACCCATATAGCATCATACCCTTTCGCGGTACGCGACAACTTTGTAATGAAATCCATGGTAATGTGCTCCCACTTCCATTCCAGCATATCTAAAGGTTGGATCTTCCCATACGGCTTCTGATGCTCGGCCTTCACTTGTAGACAAGTAAGGCATTTACTCACATACTCCACCACATCGCGCTTCATACCGACCACCAATAATCTTTATTCATGTCTTGATACATCTTTGTGGCACCGGGATGAATAGAGTATCGAGTTTTATGAGCTTCGTCCATAATCTTCATGTGTAGATCCCCAAAACGAGGAATCCACATCCGTCCGAATCGGGTTCTAACACCGAGTGTGTTTTCACCTAATTCCGCAATCAGACCTCTCATTCTTTCAGAGTTAAGATGATCTTCTTGCAACACTTAATCTTGTAACTCCCTGACTTGCTTCATCACATCTGAGGTCATGATCAACTGACATGCTTTCACCCGAATCGGCTTGGGCCTCTCTTTTCGGCTAAGGGCGTCCGCCACCACGTTGGCTTTGCCCGGATGGTAATGGATCTCGCAATCATAGTCTTTTATGAGCTCCAACCATCGTCTCTGCCTCATGTTCAGGTCCTTCTGCTCAAAGAAGTACTTCAAGCTCTTGTGATCAGTGAATATGGTACACTTTGTCCCGTAAAGATAGTGCCTCCAAATCTTTAGCGCAAAGATCATGGCTGCTAGCTCCAAGTCATGAGTAGGATAATTGACCTCATGAACCTTCAACTATCAAGATGCATAGGCTATAACCTTTCCCTCTCTACATTAACACACACCCCAACCTCGAGTAGGAAGCATCAGAATAAACCACCAGATCTTCACTTCCACCAGGTAATGACAGTTAATGAGCTTGAGTCAATCTCCCCTTTAATTCCTCGAACGCCTTCTCTTAAGCTTGACCCCATACAAACTTCACATCTTTCCGGGTCAAATTAGTTAGTGGAGAAGTGATCTTAGAAAAGTCTTGGATGAATCTTCTATAGTAGCCCGCCAAACCCAAGAAACTACGAATCTTAGATGGCGTCTTTGGAGACTTCCATTGCATCACCGCCTCCACCTTTGCCGGGTCCACCATAATGCCGTCAGGATTCACCACATGACCCAAGAATTGAACCTCGCATAATCAGAATGCCGACTTGGAGAACTTAGCGTACAACTTCCCCTTTCCCAACGTCTCCAAAACCTTCCGAATGTGACCGACATGCTCAATCTCGCTCTTCGAATAATTTAGGATATCAGCAATAAACACAGTCATTGATTTATCCAACATCAGTCGACACACTCGATTCATCAGGTCCATAAAAGCAGCTGGCGCATTGGTCAAACCAAATGACATGACAAGAAACTTGTAATGACCATAACGCGTGCGAAATGATGTTTTAGGGATATCCTACTCTTTCACCTTTAGCTGATGGTAGTCAGATCGAAGATCTATCCTCGAGAACCAATTGGCACCTTGAAGCTGATCAAACAAGTCATCAATTCTTGGTAAGGGGTAGCGGTTCTCTATCATCAACTTATTCAGCTCACGGTAGTCAATACACATCCTCATACTACCATCTTTATTCTTCACGAATAAGACCGGAGCACCCCAAGGAGAGATACTCGATTAATAAACCCTTTATCAAGCAGCTCATGCAACTGCTCCATCAGCTCTTTCATCTCAGTCGGAGCCAAACAATACGGTGCCTTGGCAACAGGTTGGGCACCCGGTATCAGATCAATCTGAAACTCGATCTCTCGGTCAGGTGGCACTCCGGGTAAGTCTTCGGGAAACACATCTGGAAAGTCACACATAACCGGTACATCTGATAGTTGTGGTGTTGGTCTTTCTACATCCTTTACATAGGCCAAGTAGGCACTAGATCCACGCCTCATGCACTTTCCCGCCACCGCCATTGAGATTATTTTCGGGATTGTCGTGACCCGATCCCCATAAACCGCCACCTTACTCCCGTCAGGTGTTGTCAGTCAAACCATCTTCTTGCGACACACAATGTTCGCCTCGTAATCCGCTAACCAATTCATCCCAAGAACCACATCGAAACCACCTAAGGTCATCACGAACGGTTTAAGAGGAAATTTATGACCTTCTAGTTCCACATCACAGTCTTCTATCATCTCAGAATTCCTAGTAGACTTACCTATGGCAGTTTCTACATCAAAGGGCACATCAACACTCCTACTACTAACAGGTAGTTTAGCACAGAAAGCAGCAGAAATACAACTTTTACTGCCACCAGAATCAAATAACACGGAGGCTAAAGTTTGGTTTACTAGAAACATACCTGACACGACATCAGGGTCCGTTCTAGCTTCCTCATGCGTCATCATAAACGCCCTGGCGCTCGCCCTCGGTCCTTCTCCTCCAGTCTTCTTCACCCCAGAACCCTCAACCCTCGGCTTCATACAATCTCTACTCATGTGACCTTCCGTGCCACAATTAAAACTTCTGCCTGCACGACAGTCCTTTGCTATGTGTCCCATCCTCCCACACTTGAAGCACAAGTTCGATCCCAGCTTACATTACCTAGCATGCTCCTTCCCACATCTATCACACTTCTTCGACCCTGCACCAGATGTGACCACAAGGCGGTCATCTACCCGGGCCTTCTTGTTACTCGTCGGGACACCACCTCGACCAAACCTTTTCCCATTCCATTTCCGGTCACCACTCCCCTTCTTACTACCTTCAGCCACCACCACCACAGCCCTCTCATCATACAACCTCCCATCCAAATCCACCGCCAACCTAAACGTGCTTGGTCGGGCAGCGATCATGTGCCTGCGAATATCTGCCGGCGAACCCTGAATGTACCTCTTAATCTTTCATGACAAAAGCGTCACTTGGTCTGGCACCAGCCGTGCCATCTCATTGAATTTGGTGGTGTACTGCTGATGTGTCATCGTTCCCGCCTCCAGATGTAGGAACTCTCTTTCCACCTTATCCATTTCCCTGTGAGGACAGAACTCCTCGATCACTAACTTCTTTAATTCTGCCCACCTCATCATCCCAATAGCCCTGCTACCCTCAGCTTGGACAATATTGTCCCACCAGCATAAAGCTGAGTCCATTAAAGAGTGGGCGGCAAATTCACTTTCTGGTCTTCCCGACACTCGCAGATATTTAGAACAACTTCTATTTCTCTCACCCACCGGTGAGCAGTAGCAACAGTGCTGTAACCATCAAAAGTAGAGGGCTTGCATCATTGAAACGCCCCGTAGTTAAAGCCTCATGCCGCCTCCGACGCAGGCTCTTTTACCTCCTCTTTTTCTTCATCATCTGATAAAACCGTCTCAGTCTCGGGCTGTCTCCTTTCACCGGTAGGTCTACTTCTTTCTTTCCTCTCCCCCTCCCGTACAACTTTAATCACTTCTGTAGATACATGTGTACCTAGTTTAGGAGCTCAAATGTAAAATGTCTTTCATGTCTTACGTATATGTAATAGAATGGGTATGAATGAAATGCAATGTGTTAATGATGCTTATAATGTATAATATTTCATTGTTTATTTTGTGATAACGCATATTGAACTAACTATATAGGTTTGTGGTTGTTTACATAGTTCTTAGTCAATAATGATTGAGAAACATGCTTAAACTTAATCGAGTAAAGTTCTCATGCAAATGGACCATGCTAATTGACCATACACATGAATACTTCATGCTAATAAACCAGTCACACGACTGGACCAGGAGACTAGATCAGTCGCACGACTGTAACATGAGATTGACTCTGTCGCACGACTGGACCTTCAGTCGTGCGGATGGATCAACCGCGTTCTACGACTGAACCATGCAAATGGTTCAGTCGCACGAATGGAAAACCCTAACCTATAAATACCACTTAATTCGTGGAAAAACGTGACAATTCGAATTCCTACACACTAAATTGTACCCTAGCCATCTAGAGACCTAAGATAGCCTGTTCCAAGTTCATAGATCGCAGTAAATCATCTTACAATTGTTCTTAACGTTTAGATTCAATCTTAGATCGATTATACTTGTGTTCTCACTGATTGGATCGCCAAGCAAATAGGATTCCGCCCTATTTGGTTTGGTATACATGTAAATCAGTTAGTACTCCGTACCTAAACGGTCCTAACAAGTGGTATCAGAGCTTTGGCTCTTGATTTGTTTGTGATTCAATCAATTTTCATATAAAAATCGCGTTTTTCATTCAAAAACTCAATCTTTTTGTGTCAAACAATGTTTTCGACGTCTCCAGGTCAAAAAGTTAACGTTTTTCCGGCATACGACAATTAGGGTAGTGAGAAATTCGTGTTTCTTGCGTCAAAGTGTTCAAAACCTTTGTTTTTGCAAAAACACCAGCCTTTAGTTGCATGATTCACTCAATTGAAAAAACTCAAGAAGGCAAGTTCCGCGAGAAGGCTGAAGAAGGAATTTTCCTAGGATACAACATACCGAATAAGAGAGTTTATAACAAATCAACGGGTCAAGTAGAAGTGTGGTGTAATGTGGACGTTCAAAGATACACCACCCCCCAGCTGGAAAAGGACCCGCATTCTTTTTCGATTATGATGGATTCTTTAAGTCCTTCAACATCTCTCTCTCCACTTCTAAAGATGAGTTAGCAACCAAGATGATGTATGATGTCTTAAACACACCACCCTTAGACTTAACAACATCCGGCTCACAAGGCTAGTCTTCTAGTAACTCAGGGGGAGTATTGGAGGTAAGTGTCACCTCTTCTGACGATGAAAAAATGGAAAATGTTCTGGTGGATCAGGAGGAACATGTTCCAACTACTACAAGTACACACACATCAGATGTTGATGCCTTTAATACTTCGGAACCCCATACTCCCACTACCTTAGATACTAAACCTGTGGTTCACAATCTGGATAATGAGGTAGTTGTACCCACCACTCCTTGATCTCGTCTTAATTTTTTGTCATCCTCTGGACAATGTCATAGGGGATGTACAATCGGGAGTACACATAAGAAATCAGCTATATTCAGCTGATTATGCCTCAGTCGTGGAAAAAGGCTACCTACATGACGGTGCTTATCTATGTTTTATGTCTTAATTTGAGCTAAAATATGTAAGTGACGCCTTAAATGATGAGGCTTGGGTGAGTGCCATGCAAGAAGAACTTCTTCAATTCAAGAAGTTAGGTGTGTGGACTCTGGTGGATAGACCTAAAGGTGCTAAGGTCATTGGCACTAAATTGGTTTTGAAATGCAAGAAGGATGACCAAGGGGTCATTATCAGAAACAAGGCTCGACTAGTAGTTCAAGGATTTCGACAAGCCGAGGGGATTGATTACAATGAAGTCTTTGCACCAGTGGCAAGAATGGAAGCCTATGCATCGTATATGAAGATTAAAGTCTATCAGCTTGATGTGAAGAGTGCATTCCTTCATGGTGAAATCCGAGAGACAGTGTACGCTAGTCAACCCGAGGGATTTGAGGATCCGTATCATCGGGACAGAGTTTACAAGCTAGACAAGGCTCTATATGGGCTTCATCAAGCCCCCAGAGCATGGTATGAGAAGCTCTCGACTCATCTTGTGAAACATGGGTTTTGAAGAGGAGTGATTGATTGCATATTTTTTATCAAAGAAAAGGATGGTGACCTACTGCTTGTATAGATCTATGTTGATGACATAATCTTCGGGTCCAAAAATGAAGAATTGTGTGAAGAATTTGAAGCAGTAATGAAGGCAGAATTTGAGATGAGTGCCATGGGAGAAATGGAGTTCTTTTTCGGGTTACAGGTGGTTCAGACACCTAAGGGAATTTTTCTACATCAAACCAAGTATGTAGGTGATATTCTCAGTCGGTTCGATATGGAGAATGCTTCCACAGCTAGGACTCCACTTGCTACAAACCATGATGTAGCACTTGACGAAAATGGTGATCTGGTGGATGCTACCATGTACCGAGGAATGATTGGATCTCTTATGTATCTCACTGCCTCACGACCTGACATGATGTACGCAACACGTCTCTGCTCAAGATATCAGGCAAAACCGAAAGTCAACCATCTCATAGGAGTCAAAAGGATATTTCGTTATCTAAAGGGTACACCATCACTTGGGTTGTGGTATCCTCATGATGATGACTTTGAGCTTACAGCGTATAGTGACTCGGATTACGGCGCATGCAAAATGAAATACAAGTCAACCTCAGCAGGTTGTCAATTCTTTGGGAGAAGATTAGTCACGTGGAGTCTAAGAAGCAGACATCAGTTGCACTGTCAACTTGTGAAGCTGAATATGTTGCTGCGGCAAGCTGCTGTTCTCAAATCATCTAGATTCAACAACTGCAGGACTACGGTTTGAAATTCTCTAACACTCCTATATTTGTTGATAATTCAGCTGCTATAGCTGTCACTAAAAATCCGGTCCAACATCCTAAGACAAACACACATCGGAATTAAATATCACTTTATACGTGATTATTTTGAAAAGAATTTAATCAATGTTGTTAAAATTAATACGGATTTCCAACGCGCTGACCTCTATACAAAATCTTTTGATAAACCACGTTTTTTATATCTATTAGAGGTCAACGACGTTAAAAAGAAAAGTGAAGTGATTCCAGATGATGAAAGTGCATAGTCCGACGCGTTGAGTAAATTTTTTATTTTGTTGTATTTTACTTTCCTTTTGTTTTACTTCTTCGCCTATTAAAATCTTAAATGCAAAACATTTTCGGTTTTAGAATTTTAAGGGGAGAATAGGTTAATATAATATTAAATTTAGCTGTTTCAATTTCATTACAAAAAAAAAGAAAAAAGAACAAGGGAGGAGGACTGTCTAGCTAAAAGAAATGAGATCGTATATGTGATACTGATTCAATGACTATGGAAAATGATAGTACACAGGAACAAATAGTTTGGGACTTTAAAAGAAGAAATTGTTTAAAATGCAAAATTCGAAGTATAAGTCTGAGAAGTCTAAGCAACAATTAAAGGAAAAATAATAGTAAAACTAGCTACTACTAAGGTAACGCGGAGAAAGTAGACCTAGAGGTTGCTAGACCATTTGATGATGTGTCGGTAGATTCAACACAATAGATAAGTAGACCTTGTTGGTGATGTCAAGTTCAAACTAAGTTGTTCAACAAGCTGCGGGTTATCATCTTATCCCTAGTTAACACAATCAACAAAGTTCCAATAAGGGGTGACGAGCAAAATAAACGCCACAAATGTATGTGGATGACCATAAATTGAGCAAAGCACATGAAAAATGCAAAAAGCAATCAAACTAATAACCTATATTGTTGGTGCGATCTGTGCAAAAAGAATAAAATTGCTCGAACAAGAAAATAGATTGTGTGCCTCTCTGCTATGCGGTGGCACTGACCCGAGGATAAGCATAACCCAAATATTCTAGAATTCATTGTTGTTTGCGCCTCTCTGCTATGCGGTGGCACTGACCTGAGGCTTTGCAGCTCTTTGAAAGCTCTAGAATAGTTTCTTCTTGAATATTACCCGTAGACTGCTCAAAAATCTCCTAAGGAACTTTGATTACCATATAAGTGTGGGATCCACAAATACTTGTTGAAATAATTAAACCTTAAATCATCACTAATCTGTGTCAAAAGTCTGTGTATGGATTTAAGGGGGCAGGTATACTGACAATCATCGTGGCTACAACTCTCGAAAGTCAAAATCACTGTGTGCATCTTGTGGCACTAGTATGATTTCCTAGACTTGCTAATGGCTCTTGATGAAAACTAGAATCTTGCATCAAAAGGTTTTGGTAACATGTCCTGAATGATTTGTTATACTTGTATGATTCCATAATGAATGGTTCCACTTATGGTCAAAATAACTTGAAGCTGTCTGTTCGAGAAATAAATCTGGTAGATATCTATCTTAGGATTTCCACCTCACACAAAATTACAAAAAATATGTTTTAGTTCTGTCTTTTAGTTCTAGTTGTTTCATTTGTTTATTTTTTCTCAGTTTTGTTGCTAAACGTCAGACTATGCATTGGAATTATGTCTGGAATTTAATCACTAAAAGGGTCACGTCTGAGGTGACCAAACAGATTTTAAAATGTTAAAAGGATCACGTCTAAGGAGATCAAAAGTTCTCGAAGTTAAAATGGTCATGTTTATGATGATCGAATGCTCGAATTTTTATAAATAGTTAAAAGGGTTAAGTGTCAAATGGTCATAAAGTCAAAATCATAAATATGAGCCCATTCGCATGACTGGACCATGAGTATGGACCAGTTGTACAATTGGACCATACGTATGAGTCCATTCGCATGACTGGACCATGAGTATTGACCAGCCATACAATTGGACCATACGCATGAGCCCAATTACACGACTAAACAACACGCATGGCCCAGACATGCGATTGGACCATCAGCATGAGTAAACTCACATGATTGGTTCACAAAAGGAAGCAATCGCCTGAATGGGGGTGACCGAATGAGTTAGTCGCCCGACTGAAACCCAGTCGGCTGACTGAATGTGACCGACTGAGCCAATCGCACGACTAAGCTCCTATCGCACGATTGAAAAGAGCGAATAGATCCAGTCGCCCGATTGAAACCAGATTCAGTTTAAATAGGGCTAAAATCGGTCGCATACAGTCATCGCCCTAAAATCGCCCGAAAGTAGCGACACTCTCCCCAAATTTGATTAGATCGATTTCTCCCCACCATTTAGTCACTGACAAGTTCAGACTTCATCTGCAGGTAATTTGCGACCCGAATCGCACTAAAAGCATGGAGAATACAAACCCTAACTGGGCTAAATCGAGTAAAATCAAGAAAAGAGTGTTAACTATCAAACATGCCAAATAAAAGAAAAATCTGGGTAATATGAATGGCATATAGCAACAATTGCGAGTCCTGCGAGTCTAAAAAACATAAACATAATGTAGAAATGCAAGAATTGACTTAGATTCAGGATAAATGTGTCAAACAGAGAAGTATGCGACTGGTCACTCCGAATGAAGTTCAATCGCATGATTGAACTGGGTGAATGACTCAGTCGACCGAATGAACGAGGCGTATGACCTCAGTCGCCCAACTAAACTCAGGCACTGGCTCAATCGCCTGACTGAACTCAGTCGCATACTAAATCGCCCGATTGAACACAGTCGCATACTAAATCAACCGACAGAACTCAGTCGTATGGTTCAATCGCACGATTGACTAGACTGATCTCAAAATAGTTTAAGTTGAAATGATTTCTGTTATGTGTAGATCTAATATGTATGTGTCTTGTGTTACAGAATCATGGTAGATAGGTGGTTCATCAACACCAAGCACAACATTTGTGCTCACTTGGATGCCACCACTCGGAATGCTACCGAGTTTGCTGGTATTATCGCTTTTCTGAGGAGATCGAGGATCTATAGAGCGATATCTGCACCGTGCACACCCTATCGGTCTATATAGAAGGCCTTCTGGGAAGGTGCATCCGTTGACCGATCGACTGAGCCCTACTGTATACGTAGCACCACTTTCGGCCAGGAGATTGAGGTCACATTAGCCGACCTTAGACGCGTACTGGATTTGGGAGATGATGCTACCTACCCAACGAGGCTACATCCTCTTACCGTAAGGGGATGCTTTCTACGGATGAGGTACTCTGGGGACATCAACGCAGGTTTGCTAAACAAAAGTAACTTGTGTCCCCAGTTCAAGTACCTAGCTCATGTCATTCTAAAGTGCATTGCTTCATGAAAGGGTGGATTTAATGATCTATCAAACCAAATCCAGAATGCCTACATGGCACTGGTGCTGAATCACCCCTTTAGCTTCTCCAACATGATTTTCTCCTACTTGATCGAGAACTTAGAGGCTAAAGGCAAGGAAGGCTTCTGCATTATCCGGGATTCCTACAGATGATCATTGACGAGAAGCTTCCTTCGCTGCCTAAGGAGAGTCATGATGCTGTCTCTCTCGAGATCATGGATGACACCACTCTTGGAAGAATGAAGGTTTATATGGGCAAGCAGGTAAAGCCCCCTGTATAGAGGCTGTTTGGGCACTTGGCCAGAGAAGACTACGTGGCGCCAGCTTGGCAAAAGTGGCGTCACGATGATAGTGACTCGGACATTGAGCAGATTGCTCTACCCTCTGATGACTCCGATAGTGATGATCATGATGCTGATCAGGGAGGGGATGGTCAGGGTGGAACCGAACCGGCTCCTATTCACCCTGACTTCCAGATGGAAGAGGAGGATTCTGATGAAGAATCTCTAGTGCGAACGGTGGGGAGCCGGGTAGTAGCCACAGAGAGAGGTATTCGGGCGGTTGGTGGATGCCATAGGGAGTTCGGGGATGCTGTTGCTGCTGATACAGATCCATCATATGCACCAGACCCGCCCAACAGCCAAGGGGGAGACACAGTGCCTAAAGGCACGAAGAGGAAGTGAATGGCTCACCCCTATGGCAAGAAGGGGAAGAGGCTAAAGTTTAATTGACCTCTACTACCGCCACAACCACCACCTCATCCACTACTGCTACCACCACCACTACCACACCACCTACCACTACCACACTCCCATCCACCACCACTACATCCTACTAACCACCACCCACTCATATACCACCATCTACATGCACCCCAACCACCACCACAACCTACCCTTCACCACCCATATTCACCATAGCCACCACTACCACCACCAGCCACCAAGCAGGACCATCATTCCACCCATCATTCCCCACATGATCATCTCTACCTCCCAGTGGGGTAGAGGAATAACTGTCAGCACTGAGTCGTATGGTGCTAAAGCTGTTGGCTGCTGACGACAAGAAGACTGCTCAGCTACGACAGCTAGTGTAGCTAATTGCTGCCCAAGCACAATAGATCTCCTAGCAGGCTCAGGAAATTGCCCAACTCAAGAAGCATAAAGTCCAATTAGCAAAGAAGATTTAGGAGTTGGATACATCTAACAGATCTATCATGCTCAAGCTAAAAGGATCAAAAGATGAGCCTTTGAAGATTAGAGAAGATGATGATGATGGTGATGGTGATGATGAAGATGATGATAGTGATGATGACGAGGGTAGTGATGATGAAGAAACTAGGGAAAGGCAGTATGATGATGATGATGATTAAGAAGGAGGTGCAGCTGCATCTACATCAACTCAGGGTCAAGAGAGACACACCAAGAGAAGTTAAGACCAAGGAGCCTCATCATCTGCCCCACCTACTGACGCGCCTTCTATTCAGGGCAAAAGTGATGATTAGACATTTATGTACCTGAAAAACCTTTGTAATTGAACATTGTATTAATATTATGTATTAATGTTTATACATCTTTGTCAAATGTTTGATTGTCTTAATTAATTACTAACAAGTGCTATGTTACATGTTTAAATCAAGCAGATCAATCATCTTAGCAAGATGAGTATGATATTACTCCCCTTTAGCAAATCAAGTCTCAACTTACAATGATTCTTGATTTGCAAGGGATTGTCAGGAGGTCTGTGAGTTATACTCCCGAAGAAGGAGAAATAATTCATGACGTTACTGATGAGCAACTTGTTGAGATGTTCTGGCTCAATCCAGATGAGATTGTCAAGGACGCTCCAAATTTTGAAGTTACCAGTGACTATGAGCTGAATGACATTGATGAGATCGAGATCGAGGACATCATTGCGGAGCATTATCCAGAGTATGCTGACAAAGAAGGAAATGTAGTCCCCAATCTGGGTGACAATCTTGTCTATGATACGTTTGAGAAACTAAATCAGATGGAGCAAGGGTCAGAGAAGAATCCGGATCAATCCCAAGCCTCGGACGCCAAGGTTAACATCAAAAAGACTGAATATGCAGCTTGTTTTGCAAAGATCCGAGCCCAACGCACTGCTCCAAAGCCGAGTGCCTACACCAAGCTCTACAAAATGAAGAAGCATTTAAAGGTGTTAGGAAAGATTATAGTCTGGGCATATTTGAGGATCTAAATGTCTATGCTGTCAAGAGGGAGAAGGGAATCGAGTACTTTAGATTCCCACATGATCTGAAGACTCTCCCTGGTTTTGAGCTCAACCAGATGGCCAAACTAAAGTTGCTATATGTTAACCCAAAGCAAATGTCAGGCTGGTTTGAGGATGCATTGCAGAAAGAGTACCACACCAGGTGGGTTAACTTCAAACCTCAACAACCGATGAGGTATATCAGATGGTCTAAAGTTGATGCCATTACTGGAAAGCCAAAGATAGTGCTGAAGTGGAGTCCTCCGTACATGATGTCAAGAATCCCTCTTAGGGAAATGCCATAGGACTTCACTCCACACTTTAAGTGGTAGTACTATGATTGGAGAACAGGTGAAGCTGTTATAGTCTTGCAAAAAGAGGGCCAAATGGATACTATTCGGGTATTTGACCCAATATGGCTAACAAACTTGTCTGCTGATGATGTATACACATTGTATAAGTGGCCACTATTTTATGATTCGCAAGACATTGTACAAGCCCTCCAATTCCAAAATGTTATAAGGCTTTGTTTCGCATTTGAAATACATGCTGGAGCTACAAGAGAGGAGAAGTACAAGAAGTTTGAAGAGCTGATGAAGAATTTTAGACATTAGAGTAAACTAGGTCCAGGGGGAGTTTGTAGATACATGTGTACCTAATTTAGGAGCTCAAATGTAAAACGTCTTTCATGTCTTACGTATATGTAACACAATGGGTATGAATGAAATGCAATGTGTTGATGATGCTTGTAATGTTTAATATTTCATTGATTATTATGTGATAATGCATATTGAACTAACTATATAGGTTTGTAGTTGTTTACATAGTTCTTAGTCAATAATGATTGAGAACCGTGCTTAAACTTAATCGTGTGAAGTTCTCATGCGAATGGACCATACGCATGAATACTTCATGCTAATGAACCACTCGCACGACTGGACCAGGAGACTAGATCAGTCGCACAACTGTAACATGAGATTGACTCAGTCGCACGACTGGACCTTCAGTCGTGCGGATGGATCAACCACATGCTTCAGTCGCACGACGGAACCATGCAAATGGTTCGATCGCACGAATGGAAAGCCCTAACCTATAAATACCATTAATTCATGGAAAAACATGACAATTTGAATCCCTACGCACTAAATCGTACCCTAGCCATCCAAAGACCTAAGATAACCTGTTCCAAGTTCATAGATCACAGTAAATCATCTTACAATCATTCTTAATGTTTAGATTCAATCTTAGATCGATTATACTTGCGTTCTCACTGATTGGATCGCCAATCAAATAGGATTCTACACTATTTGGTTTGATATACACGTCAATCAGTTAGTACTCCGTACCTAAACAGTCGTAACAACTTCAGTCACTACAGACGGTAAGATCATCTACATGACTTGATACACCTCTTCAACCACAGCCTCTTTCACCGAGGCCCTTAAGTTTGCACTCTCATCACCACCCTCCGGGTGAGGAGTCTCTGGTTCTTCATGAACCATCTTTTCAACTCTGGGTCTTCCTTTTGTAACCCGTGGTTCAGCACCACGACCTCCACCACGTGAAGCTTTTGAAGATCTACCGTTGGCCATCCACACACACACTGAAAGATTCAAACACCAACATGGTCATTCAAGAGAACAACTTAGTTTATGTCAAGTATAATAAGTCCCTAATTACAATGACCAGTTGTGATTAGCCACTTACTTTACTCTTCATACCCCAAGCATTACCTATCTTGACTGTATCGGTATTTAAATCTACAAATAACACATAACCACATGACAAGCGCACGTAATACCAATTAACATTACGAAAATACCTGATGGCACACAACTACTCAGACTGACATTCCTTCCCTTTTCGTCCCATTTTCAGTTTAAGTTTAGGTTTATTTTGAAAATTACCCGTTTCACTTAAACTTTGGCTCTGATACCAACTTGTAAGGCCCCGTTCTCGGGACGCTTACAGCTGGTAAATCATTGAACATAAAACATATAACTTTACATTTAACTTTTAGAAAACATCGCAATAGAACATTAAAATAACTTTTCAATTCATTATAAATGCTTTTGCATGTTAATACAATCGTTCATTTTAAAACATTATTCGTTCGCATTACAATGCAAAAACATTAAACAAAAGAATGCCATCCAAAAGGGCTGAGTAGCCACCCCTTGCCATCTTCAGCAACATTACTGCCAACTTGAAACACATAAAAGTTAGCGTTGCTGAGTGAGTTCTAGTTTTATAATAAAACATACTTTGCTTCCATTTAAATGATCTTTACTTTTACATGCGATCATATATCGTACATACACATAGATAATATCATTATTATCTTCATCATTCGTTCATTAACTTTCGTTCATGCATTCGTTCATCATAACCATTCACTTTCATTACTTTCATTCTCATTCATTCGTACATTCATACTTCCATTCATATGTTCATTCGTTACTTCGTTTCATTCCATCAATACCATGAACTTTACCCCACCATCATGCATAAAGCGGATACATGGCCTAAGTCTATCATAGACCTTCCATCATGGCGCACAACAGCCTGGCCACAGTACCTAAGGGTAAAGCTATATCCACCGTCATGCATAAAGCGGATACATGGCCTAAGTCTATCATAGACTTTCCGTCATGGCGCACAACAACCCGGCCACAGTATCTAGGGTAAGCGACAAAAGTTCTATACATATGGTCAATCAGAAAGAATGACCCCGATGTGCATCCTTTTTGGGTAGCTAACACACACACCGTTGGACTAACACCCTTCATTGGGTGTGTTCTGACATACAAGGCATGCAATACTTTCTTTACTTTCCATCGTTCATTAATGCATGCATTCATTCATCATGTTCCTCTTCTCATTATCTTCCACTTTATGTTACATAATACTTTCATTTCATTCATTAACATTCCACGTAAAGCCAACGGAAAATAACCATACATAATAATAAGGAACATCAACATACACAGCCAACATCATCATACAGGGCATCATGATACATGTTGCACCCTAAAAGGATCATACATGCCAACTCAATGGGTGAATTGATGATTGTTTAGCTGGAATTCCACAAGTCCAAGATGCAATGCGGATGAAGAAATACAAGAAAAATAACAAGTATTATCTTCCACATTAGTCAATGCGGAAGACAAAAATCTGATGCGGACAAGTGTTTACTCTTCCGCATTAACTAAATGTGGAAGACACAACACTTATGCTGAACAAGTTACTCTTCCACATTGACTAATGCGGAAGAATAAAAGAAGATGCGGACAAGACTTTGATCATCCGCATTGACAAATGCGGATGACCAACCAAATGCGCACTAGTATTTGTTCATCCGCATTAACCAATGCGGATGACCAACTTACTAATGCTGATGATCAAGCAGAGGTGCGGATCAAGATTATCTCATCCGCATTTGTCAATGCGGATGAACAAGCAGAGATGTGGATCAAGACTTAGACTAGTTTATGATGTAATAGGTCAGGGGTAGTTTAGTCATATTGTAAAGGCATCTTGTCTTGTCTATAAATAGAATAGTTTACCTCGTACTGAGGTGACGGTTGATAGATAGAGGATTTTGTTGTAATTATTCTCTGTAATTTGTCAACTATCATATATCAATACAAACAGAATTTATGAGTAATTTTTCTTGCTTGATTATTCTTTGATTGTTTGTTTCCGCCACTCAATCGTTGACTTCATTATCATATTTGATTCTCAGTAAGAATATCACTCTTACTAAAACCCAGTCAATTGGTATCAGAGCTTTGGCTCTCGATTCTTTTTTAGATCTGCGCACAGTCTGAATAGAACTCGATTGATGTGATAATCAAGTTGCTAGTAGTAGATATCATCATCTCTACTTAACAAACAACAAGAATACTCCTGTCAAACAGCAAGAACACTCATTCTGAACCTCAATAGAACTGCTTGAACAAGTTGGACTCATCAAACATAATCAATCTTAAAATCAACTAAATCTATACTTACACAAATCAACATGGATTCTAACAGTTACTCTGAATTAGGTCATACACCTAAACCACCCATGCTTAAACACAAATCTGAGTTTAAACAATGGAGAATACGGTTTAGAAATTATATCATAGGTGTAGATCCTGACTTTTGGATCTCAATATGTAAGGGTCCACATATCCCTATTACTTTATCAACTGCTCAAGTTGCACTGTACAAGACTGCTAGAATACCAATTGAAGACCTAACTCTGGATGAAGATGATTATAAGAAAATCAAAATTAATCTTAAAGCATACTCTATTTTGACTCAAGCACTCAAAATGGATGTGCTAAAAAGATTGGAAAAATATGGAACTGCTAAAGCTGTTTGGTATGCTCTCAAAATTATATGTGAAGGTAGCAGTGAAGTTGTTGAAATTAACAAAGACAAGCTGGTCAATCAGTATGAAACCTTCCATCATACCAAAGGAGAATCCATATCAAAACAACTGCACAGATTTACACAGTTGGTCTATGACTTGGAAATTATGGGTGTGTCATACAACATTAAATAACTCAACAAGAAAATGCTTCACAGGCTGCCTGAAAGCTGGAAGCAAAATGTCACAATGCTGAAAAATACTCTTGATCTTGAGAGTACCACTCTAGACATTATGATAGCCAAGATTGAAGCTCTGGAACTTGATGAACGAAGCAGAAATCTGAGTGGGCCAAGAGTGATTGAAGCCTACAAATTCCTTTCAGAATCACATTATGTTGAAAATGCTTTCATCACAGAGGAAGATGACTTCATCTCATCAAGAGATCAATTGAACAATACTGGGTTCATTTAATCTCCATCATTCAATCACCATTCAACTTCAGCACAAGCTCAAAAAGTCTCCACTGCACCTACAATCTCTCTAGAATACTTAAAATCAGAAGAGCAAAAGGCAACCTACAATGCCTTTGTTGCAAGTTTTGAAGCATATCTTGGGGGAAGACTCAATTCTGCCCATTTAATACAAGAAGATTTAGAAGAATTAGATCCTGATGATGTTGAGGAGATGGATCTACAGTGGCAAATGACAATGATTGCCATGAGAGCTAAGACATTCTTCAAAAAAGGAAGAAAATTAAGCCTGAATGAGAACACAAAGCTTGGATATGACAAATCCAAGGTAAAATGCTTCAACTGTGGAATAACTGTCCATTTCTCAAGAGAATGCAATGCTCCTAAAAGAACCAACCATTCAAGGAACTCTCCTGGTCAATCATCCTCACAGCCCAATTCAAGCTATCACCCAACCAACCATCAACAACAGGTGCATCATTCTCATCATCAACAAACATACCAGAATCAACCACAGCTGACAAATCAAGCCCATGCAAACAGTCAGCCTTCTGCCAGTGCCCTTGTGATCAAACAAGATGGGATATGTGACTGGAGTGTGTATGCTGAGGAAGTTAAGCCTCAATTTCAGAATCATGCTCTCATGGCTCATATCAATGATGGACCATCTGCAATGCCTACTAAGGTAAAAACTAACCTTTGTAGTGAGAAATGCATAAATGAATTACAAGAGTATAAAGAACATAATCATAAACTGGCATATAAAATAATAGAAGAAAAGGTGAAGTCAGAAATGATGAAGAGAGAACTAAAAAGTTTTGAAATCAAAATCAAATCTCTCATTTTTGACATAGAAAAATTGCATGGTGAGAAATACGATCTTGCAGCTGAAAATGAGCTACTTACTGAAAAGTTAGCTCAAGCTAAAGCTCAACAATCTATGACTGAAGTGAAACTTGAAAAGTTTCAAATGTCTTCAGTCAAGCTGCAAGAAATGCTGGATTCATAAAAGGATCCAAAGGACATGTCAGGGATTGGGTACAATTCATGTCCTCCACCATACAATGACAATTATGCCTGACTCTGTATCACTCTCCGAATCAATTGAACCTAAAATTGTGAAACCTAAATCAGAAGTGAAACAAGTGACAAATCCTCAAAACAAACCTCATGTTTATTTTGAAACCAATGAGGACAAAATCAAGTTAGCACACCCAATCAAAATCAAAGAGTGTTCTGACAAGACAGTGATTGTCAAGAAACCATCAAGCCCTGTAAAAGCAATTGTACCTTTTACAAAAATCATACCATCTGCTTTACAAGGGAAAAAGAAATATGTCAAAACAGTAAAACCCACTACTGAGAGTAGTTCTGATAATGAGATTGTATCTCCATAAAATTCAAGCAAATCAGAAAAGGTTTCACTGAAAAAGAAACCAACTGTAAAACTGAGTTCAACACACAAAACTACATCAGACCCATAGTCATCCAAATTAAGGCAGGGAGTTGGGTTTGATATCTGTAATAAAGAACATGTTGACCAGTTTGAGAAAGAGGTGAGAAGTAGGTTGAAGAAACAGAGACAGCCCAGACAAATGAACAAGAGTAGTATTGTGAAACAATCTACAAAAAGGGCTGATTCTAACTCATCACCTAAAGAAAAGAAAGTGACACATCAAAAAAAGTATCAGTTGAGTCACTCAAAGAAAAATCTGATTCAAGAAACAAACAAATGTATTGTGATATTTGTGACATGTTCAATCACAAGATAGATAAATGCTTCTTTAATCAATATTGTTCTATCTGTGATATGAACAATCACTCCACCAAAAATTGCTATTTCAACAAGTATTATTCAATCTGTGACATGAACAATCATAATACATCTGGTTGTTACTTCAATCAGAAGGGGTTGAGAATTCCACAAAACAAGCCCATCTCAAAAACATCTACTGTGATGCATTCTGTCAAACATCATATTCATAACAATCAATCTAGGATTTCTAGATCAAAAAATGACAAAAATAACTCAAAGGATTTAAGGAAAGGTCAAAGAAATCATCTAACAATAAAACACAAACTTGACCTTCCGAAGCAAAAATCAACTTTTGATAATAAAACTCGGGCTAAATTTTTACAAAGAAATTGAAACCAACGATTTCATTATTCATCTGAATCCTCAGTAGATGTAGATGAGATGACTCAACCAATTCATTACCAAAAATCTCCCAAATCACCTTCATCTAAATCACCATTCAGAGGAAAAAACTAGGAGGTGACTATCATGAATAGGAACGGGATACCCAAGACCATCATGGCTTGGGTTCCTTATTCTAATTAGTTCTTTTTGTTTGTAGGTTCATCCACACAGGTCTAATAGCCTATGGTATGAAGACAGTGGATGCTCCCGACACATGACTAGAGATAGTTCCCTACTTCATGATTTCAAGTACATACAAGGAACTACTGTGGCATTCGGTGGAGATTCAGAAGGTGGTAGGATTACAGGAGAAGGATCTATGACAAATGGGATGCTGAGCTTTGACAAAGTGAATTACTATGAACAACTGAATTTCAATCTGCTAAGCATTTCTCAGATCTGCGACAAAAAATATTCCACTCACTTTACACACACTCACTGCTACATACTGAAACCTGGTTTTTAGATTCCTGAAGAATGGGTTGTTTTAAAGACTCCAAGGAAGAATAATACTTATGTCTTAAACCTGTGTTCTGCGTCACCTAAGGAAGAAACATGTCTCTTGTCTAAAGCATCATTTGATGAGTCACAGCTTTGGCATAGACGTTTGGGGCACACTAACTTTAAAAATATGAACAAGTTAGTCAAAGGAAACCATGTAATTGGTCTTCCTAAAAAAGAATTCAATTTTATTGATCAATGCTCAGCGTGCCTCAAAGGAAAACAACACAAATCGTCTCACAAAACCAAGTTGGTGAACACTAACAATACTCCATTGAAGTTACTTCACATGGATCTCTTTGGACCAACTCATGTAATGAGTATGGGAAAGAAACAATATTGTTTAGTGATCATTGATGACTTTTCTCGATTCACATGGGTGTTCTTCTACTTCATAAAAATGAAGCATCCTAAATATTCAAGAATTTATCACTAAAATTGAAAATCAACTTGATCTCAAAGTCAAAATAATAAGAAGTGATAATGGTACAGAGTTCAAAAATGAAAATATGAGTTCCTTTTGTGAAAGACATGGCTCATCAATTCAGTGCAGCTAGAACTCCTCAACAAAATGGGGTAGCTGAAAGGAAAAATAGAACACTGATTGAAGCAGCAAGAACCATGCTAGCCAATGCTAAACTGCAATCACTCTTGGGCAGAAGAAGCAGTTAACACATCGTGCTTTGTGCAAAATCGAACTCTGATTGTTAAAGAAAGTAACATGACACCTTATGAACTGATATTTCAAAGGAAACCATTCATTGGATTCTTCAAATCATTGGTTGTCCAGTCTCAATATTAAACACCCGTGATCATTGGGAAAATTTTCATCTAAGTCTGATGAAGGATTTTTTTAGGTTATTCTTCGTCTCAAAGGCTTATAGAGTGTTCAATCCTAGATTGAACATTATTGATGAATCCGCAAATGTTCAATTCAAGGAACATTCGTTCCCAAATCTACAAATGGTCCTGATGGTTGTTTGATATTGACACCTTTACTAAATCATTTGACCAATTTCACTTGTCTGATGCAGGAACTATACATTCAGGTGATACTTCATCAACTGTAGAAAGAAGAGAAAACTATCCATTGATCCCACCTACATCTGATGAACATATGAATGAAGATGTTCCTTTTCAAGCTGATCCAATCAGACACTTGTCACAAAACCTTAGTGTTCTTCTAAAGAAGGTCCTAGCCTGGTACCATCTCTCTCAGATGACTTGTCACATGAGATCAGAAATCAAAAACAGGCGTCTCATCCAGAAGAAACTCAAGGTACTTCAAATGATGCAAGCAACCTCAGTGCTGCTGAAGATGTAGCAGTTACTGAAACAGAAATTGACAATCTTCATAAATCAACAACAATACAAGATGATTGTGCCTCTGACCATAATGAACTGAATGTCTCCAACCTTGATGTAACTATTGCGGGTGACATCATTCCCACCTCAAGAATACACAAAAATCATCCAGTTGAAACCATTATTGGTGATCTTAATGAGAGGGTGACAAGAAGCAAGTCAAGTATTGCAAACATCTGTTTGTTCTCATGCTTTTATGTCAAACAGTACCCAAAAACATCAAAGAGGCGCTTCAAGACAATAGTTGGATTGAATCAATGTAGGAAGAATTGCTCCAATTCAAGAAACAAGAAGTATGGCAGCTGGTAGATCTTCCGAAGGACAATACCCTATCGGTACCAGATGGCTGTACAGGAACAAGACCGATGATAGAGGGATAGTCATCAGAAATAAAGCAAGACTAGTGGCTCAGGGATACACTCACGAGGTGTTTCCTCTTGTTGCCAGACTAGAAGCAATCAAAATCTTTCTCGCATATTCTGTGTCAATGAAATTTACTGTTCATCAAATGGAGGTAAAGTGTGCCTTCTTGTATGGAAAGATTGCTGAAGAAGTCTATGTAAGTCAACCACCTGGCTTTGAAGATCCAGATTTCCCTCACAGAGTGTACAAGCTCCACAAAGCTCTGTATGGTCTTCATCAAGCTCCAAGAAAGTGGTATGAGACTCTATCTTCCTTTCTTCTTAACATGGGTATGAAAGAGGAAAGATTGATCAGACTCTCTTCAGAAGAATAAGAGGAAAAGACATGTTGTTAGTCCAAATCTACGTGGATGACATTATATTTGGCTCGACAAACAAACAACTCTGCAAAGAATTTGAAGATCTTATGCATTCAAAGTTTCAAATGAGTGCTATGGGGGAACTCACATTCTTTCTGGGAGTGCAAGTCCAGCAAACAGCAGATGGAATCTTCATCAATCAATCAAAATATGTAGAAACCATGCTGAAGAATTTCACTTTGACTGTCAGTCTATCAGAACTCCTGTAGATACTAAGTGAAGATTGGACCTGACCCTCAAGGCAAATCATGGATCAAACTCACTATCGATCAATGATAGGTTCACTTATGTATCTAACAGCCAGTAGGCCTGACATTATGTTTGGTGTTTGTGTGTGTGCTAGATATCAAGCTGATCCAAAAGAATCACATGTGAACGCAGTCAAGAGGATATTCAGATATCTGAAGGGCAAACCAGCTCTCGGATTATGGTATCCAAAGGAAGGAGAATTTAATCTCTATGCCTACACAGACAGTGCTTATGGAGGATGCAACTTCAACATAAAATCCACTTCTGGCGGTTGTCAATTTCTTGGTCCCAGACTAGTATCCTGGCAATGCAAGAAGCAGACAAAGGTTCTGTGTCCACAGCCGAAGCTGAGTATATTGCTGCTTAGCATGTTGCTCTCAAGTTCTCTGGATTCAAAACCAGATGCTTGATTATGGTTTTAACTTTTTGCATACACCAATTTCTATTGACAACACAGCTGCTGTCTTTATAACTAATAATCCAGTTCAGCACTCAAAAACAAAACATATTGAAATTAGATATCATTTTTTAAGAGACTGTGCTCAAAGGGTTTAATCAAATGATTCAAGTACCAACAAAAAATCAATTAGCTGATTTGTTTACCAAGGCATTTGAACCTAGTAGGTTTTAATTTTTTGTTCAGTCAATTGGCATGATTAACCTTGAGTAAAACTTTGAAAAAAAATATCAAAAATATTTTAAAAACATTAGAAAAACCACAAAAAGAAATCAAGTCATATGAAGAAAAGAATCAAGGTAAATGATATAATTACAGTCGTTATATCATTCACTGTGCTTAATTTCAAAATGTGAAAGACTGAAATGACTTACCAGATATGTTGGTAGGTTCAACTTGGAAGAAAAGATACATGCAGTGATGAATTAAAGACATATTCAATTGTGAAACACTCATCACTAAGTATAGGTATGTATTGGCTTATCTGAATGCATGTGTGTGTAGTAACCTAAACACACCAGGTAATGATACTTTATGAATCTCTTTCACCACATCATGTTTCATCTTTGTTTTGCTGAGCAAAGACCTGATGAAACTTGCACATAGTGCAGATGTCATGATCCAAAAGATTCCTAATGTGGAACACATCCAAAATTGGATGAATCAACAAAATAATACATTCCAAGTGAATGATCAAAAGAATCCTATCATGGATCACCTTCCAAAGTGAAGTGAAAAGAATCCCAATGTGGATCAACATGAAAAAGGATCAAATAAAAGAATCCCAATGAGGATCAGTGAATATGAGATTTCATAACTTAATAACCGGGTAAGAAAAGTTGTGACAAAGTTCTACCATGCATTGTATAAGGAGGGTTGATCATTCCATACTTATGTGTGTGAGGTACATACTGAATAATAAATCAACCAAAACATGATAAAAGTCATTTGCATCAAAATATCAACCAGGTATGAACTTAAGAGGACAAACATACCATCAATCTTCAAGTTCATCATCATGTCCATTAAATTATAAAGGATGCACATGTGTAATGTAAGATTGATATGATCCCAACAAAGAGATTTTTCTCTTCATATTACTATTAATAGAAAAAAATTTATTCAAAACTTTTAAAATCTTTAAAGTTTCTCTCAAATGTGGACATAAACTTAGGGGGAGTAATTTAAAATTTTTGATAAGTTCAAATTTTTGTTTATTAACTCAATTTTGAAAAATAAACAAAAGGAATTTTAGTTGGTGTTGTTGCAATAAGTCAACCATTATATATCAGCTTATGCAGATTCTTAGAAGTATGATAAGCCCAAGATCTGTCAAAATGGGAAACTTGTATTTGTTGTAACATACAAGTCAATCCAAGCAAAAATTGACAACTCCACAGCCAACTTCATAAGAAAAATCAATCAAGGACACCTCTTCATAAGATGAATAATCAATTCAATCACATTAACTTTTGATTTAGTTCAAAAGATAATGCAGGTAAGTGCATTAGTTAATGCGGGTGAAGGGAACCCATGCATATAACTAATGCGGGTAACAATAATTTTTGAAGTGCAACTAATGCGGACAATGATTTTACTTACCACATTAGTGTGTCAAGTTTAACTTCGCATTTGCAATAGTATAAAATGCGGACAACCAAAATGTCAAGTTTAACTTCCTCATTTGCAACAGTATACAATGCGGACTACCAAAATTTCAAGTTTAACTTCCGCATTGCAACAGTATACAATGAGGATAGCCAAAATGTCAAGTTTAACTTCCGCATTTGCAACAGTATACAATGCGGAATTCCAAAATTTAAGTTTAACTTCCGCATTTGCAACAGTGCCCAAATGCGGATAGAATAAAATCAAATGCATTGGTAACAATATAGTAATGCGGACAGTCAATCAAGAATTAAGTCTTCCGCATTAGCTACAGTCACAAATGCGGATGACCAAAATTAGTCAATGCGGACTGTCAAGTCAAAAGTTTGTCTTCCGCATATGCTACAGTTAACAAATGCGGATCACCAAAATCAAAAAAATTAACCTTCAGCATTTGCTACAGTGTTGACTGTATATGCTTGTAAACTTGTAAATTTTTTCAAATTGTATTATTTGACTATTTAAAAGAATTTGAACAGGTCATTTATATTTTCAAATTTGAGAGAACTTATAGTGAGACGAGCGTAATACTACAGTACACCACCATCGTTCATCATCATCATCACAAACATTCAAAGATTTTGTTGTGTTTCATCCTTTAACATTCTTGTCATCGATTCAGAACATCAGTCATTTCAAAGATAAGGTATATCTTCAACAGATTTTGAAACCAAAACCTAAGTCTCGAACGGCTAACCTAAATCGAACGATGAACGAGAAAACTATTGAAGAACACCAAAATCTAAATCATTAAGTGATGTAATACACATTTTCGATGTCAATAAACATGTAAACTGATAGGAATTCAACTAATATTGAAGACCATGACAACCGTGTTTACTGAGAAAAACAGAGCAATGTGAAAAAGAACAGTGTGAAACAAATCAAAGTCAAAATTAAAGTCAAAAATATGAACTAACACATATGTCTTTGTGCAGATTACATGGCAAACCTCACATGGAGCAAGCTCCATAACGTCAACGGTTATCTAAACCCTGATGTGCCTGAAGCAGAAGGTCTCAGAGATATGATAAGATTCCTATCTACCACAAGGGTAGCATATGCTATAACAGTAAGACCTACAATCTATGAGAATCCCATCCGGTCTTTCTGGGAATCAGCTGAAGTAGTAGAAGAAAATGGAGTGAAAACTCTTATTGGCAAGATCAACACTGAACACACACTGAGGATCACAGAAGAATCAGTTAGAAGATGTCTTCAATTCAATGACAATGCAGATGATCCTCTTGAATTGGATGATGAGGAGATAACCACATTTTTCTCTGAAATTGGTTATGAAGGGAGCTATGAAGCCAAACAGAAATTAGTGGATCTGCCCTGGAGATTCCTAATTCATATGTTCCAACACTGTCTATCTAAAAGGAAAACAGGATGGAATGACATTCCAGTCCAACATCTTCTGCCATCTGTGCTCTCTGCACCAACAGAAGATTTAACATGTCAGCATATGTATTCATGGCCTAATCTCAAACATTCAAGAAGGGTTGAGATACAAATTTCTATGTACCCCAGATTTATTCAATGTCTAATCAATGAAACATTTCATGAATTGCTAATGAAGGATCGTACTTAATATTCCTCATTATGATGCAAGATCCTATAAGTACATCAAAAAGAAGGACCAAGGAACTTCTACAGTGGTGCCCCTTCACCCTTCTGCCTTGGATGTTTGAACAAATACACCAAGCAGATCAAGCACAACCTCCCACAACCACCTCCACAACCAATACCACAACACCACATAAACCATACCCCAACACCCACAACCAATACCCAACCACTCCACACTAATACCATCCCTATACCACACCCAATCTCAACATCACCTTTACCTTCACCAATACCATCATTCCTTCACCACAAAAAACACCACCTATGATTACTCAACCTACACCTACACCCACCATATCATCAATCTCCTATATCACCACACCAATCTCCTATTCCTCCTTACCAACCATTACCATCATCAATTGATCACCCTGTGAACCAGGATCAACAAGTGCATCCAAATCATCCAAATCATCTTCTGATGAGGAGGATCATCATGATCCCAGAGCTGTGAATGAACCTTCTGAGGCTGCTCCTTCTGAGAGCTATGCTGAATCAAACATAATAGGCCTGATGAAAAAGATGAATTGATAACTGAGTTGTTACTCAAAGTAGAAAGGATGGAAAGAACACTAAACAGGAGAGCAGGAATTATAAATGACAGAATTCTAGAACTCGATGAGAAAGAAGGAGAATTGAAAGATCTCAAAGAAAAACATGTGTTGAAAGAATGGAACAAGCCAAAGAAATTGAAAATCTAAAAGCTGCACTGAAACACTCAAGAGAAGAAGTGAGTGGTCATATAGACACTCTTGAAATACAAACTATTGCCATGGAGGAACAAGAAACATAATAGAGAACAAGCTGATATCTCTCAAAACTGGAAAAGGAAATTCGGAGCAAGCAAAAGATATCAGAGCTTGAAATGATGATTAAAAGAACTGATAGAAGGATGATGATGAAAAAGAAGAACAAAAGAATGATGATGAGAATGAAGAACAAGTGCATGATGAAAGTGAAACTGAGATTAAAGACCAGAGCTTAGACATGGTAGTGTATTCTGGAAACACTGACCACTCAGACTCAGAAAAGGGTGAATTTGAAGAACTCTTCAGTGCTTGGATAGTTTTGCTTCTGAACAATTCAGCATTGATGATGATTTTTGGGAATTCATTAACAATCAAAGAACTGAGGTGAGCCTTTTGTATTCATTCCTAAATCACCAGTGCCATTGGAAAAGGAATTGTCTCTGCAAATTGTCCTGCATATCATTGACAGAAGAACAAAAAGAGGAACTAAGAGAAAGATATGAACAAGAAAGGAGAGAAGAAAAACTGCACATGAACAAAGTGAAATGAAGGATCAAGAGCCAAGCACACCTGAAAGGGTCCCTGAACCAAAAGATCAAGCTGAAACCTCTAGCCCACAACTTCAAACTTACTCACAAAAGAGGAAGTATTTGGCAGAAAAGGCTAAAGGCAAGAGGCCAATAATGAAGAAGAACCGTCAAAGAAGCAAAAAGATGACCCAAGAAGTTAGCAGCAATTGCTGAATTCTTGGAAGAACATGAGCAGGCAGAAGCTCAGTTGAAAAAGTTGGCCAGAGCAATTGATTTAGAAGAAGGAGAAATTGGTGATGAAGATGAAGTGTTAAAGGATGTTCTCATGGACAGTCCTCTTAAGAAGAACAGTCAGTAGAAGAAATGGTAACCAAAGCTCAAACTGATGACTTGATGATTAAAGCCATGTTCTTGATCAATCAAGGCTATGATCCTGATGAAGTATTTGCAATGACTTATGAGAAAATGAAAGAAGAGGAAGAGAAAGTGAAGGTTGCTTGATCCTACAATAGACACTGACTATGAGAGACAATGTCAAAGGACACTCCAATACTCAAAGACTCATCCATGAAGAAACCTACAAGGTATGAAGTTCCACTACCAAGAAGGGGTCCTCTACAAAAGCTTTCCCAAATGAAGAAATCAACCTCATCCCATGAATCATTATTTCCTGATCCTTATAACATGTCTGATAAGGAAATGAAGGAATACCTTTCAAGTCAGGGATTCACAAAAAGAAAGATTGCAAACATGAAGAAATTCATTAAGGGCTCACACTACAATTAATCAATGAAAAGAAAGATAAACTCAAGAAACTGGAAGAAGTGTTGACAAAAACCAAACCAAGAAACAGAATGTCAGCTGAAGACATGTTGTGAACATAAAAGATCAAGAACTACTTGCCCGGTACTCCACAAATATCCTAAATGGTTTGCAGAACCATCTCAGTTGAAGCTGCAGGAAGGATTGACCACTACTGAACTGATCAGAGGGGTATCTACTCCAAGGGGAAGATAGATCAGAAGATAATAGCGTGGAAGTATGATAGCACCTGGAACATGTTCATGGTGAAGAGAATCTCAGGGCTAGTACAATTCTTCACAGAGTACTCAGCTCTAGTAAATGCCCTTGAGATTCATGATTTGAAGGAACTAGCTCAACTTGAACTGATCAATCATGCAACTATGTTCAGGGGATATGAATTTGAGAATATACTTAAGATGTTCAGAAGGGCAAATAACTTCAATTCATTAAAGACAATTTGCTTAAGAAAAGATAAAAACATTTGTCAATCCCCTAGAAAAGAAGAAAAAGGTGGAAGCAGAAGAAATAGTATTCCTTGAGTTGAAGGTGAAGCCAATGAGTCTTTAAAGAGGAAAGTGGTGTCTGGTACTCATTCTTCCATTCCTATCTCAAATGTGTACTATGATGAGAAAACATATGAGCTGGTGATAGAAAGGAAGTGGGAGGAAAAGAAGGAGCTGACATTAGACTTTTAAGTGGATATGAAGTGAGACTACTTGATGAATCATACATCCACTACATTTATACCAGGCACTTCAGGGACTAAACAAAAATTGGGTGAACAAGACATGCACTTCTCTTGAAATGCATCAAGCTGTTGAAACTGGCCTATGACAGAATAAAGATTAAAAGAGATAAAAGAAAGAAGAAGAAAAACCCCTGCAACTTGGAAACATTATTAAGCTTGAAGTAGATGTGGGAGGGAGTTTATTGATTCATAGAGATGGTCTTTCAACAATCTCCATATGGGAACCAATTTCTGAAAAAGTTACCAATGGAAGCCATCTATAACATGAGCAAAATGAAAATACATGTGCTGAGTAAAGATAGGATGCCCGAAGCAACTGATTTTGTAAACATGATCAAGGCCATTTTGGATCCCACCAAAGTAGCATTCATACTACCTTCTGAAGACCCAGCTGAATCTTCACAACATCAATCACCTCCTAAACATTGAGGAAAACTAGGCTATATGATCCTTAGGGGGAGTATTGTTGCACCCTGAAAGGATCATACATGCCAACTCAATGGGTGAATTGATGATTGTTTAGCTGGAATCCCACAAGTCCAAGATGCAATGCGGATGAAGAAACACAAGAAAAATAACAAGTATTATCTTCCGCATTAGTCAATGCGGAAGAAAAAAAATCTAATGCGGACAAGTGTTTACTCTTCCGCATTAACTAAATGCGGAAGACACAACACTTATGCTGAACAAGTTACTCTTCCGCATTGTGTCCAGTCGCCTGGGAGGCCATGCGATTAAAGGGTGCCCATACGCCCAAGTACGGCTTGTGTACCCGAGGAAACATAGCTTATTACTGACTTTTGAGGGAAAGTGTAGATGTAAGTTTTGACATGGGAGGTTCTCGGGAGTTCATGTAAGATGACTTTTGAGGCCATAAAGGTTATGTTGGGCATGGATGATCATGATGTATGATGTTGTATGATTATGCATGGTGTATGTTATGTATGTATTGACTGGGTTTTAGTAAGAGTGATATTCTTACTGAGAATTGAATATGATAATCAAGTCAACAATTGAGTGGTGGAAACAAACAATCGAAGAACAATCAAGCAAGAAAAATTACTCATAAATTCTGTTTGTATTGATATATGATAGTTGACAAATTACAGAGAATAATTACAACAAAATCCTCTATCTATCAACCGTCACCTTAGTACGAGGTAAACTATTCTATTTATAGACAAGACAAGATGCCTTTACAAAATGACTAAACTACCCCTGACCTATTACATCAAAAACTAGTCTAAGTCTTAGATCTGCATCTCTACTTGTTCATCCGCATTGACAAATGCGGATGAGATAATCTTGATCCGCATCTCTGCTTGATCATCAGCATTAGTAAGTTGGTCATCTTCATTGGTTAATGCGGATGAACAAATACTAGTGCGCATTTGGTTGGTCATCCGCATTTGTCAATGCGGATGATCAAAGTCTTATCCCCATCTTTTTTACTCTTCGCATTGACCAATGCGGAAGAATAAAAGAAGATGGGGATAAGACTTTGATCATCCGCATTGACAAATGCGGATGACAACCAAATGCGCACTAGTATTTGTTCATCCGCATTAACCAATGAAGATGACCAACTTACTAATGCTGATGATCAAGCAGAGATGCGGATCAAGATTATCTCATCCGCATTTGTCAATGCGGATGAACAAGTAGAGATGCAGATCTAAGACTTAGACTAGTTTTGATGTAATAGGTCAGGGGTAGTTTAGTCATTTTGTAAAGGCATCTTGTCTTGTCTATAAATAGAATAGTTTACCTCGTACTAAGGTGACGGTTGATAGATAGAGGATTTTGTTGTAATTATTCTCTGTAATTTGTCAACTATCATATATCAATACAAACAGAATTATGAGTAATTTTCTGCTTGATTGTTCTTCGATTGTTTGTTTCCACCACTCAATTGTTGACTTGATTATCATATTCAATTCTCAGTAAGAATATCATCTTACTAAAACCCAGTCAATACATACATAACATACACCATGCATAATCATACAACATCATACATCATGATCATCCATGCCAAACATAACCTTTATGGCCTCAAAAGTCATCTTACATGAACTCCCGAGAACCTCCCATGTCAAAACTTACATCTACACTTTCCCTCAAAAGTCAGTAATAAGCTATGTTTCCTCGGGTACACAAGCCGTACTTGGGCGTATGGGCACCCTTTAATCGCATGGCCTCCCAGGCGACTGGACACAATGCGGATGAACACCAGGCGAATGGGCCTTATGCGAATGGACCCAATGTGGATGGACACAATGCGGATGAGTCCTATGCGAATGGAACTAATGCAGATGAATACTTTGTGCGAATGGACCTGACAGGATCAGTGATCACAAGTTTGATGTATCAGAATATAAAGCAGCGGAATACAAACACGAATTAGACAAATTGTAGCAAGCATCGACTTGTAAGCGTTAAGATCGCATACGGTTATAGGGAGAGAATATGAATTTCTGATTTCTAGGAATGTTTATAGATGTAGAATATTTCTAATCGAATCAATCATCATTCCATTCAATGCTCATATCGCTCACTGATTACAATGGGTTGTCACTCCTTATATAGAGTGCAACAGTCACTGCTGTTATCACGGAAAGTGACAACTGGCAGATCCAATACAGAAATAACTAATTCTTAACAAACTACTGAAATGTTCACAACTACTGAGAACATATCAGCAAGTTAAGTACAAAATATAAACTACTGAAACTACAACGACTGAAGAACAAGCTCTTCAGTCGTTTTACAAAACTACTGAAAAGAAAATAAAACTACTGATATCACAACTACTGAAGAAGTACTCTTCAGCAGTTGTGACAAACTACTGAGGCTTCAGTACTTGATCTTCAGACTTTGACCTTCAGGCGTTTCATCAGCTGATGACTTCAGTAGATATCATCAGCTGATGTCTTCAGTCTTTGTCTTCAGACTTTGTACATCAGTTGTTGATCTTCAGCACTTGTGAACTCTTCAGCTGTTGTTCTTCAGTACTTTGGTCTTTCAGCTTCAGCACTTGTGTTCTTCAGCTGTTGTACTTCAGCACTTTGGTTCTTCAGCTGTTAAGGTCTTCAGCACTTGATCTTCAGCTGTTGAAGTCTTCAGCACTTGTCAAACTACTGATGAGGCTTTCAGCAGTTGTTGTGATACCGTGTGGGACTTAGAGGTTTTCTGATCTTGGCTCATTGGTTCTTTTGGTCCAACAAACTCCCCCTGAACCAATGCAGCCAAAACCTCTAACTTATTTATACTCCCACTTATTGATGGCAAAAATGTTGGTCTTTTTCCTTCTTGATCAGTAGAGAAGATGACCCATGTACGCTCCGGCCTGGGAAGAACCTCAAATATTTGTTTGGCAGAGTATGAATGGGAACTCTGTTTTGGGGAACTGGACACAGAGTTGTTATCCCATTCATGAGATTCACTTCCCCATAATGAGTCTGTATGACTCACGAACATAGGCCTCAAGGAGAACAATTTGTTCCTCTTGAGAGAGTTCTTCAGCTCCTCCTTCGAAGAAGAACTCTGGACCATAGTACTCTGATAAGTACTTCATGGTCCTGCCATTTTTCAGCTCCACCGTAGTTACCTCCCTGTATACAAATTCATCAGGATGGTTGCCTTCAAGGAGTAACTGGAGCTCATTCTTTGGATGTCTTCAAGCTTTTTGTATAACAACCCCTTCTTAATCATCTTGTTTTCTAGTAAGGCTTGAGGTGTCTTCTTTGCTTGTGAGCTTTCTTGAATTCATCAATGATTTCCCAAGGTGAGACTAACAACCAACATGATGGTAGATTCTATTGTTTTTCGTACTTGGCCGTTGTATCTGTGTGGGATAGTTCTTTTATGGATTCTAGAACTCACCCTGGGGTCTGGCCATACTCTCACTCTCTCCTTCTGATACTGAAAGGTGTGTCCTGAGAGTGTACAGCCTTTGAGCATGCCCTTTCATGGCTTGAATAGATGATGACTGAGGAAATTCCTTGTCAACCATCTTCAACAGTTGCTCATCGTGCTGTTTCTGCTGTTCTTCTTCTTCTATCTTGACTCTGACCATTTCCCTTTGAGAGTCAGGTGTGATCATGGATTGACTCTGGGTTTTTGGTAGCTTCAGAACAGCAGAGAGTGGCAGACTATCATCTTCATCCTCTTCTTCTGCTTCTTCTTCCATCCTCAGCACCCTTCTCCTTCTACGGGGTACATCACTGGATGATGGTTGGGTTGGTGAAGGGATTGGTTTTGAAGAGAGAGGATGTTTGGATTTTGGCTTAGAGTTGGTTGGGAGATTTGAGGGATAGGATCTGTTTGAGTGGGTGGAAGGGAAGTTGATCTAGCATCCTTGTAGTTAATTTGCTTTTGTAAGTTTAGCCATCTCTAACCTTTTGCCAGCCCCAGCCTCATCAAGGGCTTCCACAATGATCCCTTTGTTGAATTGCTCAGACAGACAGATTCTGGTGGCTATAGCCAGAATGCTGTCCCTGGACCATGCGCGGATCTCCATTAATGATCTTCCCAAGTATTTTGCAATAAAGCGGATCATTATTTCCAACCTCTCTTTCTCAAGAGCATCATACCCTGCCCATCGGGTTGTATCTCTTGTACCTCTAACCTTCTGATCTCACTATCCAGTGTGGCTGTGTCAAACCCCTGCCTGAATAGTTGTTCATTATTTTATCCATGGAGCGGCTGTGTGTGGTGTCAGCTTCTTTGACCAGCTCCTCCAAGGATTTTTCTTCAGCAGTATGATCATCAGCACTTCTCTTTCGCTTGTACGTGAGCAGAGGTTGCTTTTCTTGTTCCTCCTCTTCCTCGATCTCTTCCTCTTTCTCTCTTTCACTGCAGTACTCTCCCCCTTTTTGGTTGCATTGGAGGAAGGGTTGGTACCGCAGAAAGAGTCTTGTGGACAGCAGCATCAACCAGGGGCTGTAATGTTGAGGAAAGCCTCTCAAGGGCTTTGATCACTATATCAGTGATTATGGGGGTGATGAGAGGGAGGGAATTTTGAGGATAGCACCTATTTGCTCAGGAGGGTTCTGTTCCTGAGAAGTAGGGCCTGAAGCAGAGGCGGTGGTTGATTTTGGGGTGGCTCTGTGTTTGGGAAACCTTCAAGGGAAGGTGCCATCTGTGGGTGTATGATGGTGGCAGATGGACTTGCATCCTGAGACATCTTGGCCAGCAGCTCTTTGAGTCTGCTAACCTCATCCTCTAGAATGGTGTTTTGAGCAACTACATCGAAGAAGAAGCTCAGGTCATCATCAGTTGATACTGAATCACCTGACCTCCTGCTTAGAGCAGGATTTACATGCACTGGGTGTAGACCAGTTGGTGCATGTGCCCCTTGTGCTTGGTACTGGGGACTTCCAGCCTCAGGACAATGTCCATCATCAGCTGTTGCCTCTAGGGAGGTCTTAGCAATGTTACCAGCCTCACTCTGGTCATGTGCTGAGTCAGAGGAGGTGGCAGCCTCACTAGATATTCTAAGCTCCTTCTCTACACCAGGAGATAGAATTGGAAACCCCTGTGCTGTGGGTTCTCAGTGCACTGTGTTCCTCCCCCTCAATTGTAGAGGTATTCCCAGTAGGAAGTGGTTTCTGGGGAGGGGTGAGGAGTGCAATTGAGTCAGCACTTGTGCAACTATTAAAGTTGGGCTGTGAGGGGCGGTTGTTTGGGGTACAGGGGTAGAAGCAGTGTGCACCTGGGTGGATGGTGCTCTTCAATGGCAATCTCCTCAAGTGAGGAAGATCCCAGATAAGTAGGTGCCCCTTGGGTTGCTGCAGGCTCCTGTTGAGAGGAAGCCTGAGCGGCTGTGGCTGGAGGAGTCATTGTATCCACTAGGGGGTTTGGACTAGTGGATATATCCTGCGTTTGTTGTGCAGGAGCATCCTCAGGGGACTCAATTCCCTGAGTAGCCATTTTGGGTTTCTTTTTGGTGGGTTTGGTGGGGACATTGGATTTGGAGGTGGTGGCTGTGGGTTCCAGCTGCGTGGGTTTTCGCAGCTTGGCAGCCAGTTTGAGTGTCCGGTCAGAGTTGTGCCGGAGTATACTTCTGGCAAACAGCCGTAGCAGGGACTCCCAAGCCAACAAGTCCCTCAGCATTAAGCTGGTCTATTATAATGGCCATTATGAACCGTGGATAGAGTATCCAACGGTTGGCAGTTAGTTTTTTGAGCCATATCTTTGAGCTCTGAAAATATTAATTCTGAAAAATTCAGTGGTTGTTGCTCAAGGATAGAATACATTACCTGCTGCCATTTGGTGGACATTTGATCCCAAGACGATGTCTTAGGGGCCAAACATACATTGACCATGTGAAAGATCAGGCGCTCAGCGTCATTAAAGTGTTTCTTCATGATGGTGGTGGCACTGAGATCACCTTGATATCCATGCTGAGCAAATGATAGATCTATGGTGCCCTTCGGATATCCAGCAGGAGAGTAGCATCACTCAGTTGAAGAATTTTACGGATTGTTGCAGGAGTAATCACTACTTCTTTGTTGTTGACGACTGACCGGAGGGATTGTGTGTTGCTCTCCTCAGTTGTAACAGTAACGTTCATCCAAAATTGGTTCAAGGATTCGGCATGTAAAACGGGTTTCAGAAGGAATGCCTTGTTGTATGGGACTGAACCATAAGATCGATAGCAGTATCGAACTTAGTCCAGATCGGCGATTTTGTGAGGTAGGCAACACAGTTGTGTCGCGGTTTAATTTGCATAGACGCCATGGAAGTGTTTGGAGAGGAACGTTAGGTTTGAAGAAGATAAAGCATGGAGAGCTCAGGTTAAGGGTATTTATAGGGTACGGGTGAGGAAACGACTGAAGGATGTGGTGTTAGTCATCAGTAGTTTTAAACGACCGTTGACATGGTATTATCCTTTCAGACGTTGAAACAGCTGAAGTCGCGGTGTTAGGCATCAGTAGTTTAGAAACTACTGAAGACCGTGGTTTTGACTTCAGGTGATTGAAACAACTGAGGACATGGTGTTTGTCATCAGTAGTTATGAAACTACTGAAGACAGTGGTTTTGTCATCAGCTGTTGTAAACAACTGAAGACTTGGTATTGGTCATCAGTAGTTATAAAACTGCTGAAGACGTGGTTTTGCTTCAGTTGTTTAAAATGAAACAGCAGTGGTACAAACGACTGAAGAGAAAGTTCTCTTCAGCTGTTTTCGTCAATTCTTAGCTTTTCAGCTGTTTCAAACTGTCCTCAACACATTCATCAGTCTTTATGGCTGATTTCAGTTGTTTCATAGGACATCAGTACTTATCTGTTTTTACTGATTGCAGTAGTTATGACTGCATCAGTAGTTGTAACTACTTCAGTAGTTTAGAGCAGATGAAGTACTTCAGTACTTGTGAGAACTTTAGCCTTCAGTAGTTATAAAAACTACTGAGGTTAAAAGAGCTCATCAGTACTTATATGTGACAGGCACTCATGATCATCAATATGAATTACTGAGATCATCAGTAGTTGTCACCTATTCTAGCTGCAGCATACCAAGCCTTAACACCAGGTTTTGGAAAGTTGAACTATCCAAAGGCTTAGTAAAATGTCTGCAAGCTCATCAGCACTGGGCACAAACTTAGGATCAATCAGACCTTTTTCAAAACAACTCCTTATAAAATGATGTCTGATCTCTATATGTTTGGTCCTAGAGTGCTGGACTGGATTTTTGACAATGCAAAGAGCTGAAGCACTATCCATTAACAATGGAGTCTTAGTCTCTGTAATGCCATAATCCAAAAGTTGGTTTTGAAGCCAGAGTACCTGAGATGTACAGCTTGCAGCAGCAATGTACTCTGCTTCCGCAGTGGATGTAGCAACTGAGGTCTGTTTCTTGCTCTGCCAAGAAATCAAGCAGTTGCCTAGGAATTGACATCCACCAGAAGTTGATTTCCTGGTCAACTTACACCCTGCATAGTCACTGTCAGAAAAAGCAACTAATTTACCAGAATGTCTGGTAGAATACCATAAACCTAGAGATGGAGTGCCTTGCAGATATCTAAAGATCCTCTTGACTGCAATCAGATGAGACTCTTTAGGTGCAGCCTGAAATCTAGCACAAACACATGTAGCAAACATAATATCTGGTCTAGAAGCTGTTAAATACATCAAGGACCCAATCATACATCTGTAAAGTGTTTCATCAACCACTTTACCTTTCTGATCTGAGTCCAGTTGTGTGGTGCTGCTCATGGGAGTAGAACAGGGCTTACAGTTTTGTAAATCAAACTTTTGCAAAAGATCTTTTGTATATTTGGATTGATGAATAAAATTCCATCAGCCTTTTGTTTGATTTGCAACCCCAGAAAGAACTGTAATTCTCCCATGGCACTCATTTCAAACTTCTGTTGCATCAACTTTGTAAAGGCATCACACAACTTTGGATCAGAGGATGCAAAAATGATATCATCTACATAATTTGAACAAGTATTATGCTGCCCAGCTTTCTTAATAATAAAGTCTTGTCTATGGAGCCTCTAGTGAAATTGTTTTCCAGAAGAAAGTTTGATAATGTCTCATACCAGGCTCTGGGAGCTTGTTTTAACCCATAAAGAGCTTTATCAAGCTTATACACCCAATTAGGATGTTTGTTGTCCTCAAAGCCTGGAGGTTGACATACATAAACCTCTTCTTTAACTTTTCCATACAAAAATGCACTTTTGACATCCATTTGAAAGACTTTAAGTTTTTGATAAGCAGCATAAGCTAAAAACAATCGAATTGCTTCCAGTCTGGCTACAGGGGCAAAGGTTTCATCATAATCAATACCTTCTTCTTGTGCAAACCCCTGAACAACCAGTCTGGCCTTGTTCTTAACAATAAGCCCATTTTCATCAGTTTTGTTCCTAAACACCCATTTAGTGCCTATTGCACACTTACCTGGAGGTAGAGGAACCAGTTCCCACACTTGCTGTTTCTTGAACTGAAGAAGCTCAAGCTGCATGGCATCAACCCATCCATTGTCCTTTAAAGCAATGTGATAATTCTTTGGCTCTTGCTGACTGATGAAGAGAGCATAGAAGCAGAAATTTGACAATTGACTTCTTGTTGATACTCCAGCAGTGATATCACCAATGATTTGAGACATGGGGTGATTCTTCAGATCTTGATACACAATGAGATCTGTGCAAGTGTTTGTAGCCGGTTCAGCAGCAACAGATGGTGATGGTGAATCATTTCCTTGAAACCAATCAGTGGATGGTAATTCAAAGGAAGTTGAATTCGAAGAAATCTCATCAGCATTTGTTGTGGATGGTGCTACTGGCGCTACAGGAACATCAGGTCTAGTTGAATCAGGCAGCTGATCACTAAACCTGAAGAGGTGAGTACTGCAATCATCATCATCATCAGCAGTACCACCAGGTGGTGAACTGTTGACAGGAGCAACAGCAGGAGTTTGATAAGGAACATATTGCAGTATGTCCAATCAAATAACTCCACAGGACTTTGTGGAATCTTGTCCTTTGGAGATTCATTAAACTTAACATGTAGAGTTTCTTCAACCATCTTTGTTCTGCAGTTGAAGACTCTGTATGCTTTGCAAGTAGATGAATAACCAACAAAGTATCCTGCATCCACCTTAGGATCAAATTTGTGGAGTTGATCCTTTGTGTTGAGAATAAACAGGGACACCCAAATGCTTTGAAAAATGAAATCAGTGGAGCCAAATGATGGAGAACTTCATATGGAGTCTTCATCAACCTCTGATTTACTAAAACTCTATTTTGCACATAACAAGCTGTGTTGACAGCTTCGCCCAAAAGGTCAATGGCAAACCTGAGTCAGCCAGCATGGACCTTGCAGCTTCAATGAGGGTCCTGTTCTTTCTCTCCACTACTCCATTTTGTTCCGGAGTCCTTGGAATGCTGAACTGCCTTTTGATTCCCTTTGAGAGATAGAAGTCATCAAGTGTATGATTTCTGAACTCAGTTCCATTATCACTCCTAATACACTTGACTGGAAGGGAATACTGCTTCTCAATGTACAGCACAAAGTGGATAATCTTCTGAGCAGCCTCATCCTTTGAATGTAGAAAGAAAGTCCATACAAATCTGGAGTAATCATCCACAATTACCAGACAGTATTTCTTCTTTGCCATGCTCATTACTCTCACAGGACCAAATAGATCCATATGCAGTAATTGCAAGCAGGCAGTGGACTTGGACACTTCAATAGGAGGAAATGAGACCTTGTGCTGTTTTCCTTTTAAACAAGCAGTGCAAGTTTCATCACAGTGGAACTCCTTTATTGGTAAGCCTCTGACTAAACTATTGTGGCTAAGCTGATTCATGTTTTGAGATTAACATGACCAAGCCTCCTGTGCCAGTTTTTAGATTCTTGAAAAGAGGCTTTGGAAAATAGGCAAGGATTGCCTTTGAGATCTATCTTCTTAGAGAGATCTAAGGCATACACTCTTCCTGTCCTGTTGGCTTTCAGGAGAGTGTGATCATCCAACACCTTGTCAATCAAGGGCAAAACTTTGGATGACAGAATCCTACAGTTTTGACTTGTGAAAAGGGCAACATGGCCTTTATCACACATTTGACTGACACTCAAGAGGTTGTACTTGAGATTTTCCACATGATTAACATCATCAAATTTGATTTCTCCATTGGAGACAAAGCCCTTACCGATGATGTAACCCCTAGCATCATTGCCAAAAGAGACAAATCCCTTCTTTCCTTGAGAGTAGTCATGAAGAAGAGAGATGTTCCCAGTCGTGCATAGATCCCCCACTGTCTACATACCAGATGCTATTTTGGCATGTTGAAGAACCCTGCAATAATAAACATCAGTTAGTTTTAGAGACCCAAACCTTTTTGGTTTTGGGCCTGGTCTCATCAATAGATGGTAAACTAGCATGTTTATTTGTAACAACAGCCTGAGAGAAGAAGATGGTGCAGAAGAGGAGTCCTTTGGCTTAGACCTCCTTTTCTGTGGTTTCAACATAGGAGAATCTAGTTGGTTAACTCTACCCAACAGATGTTGTACCATCATCACCAGCTGTGTCTGATTTTGTGATAAAGCTTTCAGCTCATCAGACACATTGCTAGTGGAGTTAGATAAGGTCCTATGTTGCACCTTCTTCTTTTGAGCACCCTCAGCTGTCACCTGTTTAACTCCTTCCTTTTTGGATTGCTTTAAGGACTTAAGGGTTACAGGATTTGATGTTGCTGATACAAATGTGGTCTCAAACTCAGTTTTCATTTTTACCATTTTCTCATTAATTTCTTCTTTTTTGTTTGAGTTTGGAACCTCTTTTGTACCAACAATCATCTGTAAGATGATTGAACAAACCACATACTTCACATGGTTTCTTCTTCATCTTAGGTTGATCATCAACTAAAGATGGTGAAGCAACAGAAGACTTGTTCTTCAATGCTTTGGAAGCATTGGTTGCTTTCTTGACAGCATCTTTAGTAGTCTTCAAACTCTTTCTACTGCCAGTTTTCTTCTCTTCAGTACTGACAGCAGTTGAAGTTTGAACTTCAGGAGTTGAATCCTGCTCTCCAGTCCTTTCAGGACCTTCAGGATTGACTCCTGAGTTGATCAACTTATTGATCATGTGAATGTCAGCATTTGGACCATCAACATCAGCTGATAGGTTCAAAGAGGACTTGATACTGACTGCTACTTCTGATTGTGCTGTATCAGAAGGTAGATCACATGATTGATGGATTGGTTATCACTCTCACCATCAGATTCTACCTCTGCTCTTGGGGTAAAATCTGTAGGTGGAGCAGTGTGATTGTAACCAATTCCAAACTTCACATTTGAAGCAGATTGCTTACTAAGAAGCATTTCAAAACCTTTGCATGATTGTACCCATCTATCACACTCGACCTGGGTAACTGCAAGGGTTTCTTTGAGATCTTTGTACTTCTCTAAAAGTACATCTTCTCTAGCCTTATCATCAATTATTTTGCAATTCAGTTTATAAACTCATCATTTTTATCTTTGAGCACAAACTCAAACTCAGCTTTGTTTTTGGAAATTACTTGTTCTAGCTCAATGTTCTTATTAATTAAAGCTACATTTGCTTCTCTAATGGAAGCAAATGCTGCTATGCATTGTTCAGAACATAATTTGGCTTTTGCCTCAGAGGATACCTGTGATACCTGAGGTGTAGAGGCATTGGAAGATGAAGTATCAGCAGACTCCAAAGCCATAAGAGCTAGATTCCCAAAGGGACTGTCACCACCATGTTGACCAGCACCTGAGAACAGTTGATCATGACCAGACAAGTCATCTGGTAAACTGCTCCAGTCAACAACTCCTGGGGTGAAGAAGCTGTGTTGTTGAGATGAAGGTTGTTGATGAGATAGGGAAGGCTGAGGTTCTGGTAATGCATGAGGTTGTGGTGTCATAGGAACTTGAACTTGATTTGACTGTGGCATGTAATACAAGGGTACTGATAAGGCATTTGACCCTGAGGAACAAAATATGCCGGAGATTGTTGTTGAGGATGATGACTAGATGTGACAGGATGTTGCCCTCTGTTTGTTGACTGTTGCCAGGAAACACAAAGGGTGCAGTAGAGTTTGATCCAGTTGATCTACACTCTCTTGCAAAGTGTCCAAGCCGTTGGCATTTGTGACACCTCAACTTGCTCTTGTCAAAACCAACTTTGGTTTTGCCAGAGAGTCCTGGGAATTTTCTTCCAGTTCTTTTGTAGAACTTCTGAGATCTGATATTTATCAAGGCCATTTGGCTCAAAATATCCATCTCTTCTAAGTCATCATCAGCAATCCCCTTGAGATCATCCATATGAAACATAATTGTCATTATTACCTCCAGTAACTGACCATCAACACTTACAAATGCAGAATTAGAAGTGCTCGAAGAGAAATTAATATGCTCATCATACTGGCATTCAGATGAAGCATATTCTGACTCATGACCCACCAAGGCAGTGTTGCCTTGTATAAAGTCTTCAGTGAGCTTTCCAGATGAAGACAGCTTTCTCTTCTGTTCTATCTCTCTCTCAAAAGTGAGCAATTTCCCATGGAGTTGGGTGAGAGATAGTTTGTCCAAACTTGCACTGGAGCGTAGGACAATAGTATATGTGTCCCATCTCTCAGGCAGTGATCTGAGAAATCTGTTATTCATCTGAATATTGGTGTATTCAAGTTTGACCATTTTTAGTTCAGAGATCAAACAAGAAAACCGCTCATATTGTTGAGTCAGTGTCTCACCCTTTCTATGAGAGAATGTCTCATATTGTTGGGCAAGAATTTCTCTATTATTTGCCAAGACCTCATCTGTTCCTCCAAATTGTTCTTTCAAAGCAATCCAGAGGTCATGGGCAGTTTCATGATGCATTAGCCCAGAATAGATTTCATTGGGCAAAGCCATGGCCAGAATTCCATGGGCTTTTGCATCAATCTCAAGCAACTTTTTATCCTCATCTGAGTATTGCTCCCTCCTCTTCGGAACCATTTGATTGGTTTCCGGGTTATTCACCATAGGCTTGTGTGGACCATGTACCACTGATGTCCAACACCCTGCGCTGTTAACAGACAGGTGATGGAGCATACGTCTTTGCCATATGTTATACTCATTCCTAACCAGCATAGGAGGCTTGGTTGAGGAACCAGTATTGTGAGGATCATTGGAGGGAGTGGTCATTTTCAGTTCAAAAACAGTTTAGTTCAAGTTTTAAAAGTTTTAGACAAACCACAACAAACTCAATGAGAACCAAGAAAAAGATCTCAGGATGAATGAGCAGAAATACAGAAAATTCAATCTCTATAACCGTTTCTTGCAAAAACAAAAGCTAATTCAATCAAACTTGGATCTTGAATAGCAGTTTCAATGATCAATTATTAGATCGATCAATGATTAACCTGCTCTGATACCATTTGACAGGATCAGTGATCACAAGTTTGATGTATCAGAATATAAAGCAGCGGAATACAAACACGAATTAGACAAATTGTAGCAAGCAATCGATACTTGTAAGCGTTAAGATCGCATACGGTTATAGGGAGAGAATATGAATTTCTGATTTCTAGGAATGTTTATAGATGTAGAATATTTCTAATCGAATCAATCATCATTCCATTCAATTGCTCATATCGCTCACTGATTACAATGGGTTGTCACTCCTTATATAGAGTGCAACAGTCACTGCTGTGTTATCACGGAAAGTGACAACTGGCAGATCCAATACAGAAATAACTAATTCTTAACAACTACTGAAATGTTCACAACTACTGAGAACATATCAGCAAGTTAAGTACAAAATATAAAACTACTGAAACTACAACGACTGAAGAACAAGCTCTTCAGTCGTTTTACAAAACTACTGAAAAGAAAAATAAAACTACTGATATCACAACTACTGAAGAAGTACTCTTCAGCAGTTGTGACAAACTACTGAGGCTTCAGTACTTGATCTTCAGACTTTGACCTTCAGGCGTTTCATCAGCTGATGACTTCAGTAGATATCATCAGCTGATGTCTTCAGTCTTTGTCTTCAGACTTTGTACATCAGTTGTTGATCTTCAGCACTTGTGAACTCTTCAGCTGTTGTCTTCAGTACTTTGGTCTTTCAGCTTCACACTTGTGTTCTTCAGCTGTTGTACTTCAGCACTTTGGTTCTTCAGCTGTTAAGTCTTCAGCACTTGATCTTCAGCTGTTGAAGTCTTCAGCACTTGTCAAACTACTGATGAGGCTTTCAGCAGTTGTTGTGATACCGTGTGGACTTAGAGGTTTCTGATCTTGGCTCATTGGTTCTTTTGGTCCAACAGGACCTAATCGTGATGAAACACTTTGTGCGAATGGACCTCAGTCACATGACATCCCCCATGGCTAATGGCCCCTCAGGCATAACGACCGCAAGCTATGAGCTCCCACACGACTCATATGAGGTCCATTGGAAGCTGCGGCAGTCGCCCTCCTTTCGACTGTTATGGTCCTCCAGTCGCATGCCATTCGTGTCGCCCTGCCCTAGCTGATGGCAGAATGCAGTTCATCCCGAACACCAATCTGCACTTTTTTGGCCTCCAAACCTCTCAAACCTGTTCTAAAGCCCAATCAACCATCCTAACCTTAGGAATCCTACCACAACCCATTCAAGCACACATACACCCGAAACACACCCCACTCGGAATCGCACACAAACCCTACATACGGGTTTCAACAACACACTTCAAAAATAGGTTTTACTATGTGTTTCAGCCCCAATCATTGAATTCATTTAAAAAAAGGGGTCCAGAACTCACACAACCACATCGTCAAGGAGAGCTTCCTCTAACCCCCTACACCCTCAACTTTCATGCTCGAATCCACCAAAACCGAGCTTGAGACCACTTTTCTTCTTCCCCTTCTCTCTCTATGTGCCGAAAATTTTGTAAGGGTTGGGGGAGGGTGTGGGCTGCCCTCCCCTCTTAACTCCCATTTGTCAAGTTTTTCCCGTTGGAAAGTTCGTCCCTCGACTTTGGACTGATTTCTTTTTCTTTCTCTTTTTCTTCTTTTCTTCTTGGCTTTCAAGGGAAATAACTGGTTTTACCCCATAGTCACTATCGATAGCCATAAGATTGAAATTGTTGTTCCTTGGATACCATAAAGACCCAGTTTAGGTGCTCCTTTGAGGTATCTAAAATCTCTTAATAGCAACTAGGTGAGACACCTTTGGAGGAGCCAGATATCTTGCACAGATGCAAGTTGCAAACATGATATCAGGTCTACTTGTTATGAGATATATTAGAGAATCAATGATTTCCCTATACTGATGTTGATCAGTATCCTCCCCCTCAGAGTCAGGACAAAGATTGTGATTGCTTGGTATAGGTGTCTTAGCTGGCTTACAATCTTTCATATCATATCTTTCTAAATGTCATACATATTTAGATTGATTGCTAAAGAATCCTTCCTTCATTTCCTTTACCTAAATTCCAAGGAAAAAGTGCAATTTTCCCATGGAACTTGTCTCAAATTTCTTCTTCTCATGCTCACAAAATCTTTACACATTTGTTCATTTGAGGAACTAAATATGATGTCATCGTCTTTCCTGGACTTCCTTATGAATAAGGTCTTATCAATGGTACCTCTGGTGTAGCCATTCTTGAAGATAAATTGAGACAAAGTCTCATACCACATCCTAGGTGCTTAGTGCAAACCATAGGGAGCTTTATCCAATTTGCACATGTAGTTGGGGTGCTGTGGGTCTTCAAGTCATGGAGGCTGGCACACGTAGACTTCCCTATCTATATTTCCATATAGAAAGGCACACTTGACATCAAGTTGGTAATAGTAAAATTCTTGGATGCAACATAAGAAAGAAAGATCCTCACTACCTAAAGTCTTGCAACTGATGCAAAGACATTAGTTTATCATTCCTTCCTCTTGAGTGTATCCTTGAACTACTAGTCTTGCCTTGTTTTTGATAATCAAGCCTTAATCATCTCTCTTGTTCCTGAAAACCAATTTGGTGCCTATTGGTACTTGACCGAATGGTAGCGACATAGATTCCAAACCTTTTTTCATTTGAATTGAAGCAATTCCTCTTGCATTGATTCAACAAGCTACTATCTTTCAAGGCATCAACTACTTTCTTGGGTTCCATCCGAGATGAGAAGCATGAGTACAAGCAGACATTCCCATGGTGAGTTTGTCCCCTTATTCTCACACCCTTAGAGACATCTCCAATGATGTTCTCAACTAGATAATGTTGTGAATCCTAAGCCTAGGGATCACATCTAGTTGCAAGATAGATCTAAATTGGACATACCTGAACCACCTGTTGTTTTAGAGTCATTCAATGACGACTGATTGAATAAATGAGAAATAACATCTACATCAGTCGCCTGTGAAGCAGCATTACAATTGTTCTTTCAAAATACTACTTCCATCAACTTGGTGTTGTGTATTGTCACCAGATGAGTTTTGGGGCTCATTTGGTTAACAACTTGTTGAAACTCCACTATCTCTTGAGGTATTTATACTATCAGATCTGACAATAGTGGGAGCTTGATTCTTACCAACTCTTGGAGAACTAGAATAGGTCTGGGTACTCATATAGTTTGGTTGTCATCAGAATCACTTTGAGCACCTATTTCAGCTTAAACATTATCATAAGAAGGTTTAGAATAGTTTGGAAACAATTCTAAATAAAAATATGATCAGGGGCATCCCCATAACACAAGGAGTGTGATCATTAACAATAATGTTGATGATTCCTCAAATTGCTGATTTTTAATATTAAACTCTATAAGCAATAGATATTTAGGAATATCCAACAAAGATAGCATCATCTGACTTTTCAGCCCATTTTTACAAATTGTCCTTTGTGTTAAGTATGGTACACCTACTACCAAAGGACCTTAGAAAGTCAATGAATGGTGGCCTCATGTACCATAGCTCATAAGGGGTTTTTCCATGTGGCTTAACTACGAGAACTCTGTTCTACACATAGCATGTAGTGCTGACTGCCTCTGTCCAAAGTTAGAGGTAGCTTTGAATAAGCTAATATCGTTCAAGCAGCCTCAATAAGTATCATGTTCTTCCTCTCAGCAACACCATTTTTAGGAGTTCTGGGAGCACTATATTGTCTAGCAATCCCTTTTGAGTTACATAATGAGTCAAGAGCTTGATTTTTAACCTTAGTCCCTTGATCACTTGTAATTATTTAAATCTTGTGATCAATTGATTTTCTATTTTAAGAAGAAAAAAATTTAAAATTTCAATAGTTTCATCTTTAGTTCTTAAACAGAATACCCATGGGAATTTAGTAAAATCATCAATAATCACAAGACAATATAATTTCCTCCCAATGCTCATTATACTCATGGGAACCAAATAGATTCAAGTGAAATAAGTGTAATGGAGTGGTTATAGAGTTAACAACTTTGGATTTGAGATGCTCTATGTTGCTTTCCTTTCAGACATGTAACTTAGTTATATTTGCAGAAAAAGTCTGCAGAACCGTTGAAGGGTATGCACTTACAACACAACAACACAAGAGGAGAGCTGCTAAGAACACTTAACAGATCAAATAAGGAACTGTTTAACCTTTTGGAATAATGCTAAGACCACAAGTAAATAAGAGACATAACAAGATAGCAAAACACACAAGTAATTGGTTTTCAAGAATGTTGTATATTGCTTCTCAAGTTCTGTTACAAATGTTACAAAAGCATATTAGAAAATTACAAGTACTTGAGATACATGTACTACATCTTATAGCCGGCCATACTTTAAAGGCCAACTAGATACAATTGACTAGACAACTATAAAATCAAATGTAGAGTCAAAAGGCAGATTGCCTTTTGACTAGTGACAATAACATGCCATAGCTCACATCCTAATATATTACAAAAAGGATAAAGTACATAAAGTAGAAAGTTATAGAGTCAAGACCTGAATGTACAGTTACCAAAAGCATGGACCTTTCAACAACTTATGTAAAGTTGGTGTCTTATTAAAGTTGTAGTGGAAAGGGGTCTAGCTTTATGTGAAAGGTACATCAGATAAATCATGCATTCAAAAAGTCTTGGGAAGAAATCTATCTTCTAGTTTAAGCTTAAGAAGACTTTGTCTTTAAAGTTTCGGAAGACATCATCTTTGGCTTCAGAAGATATTGGTCTTGGCTTTCGAAGATTTTACACTAAGAATATTTTTAGATGCTAGTGTGAAACTTTTGAAGCATTCTACTTCAGTACACTTGTGCATGCATGCAAGAGAGACTTTAGGTGTTTGGGTTGCATCAACCTCATGTTAAACCTTACAAACTCCCCTTAGGCTGATGCTACCAAAACACTTTGAACACTTCAGATTACAGTCCTCATCATGATGATAACCATCCATTTCTTCATGAGATAATCAGGATCACTCAGACTCTCAAAGTGTCTTCTCATTTTAATATGATCATGTAGAGGCAGATTGAACATGTCTTTCCATGTGTAGACATTCTCAATACCTTGATCTCTGATGACATGCCATCTTTCTAGATTTGTAGTGTATGTCCAGGACAAGATGGGTCTTCTTGATGCTAAAGGAGCTATTTGAATGGGAGATGATGGAGCATCCTCTAGTTACACCTCCTCAGGATGTTCTGACTCATCCTGAGGTTTGGAGAAGGATGCTTCTTTATCTTTTTTTGGATTTGGTCTGCAAGCCATCCTTTTTCTCCTCTTTGATCCTTGTAACTGAGAAGACTGTCATGCAACACCTGATTGATCTTCTTTGTCTTTATCAGTTGGATCTTCCTCCTTTATAGGTTCAGAAGGAGAGGGAGTTTGACCCTGCTGCGGATTAGAAGATAAAGCTTGCTGAGGCTCAACAGGAGGTTCAGGTTGTGTTATCTTAGGTTGTTCAACCTTAACCTCCACTTCAGGTGGAGCTTGACTTGGAGGGGAGTGTAAGTCCATTAGCTCTCCACTCTTGATCTTCTGCTTGATTACCCTTATATGCTTATCCATAGTGGACAGAGACATAAGGCCATGTCTCCTTTGGGAGAATCCATACAGCTTCAAGAAGCTTATCATCCTCTACCTATTACTAGACTTCTTCATACTTTTCTGGATGATGGCTCTTGACTTTGCAGCCTCTTCCCTTAACTTCCTTTTGGTGATCTTTCTTTCTTTGACTATCTCAAGTTCAAGTTAATTGAGGTACTCAAACTCAATGTAGTCAAGGGTACGGAAGAAGTGCAGCAGCCTGATAAAGGCCTATGGCACTCAGGTAGTTGATAATGTTGATCCTATCCTTTTCTTTTTCTACCTGAGGTTCTTTTGGAACCACATCCTCTTTTATAGGACTTTCTTGAATTGGGGAGAGAGTAGGCATGACAGGATCAGCGATCACAAGTTTGATGTATTAGGATTCAAAGCAGCGGAATACAAACAAGAATTAGACAAATTGTAGCAAGCAATCGATACTTGTAAGCATTAAGAGCGCATACGGTTATAGGGAGAGAATATATATTTCTGATTTCAAGGAATGTTTATAGATGTAGAATATTTCTAATCAAATCATTCGTTCATTCCATTCATTCATCATGTTACAATAAGTTGTCACTCCTTATATAGAGTGCAACAATCACTGCTGTTATCACGGAAAGTGACAACTGGCAGATCTAAAACAAAAATAACTAATTCTCAACAAACTACTGAAATGTTCACAACTACTGAGAACATATCAGCGTGTTAAGTACAAAATATAAAACTACTGAAACTACAACGACTGAAGAACAAGCTCTTCAGTCGTTTTACAAAACTACTGAAACATAAAAATATAAAACTACTGATATCACAACTACTGAAGAAGTACTCTTCAGCAGTTGTGACAAACTACTAAGGCTTCAGTACTTGATCTTCAGACTTTGACCTTCAGGTGTTTCATCAGCTGATGACTTCAGTAGATATCATCAGCTGATGTCTTCAGTCTTTGTCTTCAGACTTTGTACATCAGTTGTTGATCTTCAGCACTTGTAAACTCTTCAGTTGTTGTACTTCAGTACTTTGGTCTTTCAGCTTCAGCACTTGTGTTCTTCAGCTGTTGTACTTCAGCACTTTAGTTCTTCAGCTGTTGAGGTCTTCAACACTTGATCTTCAGCTGTTGAAGTCTTCAGCACTTGTCAAACTACTGATGAGGCTTTCAGCAGTTGTTGTGATACCATGTGGGACTTAGAGGTTTTCTGATCTTGGCTCATTGGTTCTTTTGGTCCAACAAGGCATATGCAAGTACAGTCTTTTCTTGCTTTTTTCTTCTTTGATTTGAAGAAGTAGCTTTGCATCCTCTGCCTCCTTTCTCTCCTTTGACAATTCCATGTTAGCCGGTTCATGTAATTCATCTAAGGGGAGGGAGATGATATTGTCAATGTCATAGTTCTTGGTCTACATGTAGCTCATCCTAACTACCCTTAACTCATCATCCTGAGTGTTTGGCCTGGGGGCAACCCTAATAGCAGCTTCCATGAGTCTTGCCGACTTTTTTAAGGAACTTTCTTCCCTCAGCTTCCTTTTCCTCTCCTCTCCTCCTCAATCTCCTCAGAAGTCATATTTCTTTTCTCTTTGTCACTGACAAACCTTTGTGACTCAAGATGGAGAGAGCTTTAGCCTTTATTTCTTGGTGTAGCTTCTAATCTCTGGGCAAAGAGACATTGAGATGCACCTTTATTGGCATGTGTCTCATCAAGGGAATGAACCTATGCAGCAGTTGATGGTTAGACAGGGCTCTCAGGTTCTACCACTGGGCCTTCGGTCAAGGTTTCCCCTATAAAGCTAATCTTTGGGTCTGCCTCAACATCTGGTTGACCAATGATATTGTCTGATTGCCTTAGTCTCCTTCTGAAGCTGAACTCTGTAGTGATTCTGTCTTGAATTCTTTGAGCCAGCTTGTCTGGATTGGCCTTGGTTGACAAGTGGCATGCTGACAAGATCAAGACTTTCACAGAAGTTCAAAGTCTGAAAGTTGAAGACTTCTTTCTACCCTTGAATTCTTTGAATGATGAGGGCTCTTTTGTTTTCATCATACATCCACCTAATAATGTGATTTGAAGTTGGTGGAGATGACATTGCCCTTGGTATACCTTCCTTAAAAAGACTCTAAATATAGGAGTATATGGAGTCCATATCAATGTGAACTTGAGGAAGTTGTCGAGTATGCATAGTTGCAAGTGAGGATGGTGAGTCCTCAGTGTCCATACACCCTGAAGAACTCCAAGTCCTGTAACTGTAATAACTTTCTCCTATTTTTTGGTAGCATCACCCTCTTGCATAGGTGAGCTAGGAGTTAGGTCAATCACACTCACAGGTTCTTGTGTTCCAGGTTAAGCTCTTCCCCAGCTAGTTGTTCCCTGAGATAAGAAATCTCAAGTTGTTGATCATTAACCTTGTTTTGCAAGGTAGTCACCTGAGATTCAAGATGACTGACCTTGGAGACTAAATAGGTGCATGTTTGTGAAAATTTTTGAACTTTTAGCCTCAGATTCCCCTCATCTTTAGCAAAAGAATCATTAGGGGATGAGATAATTAGACCAAAATCCTCTCTCTCACCACCAGCTTAAGGTTCTTGGCTGCTGGATTCCTTTACTTACTGACAGCCTTAGTCGAGGTGTCAATGGGCTGAGTTGCCATGGTTGAGGTCTGAATGATGTAATCACTTGCAGAAGTGAGAGCATCTTCCATATGGATATCCTGAACAGGTTCAGAAGTATCCACCTCAGTTATGGGTGACTGATGTGGGCTAGACATAGGAGACTCAGGAGCACTCATCTCTCTTTGAGACGTGGAAAAGAAGAGAGAGTCATGGTACTCACTGAAACCTAAGTCTTCATCAGTAGAAATGTCAAGGTTAGAAGTGGGTTGGTTTAAGTCTAAAGGCTGGGGATGCTAGCTATCCCCTAAAGGTTGTTCACTTGAGTGTTGAGACTCAGAGTGAAGGCTTAAGGTAGTTAGGCTTGTGAGCTCATCAGGCTGAGCATGAGGAATCTCAGCATTGATCTTTGAAGTAATGGGAGAGGTTTGCTCCTCAGGAGAAGTAAGAGCTCCAGTATCCACTTCTTCCTATATGGGTTGGTATATGGGGTCCTGCACAAACTGAATAGTTTGAGCAGGGGTTCATTTGGATTTTCTTTTGTAGGGGCTGTTGTGGTGGTTGAGATGTAGAAGGTGTGGGTTCAACACTAGCTTGTGCTGCTAGGTTGACACCTTGAGCAATGAGCTCTAACATTTTTGGGACAAGGGCTGTTTCTACCCCTGACAAGCCAAAGATGGACTTCCTCAAACTTTTAAAGATGCTGGGCTTCATCTGTCCCAATTTAAGAATATTACATGTTTTCCTTAACTGTGAGCCTAGTTCATAGTTAAGAATGTATTGAACATATCTATGAACGTGTAGTATTCTAAGGAGTCCAAGTTAGCAAGCAGATTAGCATAAACAAATTGAGATTACCTAAACTTGACTCCTTGAACCATCCCATACACTATGAAGGAGAGATCTTGAGGAATATGGTCCCACCCTCCATGCTTGTTTGACATGCTGTGTATAACCATATGAAGCAGGTATTCTACTTGGATGAGACCATCCCTTTCATGAAGGTCTTTACAGAGAAATCTCCCTCATAGCCCATCTGGTCAAAGGAGTGGTTAACAGCTTCTTTTGGGAACAACACCTCACCTTCTTCATCATCCAGCTAAAGATGATTGTTGATAATGGCTGGAGTGATGAAGATTGTTCTCCCCTGCATTGTGATAGATAGTGCCTTCTCCCCATCCATAATGACCTCTTGGCAGGTCTTCCAAATTCCAAGCAGATGATCCTCATACAGAGTAGGATAAATGGTAAGGGAGGTGAAGTAATTAGATAAATCCAAGAAACGGAAAACCTCTTAGAAATGTGGATCTTTCTCAGAGTTTAATAGAGCAACTTGGTTGTGTTGCCTGTGTAACTACATGGAGAAATTAGGGTCATTTCTTCGGTTAAGCTTGGCCATTGTGAGAAAGCTTAAAGGTGAAGGAAGTATGACTGCAGGCAGTTTCAGAGAGAAATTTGGGAATTTAGGTTTGGAGGAAAGATGAAGATGATAAAAAGAGGGGGAACAGTTGGGTTTATATGTGAAAAGGATTTAAGACAAAGTTAATGAAAAAGGATAAACTTTGAAATCCATATGTCGGTCCCACCTCTGAAAAAGTAGTTTACTTTTTCCTCAAAAAGTAGTTTTCTTGGAAGTCAAAAAGTTTCTGAGAGTTAATTTGCTTCGGATGAAAATTGTCCTTGAAAACATATAAGTACCTAAGAGAGATTTTAAGCTTCAGAAGATATTTCAGAAATTTCTTCCAAAGGAAAATTTACATAGGCAGTTATTTGTTTTGAAGGCATAAGTTTCTTCCGAAGATAAAAGCATATCTTCCAAAGGATCAAGATTATTCAAGAGTCTAAGGAAAGTCTTCAAAAGGTTTTTATCCAGAGAAAACAAGAGCTTATGAAGGTGATAAACTAAAAAACTTAGGACACACAGATTTTAAGAAATAATATGAATTAGTTTTAAGAAAAACTTACTAAAAGTTAATCATCCTAATAGATGATATACGATACTTAAATCTCTATCATCAAAGGCTTTTGTAAACAGATCAGCATATTATTCATTTGTGTTAACTTTGACTAGTTTAATTAATCCCTTTTCAAAGTTATCTATAATTAAATGATACCTGATATTGACGTGTTTTGTCCTTAAGTGCTGCACAGGATTCTCTATGACAGAGATAGCACTGTTGTTGTATATCTGAATGGGAGTCTCCTTGAAATTTGTTAGGATCAGCAATCTACGTTTGATTGATTAGAGAGTATAGCAGCGGAAATCAAACAATGAATTAGCTAATTCACAAGAACACAAAAGATATTCAAGGTAAGAACAAACGGTTATAGACAGAAAGAATTCTGCAAATATATTTCATTCAATATTCGCTTTCGTGGTAACAGAATGTCACACATACAATTAAGTCAACACCTCTTATATAAGAGATGTGACGTCTACTGATGTCACTTGATAGTGACATCTAACAGAATTTATTCAAACTACTGATAGTTAACACAACTACTGAAGATGTCAAACAGCTGACATCTTCTTACAAAAATGCTAAGTGTTAACTATCACTACAACTACCGAAAAGAAAACTACTGAAACTACAATGACTGAAGAACATGCTCTTCAGTCATTTTACAAATACTGAAACAAAAAGAAAACTACTGAAAGGAAACCATCACAACAACTGAAGAATGCTTCTTCAGCTGTTGTAACAAACTCTGAAGGCTTCAGTACTCGTACTTGAACTTCAGCTGTTGATCTTCAGTACTTTGTTCTTCAGCTGTGATCTTTAGACTTTAGTCTTCAGCTGTTGAAGTCTTCAGTACTTTAGTCTTCAGCTGTTGAAGTCTTTAGTACTTTAGTCTTCAGCTGTTGATCTTCAGACATTGGTCTTCAGCCTTTGAAGTCTTCAGACTTTAGTCTTCAGCTGTTGAGGTCTTCAGTACTTTAGTCTTCAGCTGTTGAAGTCTTCAATACTTTAGTCTTCAGCTGTTGATCTTCAAACTTTGGTCTTCAGCTTTTGAAGTCTTCAGTACTTTAGTCTTCAGCTGTTGAAATCTTCAGACTTTGTCAAACAGCTGATCAAGTCTTCAACAGTTGTTGTGATGTCTGTGGGACTTAGAGGTTTTTTTGATCAGGCTCATTGGTTCTTTTGGTCCAACAAAATTTAATCCATAGTCAAGCATTTGATTTTGAATCCAAAGCACTTGAGCACAACAGCTTGTAGTAGCAATGTATTTAGCTTCAGCAGTTGATGTAGAGACACAAGATTGTTTCTTGCATTGCCATAAGACAACCCATCCACCAAGAAGCTGACATCTCCCAGATATAGACTTTGCAGTCATGTTGCAACCACCATAATCACTATCTGTATAAGCATACAGATTGAAATCAGAATTCTTAGGATACCAAGACCAAGTGTTGAGGCACTTTTGAGGTATCTTAAAATCCACTTAATAGTGATGAGGTGAGACATCTTGGGGTTGGCTTGATACCTTGCATAAATACATATGGCAAACATGATATTAGCCCTGCTAGTTATGAGATACATAAGAGACCCAATCATAGCCATGTAAGGTGTTCATCCACACACCCATTAAGATCAGTCTAAGGGAGTGGTTTCTTGCTATGGCTGTCTTAGCAATCTTACAATCAGTCATGTTGAATCTTTTGAGTATGTCTTGAACATACTTTGACTGACTAATGAAGATGCCATCTTCAACTTGCTTCATTTGAATTCCTAGAAAGAAATTGAGTTCCCCCATGGTACTCATTTCAAATCTGTCCTTCATTAGCTTCTCAAAGACTTTGTAGAGCTTTTGATTAGTTGAACCAAAGATGATGTCATTTTCATACACTTAACTAGCATTAAGTCATTTCCTTGTCCTTTGATAAAGAGAGTTCCATTTATAGTACCCCTTCTGTATCCATGCTTGCAGAGATACTGAGATAGAGTCTCATACTATTTCCTTTGTGCTTGGCGCAGCCCATAAAGAGCTTTGTCAAGCTTGAAGACATAATCAAGATGATCAGGATCTATAAAACCAGGTGGTTGTTTGACATACACCACTTCATCAAACACCCCATATAGAAAAGCACACTTGACATCAAGCTAATAGACCTTGAAGTTCTTGGATGCAGCAAATGCCATAATATCCTAACAGCTTCTAGTCTTGCTACAGGAGCAAAGACATCAGTGTAGTCAAATCTTTCTTCTTATGTGTACCCTTAAACAACTAGTCTAGCTTTGTTTTTTATGACAATGCCTCTATCATCTTTCGTATTCCTAAACACCCATTTGGTTACTATAGTAGTCTTCCCATAAGGAAGAGGACAAAGGTTCCAAACATTCTGCCTTTTGAATAGAAGCAGGTCCTCTTGCATGGCTTTAACCCAACTTCCATCCTTTAGAGCCTCATCAATTTTCTTTGGCTCTATCTGGGAAAAAAACAAGAGTGAAGACAAATATTTGCTTCATGGGTTCGTCCTTTTGTTCTTACCCTTGTGTCAAGATCTCCAATGTTGTTTGTGGTGGGGTGTGACTTGTGGATCCTTAGTTGAGGGATCACAGAAAGTTGCTGAGAGAGATCTAAATTTGAAAAATTTAGATCTGACATTGATGCTTCTCCCATCACATCAGCATACTAACCAAGAGAAACTTGATCCTATGAGTGTGTGACATCATTGATGTTTTTATCTATGGAGTGGTTATCAGCATCAAGAAATTCTTGATCACTATCACCACCTCCATTTTCTTCTGCATTTGAAGCTTCTTTATCTGGTTGTCGAGCCTTTGAGCTGGAATTTGAAGGAACATGAGATGTATCAGCTGAATTTGTCATTGTTGTGCGGGTAGAAACCTCATTTGCAGAAGTAGTTACAACTGGACTTGAAGATGTGTAGCTTGAAGATCTTCCAAGTTCAAATCTTGGATCAGGGTCACCTGGGGATAAAATATCTGTAGATCCTGAAACATTCTCATAAGATTTGTTAAAATAGTTGGTAACTATATCAAGATCAAATAGCCAATTAGGACCAGAACCAACCATAAAGGGTGTATGTTCATTGAAAGTCACATTGGCTGACTCCTCAACAATTCTAGTTCTGAGATTGTATACTCTATAAGCCTTAGCTTGAGAATAGTATCCAATGAAGTGTCCATCATCTAATTTCTCAACAAATTTGGCAATTTGATCTTTGATATTCAAGATGGTACAAGGACATCAAAATGACCTAAGAAAACCAATGAAAGGTTTCCTCTTGTGCCAAAGTTCATAAGGAGTCTTGCCATGAGTCTTAACCACTAAAAGTTTGTTTTGCACATAGCAAGCCGTATTGATTGCCTCTTCCCAGAAGGTGATTGACAGCTTAAAGTCAGAGAGCATGGTTCTTTCAGCTTCAATCAGTGTCATGTTTTTCCTCTCAGCAACACCATTTTGTTAAGGAGTCCTGGGAGCATTGTATTGTCTTGTAATACCCTTTTCATCACAAAATGCATCAAGGATTTGGTTCTTGAGTTTAGTACCCTGATCACATCTTATGGTTTTAAACTTGTTTCTCAATCTTTAAGACGAAATTCTTTAGAATCTTAGGGGTCTCATCCTTAGTTCTAAGGAAAAAGACCTAACTGAATCTTGTAAAGTCATCTATGATCACCAAACTATAAGAGGTCCTTTCTAGACTCCTTACATTGGTAGGGCCAAAGAGATCCATATGTAACAGGTGTAAGGGTGTAGTGATGGAGTTTCTTTCCTTAGGCTTTTGAGATACCTTATGTTGCTTCCCTTTCATGCATGCAACATAATGATCAACAATTGTAAACTCTTTCTTTGGCATTCCAGCTACCAAATCATTCTTAATCAGCTTATTCATGTTCTTAAAGCTTACATGGCACATTCTTTTATGCCATAGGAAGACTCATCACTATTAGCTTTAGATAGAAAGCATGAGACTTCTCCAAAGGGAGATGTCTCTTGCAAATCCATCTTGTACATGTTTCCTTTCCTGGGGGCTCTAAGCAAGATATGCTCATGAGGAATGACCATCCCGGGCTTGAGAACAATGTACTCATGCTCAGTAAAGCGCGTGTTATGACTCTGCTCACAAAATTAGGATACACTCAAAAGATTGTACCCAAGTTCCTTGACAAAGTTTACCTTCTCAATGCTCAGCTTACCATTTGTGACCTTGCCCCTTCCAGAAATGTAACCACCTTCATCTCCTCCAAAAGAAACCGACCCTCCATCAATTCTTTCAAAGTTCTGGAGTAGTGACCTATTGCCTGTCATGTGCCTGGAAGAACGACTATCAATGTTCTAGACATTCTTGTTTGTCTTGAGCTGTTCTTGCACAAGAAAAAAATAATTAGTTACATTTGAAAACCCAAGCCTTATTGGTCTTGGGCTCATCAAAAGAAGTAGAAGGTAATGCAACAGTAATAGATCTTATAGTTGTGCTTTGAGGATCTTGTGCTATCGTTGATGGAGAACTTTCAGTCACTTGGTCTTTCTTTGACTTCCACACCACCTTTGGAAGTTTGGACTTGACCTTTAATACTTCGAAAGCTTTTGAGACTTTGGAAGTTTTAATGACTAGACCTTTGGAAGATCTTGCAAACACTGCAGCAGACTTCAGTGCTTCGGAAGAATTGCTTTCTTTCGAGACCAAATTTTCTTCCAAGGCAATTTTCCACTTGCCTTCTTTTTCATTTTGGAGCTTCCAAAGGAAATAAATTTTCCTTCCGAAGCTAAATTCTTCTTGGAGCTCTTGGAAGTCTCTTTCTTGGTCATATGAAGAGTACCTCTTGGATTGTATGGACAATCCTTAGCAAGATGAGAAGTACTTTCACACATAACACATTCCACCTTTTTCTTCCTAAGATCCTTCTTCTGAGAACAAGGCTGAATTTGATCACATCCCTTCTCCACCTTCATCTTTGCAGATGCTGAGACATTCCTTTTAGGCTGAGAACTGTTCTTGGAGTTGGATGGTCCATGTTATGTAGCAGTGGTGCATAATAGATCACATTCTTCTTGGTGCTGAGATGATTTGAACATGAACCAGAACTCTTGGTAGAGGAGTTTAAGTTGATGTTTTTAGTCTTAACTACTTCAAACCGTACAGAGATAAAAACTTGTTTATGCTTAGAGTCAAAAGTGGCCTTGATCTCTTGAGCCTTCCTAGCTTTTCTTTTGCTCTTTTTGATCAAGTTCTTTCTCATAGACTTGGTTATCATAGTCAACCTGCTCTCCTTAAAAGGATAGTGACCCTTCTTAGAATCCTCCTTTTCATTCTTCTCAGAGGAATTCTTCACTATCATTTCTTCATCCTCTTCACTCAAGGGGTCTATGAGAGGAAGATCATCTTCATAAGTTCCACACCTAGGCGATCTTACAGACAAGATTGTGTGTAGAGGAGCTATCTCACTAGATCCTAGTCCTTGCTTATTTTGATAACACACCTTGGCATGCAGGGATGAGGATATCATGTTCTTGAAGTTCTCTTCTTTAAGAACAAAATTTTCGGCCCTGGCTTTGCTGAGCACAAGCTCAACCTGGCATTTAGTCAACTTAATTATGAGATCCTTGATCTGAGTACTATAGTTGGTGGACTCATGTTTTAGAACTGAAATGGTTTTCTCTAAGTCCTCTATCTTAAGTTTATAGTCATTTTTAGCCTTTCTAAAATAAGCTTTTAAGATGTTTAAGGACTCAAGATCAGATCTCATTTATAAGTTGTAAGACCTGTACTTGTTGACTTTAGGAATACATTCAGGAGTACAGAGATGTTCCAATACCTTGGCTTCATCGTGGTTAGCCATCAGTGTTTGGTTTGGAGATGCATCTTCCACCTTAAAGCTCCAGGCAAAGCCTCCTTCTTCAATAACAACTACAGCTTGCTTCTTTGGCTTCTCATTCTGGGTGGCTTTGTTAGTATAGTTTGGTCTGGATTGTACTTGGCCACCATTTGTTCTTGGTGCCTTGCACTCCCTAGCAAAATGGCCCATCAAGTTATAGTTGTAACACTTGACTTTGGTTTTATCCAGCCCAAACTGTCCACTGGCTATATTGCTGGGAAACTTCCTTCCTGTCCGCTTTTAGAACTTCTTGGCTCTGTGAGTGAGAAGAGCCATTTGCTGGACTATCTGCATATACTCCAGATCATCTGGATGATACAGTCCGTGTCTTCAAGGGTGAAGAGAAAGTTTCCATAACTTTCATCAGAAGACACAAAGGCTTGAGAAGAACTTGTCTCTTGGAATGGGCTTCCTTGAGTATAGTTATCCCTTGGTGTCTCAGTGAAGGTGATGAAAGGACCCTTTTTCGAGTTGTCTGGGTAGCATATGAGATTATGTTAGGGTTCAATGCTATCCCTTTCAATCACATGAAGGGATGAACCCATTTGATTGCTGGAGTTGCCAAATGAACCTTGCATGTTCATCTCCAACTGGTATCCACTAAGAATCCCATACAACTCTGTCAAGGTGAGAGTCTTCAGGTTCTCAGTTCTCTTGATAACAACACAGTAGTGTGCCCATTTCCTAGGAAGAGAGGACATGAACTTCATTACAATATCTATGTTCTCGAGAGCTACTCCACCATCCACTAGGGTATTCACAATCTCAACATGCCTCAAGTATTGTTGAGTCATGGTTTCACCTGTTTTAAAGGATAAATTTTCAAACTGTTGCTTCAGGAGATCCTTCTTGTTCTCCTTGGCTTCAGAGGAACCCTCATACATCACTTTCAATGCATCCCGCAACTACTTAGCTATATTTCTTGAAACCTTTGTATACAGAGTTTGAAAGAGCAGTCTGAAGGGCTGTCATGGCCTTTTGATCAATCTCTATCCTCTTTCTATCTTCATCTGAGTAGTCAGCCACAACCTTGGGGGATCATACCACCTCCAGCAAGAGAAAAGGTGCTTGGTAAAGCCTTGAGTAAGGTCCATTTACAATAGACTCCCACATTCTTGAGTCTAGAGACTTGATAAAGCCTTCCATTCTTTGGCACTAAGTGTCAAAGTCATCAAGAGTGATCCGTGGGGACTTTGTCATGGTTCTAGTTTCCATATCAGATTTAAAGATGTTGGTCCATTTGATCGTTTTGTAGTACAAATGAGTTGTTGAATCATTCAATATCAAATACAAACAATAGACAAGATGAACAAAGTAGATTAAGAACACTATAATTCAATAAAAGTAAGAAAATGATGACCAATACAATCAATAGCAACAAAGCACAATGATATTTCAGTGAAATTACTACTTACAAAGGTGACTTGTAACAAGGATAAACCATTAGGGTTTTCGCAAGATTAGCTAACAATGACAAAGATCAAAACTATATATAGTAGTCTTAGTTTCGCAAACAGTTTCGCTGATAGTGAAACTGTAGTTTCGCCCGGTAGAAACAACAGTTTCACCGAGCTAACTAAACAGCTGACTGTGAGCAAAACTATAGTTTTGCTCACAGTTTTGCTGGATTGCTAAACTAAATACAGCTAATTACATACAAAAGAAAACTAACATAATACCTATTACAAGCAAACATAAACATTCTAATCTAAGGTGAGTCCAACCTATGCATGATCTTCAATACACCCCTAGGTTGGAACTCACCTCCTTCACTCGTCTTGATTTATCTTGTCAGCTCCACTTTCCCCCGTTGCATTTGATTTGTCTTCTACAACACCTACAACAACCTCCTTAGGGGCTTCAGCAAACAATTCTCCATGGTCTCTTCCTGCTTCATTAGCCCCTTCAGGATAAGCACTAGCTTGCCCAACGTGTCTGGTCAAATCTTGTATGTCCATGTTCAGATCATCTTGGGCCCTCACCCTCTCTCAAGCCTTTTCACTTCTGCTCTCACACCTCTAATCATATTTGCCATAGTCATAAACTAGCTTCCTTCCTTGTCTCATCACCCGCACATGCCTTGATATGATTCTCACACAAAAACAGCAGGTCTTCATCACAAAAGCTAAAAATCTCCATAGGATCAAAGACTTTGAATTCTCCACCATTCTTCACTCTTATCACCGCCTCCCCCGTGTTATTATCATAAAACCACTTCTCAAAATTCTATAGTTTTTGGAGAAGTGGATTTGCCAACCTTGCCCTATTCATAGTCTTTGGTGGTTTTACCCTTAGAACAATTCTCCCTTTTCCAGTCTCCTAATCTTTGTCTTTATTTGATCATCTTCTCTCTGCTTTCATATAACCAAAGGCTCAAAGTTGTCATTTAAAACATTCTTTATCTCCCTTTCCAATACTGAGGCTCGTTCACTAAGATTGGCATTCAGTTTGACAAAGCTGCCAGCCTCCTCAAATCCCATTTTGGCAAGGTCTTGAATGCCTTCCTCTTATGCATGTAAGAAATTCTACCCCCTCTCCTCTTGATGATGAACATCTTAAGGCTGGGGTTATAACACCAGCTAATAAATCTCTTATCAGCCTCCTTTTTGCTCAACCCTATTGGACCAAAAGAACCAATGAGCCAAGATCAGAAAACCTCTAAGTCCCACATGGTATCACAACAACTGCTGAAAGCTTCATCAGCAGTTTGACAAGTGCTGAAGACTTCAACAGTTGAAGATCAAGTGCTGAAGACTTCAACAGCTGAAGAACTAAAGTGCTGAAGTACAACAGCTGAAGAACACAAGTACTGAAGCTGAACAGCTGAAGAACACAAGTGTTGAAGCTGAAAGACCAAAGTACTGAAGTACAACAGCTGAAGAGTTTACAAGTGCTGAAGATCAACAACTGAGGTACAAAGTCTGAAGACAAAGACTGAAGACATCAGCTGATGATATCTACTGAAGTCATCAGCTGATGAAACATCTGAAGTTCAAAGTCTGAAGATCAAGTACTGAAGCTTCAGTAGTTTGTCACAACTGCTAAAGAGTACTTCTTTAGTAGTTGTGATATCAGTAGTTTTTGTTAGAATCTCAGCCCTTGGTTTAATCGATTGAACAGATATAGCAGCGGAATAGCTCAGAATTAGACAAATTCAAACAAGAACAATTGATATAAAACGATAAGAGAATTTTGTTATAGAGAGAGAAATATCCGACAAAAGGAATATTGCATTAAGATTGTCGGCCTAAAAGGCACGATTACAAGTGAGTCATCTTTCCTTATAAAGGAAAGAATGACGTAGGCTGATGTCACCTGAAAGTGACATGTAACCGTTTTATAACTACTGATGTTTAACAACTACTGAAGATGTCAACAACTGACATCTTCTTACAAATGTTCCTAAGTGTTAAACATCTTATTTATAACTACTGAAAAACATAAAACTACTGAAACTACAACAACTGAAGAACAACCTCTTCAGTTGTTTACAAGTACTGAAAAGAAAAGTAAACAACTATTGAAAGGAAAAGAAAACTACTGAAGAAGAAAAACCATCACAACAACTGAAGAAGCCCTCTTCAGCTGTTGTCATCAGCTGTTAACATCAGCTGATGTCTTCAGTACTTGAACATCAGACTTTGTCTTTCAGCTGTTGATCTTCAGTCTTTGTCTTCAGTACTTGTTGAAGTCTTCAGACTTTAGATCTTCAGCTGTTGTCTCAGTCTTTGTCTTCAGTACTTCAGACGTACTTCAGCAGTTGTATTCTTCAGACTTTGTAGAACAGCTGATCAGGTCTTCTTCAGCTGTTGTGATGTCCTGTGGGACTTAGAGGTTTCTCTGATCAGGCTCATTGGTTCTTTTGGTCCAACAACTCCCCCTGAACCAATGCAGCCAAAACCTCTAAGTTATTGATGAGTCCCACTTATTTTGGCAGATAGATTGGTCTTTTTATCCTCTTGATCAGATGAGAAGTGACCCTTTTTCAGCACCGGCCTGGGAAGAAGTCTCTGATGATCTGTTTGGCATGATATGGTTGGGAGCTCTGTATTGGGGACTTGGACACCGAGCTGTTACCCCAACCATGAGATCTACTTCCCGTGTATCAGCCTATATGATTCCCTGGTGTAAGCCCTTAGAAACATGATTTGCTCATCCATTGTCAGCACCTCGGGCACACCATCAAATAATCCTTCTCGGCCATACACTTCAGATATGTACTTGGCTGTTTCCATTCTTGAGCTCAACCGTGGTTATTTGTCTATAGGCAACTCATCTGGATGAGTCCCTTCTAAAAGCAGGTTGAGCTCTTCTTGTTTGAAGTTTTCAAGTCTTTTGTAAACCAATCCCTTCTTTATAATTTTGTTCTCTAACATCTTTTGAGGTGGTTGTTTGGCTTCATAGGCTTTCTTGAACTCTTCAACAATTTCCCAAGGTGACACTACAAGACCACAGTGATGTCTTCGTCGACAACTCTCTTCACTTGGCCCTTGTATTTTGAAGGAATTTCTTTCTTGACAATCCGATGTGCCACCCTAGGATCAGGCCATATCCTTACTCTTTCCCTTTGGTATTGAAAGGTATTAGCAAGGGTGTACAATCTTAATACTTCTTCTTCATGCTAATGATGGAATATGTGGCATATGCTTTGTCAATGCTTTTCAGCATTTCCTCATCATGTCGTTGCATCTGTTCCTCTTCAATCTTTATCATTACATCATGCATTTGAGAAGCAGGAGTGATGGACATGTTTTAGCCTTAGGCAAAGTAATAACTGCAGAGAGTGGCAGTCTGTCTTCATCCTCCTCTTCATCTTCATCAGGCCTCAGTACCTTTCTTTTCTTTTGGCTAGGTACATCACTGGCAGTGGGTTTTGGGGGTAAAGGATTTGGTTTTGTGGGGATGGTTGGTTTAGAGGGTAAAGGGGTTGTTTTAGTGGGTTGTGGAGATAGTGATTTTGAGGATTGAGGCTTTTCAGACTGTTTTAGCATTTTGGCTGTAAGGGAGGCTTTGGTAAATTTTGTCAGTTCTTCGATTCCCAACCCCAGCTTCATTCAATACCTCAATCACTAAACCTTTGGAGTATGCTTCAGACGAACAAATCTTGGTGGTTATTGCCAAGATGTTGTCCCTGGTCCAGGCCCTTATTTCAATGAGAGATCTTCCCAAATATTGGCTATAAATCTGATCATTATCTCCAGCCTTTCTCTTTCTAAGGCATCATAGCTGGCCCATCTTGAGTTGATCTCCTCTGTTTCCAACCTTCTGATCTCGGAGTCTAGTTGTTGGATGTCAAAACCCTGCCTATACAACTGCTCAATGATTTTATCCATTGAACGGTTATGGTTGGCGTCAGCTTCTTTCACCATATCCTTCAGCTCCTTCTCCTTCTCAGACTCTCCTTTTCTCTTTTGATATGTGACATGAAAGTCTTTTTGACTTTCATTCACTTCAGCTCCCTTCACACTCTCCTTCTCCTTCTCATTTACAAACTCAGATTCTTTCGCCTTCTCCCCATCTATCCTCTTCCTTTTTCTTTAACTAACTGACTCTCCCCCTTTTGGTTGCATGGTGCAAGGGTTTGAGCAGTAGAAAGGATTTAGTCCCCAACTCCTCCACCAAGGGTTGTATTATTGTAGGAAGCCTCTCATCAATGGCTTTGATCACGATATCTGTGATCATGGGAGTGATGAGAGGTAGGGATTTTTGAAGGGTAGCAACTGATTGATCAGTTGGTTCTGTTCCTGAGAATCAGTGCCGAAAGCAGAGGCTGGTGGCTTGGAAGTATATACTGGCTCAGTGTGTAGGGGACCTTCAGAAGAAGGTGCCATCTGTGGGTGTATTGTGGTGGCAGATGGACTTGCATCCTGAGACATCTTGGCCAGCAGCTCTTTGAGTCTGCTAACCTCATCCTCTAGAATGGTGTTTTGAGCAACCACATCATAGAAGAAGCTCAGGTCATCATCAGTTGATACTGAATCACTGACCTCCTGACATAGTCAGGATGAACATGCCTTGAGTGTAGATCAATATAGCATGTGCCCCTGTTCTCGGTACTGGGGACTTCCAGCCTCAGGACTATGTCCTTCATCAGCTGTTGCCACTGGTGAGGTCTTAGAGATGTTACCAACTGCAACCTGGTCATTTGCTGAGACAGAGACAGTGGCAGCCTCACTAGAAGTTCGCACCTCCTTATCTACACTAGAAGATGGAACATGATAACCCCTGTGCTGTGGGTTGACAGAAGCATTGTGATCCTCCCCCTCAGGTGTTGAGGTTATCCCAGTAGTAATTGGTGTCTGGGTGGGGGGTGAGGAATGCAACTGCGTCAGCACTTTTGCAACAATGATAGTAGGGCTTTGAGGGGCGGTTGCATCAGGAGAGGGTGTGGAAGCAGTGTGCACCCGGACAAGTGGTGCTCTTCAATGGTAATCCCCTCAAGTGAGGAGGATCCCAGCATTGTGGCTTCCCTTTGAGTGGTTGCTTCAGGTTCCTTTTGAGAGGAAACCTGAGCGGCTTCAGTTGGTGGAGTCATAGTCTCTACTGGGGGGTTATTTCCAGCAGAGATAACCTGCGTTGGTGCAGCAGGAGCATCCACAGGGGACTCAATTCCCTGAGTAGCTTCTTAGGCTTCTTCTTTGTGGGTTTGGAGGGGACTTTGGATGTGGAGGTGGAGGCTGTGGGTTCCAGCTGCGTGGGTTTACGCAGCTTGGCAGCCTGTTTGAGAGTTTGGTCAGTGTTGTGTCCGGAGTATACCTCCGGCAATACAGCCAAAGCAGGGACTCCCAGACCAACTAGTCCCTCAGCTGAAAACTGATTCTCTATTATGGCCATTATAAACCGAGGATATAGTATCCAACGTTAGAAAGTGGTTTTGTGGCCATATCCTTGATTTCAAGAAAAATTATTTCAGAAAAGTTTAGTGGTTCTTGTTCAAGGATAGAGAACAGTACCTGTTGCCATCTGGAAGACAGTTGATCCAAGAGGAAGTCTTCGGGGCCAGGCAAACATTTACCATATAAAATAATCGTTCAGCATCTGGAAAATGTTTCTTCAGGATTGTTGAAGCACTAAGATCACCCTGATATCCATGTGTCTAATGAAAGATCAAGTTGGCACTTAGGATATCCAACAGGGTAGGCAGCATCATCTAACAGTAATATCTGGCGGATGGTAGCAGTAGAGATGACCACCTTATGCGAGTTGATAGATGAATGGATAGATTCTCCATTAACGGTCGCATTCATCCAGAACTGACGTAGCGAATCGGCATAAATGATTGGATTTAAAAGGAAAGCCGTTTTTAGTGGGGATTGGACCATAAGATCTATAGCATTATCAAATTTGGTCCAGAAGGGCGATTTTGTGAGGTACGCGACACAGTTGTGTCGAGGTTTGAGTTGCATGGTCGCCATTAATGAAGGTGAAAGGTTTTCAGAGCTTTTGAAAAGTTAGGTCGTGAAAGAATGAAAAACTCTGAAAGAGGGAAAAGGTATATATAGGGTACGGGTTATGAAACGACTGAAGGTTTTGGTGTTAGTCATCAGTATTTGAAGCTACTGATGACGTGGTATTAACTTCAGAAGTTTGAAACGAATGATGGTATTGGTGTGGTCAGCAGTTATAAAACAACTGAAGACATGGTGTTTACTATCAGACGTTGAAACAACAGAAGTCTCTGATTTAGGCATCAGTAGTTTTAAAAACTACTGAAGACAAGTTGGACTTCAGATGTTGAAACAACTGAGGACTTGGTATTAGTCATCAGTAGTTGTGAAACTACTGAAGACCGTGGTTTTGCCGTCATTGTTGTAAACAACTGAAGACTTGGTTTTAGTCATCAGTAGTTGTGAAACTACTGAAGACATGGTATTGCTTCAGTTGTTTATAAGACAGCAGTTTGTGAGCTACTGAAGAGAGAGTACTCATCAGTAGTTGTCGTCAATTCATAGCCTTTCAGCTGTTTCATACTGTCCTCAACACTTACTCATCAGCCTTTTTGCTGTTTTCAGTTGTTTCATAGGACATCAGTACTTATCTGTTTCTACTGAATTCAGTAGTTGTAACTACATCAGTAGTTTAGAACAGATAAAGTACAGTACTTAAAGCATTTAGCCTTCAGTAGTTATAAAAACTACTGAGGGTAAAATAACTCATCAGTACTTATATGTGACATGGTTACCAATGATCATCAGTAATTACTGAGATCATCAGTATTGTCACTTATTCTAGCTGCAGCATACCAAGCCTTAACACCAGGTTGTGGAAAGTTGAACTATCCAAAGGCTTAGTAAAAATGTCTGCAAGCTCATCAGCACTAGGCACAAACATAGGATTAATTAGACCCTTTTCAAAACAATCTCTTATAAAATGATGTCTAATTTCTATATGTTTGGTCCTAGAGTGCTGGACAGATTTTTGACAATGCAAAGAGCTGAAGCACTATCCATTAATATTGGAGTCTTAGTCTCTGTAATGCCATAATCCAAAAGTTGATTCTGAAGCCAGAGTATTTGGGATGTACAACTTGCAGCAGCAATGTACTCGGCTTCAGCAGTGGATGTAGCAACAGATGTTTGTTTCTTACTCTGCCAAGAAATCAAACAGTTGCCTAGGATTGGCATCCACCAGAAGTTGATTTCCTGGTCAACTTACATCCTGCATAGTCACTATCAGAGAAAGCAACTAATTTGCAAGAATGTCCAGTGGAATACCATAAGCCTAGAGATTGTGTGCCTTGCAGATATCTAAAGATCCTCTTGACTGCAATCATGAGACTCCTTAGGTGCAGCCTGAAATCTAGCACAAACACATGTAGCAAACATAATATCTGGTCTAGAAGCTGTTAAATACATCAAGGAACCAATCATACATCTGTAAAGGGTTTCATCAACACCTTTACCTTTCTGATCAACATCCAATTGTGTGGTGTTGCACATGGGAGTAGAACAGGATTTACAGTTTTGTAAATCAAACTTATTCAAAAGATCTTTTGTGTATTTAGACTGATGAATGAAAATTCCATCAGCTTTTTGTTTGATTTGCAAACCTAGAAAGAACTGTAATTCTCCCATTGCACTCATTTCAAACTTCTGTTGCATTAAGGTTTGGAAATCCTCACACAATTGGGATCAGAGGATGCAAATATAATATCATCAACATAAATTTGAACAAGTAGCTTATGCTGATCCACCTTCTTAATAAATAAAGTTTTATCTATGGAGCCTCTAGTGAAATTATTCTGTAGAAGAAAGTTTGATAAGGTCTCATACCAAGCTCTAGGTGCTTGTTTCAACCCATAAAGAGCTTTATCAAGCTTATATACCCATTCTGGGTGCTTATTATCCTCAAAGCCTGGTGGTTGACACACATAAACTTCTTCTTTTATTGTACCATATAGAAAAGCACTTTTGACATCCATTTGGAAAACTTTAAGATTGTGGAGTGCAGCATAGGCTAAAAACAATCTAATTGCCTCCAGTCTAGCTACAGGGGCAAAGGTTTCATCATAATCAATACCTTCTTCTTGTGCAAACCCCTGCACAACCAGTCTGGCCTTGTTCTTAACAATTAGCCCATTTTCATCAGTTTTATTCCTAAACACCCATTTAGTGCCTATTGCACACTTACCTGGGGGTAGAGGAACAAGCTCCCACACTTGCTGTTTCTTGAACTGAAGAAGCTCAAGCTGCATGGCTTCAACCCATCCATTGTCTCTCAAGCAACATGATAGTTCTTCGGCTCTAGCTGACTGATGAAGAGAGCATAGAAGCAGAAATTGGACAACTGGCTTCTGGTTGAGACACCAGCATTGATATCACCAAGGATTTGAGATATTGGGTGATTTTTCAGCTCTGGGTAAACAATCAAATCTGTGCAAGTGTTTGTAGGGTCTTCAGCAGCAGCAGATGTTGATGCAGATTCTTGAAACCATGAAGATGGTGGCAACTCAAATGAAGTTGAGGATGCAGAAATCTCATCAGCATTTGTTGTGGATGGTGCGGCTGGAGCTACAGGAGCATCAGGTTTAGAGGACTCAGGCAGTTGATCACTAAACCTGAAGAGGTGATTACTACTATCATCATCATCTTCAGTAGTAACACCAGGTGGTGAACTGTTGACAGGAGCAACAGCAGGAGATTGATAAGGAACATATTGCAGTATGTCCAAATCAAAGAGCTCCACAGGGCTTTGTGGAATCTTGTCCTTTGGAGATTCATTGAACTTGACATGTAGAGTCTCTTCAACCATCTTTGTTCTGCAGTTGAAGACTCTGTATGCCTTGCAAGTTGATGAATAACACCAAAGTACCCTGCATCCACCTTAGGATCAAATTTCTGGAGCTGATCCTTTGTGTTGAGAATGAAACAGGGACACCCAAATGCTCTAAAAAATGAAATGAGAGGGGCCAAATGATGTAGAACTTCATATGGAGTCTTCATCAACCTCTGATTTATTAGCACTCTATTCTGCACATAGCATGCTGTGTTGACAGCTTCAGCCCAAAAGGTCAATGGCAGTCCAGAATCAGCCAACATAGACCTTGCAGCTTCAATGAGGGTCCTGTTCTTTCTCTCCACAACTCCATTCTGTTCAGGAGTTCTTGGAATACTAAACTGTCTCTTTATTCCCTTGGAAAGGTAGAATTCATCAAGTGTATTGTTCCTGAATTCTGTTCCATTATCACTTCTAATACACTTGACTGAGAGGGAATACTGCTTCTCAGCATACAACACAAAGTTTATGATCTTCTGTGCAGCTTCATCCTTTGAATGTAGAAAGAAAGTCCATACAAATCTGGAGTAATCATCCACAATTACCAGACATTATTTCTTCTGTGCCATGCTCATCACTCTCACAGGACCAAAGAGATCCATGTGAAGAAGTTGTAAGCAGGCAGTGGACTTTGGTTCTTCAATAGGTGGAATGAAACCTTGTGCTGTTTTCCTTTCAAACAAGCAGTGCAGTTGTTTTCACACTTGAACTCCTTCATAGGCATTCCCCTTACTAAACTATGGTGTATCAGCTGATTCATGTTCTTGAAATTAACATGTCCCATCCTTCTATGCCATAGATTAGATTCTTGAGGAGAGGCCTTGGAAAATAGGCAAGGATGGCCTTTGAGATCAATTTTCTTGGAAAGATCTAAGGCATACACTCTTCCTGTCCTGTGGCCTTCAGGAGAGTGTGAGCATCCAATACCTTGTCAATCAAACTCAGAACTTTGGATGACAGAATCCTGCAGTTCTGGCTTGTGAAAAGGGCAACATGGCCTTTGTCACACAATTGACTGACACTCAAAAGATTATACTTGAGATTTTCCACATGGTTGACATCATCAAACTTTATTTCCCCATTGGAAACAAAGCCCTTCCCGATGATGTACCTCTTGCATCATTGCCAAAAGAAACATCCCTTCCTTCCTGGAGAGTAGTCATTAAGAAGTGAGTTGTTCCCAGTCATATGCATAGATCCCCCACTGTCTACATACCAGATGCTACTTTGGCATGTTGAAGAAACCTGCATAAATAAACAATCAGTTAGTTTTGGAGACCCAAACCTTTTTGGTTTTGGGCCTGGTCACATCAACAGATGGTAAACTAACAGGTTTATTGGACACAATAGCTTGAGGTGAAGGAGATGGTGTAGAAGAGGAATCCTTCGGCTTGGATATCCTTTTCTAGGGTTTCAACACAGGGCCATCAAGTTGGTTAACTCTTCCCAACAGATGTTGAACCATCATTACCAGCTGTGTCTGATTCTGGGAGAGAGCTTTCAGCTCTTCAGACACATTGGTATTGGTGTTTGATGATGAGTTCTTGTGTTGCACCATCTTCTTTTGAGCAACCTCAGCTATTGCCTGTTGCACCCTTCCTTTTTAGATTTCTTTTGGTCATAGGAGTAACAGGATTTGATGCTGCTGGTACAAACTTGGACTCAAACTCAGTTTTCATTTTAGCCAAGTTTTCTTTAATTTTCTCTTTTTGTTTGAGTTTGGATCCCTTTTTGTACCAACAATCATCTGTGAGATGATTGAATAGACCATATATTTCACATGGTTTCTTCTTCATCTTCTGCTGATCATCAACTAAAGAAGATGAAACTACTGAGACTTGCTCTTCAGCAGTTTAGAAGCACTTTTTGCCTTCTTGTCAACTTCCTTAGTAGGCTTCAATCCTTCCTACTGATAGTTTTCTTCTCTTCAGTGCTGTCAGTCATTAGGATTTGAACTCCAGATGTTATCCCCTGCACTCCAGTACCCTTAGTACTTCTAGGGATAACACTTGGGTTGATCAACTCATTGATCATGTGAGTGTCAGCAGTTGAACCATCAATTTCAGCTGATAGGTTTACAGAGGGATTACTACTGACTTCAACTACTGATGGTGCTTTATCAAGTAGTGAATCACATGATGAGGTGGATGGTCATTACTTTCTCCATCAGATTCTGCTCCTGCTCTTGAAGCAAAAACTGTAGGAGGAGCAGTGTGATTATAACCAATTCCAAACTTCACATTGGAAGCTGTTTGCTTACTAAGAAGCATTTCAAAGCCCTTGCAAGATTGTACCCATCGATCCACACTCTACCTGGGTGACAGCAAGAGTATCTTTGAGGTCTTTGTACTTCTCTAAGAGTACATCCTCCCTAGCCTTATCATCAGAAATTTGGCATTTTAATTTGTAAATCTCATTAGTTTTCTCTTTTAGCACAGACTCAAACTCAGCTTATTTTTGGAAATCGTTGTTATTCTAGCTCTACATTTTTATTGATTAAAGCCACATTTGCTTCTCAAATAGAGGCAAATGCTGCTATGCAAGTTTCAGAACATAATTTGGCCTTAGCCTCAGAGGATACCTGTGATACTGTGTGTTGAAGAGTACTTGAGGATGATCCATCAGAGGATTCCAAAGCCATGAGAGCTAGATTCCAAAGGATGCTCACCACCATGTTGACCAGCACCTGAGAACAGTTGTTCATTACCAGACACATCATCTGGTAAACTGCTCCAGTCAACAACTCCTGGTGTGAAGAAGCTGTGTTGTGTGAGGTTGATTAGGTTGATGAGATTGGGATGGTTGAGGCTCAGGGAGTGCATGTGGTTGCTGAGCAGTGGGTGCTTGAACCTGGCCTGGTTGTGGCATGTAATAGCAGGGGTATGGATATGGCATTGGCCCCTGTGGAACAAAATATGCAGGAGATTGTGGTTGATGATGATAACCAGAATTGACAGGTTGTTGCCCTCTGTTTTGTTGACTATTGCCAGGGAAAGTCACAAAAGGTGCAGGAGAGTTAGATCCAGATGATCTACATTCTCTTGCAAAGTGCCCAAGCCTGTGGCATTTATGGCACTTCAACTTACTCTTGTCAAAACCAACTTTGGTTTTGCCAGAGAGTCCTGGGAATTTCCTTCCAGTTCTTTTGTAGAACTTCTGAGATCTGATATTTATCAAGGCCATTTGGCTCAAAATATCCATCTCTTCTAAGTCATCATCAGCAATCCCCTTGAGATCATCCATGATGAAACATAGATTGTCACTATTACTACCAGCAGAATAACTATCAACACTCACAATGGCAGGCTCAGAAGTGTTTGTAGAGAAATCATATGCTCATCATACTGGCTTTCAGATGACGCATATTCTGACTCTTGATGTCCAATCAGGGCAGTGTTCCCTTGGACAAAATCCTCAGTGAGCTTGCCAGATGAAACCAATTTCCTTTTCTGCTCTATCTCTCTCTCGAATGTAAGCAGTTTCCCATGAAGTTGGGTGAGAGATAGGCGATCAACATCAGCATTTGAGCGTAGAACAATGGTATATGTGTTCCATCTCTCAGGCAGTGATCTTAGGAATCTATGGTTCATCTGACCTTGGTATATTCATGTTTAACCATTTTCAATTCAGAGATTAAACATGAAAACCGCTCAATTGTTGAGTCAGAGTCTCACCCTTTCTATGAGAGAAAGTCTCATATTGTTGGGCGAGGATTTCCCTGTTGTTTGCTAAAACCTCATCAGTACTGCCAAATTGTTCTTTGATGGCATTCCAGAGGTCATGAGCAGACTCACAATGCAGAAGCCCAGAGTAAATCTCATTAGGAATAGCCATAGCCAAAATTCCATGGGCTTTTGCATCGATTTCAAACAACTTCTTGTCCTCATCGGAGTATTGCTCCTTCTTCTTTGGAACCAACTGGTTTGTTTCGGATCATTCACCATTGGCTTATGTGGTCCATGTACCACAGATGTCCAACAACCTGAGCTATTGACAGACAGGTGATGGAGCAATCTTCTCTGCCAAATGTTATACTCATTCCTCACCAAGATCGGAGGCTTGGTAGAGGATCCAGTATTGAAAGGATCATTCGAAGCAGTAGTCATTGTGGAAAATCAGACAGATTCAAGTAAAATCACAATAAATTTAGCTCAAAAACCCACAGAACCTCAAATAAAACGGCCAGAAGCGATACACTCTCAATCTCTATAACAGATCCTTGCGAATTTTGCTAATTCGATTAAACTTAGAGCGATTGAACAGTTTCAATGATCAATTGTTAGATCGATCAATGATTAACCTGCTCTGATACCATTGTTAGAATCTCAGCCCTTGGTTTAATCGATTGAACAGATATAGCAGCGGAATAGCTCAGAATTAGACAAATTCAAACAAGAACAATTGATATAAAACGATAAGAGAATTTTGTTATAGAGAGAGAAATATCCGACAAAAGGAATATTGCATTAAGATTGTCGGCCTAAAAGGCACGATTACAAGTGAGTCATCTTTCCTTATAAAGGAAAGAATGACGTAGGCTGATGTCACCTGGAAGTGACATGTAACCGTTTTATAACTACTGATGTTTAACAACTACTGAAGATGTCAACAACTGACATCTTCTTACAATGTTCCTAAGTGTTAAACATCTTATTTACAACTACTGAAAAACATAAAACTACTGAAACTACAACAATTGAAGAACAACCTCTTCAGTTGTTTACAAGTACTGAAAAGAAAAGTAAACAAACTACTGAAAGGAAAGAAAACTACTGAAGAAGAAAAACCATCACAACAACTGAAGAAGCCCTCTTCAGCTGTTGTCATCAGCTGTTAACATCAGCTGATGTCTTCAGTACTTGAACATCAGACTTTGTCTTTCAGCTGTTGATCTTCAGTCTTTGTCTTCAGTACTTGTTGAAGTCTTCAGACTTTAGATCTTCAGCTGTTGTCTCAGTCTTTGTCTTCAGTACTTCAGACGTACTTCAGCAGTTGTATTCTTCAGACTTTGTAGAACAGTGATCAGGTCTTCTTCAGCTGTTGTGATGTCCTGTGGGACTTAGAGGTTTCTCTGATCAGGCTCATTGGTTCTTTTGGTCCAACAGTGTTATATTTTTAGTTTCAGTAGTTTTATGTTTTTCAGTAGTTGTAACAACTGATAACACTTAGCATTTTTTGTAAGAAGATGTCAGCTGTTTTGACATCTTCAGTAGTTGTTTCAGTTGTAATAAATCTGTTAGATGTCAATATCAAGTGACATCAGCAGACATCACATCTCTTATATGAGAGGTGTCGACCTAATGTAAATGTGACATTCTGTTAACACGAAAGCGAATATTGAATGAAATATATTTGCAGATATTCTCTCTCTCTATAACCGTCTTTGTTCTTTATGAATATCGTTTCGTTCTTGTGAATCGACTAATTCATTGTTTGAATTCCGCTGCTATACTCTTTAATCAATCAAACATAGATCACTGATCCTAACAAACCCTTCCATGTTTTGGAAAAGGGGAGTTAGTTCTTCAGGCTCCTTTTCTCTAACAAACCATTCTTCTTTAGCCATCTCAAAGACATCTTCATCTAATTCTCCCTTTTTGGCTACATATACCAGTGGTCTCTCATCAACCTCATAAAACTCTGGCTCAGAATCATAATCTACCAGGTTTCATCGTCTTCCTGTTCATCAATAGCCCTTTACCTTTTGTAGCGTCCCTTTCAACCGACTTCTCCCTCATAACCTCTTCACCAACCAGATCTTTGTCTATATAAAATCCCATGTTTACACAACTCCAGAATCTCCTCCTCATTCTCCTTATATTCATTTTCATTCTTCATTCCAGAACCTTCCACAACTACAGTTGCTACACAGATATGCCCTCTCCTACCCTGGAGGATGTACCCACATTCAAGAATGGGTATTTAGAAGTATTAGTTAAATCATCTAACTCAGATTGAGTTAGTGATTGGGCAGGCCGGGGTAGCAGCTTTCATCTTATTAATTTCCTCAAACAGCTTCTTTATCAGCAAGCTTTGATCTACTAGCATCCTCTTCATCCCTTCTATCAACTCATCCTTTTGACTTTCCTGCATCTCTTGATTAGTGAGTTTGGTCTTTATCATGCCCAATTCATTAGCAAGAGAGCTGTTGAGGTTTTGAATCACATCCTCATCTAAACTACCTCTTTTCCCTCCTTGAGGTTTCAGTAAATACTTGATGTCTTTGTTTGGTTCTCCTTTGGATCTCTTACATCAGCTTTCTTTTTCGACCTTCTCTCTATCTCAACTCTTATCTCTTCAGCTTTTCACTCACTTCATCTTCAAAATCATAATCCTTTTCTTAGCAGCATCAGTCTGTTGTGCTCTAGTTTCTTCAACTCTTTTATTTCCCGACTTGTCCACCCTCCTAATATAGTTCCATCTTTCAGATGGGTACATGTTTTCCCATAGATGGGTGATCTTCCCACTGAAATCATGTGGGATAGCACAAAAATATGCAAAAAATATGGGGGTTCATCTGCATCAGCCTTTTAACCTCTCCATGTCATGGGCACATTAGGAATTAGATCATCAATGATCAACTGCAGAAATCTAGGATACAACAGCCAGTTATCCTTTTTCAGCGCCATCAGTTTTCTGCCATACATGTGAATATCAGCTAGCGATGTTTGCCTTTTCTCCTCTATAGCATAGCACCATGGCTCTAGCCCATTCTACATTCAACCCATCTAATCCACCTTTACGGTGATCTAAACACATAATAAAGATGTGGGCTATGTATCCATCCTTTGAAAGGAAGGACTTCTTGACCTCTTTTCGGGTGCCAAAGGCTGGTCCTTCATATCCCATACTCCTCAACACTGCAAACACCTCAGCATTAGACATAGTAACTTCCTCTCTATATCTTCTTCTAATCTTAAGATCCTCAAAACTGTCTCAACTGTAATAGACACCTCATTCTCCAAACTTTAGCTGTAATCCTCTGAGTTTCCTCTCGTATCATACTCAAATGATCTCCAAAAGTCTCTGATGTGAAGATCATAGATGGTAGTAGAATGAGAGCATAAGAAATAGGGGATCTTTGTAGCCAGGGAATGCGGTCTCTAAATCCTGCAGCTTTAAAATGTGTGTCATCTAAGATGCTGTGATGTTGTTTCTCTCATCAAATTTTAGATTTGCCATTTAACTGAAGAACAAATGAAATGCATTAGAATAAAGTATTAAGTGTAAATATGAAATAAGGATAATAAAGAATAAAGAATAAAAAAAAAGTAACTTAATTACGCCAGCCGAAACTATAGTTTCGCAGTATGAGTTTTAGTTTCGTCAAGCGAAAGTATAGTTTTGCCAGCAAGAGCACATTAGTTCGCCAAGACAGTGAGGTAGATTCGACAAGCTAAAACTATAGTTTCAGCATAGTGAAACTGAAATTTAGTCAGTGAAATTGTTAAGTTCGCTCGAGCAGCATAACCTCACAGTTTTACTAAGAACTCATAAACTCCCGTTCAGTTTTGTTAGACTATCGGTACTTTCCCAATAAGAACTACGAAGGTATCGAAGAGTCTCGATCGAATAGACTCACAATGTTGTTATATTAGCAAGATTAAATGATGGACCTGAGTTTGAAACTCACTTGCGAGCATGAAACAACAATCAATCTATAAGAAAATCACAAAATGTCAAGATCGCACACGGAGGTCACGGAACAACCCTAAGAAGTCTAACCGTTCGATTGTGCAAAAACGAGAAAGTAATTTCGCAAAATGAGTTAAATAGCAAATAGTTTCGCAGACAGCAAAACTAGAGTTTCGCCGGGCGAATCTACAATTTCACCAGGCGAAGCTGCAATTTCACTAGGCAAAACTTTGGTCCAAATTGACTACGCATAGAGTGAGAGTTCCGAGCGAAACTGCAATTCTCCCTGCGAAGGTTTGTGAAAGTATAGTTTCACTGAACATTAAAATATTTTTTTTAGAAAAAAATGTCAAAATTTATATATATTATATATTTATTATTTTATTATATATATATATGTTTATTATTAATTTTTTTATTTTTTATTTTTATTATTATTATTTTTCAATAACCGAGAGCTGAATCGAGCACGAGATCACATCGTCAAGATTTATTTTAGCACAAAGATGAATTTAATCATCGTCAAGCAATGAGATCACACTGATAATTGAATATAATCACAGTCTTTGAATGATTTTGAAAATCTCAAACAGATCAATAACGATTGCTCATATGTTTGTCCACTTAAACCCATGCCCTATCTTTTTCAACAAGCAACAGATGGTTCGTAAGGATTCGATTAAATACTTTAGAATGCTAGGACCCCACAATCATTGGTAAAAACCCTCACCCAACCTCATGATTTCTTGAATTTTGTTTCGATCTTTATAGAGCAAGGCTTGTACATTAGTGTGCAAGTGATTAGCAATAGAATATTGCTTCTGTGATGAATTCATCGTTTAGATGATTTGACACTACTTAGACCAAGATGGTGAGAGCTACAAGTCTATACTTACGTATAACAAAGGAGATGACCATTTAATCATGTGCTGATGAGAGCTCCAGGTCAGTACTATCATACATCAAAGGGGATATTTTATGGTGGGTGAAAGATCAATTCTCAATCCAATTTTGTCAGGACTCAGTTTTCGTGCAAGCCAAAAAATGATTGCGTAAATCCAGACATCCTAAGCATATATTTTAATGTGAAATTAAAGGTAAGATGTAGACCAGATCACAACATTAATTACTATTATTCTCATTTTTAAAACACAAGACATGCACAATCAAGCATATCTAGAAGATATACAATCATTTCTCGTCATCTCGACTCAAGTTCACAAAACACTTTTCATGGTTAATTGATTATTCTCCCCCTAAATTTCTACACCTAAGAAAGATGTGGAAATTTATTATTACTATTTTATTTTATCTTTTTTTATTTTTAATTAAAAAGATATTAACCCTAACATAGAGATCAATTCATAAAACCAAGGTTTATCAAATGTTTTAGTGAAAAGATCTGCCTTTTGATTTTTAGTGTCAACGGAAATAATATCAATAAAACCCTTTTCCTGAGCATCATGGATTGCCAGAATCCGCGTTTCAATATGCTTGGTTAAGAATGATGAATAGGATTCTTAGCGATCCCGATGGCGGCTTTGTTGTCACAAAACAACGGTGTATGGAGAAAATTGATTTCATAGTCAATCATCTGATGTTGTATCCAATGAATGTGAATAACAACTAGAGGCAGCAATGTATTCTGCTTCCCTAGTAGAGAGGGAAACAGTGATCTGTTTCTTGCTTTGCCATGTTTTCTGCTTCCCTAGATTTATATCCAATCCCATGTTTTACCCATGCCCCTTGTTGTTTAGCAATAAGCTCATCCCTTTTCATATGTTAAAGGGTCCATTTATCAAGCTTTGTTTGAAGCTGAGTTGTTTCAAATTGAGCTAAAACAACCTTTCTCTTAGAATATTAATTTCAACGTTACGCTCTAAAAGTGATTTTCATAAAAGAGTATTTTAAGCCAATGCTTCATTAATTTTCCTTGAAAAAGCAATTTCATTTTTCTTTAATTCTTGATTGATTATTTTTAGTTCTTTTTCATTTTCCAATAACAATCTGTTTGCCTTATAAATCCCCAATAATCAGATTTTGAAAGATGAAGAACACATATCCTAAATAGTCTCACAAGGAAGACCCATGATAGTTCGTTCTGTAGCTAATCTCTGTTCCCAGTTGCAAATCCTTGTAATTCTTTGTTGTTCCTCTTCTTCGAACTTCAGCATCTCGTCAGCCTCAGATTCTTTCTTTATGTTATTAGCTGTTCTAGCCTTATCATCATCAGTTCTCACAGACTCCGGGTTACTATCATTGTCAACTTTCAAAGTTTCACAGTTCTCTTCAATAGTTTCTCTGAATTCAAAATTTAAATTCGAATAAGTTCTCAATAACTTCAACTTTTCAATCATCTCTGCTTTGTAATCAAGTATGCTTGTTACAGAAGAAACAAGATCAGTATTAAACGTGTGGGTTTGATGTGGGAACACAGCTTGCTGAAATTCATTTCTTTGGATATCCAGCTCGAGAGATTTTAGTCTGTTGATCATATCCATAAGTTTGGTGTCGATATAACCTCTTTCTTGCTTTAGCATTTTAACATGATGATTCCATGCAGACGAAAGAGAGTCAAGAAGCTTTTGAATCTGTTCATGATTACTGAGATCTGAAACATGCTTCTTTAGATTATTTGCCACCTTTAAGAATCGATCAATCAAATCTGTCAATTTTTCTTTCTTCCTTGCTGCAAAAGAGTCAAACTGGCTTTGTGTCACTGTGAGATTATCTAATTTAAAGTCTTCTGAAAATGACATTTTATTTAAAAAATTTTAACAATTAAACGCCCCAAAATATTTTTCTCAAAAATTATAGAAGAATTCTCCCCCGGGAAAAATAAAAATTTTTAAATATCACGCTATGCAATCTTAGCAACAGTGGTCAAGCTGCCAGGTCAGCTTGTTTTTTATAAATCTTTTAAAATCAGTGAAAATTTCTTTATCGGGATGAAATCAATTAATCACAACTAGGGGAAAAAAGTCATCTTTTGAGATTCTAGTTTCGTTGAAGAAATGATAATTTTGTCGAAAGTGTAGTTTCACAGAGCTAGTTTCATAGTAAAATCTAGTTTCGCTGGAAATTTTAGCAACAGTTTCGCTAGCCAAACGCTTTAGACTGCTTAGTTTTGCCAACAATTTCACACAAAACAAGCTTGAACTTTCGTTCAAGATCACTACTTTTGTTGAGATGCTGAAATTAACTATAAAGTGTAAAACACTTGTAGTTTCACTGAAAGAACATGCAGTTTCACTAGATGAATTGGTAATTTCGCTGGACGAAGCTGAAAAGCTTTTTCAACACGAAATCAATCTGAAATCATCAAAAACTCAATGGATTTGAGATATGATGATTAACAGAGCTTCCCCAACCAAAAACAAACAAATTTCAAGCAAATTCCATATCAAATACACTCGAATTTGATCTAAAATTGTTGAAAACTTGATATTGAACTAAAACAACTAAAACCTCAACTTCTCTCTCTAAAAATCTTCAAGTGTTCAGTGAATTTGATCCAAAATGGCACTAATACCAAAATTTTAATCTAGGAAAATCACATTTGAATCAAATCATGAAAATTATAGATCAAAATATATAATCACAATCAAAACCCCTTTGATCTTCAATTAGATTGAAATAATATGTTTAGAAGTAATCCCTCAATCAATTGGTCATACAACCATTCCCCTAATTCTAATTATAATTAGGCTATTTATAGTCTAGTATAAGTTTCTCTATTTACACATAACCCCAAGACTATATAACTAGACTAAAACATGACTCAAACAAAGTAAAATATATTTTGTTGACACATAATATATTTATTACAATAAAACTCCTAGTCATCTAAATCTTCAACGTCTCGTCTCATTTCTTGGACTCCAACGTGTCGGTTTTGAATTTCACGTTGACTTTGACGATACATTGACTTTTGTTGACTTTGACTGTGTTGATAATATAGACTATCTTGTACAGCTCCAACAAAAGATAGCTGCCATTTGAGATGTTAAGTATTTTGTGTGTGTGAGGGATCTTAAGATGATGAGATCTTATTTCAAGAGCCTGGAATGCTCTGATACGAATTACAAGACCGTTGAAGGGTATGCACTTACAACACAACAACATAAAGAGGAGAGTTGCTAAGAACACTTAACAGATCAAATAGGGAAATAGGGAATGATGCTAAGAACACAAGTAAATAAGAGACAGAACAAGATAGCAAACACATAAGTAATTGGTTTTCAAGAATGTTGTATATTGCTTCTCAAGTTCTGTTACAAATGTTACAAAAGCATATTAGAAAATTACAAGTACTTGAGATACATGTACTACATCTTATAGCCGGCCATACTTTGAAGGCCAGCTGGATACAATTGACTAGACAACTACAAAATCAAATGTAGAGTCAAAAGGCAGATTGTTTTTTGACTAGTGACTATGACATGCCATAGCTCACATCCTAATATATTACAAAAAGGATAAAGTACATAAAGTAGAAAGTTACAGAGTCAAGACTTCAATGTACAATTACCAAAAGCATGGACCTTTCACCAACTTATGTAAAGTTGGCGTCTCATCAAAGTTGCACCGGAAAGGGGTCCATCTTTATGTAAAAGGTACATCAAATAAAGCATGTATTCAAAAATTCTTGGGAAGAAATCTATCTTCTAGTTTAGGCTTTAGAAGACTTTGTCTTTAAAGTTTCGGAAGACATAATCTTTGGCTTCAGAAGATATTGGTCTTGGCTTCGGAAGATTTTACACTAAGAATAATTTTAGATGCTGGTGTGAAACTTTCGAAGCATTCTAGTTCAGTAAACTTGTGCATGCATGCAGGAGAGACTTTGGGTGTTTGGGTTGCATCAGTCTCATGTTAATCCTTACAAAGTCCTTTTTAGGCAAACCATGTACCAAGTTTATTTTAACCAATGTATTAATGGTTTAAAATTGACACCAAACATATGTGTATGCCCTAAAGTTGACTCATCACCATCAGCTTTGGAAAGCAAGCATGATACTTCACCTTGTGGGGAAGGATTGTTCATATCCAGCTTGTATATATCCCCATTCATATGAGATCTAAGAAGCAATATTTCCTAAGGAATTGTCATCCCAGGTCTGAGAATAATGCACTCATATTCTAGGAAAAGCATTTGGTGCTTGAAGGATTGGTTTTGATACTCAACATAAGTATTTTCTCTCAAACTCATTAACAAACACTCAAGAAGCAGATTCTTCTAAGAGTTGATTATAATATACTAACTAACACAAACAGAAACACAAGAGAATAATTTCAAGATACTTGTATATATTATTTCTCAACTCAATGTTTTCAAGACTCTTACAAGCTTTTTACAAGAGTTACAATAAGAAAATATATATACTATTATCTACAGCCGGATATACTTTGATACCAGCTGAAATCTTCTAACTAAAGAAGATACTACAAAGCTATAGTTTAAGGTATCTCAGATAATGTCTTATCTAAGATACGTAGTCATGATATGTCCATGACTTACCTTTTGTGTCACACCCCGACCCTGACGGCGGAAAGGTCGAGATGTGAGGGTTAAGATTGTTCACAGCCACATAACGCTAAATTTAAATGCAAATATTAGTTTTATAAGTTTTTAAAGAAACACAATCATAAGTCTCAAAACATGAAATAGTTCCAAATAAAACAAGGCATAACATAAACGTTTATTTAACTAGGTCCAAATCCTAGTTTTATTGCAAGCTTCAAACGATAACCTCAAACTTGGGCATTTCCTGAACATGATAAAACTAAAAGGTCAACTATAAAGTTGGTGAGTTTCCAAGGTTTTCATACATAATATAACAAGGTTACAAGTAGCAATTCATTAATAGATTATGAGTTAGTAAGGTTATAGAACATATATCGTTACAACCAACCTCGACTTGATTACAAGTATATATGATTGGCTAAGTGTATTTGGTCCCCATGATGAACAAGCATACATCATCAGGAGCCGACAAAACATCAGCTTTAGCACCAAATAGGCTTGTCAGGCCCAAAGATCTAAGACGTCGCCAGGCTAGCAATAGTTAATGATTGCAAACAAAATATGTATCTCATATAATCACTTACAACACACAAATAACCATGACTAAATATAAAGATGAATTTCAAGTTGTTGCACCCTGAAAGGATCATACATGCCAACTCAATGGGTGAATTGATGATTGTTTAGCTGGAATCCCAAAAGTCCAAGATGCAATGCGGATGAAGAATAAAGAAAAATAACAAGTATTGTAAGGATTCCTGAAGTCTGATGCAACCCAAAACTGCCTAAGTGTTTCAGCAACATGCACTAAGTACTGAAGTGAAGAATGCTTCGGAAGAATTACATAAAGCATTAGAAAATACTCTAAGTGTAATATCTTCCGAAGCCAAGACCAATATCTTCCGAAGCCTAACATGAAGTCTTCCGAAGCTTGAAGAGACAAAGTCTTCCGAAGCTTCAACCTATGAAGACAGATTTCTTCCGAAGACTTTTAGTACACATGCTTTATCTGATGTACTGTTCCATAAAGCACCTTTTCCGCTGCGTCTCTGATAAGTCACCAACTTACAAGAGTTGGTGAAAAGGTCCATGCTTTTGGTAACTGTACATTGAGGTCTTGTGTCTGAAACTTTCTACTTTATGTACTTTATCCTTTTTGTAATGTATAAGGATGTGAGCTATGGCATGTCATAGTCACAAGGTCAAAAGGCAGATATGCCTTTTGATCCTACAATTGATTTTGTTAGTGTCTAGTCAATTGTATCCAGCTGGCTTTCATAGTATAGCCGGCTGTAGGTTGTAGTATAAGTATTCCAAGTTCTTGTATCTTTCAGTATGCTTTGTAACACTTGTAAAAGAACTTGAGAAAGCAATATACTGCTCCCTTGAAAACTATACTCTCTTGTTCTGTCTCTTGCTTTACTTGTGTTCTCTGCATCACCTTTGGTTACCTAGTTCACTGTTTGATTAAGATTTAGTTAATCTCCTCATTGTGTTGTTGTGTTGTAATTGTGTTCAAGCCCTTGAACGATCCTGCAATTGGTATCAGAGCATTCAGGCTCGTGATATAAGATCTAACCATCTTAAGATCCCTCACACACACAAAAACTAAACTTTTCAAATGGCTTCCATCTCAAAGACTGATATGGAGACTGGAACCATGAACAAATCCCCATTGATCACTCTTGATGACTTCGACACCTGGTGCATGAGGATGGAAGGCTTCATCAGGTCTCTTGACTCAAGAATGTGGGAATCTGTTGAATATGGACCTTTCATACCTAGCACCCCCTCTGCTACCGGTGCTGGTATGATTCCTAAAGATGTGGCCAACTACTCAGATGAAGATAGGAAAAGAGTAGAGATTGACAGGAAGGCCATGACTGCTCTTCAGACTGCTATTCCAAACTCTGTGTACAGAGGTTTTAAGAAGTGCAAAACAGCTAAACAGCTGTGGGATGCACTGAAGCTGATGTATGAAGGCTCCTCTGAAGCCAAGGAGAACAAGAAAGATCTTCTGAAGCAGCAGTTTGAAAATTTCACCTTTAAAACAGGTGAAACCATGACCCAACAATACTTCAGGTATGTTGAGATTGTGGATACCCTTGTGGATGGAGGAGTTCCTCTTGAGAACAGAGACATTGTAAGGAAGTTCATGTCCTCACTTCCTAGGCAATGGACACACTATTGTGTGGTAATCAAGAGGACTGAGAACCTTAAAACTCTTACTCTGACAGAGTTATATGGGATTCTCAGTGGATACCAGATGGAGATGAACTTACAAGGTTCATCTGGCAACTCTAACAATCAAATGGGTTCAGCCCTTCATGTGGCTGAAAGGGACAGCATAGAACCCCAACATCATCTCCTATGCTACCCTGACAACTCACAAAAGGGTCCTTTCATCACCTTCCCGGAGACACCAAGGGAGAACTTTACTCAAGGAAGCCCATTCCAAGAGACAAGTTCTTCTCAAGCCTTTGTGTCTGCAGATGAAAGCTGTGGAAATTATCTCTTCACTCTTGAAGATCTAGACTGTATCCATCCAGATGACCTGGAATACATGGAGATAGTCAGCAGATGGCTCTTCTCACTCACAGAGCCAAGAAGTTCTACAAGAGGACAGGAAGAAAATTTCCAAGCAATGCTACCAGTGGTAAGTTTGGCCTGGATAAAAGCAAAGTTAAGTGTTACAATTGTAACCTTATGGGTCACTTCGCCAGGGAGTGTAAGGCACCCAAAGCAAATGGGGGTCAAACACAACTCAGACCAAACTTCACCAACAATACCCCTCAGGCTGAGAAGACAAAGCAACATGCTGCGGTTGCTGTTGAAGAGGGAGGATTTGACTGGAGTTTTCAGGTGGAGGATGCTTCTCCAAACCAAGCATTGATGGCTGATCATGATGAAGCCAAGGTATTAGAACATCTTTGCTCCCCTGAATGCATTGCTAAAGTAAATAGATACAGGTCCTACAACCTAGAGATGAGATCTGATCTTGAGTCATTAAACATATTAAAATCTGACTTTAGAAAGTCTGAAAATGATTACAAGTTAAAGATAGAAGACTTGGAGAAAACTATTTCAGTACTAAAACATGAACATACAGATTTTAGAACTCAGATCCAAGATCTCATCACTAAGTTGACTAAGTGCCAGGCTGAGCTTGTGATCAGCAAAGCCCTGGCAGAGAAAAGTGTTCTTGAAGAAGAGACCTTCAAGAACATGATATCCTCATCCCTACACAATAAGGTTTGTTATCAAAATAGACAGGGACTGGGATCAAATGAGATAGCTCCTCCACACACAATCTTGTCTGTAAGATCTCCTAGGTGTGGAACTTGTGAAGATGAGCTTCCTCTCATAGATCCAGTAAGTGAGGATGATGAAGAAGTGATAGTGAGGAATCCCTCTGAGAAGAGTGAAGAAGAGGATTCCTCCAAGGGCCACTATCCTTCTGAGGAGAAGAAATTACTGTGATGACCAAGTCCAAGAGAAAGAACTTGATCAGGAAGAGCAAAAGGAAAGCAAAGAAGGCTCAAGAAATCAAGGCTACCTTTGATGCTAAGCAGAAACAAGTGTTTATCTCTGCAGGCTTCAAAGCAATAAGGACTGAAGACATCCACCAAAGCCTCTTATCTAAGAGTTCTGGTTCATGTTCAAATCATCTCAGTACAAAGAAGAAGACTGAGCTGCTGTGTACCACTGCTGCACAGCCTGGACCATCAAATTCCAAGAACAGTTCACAGCCCAAGGGAACTGTATCTGAATCTACCAAGATGAAGGTGAAAAAGGAATGTGACCAAGGCCAGTCTTGCTCTCAAAAGGAGATTTCTTTGAAGAAGAAAATGCTGTGTGTTATGTGTGAAAGTACTTCTCATATTGCCAAGGATTGTCCATACAATCCTAAAAGTACTATCCACATGACCAATACAAAGACTTCAAAGAATCTCAAGAAGTCTCAAGCTTCGGAAGGAAAGTCTGTTTCCCTCGGAAGCTCCAAACCAAAGAAGAAGGTAAATGGAAAATCACCTTCGGAAGCAAAGTTGGTCTCGGAAGAAAGGAGTTCTTCCGAAGTACTAAAGTCTACTGCAGTGACTGTAGATTCTTCCGAAGTATCAGTCATTAAAACTTGTGAAGCTCCAAAAGCTTCTAAGGTTTTGAAGGTCAAGTCCAAGACTCCAAAGGTGGTGTGGAAGTCTAAGAAAGACCAAATGACTGAGGTTTCTCCATCAACAACAGCCGAAGATCCCCTCTGTACAACCATAGGATCTATTACTGTTGCATTATCTTCTATTACACTTACTGAACCCAAGACAAGTAAGGCTTGGGTTTCCAAATGTAACTAATCATTTTCTTTGTGCAGGAACAGCTCAAGACAAACAAGAATGTCTGGATAATTGACAGTGGCTGTTCCAGGCACATGACAGGCGATAGGTCTTTACTTCATAATTTTGAGAGAATTGATGGAGGACCAGTTGCTTTTGGAGGAAATGAAGGTGGTTACATTTATGGAAGGGGCAAGGTCACAAATGGTAAGCTCAGCATTGAGAAGGTAAACTTTGTTAAGGAGCTTGGGTACAATCTTCTGAGTGTATCTCAATTTTGTGATCAGAGTCATAACATGCTCTTCACTGAGCATGAGTGCATTGTTCTCAAACCTGGAGTGGTCATTCCTCATGAGCATATTCTGCTCAGAGCCCCCAGGAAAGGGAACATGTACAAGATGGATTTGCAAGAAACATCTCCCTCTGGAGAAGTTTCATGCTTTCTATCTAAAGCAAATAGTGATGAGTCTTTCCTATGGCATAAAAGAATGTGCCATGTAAACTTTAAGAATATGAATAAATTAATCAAACATGATCTGGTAACTGGAATGCCAAAGAAAGAGTTTACAAGTGATGATCATTGTGTTGCATGCCTGAAAGGGAAGCAACACAAGGTATCTCACAAGCCTAAGGAAAAGAACTCCATCACTACTCCCCTACACTTATTACATATGGATCTCTTTGGCCCCACCAGTGTAATGAGTTTAGGAAGGACCTTATACTGTCTAGTGATCACAGATGATTTTACAAGATTCACTTGGGTTTTCTTTCTTAGAACTAAAGATGAGACTCCTGAGATTCTAAAGAATTTCATCTTAAAGATTGAGAATCAATGTGATCACAAGGTCAAAACCATAAGATGTGATCAAGGAACTGAATTCAAAAACCAAATCCTTGATACATTTTGTGATGAAAAGGGTATTACAAGACAATACAGTGCTCCCAGGACTCCTCAGCAAAACGGAGTTGCTGAGAGGAGAAACAGGACACTTATTGAAGCTGCAAGAACTATGTTGTCTGACTCTAAACTGCCTATCACCTTCTGGGCAGAGGCAGTTAATACTGCCTGCTATGTGCAAAACAGAGTCTTAGTAGTTAAGACACATGGTAAGACTCCTTATGAACTTTGGCACAAGAGGAAACCTTTCATTGGTTTTCTCAGGTCATTTGGATGTCCCTGCACCATCTTGAATACCAAAGATCAAGTTGCCAAGTTTGCTGAGAAATCAGACGATGGACACTTCATTGGATACTCTTCTCAAGCTAAAGCTTATAGAGTATACAATCTCAGAACTAGAATCATTGAGGAGTCAGCCAATGTGACTTTCAATGAGCACACTCCCAGTGTGGCTGGTTCTGGTCCGGATTGGCTATTTGATCTTGATTTAGTTACCAACTGTTTTAATAAATCTTGTGAGCATGTTTCAGGATCTGCAGAAAATTTAAATACAGGTGATCCTGATCCAAGATTTGAGCTTGGAAGACCTTCAGCTCCAGTTGGAACTACTTCGGCAAATGAGGTTTCTATCAGCACAACATGACAAATCCAGCTGATACATCTGGCATGCCTTCAAATTCCAGTTCAGAGGCCTCTCAACCAGATAAAGACACCTCAATTGCAGAAGATAACAATGGTGATGGTGAAAGTGATCAAGAATCTCTTGATGCTAATAACTATACCATAGATGATAACATCAATGATGTCACACACTCATTGGATCAAGTTAATCTTGATAAGTGTGATAATGTGGAGGATCAATCTTCAAGACCAGATCTAAATTTCTCAAATTTGGATCTATCTCAGCAACTTGCTGTGATCCCTCAGCTAAGGATCCACAAGTCTCATCCTACTACAAACATCATTGGAGATGTTATCTCCGGGGTAAAGACAAGAGGGCAAACCCATGAAGCAAATGTTTGTCTTCACTCTTGTTTTCTATCCCAGTTAGAGCCAAAGAAAGTTGAGGAGGCTCTAAAGGATGGAAGTTGGGTTGAAGCTATGCAACAAGAGCTGCTTCAATTCAAAAGACAGAAAGTTTGGAACCTTTGTCCTCTTCCTCATGGAAAGACTACCATTGGAACCAAATGGGTTTTTAGGAATAAAAAGGATGATAGAGGAATCATCATCAAGAACAAGGCTAGACTAGTTGTTCAAGGATACACACAAGAAGAAGGGATTGACTACACTGATGTCTTTGCTCCTGTAGCTAGACTAGAAGCTGTTAGGATATTCCTGGCATTTGCTGCATCCAAGAACTTCATGGTCTACCAACTTGATGTAAAGTGTGCTTTCTTATATGGAGTGATTGATGAGGAGGTTTATGTCAAACAACCACCTGGTTTTGTAGATCCTGATCATCCTGATTATGTCTGCAAGCTTGACAAAGCTCTCTATGGGCTGCATCAGGCACCCAGGAAGTGGTATGAGACACTGTCTGAGTATCTCTGTAAACATGGTTACAGGAGAGGTACTATAGATGGAACTCTCTTCATCAAAGGACAAGGAAACGACATTCTGCTAGTTCAAGTATATGTGGATGACATCATCTTTGGCTCAACCAATTCAAGGCTCTGCAAAGACTTTGAAAAGCTGATGAAAGATAGATTTGAAATGAGTTCAATGGGAGAACTTAATTTCTTTCTGGGAATTCAAGTGAAGCAGGTTGAAGATGGCATTTTCATAAGTCAGTCAAAGTATATTCAAGATATACTCAAGAGGTTCAACATGACTGATTGTAAGACTGCTAAGACACCCATAGCCAGAAACCACTCCCTTGGTCCAGATCTTGAGGGGGAGTGTGTAGATGAGCACTTATACAGGGCTATGATTGGGTCTCTTATGTATCTTACAGCTAGCAGGCCTGATATCATGTTTGCTACATGTATTTGTGCAAGATATCAAGCTAATCCTAAGATGTCTCACTTAATCACTGTGAAAAGGATTTTAAGATACCTCAAAGGTGCTTCAACACTTGGTTTATGGTATCCAAAGAATTCTAATTTCAATCTGTATGCCTATACAGACAGTGATTATGGTGGTTGCAACATGACTGCAAAGTCTACATCTGGGGGATGTCAATTTCTTGGTGGAAGGGTTGTCTCATGGCAATGCAAGAAACAAACCTGTGTGTCTGCATCAACTGCTGAGGCTGAATACATTGCTGCTGCAAGCTGCTGTGCTCAAGTGCTTTGGATTCAAAATCAGATGCTAGACTACGGATTTAACTTCAAAGAGACTCCTATCCACATAGACAACAACAGTGCTATCTCTATCACTGAGAATCCTGTGCAGCACTCAAGGACCAAACACATCAACATCAGGTATCATTTAATAAGAGATAACTATGAAAAGGGGTTAATTAAACTAGTCAAAGTTCACACAGATGAACAATATGCTGATCTGTTCACAAAAGCTTTTGATGAACAGAGATTTAAGTATCTGATATCAGCTATTGGGATGATCAACTTTGAGTAGATTTTTCTTAAAACTAATTCTAATTATTTCTTCTTAAAAATGTGTGTGTCCTAAGTTGTCTAGTTCATCACTTTCATAAGCTCATGTTTTCTTTGAATGACAAACTCTTTTTGAAGACTTTCCTTGGATTCTTGAAAATTTTCTGATGCTTCGGAAGATAACATTTTACCTTCGGAAGAAAAATATGTCTTCAAAATAAATGCCTGTCTAAGAAATTTTACCTTCGGAAGAAGTCAAAATTTATCTTCCGAAGCTTAAAATTCTCAACTTAGACACTTATTCATTTTTAAGGACTTTTTCCTTCCGAAGCAAAAATTACTTTCGGAAGCTTTGTTCATTCTTATACAAAGCTTTCCAAAGTTTATTTCTCTTCCGAAGCATAAATCTTTAAGACTCTCAGGAAAATTCTTCCGAAGTCACTTTAGCTTCGGAAGCTTTTTCAATCAAACTTCCGAAGACAAATTACTTTCGGAAGCTTTTCGAACTCCAAGAAAACTACTTTTTGAGCAAAAAGGTAAACTACTTTTTCAGAGGTGGGACCGACATACGGATTTCAAAGTTTATCCTCTTTCATTAAACTTTATCTGAAATCCTTCTCTCTCATATAAACCCAACGGTTTCCCCCCTCTTCTATCATCTGCTTTTCTTCCATACCTAAAACCCAAAGCTTTCTCTCTGAAATTTACTTCCCATTCTTTTCTCTTCATCTCTGAGCTACCTCACAATGGCTGACCTTACACACAGAAATGATCCTCACTTTACCATGCAGCTACACAGACAACACAATCAGGTTGCTCTGTTATGCTCTGAAAAAGATCCTCATTTCTCAGAGGTTTGCCGTTTCTTGTCTTTGTCTCACTACTTCACCTCCCTAACCATTGATCCTCCTCTATATGAGGATCATCTGCTTGAATTCTGGAAGACCTGCCAAGAGGTCATTATGGATGGGGAGAAGGCACTGTCTGCCACAGTGCAGGGGAGAACAATTTTCATCACTCCGGCCATCATCAATCGACATCTTCAGCTGGATGATGAAGCAGGTGAAGTGTTCTTTCCAAAAGAAGCAGTTAATCATTCCTTCGAGCAGATGGGCTATGAAGGAGATTTCTCTGTAAAGACCTTCAGGAAAGGGAAGGTCTCATCCCAGTGGAAATACCTGCTCCATGTGGTTATCCACAGCTTATCAAACAAGCATGGTGGATGGGACCAGATTCCTGAGGATCTCTCCTTTATAGTTCATGGGATGGTTCAGGGGGTCAAGTTCAGGTATTCACAATTTGTTTATACTAATTTACTTGCAAACTTAGACTCCTTAGAATATTACATGTTTCCTAGATATGTTCAACACATTCTTAACTGTGAACTGGGCTCACAGTTGAGGGAAACAGGCAATATTCTTAAACTGGGACAGATGAAGCCCGGCATCTTTAAAATTATGAAGAAGCCAACTGTAGGCTTCTCAGGGGTAGAAACAGCCTTAGTCCCAAAAATGTTAGAGCTCATTGCTCAAGGTGACAACATAGCAGTCCAAGCTAGTGTTGAACCCACACCTACTGCTCTCCTACCCTCTTCACAACCTCCAATATTCATCACCTACAAAAGAAAATCCCAACGAACCCCTGCTCAGGCTATTGAGTCTGTGCAGGCCCACAAATACTCAACCTTACAGGAAGAAGTGGACTCCAGAGCTCCCACTTCTCCTGAGGAGCAAACCACTCCCATTACTTTACCTATCAGGGCTGAGGTTCCTCAAGCTCAACCTGATGAGCTCATTAGCCCAACAACTGTAAGCCTTCACTCTGAGTCTCAACACTCAAGTGAACAACCTTCAGGGGATAGCTACCATCCCCAGCCTTTGGATCTAAACCAACCAATTCCCAACCTATCCTTTTACACTGATGAAGACTTAGGATTCAGTGAGTACCATGAGTCTCTCTTCTCCTCCCCTACTCAAAGAGAGATGAGTACCTCTGACTCTCCTCAGTCTATCCCTCATCAGTCACCTATTACTGAGGTGGACACATCTGAACCTGTTCAGGATGTCCATATGGAAGAGGCTCTCACTTTTGAAAGTGATTACATCATTAAGACCTCAACCATGGCAACTCAGCCCATTGGCATCTTAACTGAGGTTGCCAGTGAGCAGAGGAAAACCAGCAGCCAAGAAACTCAAGCTGGTGGTGAGAGAAGGGACTTTGGTCCAATCCTCTCATCCCCCAGTGATTCTTCTGATGAAGATGAGGGGAATTTGAGACTAAAGGTACAAAAATTGTCACAAACATGCACCTATCTAGTCTCTAAGGTTAGTCACTTGGAATCTCAGGTGACTACCCTGCAAAACAGGGTCAATGATCAGCAACTCCAGATTTCATATCTGCAGGAAAAACTAGCTGGGAGACCTTTAAGGAGTGCTCAACCAGGAACACAAGAACCTGTGGAAGTGATTGATTTATCCTCCAGCTCACCTATGCAAGTGGGTGATGCTACCAAAAAGGGGGAGAATGTTATCACAACCACAGAACCTGGGAGTTCTTCAAAGAGAATGGACATAGAGGACTCACCATCCTCACTTGCTGTTGTGCATTCTCAGCAACTTCCTCAAGTTCACATTAATGTGGACTCTATAGACTCTCTCATCAGAAGTCTCTTTGAGGAAGGTATACCAAGGGCTGTCTCATCTCCACCACATGGAACTGGCAACTACATTATCAGATGGAGGTATGATGATGACAGAAGAGCCCTCATACTTCACAGAGTTCAAGGTCAACAAGAAGTCTTTCAGTTCCAAAGCCTGAGCTTCTATGAAGGACTGGATTTAGTCAACATGCCACTTGTCAATCCAAGCAAATCTAGACAAGCTGACAGGCTGGCTCAAAGAATCCAAGACAGGATCCTTGCAGAGTTCTCTCTAAGAAGGAGACTTAGGCAATCAGGCAATGTCATCGGTCAACTGGATGTTGAGGTGGACCCTAAGATTAGTTTCATAGGGGAAACCTTGGCTGAAGGCCCAGTGGCAGAACCTGAGACCCTTGTCTCACCATCAACAACTGCTGCAGAGGTCCAAACTCCATCTGAGACACCTGCTGGTGAAGGTGTTTCTCAGCCTCTCTCTGGCCAGAGCATGGAAGCTACACCAAGCAATGAAGGCCAAGCCTCAATCCACCCTGAGTCACAAAGGTCTGTTGGTGACAAAGGGAAAAGGATAATGACTCCTGAGGAAATTGAGGAGGAAGAGAGAGAGAGGAAAAGGAGGCTAAGGGGAGAAAGTTCTTCTGGGTCATCAAAATTCATGCAAGCTGCAATCAGGGCTGCCCCCAGACCAAATACTCAAAATGATGAACAAAGGGCAGTCAGGATTAATTACTTACAGACCAGGAACTATGATGTTGATGAAATCATCTCCCTCCCCTTAGAAGAGTTGAATGAACTGGCTGACATGGAAGTGTCAAGAGAGATTAAGGAGAAAGAGGATGCAAGGTTACTTCTCCAATTCAAAGAGGAGAGGAGACAGAAAAGACTTCACAAGCATACTCCCACTCTCTCTCCAGTTCAAGAAAGTCCTGCACAGGAAGATGTGGCTCCACAAGAACCTCAGGTAGATAAAGAAGAGGATAGAATCAAAATGATAAACTACCTGAGTGCCACAGGCTTCTATCAGGCAAATACACTTCTTCCCCTGTCCTATGACTTCATTGAGTTCGAGTACTTAAAGCAACTTGAGCTTGAGTTAGTCAAAGAAAGAAAAACAACCAAAAGGAAGCTAAGGGAAGAAGCTGCAAAGTCAAGAACCATCATTCAAAAGAATGCAAAGAAGTCTGCTGACAGACAAAGAATGATGAGCTTCTTGAAGTCATATGGATTCTCCGGAAGGAGACTTGGTCCCATGTCTCTATCTACAATGGATGAGCATATAAGGGTAATCAAGCAGAAGATTAAAAGTGGTGAACTCATTGACTTGCACTCTCTTCCAAGTCAAGTCCCACCTGAAGTGGAGGTCAAGTTTGAACAACCAGAGACACCTGAACCAGAACCTCCAGCTGAGCCTCAGCAAACTTCATCTTCTGATCCAAGACAGGGTCAAACTCCCTCTCCTTCTGAACCTATGAGGGAGGAACACCCAACTGAGAAAGACACTGATGATCAACATGGTGCTGCAGACCAGTCTTCTCAGTTAAAGACATTAAAGAGGAAGAAGAAAATGGCCTCTAAACCAAAGACTAAAAAGAAGAAGCCAAAGTCATCTACCTCTACACCCCAGGCTGAATCAGATCAACCTGAGGAAGTGCATGATGAGGCAGCCCAATCAACTCCTATGCAAGTGGCTCCTCTAGCAACCGAGACACCCATCTTATCCTGGACTTACTCTACCAATCCAGAAAGATGGAATGTTATCAGAGATCAAGGTGTTGAAAATGTCTACTCATGGCAAGACATAATCAACTTACCTCTGCATGATCTCTTTGAAATGAGAAGATACTATGAGAGTCTTGATGATCCTGACCATCAAATGAAGAAAGGGATGGTCTTGATTATTCTGAAGACTACAAACATTTAAAGATCTTCTAAGTGTTTTGGTAGCATCAGCCTAGGGGGAGTTTGTAAGGATTCCTGAAGTCTGATGCAACCCAAAACTGCCTAAGTGTTTCAGCAACATGCACTAAGTACTGAAGTGAAGAATGCTTCGGAAGAATTACACAAAGCATTAGAAAATACTCTAAGTGTAATATCTTCCGAAGCCAAGACCAATATCTTCCGAAGCCTAACATGAAGTCTTCCGAAGCTTGAAGAGACAAAGTCTTCCGAAGCTTCAACCTATGAAGACAGATTTCTTCCGAAGACTTTTAGTACACATGCTTTATCTGATGTACTGTTCCATAAAGCACCTTTTCCGCTGCGTCTCTGATAAGTCACCAACTTACAAGAGTTGGTGAAAAGGTCCATGCTTTTGGTAACTGTACATTGAGGTCTTGAGTCTGAAACTTTCCACTTTATGTACTTTATCCTTTTTGTAATGTATAAGGATGTGAGCTATGGCATGTCATAGTCACAAGGTCAAAAGGCAGATATGCCTTTTGATCCTACAATTGATTTTGTTAGTGTCTAGTCAATTGTATCCAGCTGGCTTTCATAGTATAGCCGGCTGTAGGTTGTAGTATAAGTATTCCAAGTTCTTGTATCTTTCATATGCTTTGTAACACTTGTAAAAGAACTTGAGAAAGCAATATACTGCTCCCTTGAAAACTATACTCTCTTGTTCTGTCTCTTGCTTTACTTGTGTTCTCTGCATCACCTTTGGTTACCTAGTTCACTGTTTGATTAAGATTAGTTAATCTCCTCATTGTGTTGTTGTGTTGTAATTGTGTTCAAGCCCTTGAACGATCCTGCAAGTATTATCTTCCGCATTGTCAATGTGGAAGACAAAAATCTGATGCGGACAAGTGTTTACTCTTCCGCATTAACTAATGCGGAAGACACAACACTTATGCTGAACAAGTTACTCTTCCACATTGACTAGTGCGGAAGAATAAAAGAAGATGCGGACAAGACTTTGATCATCCGCATTGACAAATGCGGATGACCAACCAATGCGCACAAGTATTTGTTCATCCGCATTAACCAATGCGGATGATCAACTTACTAATGCTGATGATCAAGTGAAATGCGGATCAAGATTATCTCATCCGCATTTGTCAATGCGGATGAACAAGCAGAGATGTGGATCAAGACTAGACTAGTTTCTGTTGTAATAGGTCAGGGGTAGTTTAGTCATTTTGTAAAGGCATCTTGTCTTGTCTATAAATAGAATAGTTTACCTCGTACTGAGGTGACGGTTGATAGATAGAGGATTTTGTTGTAATTATTCTCTGTAATTTGTCAACTTTCATATATCAATACAAATAGAATTTATGAGTATTTTTTCTTGCCTTGATTGTTCTTCGATTGTTTGTATTCGCCACTCAATCGCTGACTTGATTATCATATTCAATTCTCAATCGCTACATACTGAAACCTGGTTTTCAGATTCCTAAAGAATGGGTTGTCTTAAAGACTCCAAGGAAGAATAATACTTATGTCTTAAACCTGTATTCTGCGTCACCTAAGGAAGAAACATGTCTCTTGTCTAAAGCATCATTTGATGAGTCACAGCTTTGGCATAGACGTTTGGGGCACACTAACTTTAAAAATATGAACAATTTAGTCAAAGGAAAGCATGTAATTGGTCTTCCTCAAAAAGAATTCAATTTTATTGATCAATGCTCAGCGTGCCTCAAAGGAAAACAACACAAATTGTCTCACAAAACCAAGCTGGTGAACACTAACAATACTCCATTGAAGTTACTTCACATGGATCTCTTTGGACCAACTCATGTAATGAGTATGGGAAAGAAACAATATTGTTTAGTGATCATTGATGACTTTTCTCGATTCAAATGGGTGTTGTTCCTAGTTCATAAAAATGAAGCATCCCAAATTATTCAAGAATTTATCACTAAAATTGAAAATCAACTAATCTCAAAGTCAAAATAATAAGAAGTGATAATGGTACAGAGTTCAAAAATGAAAATATGAGTTCCTTTTATGCAACTAAAGGCATTGCTCATCAATTCAGTGCAGCTAGAACTCCTCAACAAATTGGGTAGTTGAAAGGCGAAATAAAACACTGATTGAAGCAGCAAGAACCATGCTAGCCGATGCTAAACTGCGAATCACCTTGTGGGAAGAAGCAGTTAACACATCGTGCTTTGTGCAAAATCGACCTCTGATTGTTAAAGAAAGTAACATGACACCTTATGAACTCATATTTCAAAGGAATCCATTCATTGGATTCTTCAAATCATTTGGTTGTCCAGTCTCATTATTAAACACCTGTGATTATTTGGGAAAATTTTCATCTAAGTCTAATGAAGAATTTTTAGTAGGTTATTCTTCTGTCTCAAAGGCTTATAGAGTGTTCAATCCTAGATTGAACATTATTGATGAATCTGCAAATGTTCATTCAAGGAACATTCGTTTCCCAAATCTACAAATGGTCCTGATTGGTTGTTTGATATTGACACCCTTACTAATCATTTGACCAATTTCACTTGTCTGATGCAGAACTATACATTCAGGTGATACTTCATCAACTTTAGAAAGAAGAGAAAATTATCCATTGATCCTACCTACATCTGATGAACATATTGATGAAGATGTTCCTCTTCAAGCTGATCCAATCAGACACTTGCCACAAAACCTTAGTGTTTCTTCTGAAGAAGGTCCTAGCCTGGTACCATCTCTCAGATGACTTTCACATGAGATCAGAAATCAAAAACAGCCGTCTCATCGAGAAGAAACTCAAGGTACTTCAAATGATGCAAGCAACCTCATTGTTGCTGTAGATGTAGCAGTTACTGAAATAGAAATTGACAATCTTCATAATTCAACAACAATACAAGATGATTACGCCACTGACCATAATGAACTGAAATGTCTCCAATCTTGATGTAACTATTGCGGGTGACATCATTCCCACCTCAAGAATACACAAGAATCATCTAGTTGAAACTATTATTGGTAATCTGAATGAGAGGGTGACAAGAAGCAAGTCAAGTATTGCAAACATCTGTTTGTTCTCATGCTTTCTATGTTAAACAGTACCTAAAAACATCAAAGAGGCACTTCAAGACAATAGTTGGATTGAAGCAATGCAGGAAGAATATCCTCCATTCAAGAAACAAGAAGTATGGAAGCTGGTAGATCTTCCCGAAGGACAATACCCTATCGGTACCACATGGCTGTACAGGAACAAGATTGATGATAGAGGGATTGTCATCAGAAATAAAGCAAGACTAGTGGCACAAGGATACACTCAGGAAGAAGGAATTGAATACGACGAGGTGTTTGCTCCTGTTGCCAGACTAGAAGCAATCAGAATCTTTCTCGCATATTCTGCATCCATGAAATTTACTGTTTATCAAATGGATGTAACGTGTGCCTTCTTATATGGAAAGATTGCTGAAGAAGTCTATGTAAGTCAACCACCTGGCTTTGAAGATCCAGATTTCCCTCACAGAGTGTACAAGCTCGACAAAGCTTTGTATGGTCTTCATCAAGCTCCAAGAAAGTGGTATGAGACTCTATCATCCTTTCTTCTTGAACATGGGTATGAAAGAGGAAAGATTGATCAGACTCTCTTCAGAAGAATAAGAGGAAAAGACATGTTGTTAGTCCAGATCTACGTGGATGACATTATATTTGGCTCGACAAACAAACAACTCTACAAAGAATTTGAAGATCTTATGCATTCAAAGTTTCAAATGAGTGCTATGGGGGAAGTCACATTCTTTCTAGGAGTGCAAGTCCAGCAAACAACAGATAGAATCTTCATCAATCAATCAAAATATGTAGAAACCATGCTAAAGAAATTTCACTTTACTGACTGTCAGTCTATCAGAACTCTTGTAGATACTAAAGTAAAGATTGGACCTGACCCTAAAGGAAAATCAGTGGATCAAACTCACTATCGATCAATGATAGGTTCACTTATGTATCTAACAGCCATTAGGCCTAACATTATGTTTGGTGTTTGTGTGTGTGTGCTAGATATCAAGCTGATCCAAAAGAATCACATGTGAACGCAGTCAAGAGGATATTCAGATATCTGAAGGGCAAACCAGCTCTCGGATTATGGTATCCAAAAGAAGGAGAATTTAATCTCTATGCCTACATAGACAGTGATTATGGAGGATGCAACTTCAACAAAAAATCCACTTCTGGCGGTTGTCAATTCTTGGTCCCAGACTAGTATCCTGGCAATGCAAGAAGCAGACAAATGTGTCTGTGTCCACAGCCGGAGCTGAGTATATTGCTGCTTTAGCATGTTGCTCTCAAGTTTTCTGGATTCAAAACCAGATGCTTGATTATGGTTTCAACTTTTTGCATACACCAATTTCTATTGACAACACAGCTGTTGTCTTTATAACTAATAATCCAGTTCAGCACTCAAAAACAAAACATATTGAAATCAGATATCATTTTTTGAGAGACTGTGCTGAAAAGGGTTTAATCAAATTGATTCAAGTACCAACATAAAATCAATTAGCTGATTTGCTTACCAAGGCATTTGAACCTGGTAGGTTTGAATTTTTGGTTCAGTCAATTGGCATGATTAACCTTGAGTAAAACTTTGAAAAATATCAAAAATATTTTAAAAACATCAGAAAAATAATAAAAAAAATCAAGTCATATGAAGAAAAGAATCATGGGTAATGATATAATTACAGTCGTTATATCATTCATTGTGCTTAATTTCAAAATGTAAAAGACTGAAATGACTTACCAGATATGTTGGTAGGTTCAACTTGGAAGAAAAGATACATGCAGTGATGAATTAAAGACTTATTCAATTGTAAAACACTCATCACTAAGTACAGGTATGTATTGGCTTATCTGAATGCATATGTGTGTAGTCACCTAAACACACCAGGTAATGACACTTTATGAATCTCTTTCACCACATCATGTTTCATCTTTGTTTTGCTGAGCAAAGACCTGATGAAACTTGCACATAGTGCAGATGTCATGATCCAAAAGATTCCCAATGCGGAACACATCCAAAATTGGATGAATCAACAAAATAATACATTCCAAGTGAATGATCAAAAAAATCCTATCATGGATCACCTTCCAAAGTGAAGTGAAAAGAATCCTAATGTGGATCAACATGAAATAGGATCAAATTAAAAGAATCCCAATGTGATACACACTTAATAATAAATCAACCAAAACATGATAAAAGTCATTTGCATCAAAATATCGACCAGGTATGAACTTAAAAGGACAAACATACCTTCAATCTTCAAGTTCATAATCATGTCCATTTAATTATAAAGGATGCACAGGTGTAATGTAAGATTGATATGATCCCAACAAAGAGATTTTTCTCTTCATTATTAATATTAATAAAAAAAACTATTCAAAACTTTTAAAATCTTTAAAGTTTCTCTCCAAATATGGACATAAACTTTAGGGGGAGTAATTTAAAATTTTTGAGTAAGTTCAAATTTTTGTTTATTAACACAATTTTGAAAAACAAAACAAAAGGAATTTTAGTTGGTGTTGTGTAATAAGTCAACCATTATATCCCAACTTATGCAGATTCTTAGAAGCATGATAAGCCCAAGATCTGTCAAAATTAGGAAACTTGTATTTGTTGTAACATACAAGTCAATCCAAGCAAAAATTGACAACTCCAACAGCCAACTTCATAAGAAAAATCAATCAAGGACACCTCCTCATAAGATGAATAATCAATTCAATCACATTAGCTTTTGATTAGTTCAAAAGATAATGCAGATAAGTGCATTAGTTAATGCGGGTGAAGGTAACCCATGCATATAACTAATGCAGGTAACAATAATTTTTGAAGTGCAACTAATGCGGACAATGATTTTACTCTACCGCATTAGTGTGTGAACTAAATGTGAAGTTCGCTCTACCGCATTTACTACAGTACACAAATGCGGACAACCAAATGCGCACAAGTATTTGTTCATCCGCATTAACCAATGCGGATGACCAACTTACTAATGGTGATGATCAAGTGGATGCGGATCAAGATTATCTCATCCGCATTTGTCAATGCAGATGAACAAGCAGAGATGCGGATCAAGACTTAGACTAGTTTCTGATGTAATAGGTCAGGGGTAGTTTAGTCATTTTGTAAAGGCATCTTGTCTTGTCTATAAATAGAATAGTTTATCTCGTACGGAGGTGACGGTTGATAGATAAAGGATTTTTTTGTAATTATTCTTTGTAATTTGTCACCTTTCATATATCAATAAAAACAGAAATTTATGAGTAATTTTTCTTGCTTCATTGTTCTTCGATTGTTTGTTTCCACCACCCAATCGTTGACTTGATTATCATATTCGATTCTCCGTAAGAAGATCACTCTTACTAAAACCCAGTCACAAGTGCTTTACAAGTTTAAACGTTTACAAGTGTATGTTGTATATGTATCATGTTTCACCCCAAAATAGTATGAAAATATAAAAAGGGACAAGGAAACTCACATGATCAATAAGTGTATAATGAAGATTAATAATAAGAATGATATATATGTCGTTCGAAGATGAATCATCACGAGGCACCTAGATATATATATTACAAGATTTAGGTTAATTATAAGGTTAATGATTTAACGCAAGCTAGGGTATTAGAGTTTGGGGTTTTTTATAATAAAATGAGTGAACTCTTATTTATATTTTGTTCAATAAAAGAAGTACGATTTATAAAATTTTTAATTAAATCCTTTGTAAATAACTTGTGTTTTTAATTATAAAATATGTTTGAATACTATAATTATCATGATTAATCTCTTATCAAAGAAAGACATAGGGTCCAATAATAATTTAGTAATTAGTATATATATTAATTTTTTTATAAATATATTTTAGTTATAACATTTGTAAATAATTTTTATAATAAAATGTTAAAATGTTTCACAAGAATAAATTTACTGAAAATGTTTAGATGATTTAAAAAAATATATAGAAGTTTGTAAAAATTATTTTTATATTTATTAACATTTTTCTATAACTAATTAAAACCAAAAGGCTTAAAAAATGACTTGAGGGTGCCCAGGTTTGAACCCGGGACCTCAAGTTTATGTTACAAGCGCGTTACTAGTGAACCAGACACTCAGCCGTGTAAAACTTGGCTTTTAAACCTTAAAACATAGCTACCAAAATCCCCAATTTTTCCAAGAACCCTGGAATCGTTTAGCCCCAAATTGAACACTGATGCAAGTGTTTCGACTCGATTAACCTTAGGGCTTTTGATCCCTAAGCTTAATCGAGCACAATGATGTATTAAACTTAATAGATTACAATCTAATTGATGTGCTTAAGCTTGGGTTTATCTTGGTTCACAATCTTTGTTTGGTGACTTTTTCGCGAAATTGATATGACAGAGAGTTAAAAAGGGTCGAAGGGGACATTTGCCCTTGGTTTTATAGGTTTGATTTGGTCGATCTACTCCAAATGGGTTTCTCCATTTGATACATTTGTTTCGGTTATCTTTTGATGATTAATTGATTGTTAATCTCGAATTAAACTAGCCATTTAGTTTAGTAGTGATTGTGCGAACGTTTCCAATTTTTAATTTGATTAATCAACATATTGTGTACGTTGAACAGTTATGAACCGATGTGATGGTTGATTTTGGTTAAATCCTCTTTAATGCTGACTGTAATGATTCGACTGTCCATGAGTTCGAGTTTGAAATGTTACAACGGTTCGATTGGTGTCTTTAACAAGTAAAAAAACGTTCAAAATTCAATGTTTGGTGGTACCGGAGGGTGGCCAGCCGGTGACCGGATAATCGTGGGTGAAAGAGGGGTGATTTGGGTTCTTTTCGATTTTTACATGTTTAGTCCCTGCATTTTCAATCTTCATTATTTTATGCACAATCTTTATTTTCTAAAGTTTTTAAATTGACAAATAGACCCTTTAAACTTAACTAAACTTTAAGTTTTACATAATCTCACTTGTTAACTTTTATAACTTATCATCATCATCATCATCTTTATTATTATTATTATTATTATTATTATTATTATTATTATTATGATGTTAATTTAATAATTTAAGTTTCAACTTCCAAATTGAAGAGTTAAAAACAAACTAAGAAGTAAACATAAGTAACCCTTAATTCTATAATTGACAATAATGACCCTTACAAGAATAAACGACCCTAACTTTTAATTAATGAAAAAAAAACGAGATGTTACATTTTGTCACCAAGTAAAGTTGGTAACTTATACCAACATATAAAGGTGAATAGTGGAATAAAGTATGGTCAACTACATGGCCTTTTGGGAAAACTCAATGTAGTATTAGAGGTGCAGCGGAGTGTCAAAGACCATACTTATGTCCACTGTTTTATTAGCAGCATCTTTCGAAGGTTAATTGGCTTTGGGAGAACAAGTCTTTCCGAACCCTTTTATACTTCGAAAGAGGCTGCTTCTTCCGTGGCTTGGGAACTTCTACTTTGGAAATCATTGTCTTTGGATTCTTCTAAGTCTTGAACTTTGGAAGAGAAGACTTAGTCTTTGGATGTTGGAGCTTTTTCCTTCGGAAGTTGATTCTGCACTTTGTCTTTGGAAGAACTCTATATCCTTTGGAAGTTCCATACTTAGCTTCGGAAGTCCTTTATGAGTTGCACCAAAAATAGTCTAAGTATTTGGTTTTGGTTGCACTAGCCTTCTTCTTGATCTAACAAACTCCCCCTAGGCTGATGCTACCGAAACCTTACTTGTTCATGCTTCTCAAAACATTCAACACCAAGGAAAGCATATACTTATATGTTTCTTTATTCTTCCCAGAAGTGGTGCTGAGAAGTTTGTTCAAATCATTCGGGGACAAGAGATCAGTCTGTCACTTTGAATGATATGTACCCTCTACTGAGTTCCTCTAAAGAGAGTTAGTTGACGGGAGTTATGGTCATACTCCATTTAACCATTGGTTCCAATTCAGGGCCTTCCACCATTTGTAGAAAGGCATTGCCTTTTTTGGTTGACATTTCCTTGTCTTCCTTCTCTCCCAGCTTAATTCCTCTTCAATCTTGGCTTTTGCGGTTAGCCTAGCAAGATGAAGGTTGCTTAGATGATTTTTGATGTGAGCAGCTGTTTTAGAGTTGGAGGGATGGAGAATGGCCTCTCTGCTAATTCAGCAATGTCAAATCTGCTAGAGTGTAGCAGAGAAGAGGCATTCATCCTATTGCTTTCTCTATTCTCTCTCTCCACAACGAAGTTGTGAGATGCTTCATCGAACCTCCACTGGATAATTTTCTTTCTAGGCACAAGGGGCTGAGTAGGGACCTTGTCCCCTTTCTTTGTATCTAGTAGAGTCACCAACTTTCTTCTCAGCTTCTTTTCTTTATCATTTAAGGAGTCAAAGTTGAAGCCAAGGAGTTTAATAGCCTGGTCTAGTGTTCCTCTAGACAGATCAAGGAATTGATCTCTTGTGAGGGAACATGAGGATCCATCAATGTAAGTCAACTTGATAGAATCCTCCACACAGGAGATGTCACTCAAGGTTATGCATTTGTTGAGCTTCATCTTGATCTCATTAAACACCTCTAAGGAGAGATATTTAGAAGGCTGAGGGGATGGTCTGGATGGTTGTTAGGTAGGTAAAGGTGTTTGGGTTCTGGGTAAGGTTTTAGGTTGGGGGATCATTAGTTGAGGTGGTTATGGTGATGAGATGCGTAAGGTGGTTGGTGTATGTTCAGAGGTGTAAGGTTCTTAAATGGGCTCAGTTTTGATGGGAAAAGGAAGTGGGGAAGGTTCAGGTTAAGGTTGAGGTTGTGTTTGGGTTGTAGGTGAGGTTGAGGTGTTGGTTTGAAGACTATCCCCTGTACCCTTTTATACATCTCTTTCCTCTTCCCATGTGAATGTCAGCCTTGATGTCACTGACAAGTTGCTGGAGTGTCTTTTTAGACATAGGCCCCACCTGCCTACCAAAGAAGCCATGAGCCCGAAGATAATACTTTATCCAGGCTTTCTCACCTATCTTCTTGGTGGTAGTGACCCCAGCTTGTTCTTCCTTCTTCTTTATCCCCCTCAACTTCTCTCTCACAGCTCTCTTTCTCTCTTTCTCTACTTGATCCTGCTCTTTGTTGAAGTGCCATAGGACCATATCATTATCATGTGGAGACAGTTCTTGATGAGAGAAACCCTTAGAGGTTAGGAAATATATCCTCTCCTTCTAGAGCTACAAATTAGCTTCCATATTCCCCTTTTCTCTTTCCTCCTCTATGGTGGTTCCTTAGTTGTTTGTCTCCGAAAACTCTCCCCCTTTTTGGTAGCATCATTTTGAGAGCTGGATGAGCTAGAGGAAGAGGTCAATAAGACCTGAATTGGTACATGCCTAACAAATCTTTCAATCTGTTTCTCAGCTTGTTGAGCCTTGAGATTTTCAATCTCAAGTTGCTGAGTGGCAGACCTATCCTCTAAAGTCTTAACCTTTGATTCAAGATTTGAGACATTAGAAAGTAGGTCCTGAATGATGAGTTGCATACTACCCTCATCTTTGAGGATCCAATGAGTTTCATTTAGTATTGGCAGCTGAATCTACATGAGTCCCCTCCATATATGTAGGACTCACCTCAGTTGGTTTTAACTGATGTGGGCTAGAGATAAGAGGTCCCTCTAGGATCTGTTGATCCATGAGAGAGTGTTGTGGATCAACTTCATTGCCATGAAAAGACGTAATCCCCTCATTAGTTATGAATAAAAGGTCAGTAAAGGATATAGAAGTTAAGCCTAGTGACCTGGGACTTTTGTCAATGTCTAGTGCCGTTGAGCCTTTGGTGGGGCTGTCCCTTTTTGGTTTCATAGGAGAGTGTTGGGACTCATCCTAAGGGCTTGTAGCTTGGGTTTGGAGCTCAGGGAATTGAGACTAAGGAGACTCAAATCCCATATTGAGGTCGAAGGAAAAGGATGGGGAGACATCTGACTGAGTGGGAGCACATAGTTCCACTCTAGTCTTTTTGGGTTGAAAGGAGGACTTGCTCAATCATAGTAGACTGAGCAAGGGTTCTTTTGCGTATCTGATATGTGTGTTTGATGGGGTGGCAGACATAACATCGGTAGTTGTTGGTGTGGGTTCATCACCTGTAGGGTGAATAGGGATGTCACTAGGAGCCATTGGCTCAATCATACCTGGAAGAAGGTTAGTGTGTCTTCCAGTGAAGTTGGTGACACTCTCTTCAAAATGTTGAAGATGGTCGGCCTCATTTGAGGGACATGCAGAGTGTAGGATCGGTTAATGTCAGTTAACACTTGATTTTCTCTCAAACTCTCTTGAACTACACTTGGTTGAAAGAAGAGTCTCAAAGAGTTGATAACAATATAATACGTAGTAATAAACACATGAAGTAATTTTCAAGGTACTTGCATATATTACTTCTCAACACAAAGTGTTACAAGACTCTTACAAGCATATTATTATGAATTACAATGAGAAACTATATATAATACTACCTACAGCCGGATATACTTTGATACCAGCTGGAATCCTCTAACTAAAGCAAATACTACAAACTATAGTTAAGGTATCTTAGATAAATTCTTATCTAAGATATGGTAGTCGGGACATGTTCTTAACGTACCTTTTGTCACCAACTAAAGTTGGGAACATGTACTAACATAAAAATGTGAACAATGGAATAAAGTATGGTCAACTACATGGATGTTTGAGAAAACGCCATGCAGTATTAGAGTTCTGCAGCGAAGTGTCAGAGACCATACTTATGTCCATTGGTTCATAGCAGTGTCTTTCGAAGGTTAAATGGTTTCGTAAGAACAAGTACTTCCGAAGCCACTTATACTTCGGAAGAGGCTACTTCTTTCGAGGGTTGAGGACTTCTTCTTTTCTTCATACTTCGGAAGTTGACTTCTGATCTTTTCTTCTTAGACTTGATCTTTGGAAGGATGTACTTTGACTTTGGAAGTAGAGTTTGTCTTCAGAAGTTTATCTTTTACTTTGTCTTCGGAAGAACTCGACTTCCTTTGGAAGTTGAACTCTTGGCTTCGGAAGCCTTTATAAATAGCACCAAAATTAGTCTAAGTGATTTGGTTTTGGTTGCACCAACCTTCTTCTTGATCCAACAAACTCCCCCAAGGCTGATGCTACCAAAACCTCTCTTGTTTCTGCTCCTCAAAACCTTCAGCACCAAGGAGAGTAGATATTTCTCAGTTTCTTTATTCTTCCCTGAAGTAGCTCTAAGAAGTTTGTACAGATCATTAGTGGATAGGAATTCCAGTCTATCACCCTGAATGATGTGCACCCTTTGTTGGGTCCTTCTGAAAAGAGTAAGTTGATGGGAGCTATAACTATAATCCCATCTAACTATAGGTTCCAATTCAGGACCCACCACCATCTGTAGAAAGGCTATGCCTTTAGTGTGAGGTCTATCCTTGTCTTCCTTTCTTCTCAGCTTCAACTCTTCTTCAATATTAGCTTATGCAGTTAACTCAGCAAGATGAAGACTGCTGAGATGATTTCTGATGTGAGCAGTAGTTTCAGAGTTAGAGGGATTAGAGAATGGTTTCTCTGCTAACTCAGCAATGTCAAACCAGCTAGAGTGTAGCAGAGAGGAGGCATTCAACTTGTTGATTTCTCCATTTTCTCTTTCCACAACAAAGTTGTGAGAGGCTTCATCAACCTCCACTAGATTATTTTCTTTCTAGGAACAAGAGGCTGACTAGGAATCTTGTCCTCTTTCTTTGTATCCAGTAGAGTCACCAGCTTCCTTCTTAGTCTCTTCTCTTTATCATTTAATGAGTTTGAGTTAAGGCCTAGAAGTTTAGTAGCACGGTCTAGTGTTCCTCTGGGCAGATCAAGAATTGATCTCTTGTGAGGAATGTGAACATCCATCAAAATAGGTCAGTTTGATAGAGTCTTCCTCACAGGAGATGTCGCTCAAGGTTGTGCAGTTGGCTAGCTTTGTCTTGATTGCCTTAAACTTTTCTAGGGAGAGATGTTTAGAAGGCTGAGGGGATGGTTGGAAGGTTGTTGGGAAGGTTGAGGTGTAGTGGTTCTAGAAAGTGTTTTGGGTTGAAAGATTGGTAGTTTGGGTAATTGAGGTGGGTATGGATAGTGGTGTAGGTTCAAGTGTGAAAGGTTCAATTTTGATGGTGAATGGTGAAGGAATTGGTTTGGGTTGGGGTTGGGTGGTTGGTGTGAAGGTCATCCCATGTACCCTTCTATACATTTCTCTCCTCTTGCCCAAACGAATGTCAGCCTTGATTTCACTAACAATTCGTTGCAATGTCCTTTCAGACATGGGTCCCATCTGCCTTCCAGAGAAGCCATGAGCCCGAAGATAGTCCTTCATCCAGGGTTTCTTACCTCTCTTCTTGGTTGTCGTGACCCTAGCTTCTTTTTCTTTCTTTTTCTTCTTTTTCAATTTCTCTCTTGTAGCTCTTTTTCTCTCTTTCTCCAATTGATCATGCTCTTTGTTGAAGAGCCATAGGATCGTTTCATCATTATCTGGAGATAGCTCTTGAAGAGAGAAACCTCTGTAGGCTAGGAAAGCTATCCTTTCCTTCCTGAGCTGCATGTCAGCTTCCCTCTATTCTCTTTCTCTTTCTTCCTCTAAGGCCAACCTTGCTGCTTCTTTTTGTTGTTCATTTTGCAGTTGGTTACCTTTTTCCAGCTTTACTAGCTCCTCTAGTGGTAGCAGGAGTATGTCTTCATTGACGACTCCAAGCTTGATGATTATGTCAATGACCTCAACTCTCTTCTTGTTGTAACTACCTCCTAGTTGGCTGTAACTGCTTTGGAACTGTCAGCTAATAGCTACCCAGTTGGAAGTTTCCCTTTTCTTTTGAGTTTCTCAATCCTTTCCTCCTCCTGAAGCTCTTCCGCTGTCATTTTCTTCTTTCCTTTGTCATTTTTTAATGTGCTTGACTGTGGTGGTTCTTGGAGGGAGGACTCAGATTGCAAGAGAGGTAGTGAGGATGTTTGAGCTAAAGGTTGGTTGAGAAAGTCCTCACTATTCACCTCAGATTCCAGCTCTAGAATTGCATCTATGATGATTAGATCCTCAGACAGTGAGAACAGTCCTTCTGCAGCCTCCATTTTAGCTTCAGAAGATTCAGCTTGTTCTTCCGAGGCTTAACTTTGGCTTCGGAAGTTTGAGGTAGTGCAGTATCTGTCCCAACTATTTCAGTTGTTAGGCCATGAGTCCTCATTTCCCCCTTCAAATTGAAACTCAGGTTCCATTTGAACCTTAGGTTGACCAACTTCTTCCACAATAGTAGAGGTGCACTTAGCCTATGAAGCTCTTCAGCTCCAAAGTACATCATTGCTGCATTAGAACATGGCAGATCAAGAGAGGATCTAACAGAAACTTGGAGAAGAGTCTGTAGAGATCTTTGAGCATCCTTGGGTCAATTTGTAGTAAAAGTTGGGATGGCTTAGAAAAAGTTGTAATGGGAGCCAAATATTTAGAAGTAGAAGTTTGGCTTGGTGGTTCCACAGATGTTTGTCTCTGAACACTCTCCCCTTTTTGATAGCATCATCTTAAGAGCTAGATGAGCTTGAGGAGGAGGTCAATGAGACCTAAATGGGTACATGCCTAACAGATCTCTCAATCTGTTTCTTTTAAAGTCCTAACCTTGGATTCAAGGTTTAAGACTTTAGATAGTAGGTCTTGAATGAGGAGTTTTATGCTTCCCTCATCTCTTTTGAAGAATCACGGGGAGATGAGGTAAATACCTAGTATGTTCAGCCTCATCACCACATGTGGTTTCTTGGTACCCTGGTTCCCTTGCTTAATGATTTCTCTTTTAGAGTCATCAAAAGGCATCGTTACCACAGATTCAGTCTAAAAAAATGTTACCACTATCCATAAGGTCCATTGAGGCACCTTCTGTAGTGGCAGCTGAATCTACATGAGTCCCCTCCATATCAGTGGACTCACCTCAGTAAAGGTTTGCTGATGGGGGCTAGATACAACAGGTCTCTCTAGGCTCTGTTGATCTTGGAGAAGGTGTTGTAGATCAACTTCATTGCCATGAAGGGACGTAATCTCTTCATCAGTTTTGAAGAGATGGTTAGTGAAAGATAAGGAGGTTAAACCTACTAACCCGGGACCTTGATCAATGTCTATAGGCATTGAGCCTCTGGTGGGGCTGTCCCTTGTTGGCTACTCAGAGGAGTATAAATACTCACCCTGAGGGCTTTCAGTTTGGGCAGTGGGCTCGTGGGTTTGAGACTGAGGAGAATCAATAACCATATTGAGGACAATGGTGGAGGATGGTGACACCTCAGATTGAGTGGGAGCCTAATGTTCCACTCTAGCCTGTTTGGATTGAATAGGTGGAGCTTGTTCAATCAAATTAGATTGAACAAGGGTTAGTTTGGGGCATCTCTAGTAAGTGATGGTGATGGGGTGAGAAGATAAATTTGGCAGTGTGGGGCAGTTGCTGGTGTGGGTTCATCACCTGTGGGGTCAACAGGGATGTCACAAGGAGCTATTTGCTCAGTCATACCTGGAAGTAAAGAAGTGTAACTTCCAGTGAAATTGGTGGACACCTTCTTTAGAGTTTTGATGGTGGTAGGCCCCATTTGAGGGACATGCAGAGTGGCTGCACAGACAAGCCGACAATGGTCTAGCTCATAGTTGATAATGTGCTGGAGAAATCTGGCATACATAAAGAATGTTTTCCTCTAAGATTTCCAATGAGATTGGTCAGCATAAATCTTGAGTAGTTCAAGCGGATGCCTCACACCATTCCATGAAATAGGCACCCTAGTTCGTATGGAATTTGGTCCCATCCTCCAGATTTATTTGACAGGCAGTGGAAAACAATATGTAGAAGGAACTTCCAGTTGTATGAGAAGTTGAATTGTAGACCGTTGGCCTGCTAATGTCCCCACTATATCCCATGAGAATGTAGGTGCTGTCTAAATCTTCTTTGGGGAACTCTGTGGTGCACCCTCATCATGAAGCTCAAGATGCTCCCTAATGAGTTGTTGAGTAATGGTCAACTCATGGCCACAAATGATGGATCGTATTACATGAACCCCATTTAGGGTTTCCACCTGACCGTTTCCCCAAAATTCAGCCATGTGATTGGTGTAAACAGTGGGATTAACCATCAGGGCAGTGTAGCAGGATGATTGGGTGAGGAAGGAGATGATTTCAGAGAAGTCCGCATCTCTTGAAGAGTCAAGAAGTGCAACTTGATTGTGTTGATGGTTTAGTGCCATTTGTGGAAAGTGAAGGTAGATGAGTTTGAGCTTAGGTGAATTGGGGATGAAGGAAACTTTTAGGGCAGTAAAAATTGTGGTAAGAAGATGAAAGTGAATAGTAGGGATTATTTAAAAGAGGGTGAAATGGCGGTAATGGGGTAAGGATAAGGTGATGTGATGTTTTAGTGGATGAAGTGATAGGGGCGGTAAGGTTTAATTCAGTTAAATAATCCGACATCATTAACAAAATCTTTACTTTTTATAGTATGGGGCCCAAGAGATTTCCGTTACATAGTAAAATCTCTATCCCGAATATAAAACATTTCCTGAGGTAATTTGTCATCCGAAGGCAATTCTTACTTCCGAAGGTAAAGAGTAACTTCTGAAGTAAAGATTGCTTTCCGAATGGAGAGTTTTATAAGCTTCGGAAGTAGATCTGATATGTAATCAATCGCTTCTTCTGAGACTAAAAACTCTTTCGAGAAAAAAATTATCCTTGGAGAAATTTTGCTTTGGAAGATATGTAAATATCTTCCGAGGGTTAATTTCTCTTCGAAAGAAATTTATAGTTAGATAAAATTTCAAAGAGACCTTTTTGTAACCGGTCTTAGATTGTATTGACATAAGACATTACATTTTCAAAAATGTTTTCAAAAGAGGTATACTAATCAATGTTTATCATCCAATAGCTGTTATGAGATACTTAAATCTCTATTCATCAAAAGCTTTGTTATTGTCTTAGAGTGCTTCACTAGATTTTTAGTGATGGAGATAGCATTTTTATTATCATGTGGATAGGAGTACTCATAAAGTTGAATCCATAGTTTAACATCTGATTTTGAATCCACAGCAGTTGAGCACAACAACTTGCAGTAGCAATGTATTCAGGTTCAGCAGTTGATGTTGAGACACAAGATTGTTTCTTATATTGCCATAAGATGATCCTTCCACCAAGAAATTGACATCCACCTGATGTTGATTTCTTCTTAATGTTGCAGCCACCATAGTCACTGTTAGAGTATCCATAGAGATTAAAATCTCTGTTCCTAGGATACCAGAGACCTACTTTAGGTGCTCCTTTGAGTATCTTAGGATTCTCATAGCAGTAACTAGGTGAGACACCTTTGGAGCAGCCTGATATCTTGCACAAATGCAAGTATAAAACATGATATCAGGTCTACTAGCTATGAGATACATCAGAGAACCAATAATTTCCCTACACTGATTTTGATCAGTATCCTCCCCCTCAAGGTCAGGACAAAGATTATGGTTTTGGGTATGGGTGTCTTGGCTAGCTTACAATCTTTCATTTCAAATCTTTCTAAGATGTCATTGACATACTTAGATTGATTGATGATGAACCCATTCTTAATTGCTTCACCTAAATTCCAAGAAAAAAGTCCATTTTTCCCATGGAACTCATCTCAAACTTCTTCTTTATAATGCTTTCAAAGTCTTTGCACATTTGGTCGTTTGAAGAATCAAAGATGATGTCATCAACATAGAATTGAACAAGAAAATATCCTTTCTAGACTTCCTTATGAAAAGAGTCTTGTCAATGGTACCTCTGGTGTAACCATTCTTCAGAAGAAACTGAGATAGAGTCTCATACCACAGCCTAGGTGCTTGGTGCAACCCATATAGAGCTTTATCCAATTTGCGCACATAGTTGGGATGCTGTGGTATTCAAATCCTAGAGGTTGGCACACATAGACTTCCCTATCTATATCCCTATATAGAAAGGCATAGTTGACATCAAGTTGGTAGACAGTAAAATTCTTGGATGCGGCATAAACAAGGAAGATCCTAACTGCCTCAAGTCTTGCAACAGGTACAAAGACATTAGTATAATCAATTCTTTTCTCTTGAGAGTATCCATGAACTACCAGTCTTGCCTTGTTCTTGATAATCAAGCCTCTGTCATCTCTCTTGTTCCTAAAAACCCATTTAGTGCCTATGGGTATTTGACCAGATGGTAACGGACGTAGGTTCCAAACCTTTTGTCTCTTGATTTGAAGCAGCTCCTCTTGCATCGATTCAACCCAGCTACTATCTTTCAAGGCATCTTCCACCTTCTTGGGTTCCATCTGGGATAAGAAGCATGAGTACAAGCAGCCATTCCCATGATAAGTATGTCCTCTTGTTCTCACACCTTCAAAGACATGCCCTATGATGTTATCAGTTGGATTAGTGTTATGAATCCTTAGACGAGGAATCACTTCGAGTTGCAAAGATAGATCTAGATTGGACATATTTTGCTCAAGAACTAGAACACATTGTCCAATTATTATTTCTAACTCATTCAATGAGGACTAATGAATGAATGAGAAACATCATCTTTGTTGGCTGTGAAGTAGCATTAACAGTTTCCTATTCCTTCAAGATGCTACTTCCATCAGCTTGGTGTTTTACATGATCACCTGATGAGTTTTAAGGATCAGCAGGTGATTCACTGGTTGAAGCTTCACTATTCCTTGATATAGTTATACTATCAGATCTGCCAATAGTGGAAGCTTGATTTGTGATAGCTCTTAGAGAACTTGGAAGAGGTCTAGGTAGCTCAACCGTTGATCAGCTTCAACATTAATTTGAGCATCGGTTCCAACTGAAACATTCTCACAAGATGGTTTAGAATAGCTTGGAAACAATTCTAAATCAAAGATATGATCAAGACCATTCCCCGTAACATAAGGAGTCTACTCATTAACAACTATATTGGATGACTTCTCAAATTGTTGATTCTTGATGTTGTATACTGTATAAGCTTTAGAGCTAGAAGAGTATCCAACAAAGATAGCATCATCCGACTTTTCAGCAAATTTTGCCAAATTGTCCTTTGTGTTAAGTATGGTACACTTGCTGCTAAAGGACGTTACAAAGACAATGAACGGTCGCCTTTTGTTCCATAGCTCATAAGGGGTTTTTCCACGTGGCATATTTACAAGAACTCTATTCCGCACATAACATGCAGTGCTATCAGCCTCTGCCCAGAATGTTAGAGGTAGTTTAGAATCAACTAACATAGTTCGAGTAGCCTCAATAAGTGTCCTGTTCCTCCTCTTAGCAACACCATTTTGTTGAGGAGTTCTGGGAGCACTATATTGTCTGGCAATCCCTTTTGAGTTACAGAATGAGTCAAGATGAAATTCTTAAACTCATTCCCTTGATCACTTCTAATTATCTTAACCTTGTGATCAATTTGATTTTCTATCTTAAGAATAAACGATTTTAATGTTTCAGTAGTTTCATCTTTAGTTTTTAAAAATACCCAAGTAAATCTTGTAAAATCATCAATTATCACAAGGCAATATGATTTCCTTCTAATGCTCATTATACTTGTAGGACCAAATAGATCCATGTGCAATAAGTGTAATGGAGTTGTGATGGAGTTAACACTTTTAGATTTGTGAGATGCCCTGTGTTGCTTCCCTTTCAAGCATGCAACACATATCTTTGCAGAAAAATTCCATTTTAGGCAAACCATGTACCTAGTTACTTTTAGCCAATTTATTCATTGTTTTAAAATTTACATGACACATACGTTTATGCCAAAGTTTTGACTCGTCACTATTAGCTTTGGAAAGAAAGCATGATACTTCACCTATTGGGGAAGCATTGTTCATATCTAGCTTGTACATATCCCCTTTCCTAGGAGATCTAAAAAGCACCAATTCCAGAGGAATTGTCATCCCAGGTTTGAGGACATTACACTCATGTTTTGTGAAAAGCATTTGATGATTTTGATCACAAAACTAAGAAACACTCAACAGATTATGTTCAAGCTATTTGACAAAGTGGACTTTGTCAACCTTTAACTTTCCATTGGATATACTCCGTCTTCCAGAAATATATCCTCCGGCCTCACCTCCAAATTGGACAGGACCTCCATCATAATATTGAAATTGTTGAAGGATAGATCTGTTCCCTGTCATGTGCCTGGAGCATCCACTGTCCATAATCTAAATGTTGTTATTTTTGTCATATGGATGTCCCTGTACATAAGATGAGATGATTAGTTTTGATTGGAAACCCAAGCCTTGCTGCTCTTGGCTTCTTCCAATGATAGTGACATAATTGAACCAAAGGTTAAGAATGGGGGTTCAATGGATGTCTTTGAAGAAGGGGTTTGGGTTGCGGCATCTTTCTTAATCTTCTAATCCATCCTTTGGTTGATCATGGAAGATGTGCTTGTCAAAGCTTTTGCAGCATGGCATTCTTCTGAAGCTTCTTTCTTTTAGGAAGAAGCCTTCACCACCTTTTCTTCGGAAGCAGTCTTCTTCGGGGATGGTTTCAGGGGCACTTTATTGTTCTTTGGAATTTTAACAGTTTTAGCTTCCGAAGCCATTTTCCCTTTGGAAGAAGATATTTCTTCCGAAAGCAACCTTGCTTCGGAAACCAGCTTTCCCTTTTCATCGCTTGAACAATTTGATAAGGTCCAAATGAGAAACCTTCCCTAAATCCTTCTTTTTTAACATTATTTGCATAATGTGTGCTAGTAGGATTGTAGTAATAATCTTTAGCGATGTGGTTTTGCATACCACACATTATGCATGCAATGTTAGTCTTTTACGAAAGCAAGGATTGCTGTTTCTTTTGTTTTTTCTCATCATCAGCAACCTTTCCCTTCAACTTCTGATCCTTTAGTAGGACATGAGTGCTGGTACTACACTCCTTTCCTGAAACAGAAGTACCTACCACTTGGAATCTAGCTAAGATGAATACACCCTTTTGTTTTGGGTCAATCATGAGCTTAGACTTAGCCACTTTCTTAGTACTTCTTCTTGCAGTTTAGCTCTGCTTCTTTTGGTTTTGGTGGTTAGGATTTGATCTTCACTGGGAGAGGTGGGTTGAGTTACCTGTTCCTTCCCTGTGCTGGCCTTTATTATTGCATCATTCTTCAACTCAAGTGAAGATGGGTCAGCAGTTGGGACCTCTTGCTCTTCAGTACCACCTCTAGGTTGTCTTAGGGACTCATAAGAATATGGTGGACCAATTTCATTAGTCCCCAACCCTCTTTTGTTTTGATAATAGATTTTGGAGTGGGAGGATGATACAATAATAATTTGAAGTTCTGCCCAGAAATAGCATACTTCTTGGCTTGAGCCTCAACAGTGACAAGCTAGGCTTGAGCCTCAGACAATTTGGATATTAAATCCTTTATTTGAGTCTTGTAATTTGTGTGTTCATGTTTTAATAAGGAAACAATTTTCTCTAATTCTTCAGTTTTCTTTTGGTAGTCAGATTCAACCCTTTAAAAATTAGATTTCAAAACATTTAAAGACTCAATATCAGATTTAGTTTCCATATTGTAGTCCTGATATAGTTTAACCTTAGCAATACAGGCAGGAGTACAAAGATGTTCATATACTTGTTATCATCTATTCCAGCCATAAGTGCTTGAACATGAGTCACATCCTGTATCATGAAGCTCCAATCAACTTCTTGAGCCATTGCAACTATTTCAGTTGACTTTCTAGTGGGCTTTGATGTAGAGGGATGGGTGGAGGCCTATGGGGTTCCTAGATTTGTCTTGAGATCCATGGATTCCCATGCAAAATGACCAAGTTGGTTACAGTTGTAACATTTTGCCTTGGTTTTGTCAAACCCAAACTTGTTGTTAGTTAGGTTATGTGGGAATTGTCTTCTAGTTCTTTTGAAGATCTTCTTCGATTTGTAGGTTAAAAGAGCCATGTGTTGGACAATGTCCACATACTCTACATCATCTGGACTGAAGCACTCTAGATCATCAAAGCAGTATTGAAAGTCACTAGAGTGTCCACTTCCTGAGACAAAGGCACAGCTATCCTGAAAGGAACTATGTTGAGCGTGTTGAGACCTTGGAGTCTTAGGGAAAGTGATGTAAGGTCCAGATGAGCAGGATGGCTGCTGGTTGTATGTCAGGTATTGCTGAGGTTGTGTGGGTCATGAGCCTTTAGCAACCATCAAAGCATTGCTAGCAGGAAGACTCAGGGGTCTGCTTGTCTGATGGCCCCTCTTGCTTTCCATCTCCAAACGGTATCCATCAAGAATGCCATAGAGTTCGGTCATGGTGAGAGTGTTTAGATTTTTTGTCCTCTTGATAGAGACATGGTAGATGTCCACTCATTTGGAAGATCACTCATGAACTTTCTTGTGAGGTTTCTAAGTTCAGGATTGATTCCTACAGACTAAAGAGAATAATTAGATCCATGTACCTGAAATACTATTGGATGAGAGTCTCTCCAGCTATATAGGTGAACTTCTCAAACTGCTACTTCAGGGAGTCCTTCTTAGAGTCGTTGGAGCTTGAATACATTTGAGCAAGTGCATCAAACAGTTCTTTGGCTGACTTACAATGCTCAACCCTACCATGATGGAGTTGGGTATTGCAGTCATAAGAATAGTCATTGCATTGCTGTCAACGTCCATCTTCTTCCAGTCCTCATCAGAATAGTCTTCAACAACCTTCTCTATCATGGCATTGTTTCCACCAGGTGCTGCCACCTTAGGTTTATACAGGCCATTAACAAAGGAATACCACATTTTGTTGTCTTGATACCTGATGAGCCTTCCATGCGTTTTGTCCAAGACCTGATGTTTTCAGGAGTAATGATGGGAGCTTTAGTCATAGTTCCCATCTCTACTTTAGACTTGTTTAGGGCCATTATTGAGTGAGTTGTAAGGAGGAGTGAAAAACAAGTTGATTTGGATGGTAAGATCTCACAATCAAGAGCCTAAAAAGCTCTGATATCAATTGCAGGATTGGTTAATGTCACTTAACACTTGGTTTTCTCTCAAAATCTCTTGAACTACACTCAGATGAAAGTAGAGTCTCAAAGAGTTGATAACAATATAATAAGTAGTAATAAACACAAGAAGTAAGTTTCAAGGTACTAGCATATATTTCTTCTCAACTCAAAGTGTTACAAGACTCTTACAAGCATATTATTATAAATTACAATGAGAAACTATATATAATAATACCTACAGCCTAATATACTTTGATACCAGCTGGAATCCTCTAAATAAAGCAAATACTACAAAGCTATAGTTTAAGGTATCTTAGATAAAGTCTTATCTAAGATATGGTAGTTAGGACATGTCCCTGACTTACCTTTTGTCACCAACTAAAGCTAGTAACACGTACTAACATAAAAAGGTGAACAGTGGAATAAAGTATGGTCAACAACATGGCTCTTTGAGAAAATGCCATGCAGTATCAGAGGTCTGCAGCAGAGTGTCAGAGACCATACTTACGTCCACTGGTTCATGTCAGTGTCTTCCAAAGGTTAAATGGCTTCGGAAGAATAAGTATTTCCGAAGCCATTTATACTTCAGAAGAGGCTACTTCTTTCGAGTCTTAAGGACTTCTTCTTTTCTTCATACTTTGGAAGTTGTCTTCTGATCTTTTCTTCTTAGACTTGATCTTTGGAAGGAAGTACTTTGACTTCGGAAGTAGAGTTTGTCTTCGGAAGTAGAGTTTGTCTTCGGAAGTTGATCTTTTACTTTGTCTTGAGATGAACTCTACTTCCTTTGGAAGTTCCACTCTTGGCTTCACAAGCCTTTGTTAGTAGCACCAAAATTTGTCTAAGTGCTTGGTTTTGGTTGCACTAGCCTTCTTCTTGATCCGACACAAAGAAACTGCACAAACAAGCTTACCCTAGTCCAGCTCACAGTTTATTATGTGCTGAAGAAACCTAGGATACATAAAGAATGTGTCATTTTGGAGGTTTCCAAGAAGGTTTGTCAGCATAAACCTTGAATAGTTGAAGCGGATGCTCTTCACCAATCCATGAACTAGGTAGCCCGGTTCATATGGGATTTGATCTAATCCCCCAGACTTATTTAACAAACATTAAAGAACAACATGAAGTAGGAACTTCTAGTTATAAGAAAAATTGAACTTAAAAACTAGGTGTCATCAAAGTCTGATTTGGGGAACTTAGTAGGAGCACCTTCATCATGGAGCTCAAGATGCTCCCCAATGACCTGTTCGCTAATGACTAACTCCTTGCCTGAAATGCTAGTTTGGATAACCCTAGCTCTGTTGAGAAGCACTGCCTGAGTGTTCCTCAGAAATCCTCCATGTGGTTCAGGTAAACAATAGGATTCATGGTCAGAGTGGTGAAGTAGGGACATTGGGTAAGAAAGGAGATGATGTTTGAGAAGTCAACATCCATGGAAGAGTTAAGGAATGCGACTTGGTTGTGCTGAGGGTTGAGTGCCATTGAGAAAGGAGATGATGAAACTAGTTAGAGCAGGGTGAATTTAGGGTGAAGGAGGCTTTGGACAGTAAATTTGTTAAAAAAATATTAAAGTGAAGAGTCAGAATTATTTAAATGGGTGAAATGGCGGTGTTGGATGGATAAGGTGAAAAGATGGTTTAGGGTTAGACGTGACAGTGGTGGCAAGGTTAAAAACCATTCAAAATATTCTAACTTCACTAATAAAATTTTTACTTTTTACTATGTGGTGCCCAAAGGTTTCCATTACAGAGAGAAGTCTTCTTCCGAAGGTAAAAGTATTTTCGAAGGTTTTTCTCTTCCGAAGCCAAAACTTATTTCCAAAGGTAAATGAATTTACTTCCGAGAATAAGAGTGTCTTCTGAAAAAAGAAGTTTTCAAGCTTCGGAAGCAGTGAAGATATGCTTCCGACACTAAAAACTCTTCGGAAGATAAAAGTTAAATTAACAGAATTTCCTTCAGAAGATAATGAAGAGATCTTATGAAGGTAATTTTCTCATCGGAAATAATCACACTTAGTCAAATATAAAGAAAAACTTTTTGTAACAAGGCTTAGATTGTATTTGACAAAAGACAAGGTTTTCAATCCATTAAAGGCTTTTTGTAACAAGGCTTACAAAGATAATGAATAATCACACTTAGTCAAATGTAAAAGGTTTTCAAATGAGATATATTAGTCAATGGTTATCATCCCAATAGCCGTAATGAGATACTTAAAGCTTTTTTCATTAAAGGCTTTGGTGAACAATCAACATATTGTTCATTTGAGTCAACTTTGACTAATTTAATCAGGTTTTTCTAATTAATATCTCTAATGAAATGGTATCTGATATCAATGTGCTTTGTCTTGGAGTGCTTCACCGGATTTTTAGTGATGGAGATTGCATTGTTGTTGTCAATGTGGATAGTGGTGCTCATGAAGTTGAATCCATAGTCTACCATCTAGTTTTGAATCCACATCAACTGAGTACAGCAACTTGCAGCAGCAATGTATTTAGGTTCAGTAGTAGATGTAGAGACACAGGATTGCGTTTTGCATTGCCATGGGATCATCCTTCCACCAAGAAATTAACATTTTCCTGATGTGGATTTCTTGTTAATATTGCAGCCACCATAGTCACTATCTAATTGGCCATAAAGATTGAACTTAGAGTTTCTAGGATACCAGAGACCAACCCTTGGTGCTCCTTTGAGGTATCTAAGAATTCTCTTGGCAGCAACTAGGTGAGACATTTTTGGAGCAGCCTGATATCTTGCACAGATGCATGTGGCAAACATGATATCAGGTCTACATGTTGTGAGATGCATTAGAGAACCGATGAATACTGATGTTGATCAGTATCCTCCCCCTTAGAGTCAGGACAAAGGTCATGGTTTCTGGGTATGGGTGTCTTGGCTGGCTTACAATCTTTCATATCAAATCTTTCTAAGATATCAGAGAAATACTTAGATTGATTTATAAAGAAACCTTCCTTCATTTGTTTCACCTGAATTCCAAGGAAAAATTCCATTTTTCCATAGAACTCATCTCAAACTTCTTTTTCATGATGCTCTTAAGTTTTTACACATTTGGTCATTTGAAGAACCAAATATGATATCATCAACAAAGACCTTTACGAGCAAAATGTCTCTCTCATACTTCTTGATAAAGAGAGTCTTGTAAATAGTTCATGTAGTGTAACTATTCTTTAGAAGAAAATTAGACATAGTCTCATACCACATCCTAGGTGCTTGGTGCAACCCACAAAGAGCTTTGTCCAATTTGCACACATAGTTGAGATGTTGTGGGTCTTCAAATCTTGGAGGTTGGCACACATATACCTCCTATCTATATTTCCATATCGAAAGGCAAACTTGATATCAAGTTGGTAGACAATAAGTTCTTGGATGCAGCATAAGCAAGGAAGATTCTAACTGCCTTAAGTCTTGCAATAGGTGCAAAGACATCAGTATAATCAATTCCTTTCTCTTGGGAGTATCCTTGAACAACTAGTCTAGCTTTGTTTTTGATGATCAAGCCTCTATCATCTCTCTTGTTTCTGAAAACCCATTTGGTGACTATAGGTACTTGACCAGATGGTAGCATGCAAAGGTTCCAAACCTTTATTCTTGAATTGAAGCAACTCTTCTTGCATTGGCGCAACCTAGCTACTATCCTTTAAGGCATCTTCTACTTTCTTGGGTTCCATTTGAGACAAGAAGCATGAGTACAAGCAGAAATTCCCATGATGACTTTGTCCCCTTGTTCTCACACCATCAGGGACTTCTCCTATGATGTTCTCAGCTAGATTAGTGTTGTGAATCCTTAGTCTAGGAATCACTTTTAGTTGCAAAGATAGATCCAAGTTAGACATATTTTACTCAGGAACATGAACACTTGGTCCAGCTGCTATTTCAATGTCATTCAATGAGGACTGGTTGAATGAAAGAGAAACATAATTAGCATCAGCTGACTAAGAAGTAGTATTAATAGTTTTATGTTCCTTAAGAGTACTACTTCTATTAGCTTGGTGTTGTATTTTATCAACTGATGAGTTATTAGACTCACTTTGCTGATAACTTGTTGAAGATCTACTGGTTCCAGAAATGGTCATGCTATCGGATCTACTAATACTGGGAGCTTGGTGTTTAGACAGTATTGGAGAACTTGGAAGAGGATTGGGTAACTCAAATAGCTGGTCTTTATCAAAATCACTTTGAGCATTTATTCTAGTTGAAACATTCTCAAAAGATGGTTTAGAATAGTTTGGAAACATTCTAAGTCAAAAATATGATCATGGCCATTCCCCCTAACACAAGGAGTGTGCTCATTAATAACAATTTGGATGATTCCTCAAATTGTTGATTTTTGATGTTATACACTCTATAAGCAATAGAGGTGGAGGAATATCCAACAAAGATAACATCATCCGACTTCTCAGCAAATTTTACCAAGTTGTCCTTTGTGTTAAGTATGGTACACCTGCTACCGAAAAACCTTAGAAAAGCCAATGAATAGTGGCCTCATGTTCTATAGCTCGTAAGGTATTTTTCCATGTGACTTGACAATAAGGACCCTATTCTGCACAGCCTCCACCCAGAATGTTAGAGGCAACTTTGAATTAGCTAACATGGTCCTAGCAGCCTCAATCAGTGTCTTGTTCCTCCTCTCAGCAACGCTGTTTTGTTGAGGAGTTCTAGGAGCACTGTATTGTCTGGTTATCCCTTTTGAGTTATAGAATGAGTCAAGAACATGATTGTTAAACTCAATCACTTGATCACTCCTAATTATCTTTACTTTATGATGACTTTGATTTTCAATTTTAAGAATAAAAGATTTTAAAGTTTTAGTAGTTTCATATTTAGTTTTTAAAAAGAATACCGATGTAAATCTTGTATAATCATCAACTATCACAAGGCGATATGATTTCCTTCTAATGCTCATTATATTTGTTGGACCAAATAAATCCATGTGCAATAAGTGTAATAGGGTGGTGATAGAGTAACGTATTTAAATTTGTGCGAGACTCTATGTTGCTTTCCTTTTAGGCAAGCTACACAGTTATCTCTACAGAAAAAATTCCTTTTTGGGCACGCCATGTACCAAGTTATTTTTAACCAATTTATTCATAGTTTTAAAATTTACATGACACATATGTTTATGCAATAAGGCAGACTCATCACCATCAGCTTTGGAAGAAAAGCATGATACTTCACCCAATAGGGAAGCAATGTTCATATCCAGCTTGTACATATCCCCTTTCCTAGGAGATCTAAGCAGCACCAATTCCTGAGGAATTGTCATCCCAGGTTTGAGGATGTTGCTCTCATGTTCTATGAAAAGCATTTGATGCTTTTGTTCATAGAATTGAGAAACACTTAGGAGATTGTGTTCAAGCTGCTTGACAAAGTTCACTTTGTCGAATCTTAACAAGCCATTGGATATACTTCCTCTGCTTGAAATGTATCCTCTTGTCTCACCCCTAAATTGAACAGGACCACCATCAAAATATTGATATTGTTAAAGCAGAGATTTGTTCCCGGACGTGTCTGGAGCATCAACTCTCCACTATCCAGACATTATTGTTCTTGTCTTATGAATGTCCCTGCACATAAGGTGAAAAGTTAGTTTTGATTGGAAACCTAAACCTGACTGGTCTTGGGTTTTTCCATTGATGATGACATAATTGAACCAAGGTGAATGGTAGAGGGTTCAGTTGATGTCTTTGAAGAGGAAGGTGTGGTTGTTGCATCTTGTCTGATCTTCTATTCCATTCCATGGTTGGTCAGTTTAGATGAGCTTGTTGAAGCTTGAGTAGCATGACTTTCTTCTGAAGCTTCTTTGTTTTTAGAAGAAGAGTTCACTACCTTCTCTTCCAAAGCAAACTTCTTCTCGGAAGGTTTTGAGGAAGCTATTTTGTTCTTTTGAGCCTTCCTTGGCTTAACTTCCAAAGCCATTTTCCCTTTGGAAGAATGAGTTTGTTCCAAAAGAAACTTAGCTTCAGAAACCAACTTTTCTTTTCTCATCACTTGAACCATGTGATAAGGTCCAAATCTGAATCCTTCCTTGGTTGTTTCCTTTTCAACACTACTTGCATAATGTGTGCTTGCTATATTATAATAACAATCTTTAGCCAAGTGGTTTGCAGACCACACATTATGCATGTATTTTAATATTTGGGGATTTTGATGGGTGAGGTTTCTTAATCTTTTTGTCTTCCTCTATAGCCTTCCCTTTTGACTTTTGATCCTTTGGTAAGATAGAAGTGCTGGTACTACACTCCTTTTCTATATCAGAAGTGCCTACCACCTAGAATCCAACTGAAATGTAAACACCCTTTTGCTTTGGCTTAATCTTTAGCTTAGATCCAACTACTTTCTTGGTAGTTCTTCTCGCTACCTTTTCCCTGTTTCTTCTAGCTTTGGTGGATAGGGGTTGATCATCACAAGTAGAAATGGGTTGATTTACCTGTTCCTTCCCTGTGGTGGTCTCCATTCTTGCATCATTCTTCAACTCAAGTGAAGATGGGTCAGAAGAAGGGACCTCTTGCTCTTTAGTACCACACCTTGGTTGTCTTATAGACTCATAAGAGTGTGGTGGAGCAATCTCAATGGGCCCAACCCTCCTTTGTTTTGATAACAATTTTTGAGTGGGAGGACGATGTAACAATGGCTTGGAAGTTTTGCTTAGAAATAACATGCTTCCTTGCTTGAGCCTAAACTATTACTAGCTTGGCTGAGCCTCGGTTAACTTGAATATTAAATCCTTAATTTGAGTTGTGCTCATGTTTTAAAGAGGAAACTGTTTTCTCTAACTCCTCAATTTTATGTTGATAGTCAGATTCAGCCCTTTGAAAATCAGCTTTTAAGATGTTTAAGGACTCAATATCGGATTTAATTTCCATGTTATAGTCCTGGTACATTTTAACCTTGGCAATATAGGCTGGAGTATAGAGATGATCATATACCTTAGAGTTGTATGTTCTAGCCATGAGAGCCTGTGAAGGGTTGAAATCTTGGACCATAAAGCTCCAATCAACTTCTTATATCACAGTAGCAGTTTCAATTGATTTTCTAACAACTTTTGGTGTGGAAGGATATGAGGAGGCATGCCTAGATCCCGGGCTTGATTTGGGAGCTTTGAATTCCCTAGCAAAATGATCCAACTCGTTACAGTTGTAACACTTGGCATTTGCTTTGTCAAACCCAAACATGCTGGTTGTTGAGTTCTAAGGGAACTGCCTTCCTGTTCTTTTAAAAAACTTCTTTGCCGTGCAGGTTAGCAGAGCCATTTGTTGGACTATGTCCATGTATTCCACCTCATCTGAGCTGAAACACTCTAGATCTTCAAAACAGAACTACAAATCAATAGAGTGTCCACTCCTTGAGGCAAAAGCACAACTGTCCTGAAAGGGACTGGGCTGAGCTTGTTGAGACCTTAGGGTCTCAGCGAATGTGATGTAAGGCCTAGAAGAGCTGGATGGCTGCTGGGAGTACGACATGTACTACTGAGGTTGAGGGGGTCTTGAGCCTTCATCAACCATGAGAGCGTTGCTTGAAGAAGGCTTGAAGATCTGCTTCCTTGATGGCCACTCTTGTTTTCCATCTCTATATGGTATCCATCAAGAATACCATATAGCTCAGTCATTAAGAGTGTGTTTAGGTTCTCTATCCTCTTGATAGAGACACAATAGAACGTCCACTCATTGGGAAGTGCACTCATGAATTTCCTTGAGAGGTCTCTCAATTTAGGAGCTATTCCCACAAACTAATGGAAGAGATAAGATCCATGTACCTGAAGTATGGCTCATGCAAGGTCTCTCCAGCAAGATGAGTAAAATTCTCATATTGCTACTTCAGAGAATCTTTCTTTGAGTAATTGGAGTTGGAGTACATAAGGGTTAAAGCATCAAACAGTCCTTTGGTTGTCGTGCAATTCTCAAACCCCACCATAATAGAGTTGGGGAATTGTTGTCATCAGGAGTATCTTTGCCTTCTTATCAATATCTATTTGCTTGAGGTCTTCTTCGGAGTAGTCCTCCACTACCTTTTCTATCATGGCACCACCACCTGCAGGTGAAGCCACCTTTGGCTTTTAGGGACCATGGGCAATGGATCTGCACATACGGCAATCTTGATATTTGATGAACCCTTATGTGTGCTCCATTGTCTAAAGTTCTTTGGGGTGATGATGGGTGCTTTGGTCATTGTCCTCATTTCACATTCAGATTTTTGATTCAAGGCCATGTTTTGAGTGTAGTGCAAGAGTGAGTAAACAAGAGGTTGATTTGGATGGTTAGATCACACAATCAAGAGCCTAAGAAGCTCTGATACCAATTGCAGGATCAGGTTTGATACTCAACACAAGTATTTTCTCTCAAACTCACTAACAAAAACTCAAGAAGTAGAGTTCTTCAAAGAGTTGATTATAATATACTAACTAACACAAACAAAAACATGAGAGAATAATTTCAAGATACTTGTATACATTATTTCTCAACACAAAGTTTCAAGCCTCTTACAAGCTTTTTACAAGAGTTACAATGAGAAACTATATATACTACAATCTATAGCCGGATATACTTTGATACCAGCTGGAATCCTCTAAGTAAAGAAGATACCACAAAGCTATAGTTTAAGGTATCTCAAATAATGTCTTATCTAATATATGGTAGTCATGACATGTCCATGACTTACCTTTTGTCACCAACTAAATTTAGTAACATGTACTAACATGTAAAGGTGAACAGTGGAATAAAGTATGGTCAACTACATGGCTTTTTGGGAAAACACCATGTAGTATCAGAGGTCTGTAGTGGAGTGTCAAAGGCCATACTTATGTCCACTAGTTAATTAGTAGCATCTCTCGAAGGTTAATTGGCTTTGGTAGAACAAGTTCATCTAAAGCCTTTTATACTTAGGAAGAGGCTGCTTCTTTTGTGGCTTGGGAACTTCTTCTTCGGAAGTCATTGTCATTGAATTCTTCTAAGTCTTGAACTTCGGAAGAGAAGACTTTGTCTTCCAAAGTTGGAGCTTTTCCTTCGGAAGTTGGTTCTGCACTTTGTCTTCGGAAGAACTCCATATCCTTTGGAAGTTCCATACTTAGCTTCGGAATTCTTTATAAGTTGTATCAAAAAATTGTCTAAGTGTTTGGTTTTGGTTGCACTAGCCTTCTTCATGATCCAACAGTGCTTTTAATCACAAAATTGAGAAACACTTAGTAAATTATGTTCAAGCGGTTTGACAAAGTGTACGTTGTCAACTTTTAACTTGTCATTGGATAAATTTCCTCTGCGAGAAATGTATCCTCCAACCTCACCTCCAAATTTAACAGGACCTCCATCAAAATGTTGAAATTGTTGAAAAAGAGATTTGTTCCCAGTCATGTGCCTGGAGCATCCACTTTCTACAACCCACACATTGTTATTCTTGTCATATGGATGTCCCTGCACATAAGGTAAAGTAAGTTAGTTTTTATTAGAAACCCAATCCTTGTTGGTCTTGGGCTTTTCCAATGATGAGGATTTTATTGAACCAAAAGGTATGGACAAGGGTTCAATAGATGTTTGTAAAGAAGAGGTTTGGGCTGCAATATCTTCTTTGATCTTCCATTCCATCCCTTGGTTGATCGGTGAAGATGAGCTTGTTGAAGCTTGAACATCATGGCATTCTTTCGAAGCTTCTCTATTTTCAAAAGTAGCCTTCACCACCTTTTTTCCACAGTAGTCTTCTTCTCAGATGGTTTCAAAGGAGCTTTCTTGTTCTCTTGAACTTTCTTAGCCTTAACCTCCGAAGCTATTTTCTCTTTAGAAGAATGAGTTTCTTCCGAAAGCAACTTTGCTTCATAAACAAGCTTTCCATTCTTCATCACTTGAACCATGTGGTAAGGTTCAAATGTGAAACCCTCGCTAACTCCTTCTTTCTTAACATTATTGCATAACGTGTGCTTTGTAGGATTGTAGTAACAATCTTCGCCATGTGGTTTTCAGACCACACATTTTGCATGCAATGTTAACCTTTTGGGATTTTGAGGACTGGTATTTCTTTTTTTTTTCTTGTCTTCATCAGCAATCTTTCCCTTTAACCTTTGATCCTTCTATCAGACATGTGTGCTGGTACTACACACTTTTCCTGAATCAAAGTTTCCAACCACCTGGAATCTAGCTGAAATGAACACACCTTTTTATTTTGGTCAATTTTCAGCTTGGACTCAGCCACTTTCTTATCAGTTTTTCTGGCTACCTTAGCCCTGTTTCTTCGGCCTTTGCTGGTAAGGGGTTGATCATCATTTGTGAGAGAGGGTTGGTCTACCTAGTTCTTCCCTATTATGGTCTCCATAGTTGCATCACTCTTTAACTCATGAGAAGGTGGGTTAGTGGATGGAACCTCTTGCTCTTCAATCACATACCTTGGTTTCGAATAGACTCATAAGAGTGTGGTGGAACAATTTCATTGATTCCCAACCCACCTTTGTTTTGATAACAAAGTTTTGAGTGAGAGGATGATGTAAGAATGGCTTGGAAGTTTTACTCAGAAATAGCATGCTTTCTGGCTTCATCCTCAGTTATGACAAGCTGGGCTTGAGCCTCAATCAATTTGGATATTAAATCTTTGATTTGAGTCTTGTCGTAGGTATGTTCATGTTTTAACAAGGATACAATTTTCTCTAACTCTTTAATTTTCTTGTGATAGTCAGATTCACCCCTTTTAAATACAGATTTTAAGACATTTAAAGAATCAATATCATATTTAATTTCCATATTGTAGTCCTCATATAACTTAACCTTACCAATACAAGCTGGAGTACAGAGTTGTTCATATACCTTGTTATCATCAGTTCTAGCCATCAATGCCTGAGCAGGAGTCACATCCTGTACATGAAGCTATAGTCAACTTCTTGAGCCGCAACAGTTGTTTCAGTTGACTTCCCGAAAGCTTTAGGTGTAGTGGAATGTGTGGAGGATTGAGAGGTCCTGGATTTGATTTAGGAGCCTTGCATTCCGTGGTAAAGTGACCAAGTTGGTTATAGTTGTAACATTTGAACTTTGTCTTGTCAAACCCAACCTTGCTATTAGTTGGGTTTTAGGAAACTGGCTCCTAGTTCTTTTAAAGAACTTCTTTGATGTGTAAGTTAACAGAGTCATCTGTTGGACAATATCCATATATTCCACATCATCTAGGCTGAAACATTCTGGATCATCAAATTAAAACTAAAAGTCACTATAATGCCCATTTCTTGAGACAAAGGCATAACTATCCAGAAAAGAACTTGGCTGAGCCTGTTAAGACCTTGGAGTCTAAGGGAATGTGATGTATGGCCCAGAAGAACAGGATGATTGCTGGGAATAAGTCAGGTATTGCTGAGGTTAGGGGATCCTGAGCCTTCAGCAACCATTAAAAAGTTGCTAGCAGGAAGGCTTGAGGGTCTGCTCATGTGGTGGCCTCTCTTGTTCTCCATCTCTACATGGTATCCATCAAGGATACCATATAGTTCCGTCATGGTGTGGGAGTTCAAGTTTGTGTCCTTTTGATAGAGACATAGTAGAACGTCCAGTCATTTGGGAGTGCACTCATGAATTTTCTTGAGACATCTCTCAATTCAAGGGAAATTCTCACAGACTAAAGGGAATAGATAAGATCCATATACCTAAAGTATTACTAGCTAAAGGTCTCACTAGCAATATAAGTGAAGTTTTCAAATTGTTGCTCTAATGAATCTTTCTTGGAGTCATTTGAGCTGGAATACATCTTGGACAATTCATCAAACAGTTCTTTAGCTAACTTGCAATGCTCAAAACCCACCATGATGGAGTTAGGTATAACAATCATCAAAACAGTCATAGTGATGCTATCAATGTCAAGCTCTTTGCGGTCTTCATCAGAGTAATCCTTTACAACTTTGTCTATTATAGCACCGTTTCCACCTGGTGCTGCAACCTTTGGTCTGTAAGGACCATTGATCATAGATTGCCACATTTTTCCATCTTGGTATCTAATGAAGCCTTCAATACGTCAGCTCCATGATCTGAAGTTTTCAAGAGTGGTGATAGGTGCTTTGGTCATCATCCCCATCTTAACTTCAGACTTTTGGTTGAGGGACATTTTGAGTATGGTGAATAAATGAGTAAAGACAAGGTTTTTTTGGTTGGTAAGATCATACAATCAAGAGCCTAAGAACTATGATACCAATAGTAGGATCGTATTGGTCACCAAACACTTGTTTTCTCTCAAACTCACTTAATCACACTCGGTTAGATGATGCAGAATCCCTCTAAGAGTTGATGATAATATACTAAGTAACTAGGAACAAAAGAAGAAAATTTTCAAGGTACTTGTATATATTACTTCTCCACTCAAAATATTACAAGACTCTACAAGCATATGATATGAGTTACAACGAAAAACTATATATTATCACCTACAACCAAATATACTTTGACGCCAACTGGAAACCTATGACTAAAGCACATAGTACATTGCTAAAGATAATGTATATTAGATAATATATTATCTAAGATATGGTAGTCATGATATGTCCATGACTTACCTTTTGTCACCAACTAAAGTTAGTAACTATACTAAATATTAAAGAATAAGCAATGGAATAAAGTATCATCAACTACATGGGAGTGGAAAAATCACCATGAAGTATCTTAGAGATTTGTAGCGGATTGTCAGAAAGACCATACTTGTGTCCACTGGTTCATAGTAGGTTCTTCCAAAGGTAAAAGGGCTTCGAAAGAACAAGTTCTTCCAAAGCCACTTATACTTCGGAAGAAGCTACTTCTTCCGACGCTTGAGGCTTTCTTCGGGTTTTCATACTTCGAAAATCATTGTCTTCATTTCTTCTAAGTGTTGAACTTTGGAAGAAGGAAGACTTTGTCTTCGGAAGTTTTCCATCGGAAGCTTCTTCAGACATAAGATTCGGAAGCTCAGCATTTGCCTTCGGAAGTTCTTCATCTGTTTTACCAAAATTGCCTAAGTGTTTTGCAGAATCACGAGGAGATGAGGTAACATACCCAGTATGTTCAGCCTCACCACCAAATGTGGTTTCTTGGCACCCTAGTTTCCCTTGCTTAGTGATGTCTCTTGCAGAGTCATCAAAAGGCTGGTTGCCATAGATTCAGTCTCAGAATCGTTACGACTATCCGTAGGGTCCATAAGGCACCTACTGTAGTGGCAGCTGAATCTGCATGAGTCCCCACCATATTAGTGGGACTCACCTCAGTAATGGTTTCTTGATGGGGGCTAGAGCTAAGAGGTATCTCTAGGCTTTGTTGATCTTGTAGAGGGTGTTGTAGATCAACATCATTGCCATGGAGAGATGTTATCTCTTCATCAGTTTTAAAAAGAAGGTCAGTGAAAGATAAGGAGGTTAAACCTACTGACCCGGACCTTGGCCAATGTCTACAGCATTGAGCCTCTGATTGGACTGTCCTTTTGGTTGCTCAGAGGAATGTAAAGGCTCACCCTAAGGGCTTTTAGATTGGGTAATGGGCTCATGGGTTTGAGACTGAAGAGACTCAAGACCCATATTGAGGTCGATAGTGAAGGAAGGTGAGACCTCAGACTGAGTGGGAGCCCATTGCTCCACTCTAGCCTTTTTAGGTTGAACAGGAAGAGCTTGTTCAATCAGAGTAAAATGAACAAGGGTTAATTTGGGGTGTCTTGTGTAGGTATAGTGATGGGGGAGAAGGTAGTGTTTGCATTATGGTTGCAGTTGCTGGTGTGGGTTCATCACCTGTGGCGTGAAAAGGGATGTCACCAGGAGTGATGTGCTGTCATACTAGAGGTGTAAAGAATTGTACCTTCCAGTGAAGTTGGTGGATACCCTTTTAAATGTCTTGAATGTTGGCCTCATGTAAGGGACAGAAAGAGTGGCTGCACACACAAGCCGACTCAGGTCCAACTCACAGTTAATGATGTGCTAAAGAAATCTGGGATACATAAAGAACGTTTCCCTCTGAAGATTTCCATGAGATTGAGCAGCACAAATCTTGAGTAGTTAAGCGCAAGCCTCTTACCATCCATGAACTAAGCCCCTGTTGGACCAAAAGAACCAATGAGCCAAGATCAGAAAACCTCTAAGTCCCACATGATATCACAACAACTGCTGAAGGCTTCATCAGTAGTTCGACAAGTGTTAAAAACTCAACAACTGAAGATCAAGTGTTGAAGACTTCAACAGCTAAAGACTAAAGTGCTAAAGTTCAAGAACACAGGTGCTGAAGCTGAAGACCAAAGTACTGAAGTACACAGCTGAAGAGTCTAATAAGTGCTGAAGATCAACACTGGTGTACAAGTCTGAAGACAAAGACTGAGACATCAGCTGAAGATATCTACTAAGTCATCAGCTGATGAAACGTCTGAAGTTCAAGTCTGAAGATCAAGTACTGAAGTTTCAGTGGTTTGTCACAACAGTTGAAGAGTACTCTTCAGTCTTTAGTGTGATATCAGTAGTTTTATGTTTTTACTTTCAGTAGTTTTTGTAAAACGACTGAAGAGCTTGTTCTTCAGTCGTTATAGTATCAGTAGTTTTATGTTTTTCAGTAGTTGTAGTAACTGATAACACTTTATTTTTGTAGAAGATGTCAGCTGTTTTGACATCTTCAGTAGTTGTGTTTCAGTTGGAATAATTCTGTTAGATGTCACTATCAAGTGACATCAGCAGACGTCACATCTCTTATATAAGAGGTGTCGACCTAATTGTAAGTGTGACATTCCGTTACCACGAAAGCGAATATTGAATGAAATATTTTGCAGAATTCTCTCTATCTATAACCGTTTTTGTTCTTCATTGAATATCTTTTTCGTTCTTGTGAATTGGCTAATTCATTGTTAGAATTCCGCTGCTATACTCTCTAATCGATCAAACGTAGATCACTAATCCTAACAAGTGGTATCAGAGCAGGTTAATCATTGATCGATCTAACATTGATCATTGAAACTGCTAATTGATATCTATGTTTGATTGAATTAGCATATTCGCAAGAACTGGTTATAGATTATTGAATTTCTGTCGCTTTCGTTCATTTATTTTGAGATCTCTCTTGGTTCAATTGGTTGTTGTGTTTTGTTCTAAATCTGTTTAGCTTAATTGAATTTGATTGAATCTGAGATGACTACTCCTTCTAATGATCCTCACAATACCGGTTCCTCAACCAAGCTCCGATGCTGGTTAGGACCGAGTATAACATATGGCACAAAGAATGCTTCATCACCTGTCTGTTAACAGTTCAGGTTGTTGGACATCTGTGGTACATGGACCACATAAGTCTATGGTGAACAATCCGGAAACCATCAAATGGTTCCGAAGAAGAAGGAACAATACTCTGATGAAGATCGGAAACTGTTTGAGATTGATGCTAAAGCCCATGGAATTCTGGCCATGGCATGCCTAATGAAATCTATTCAGGGCTTATGCATCATGAACTGCTCATGATCTCTGGAATGCCCTGAAGGAACATTCGGTGGCACAGATGAGGTCTTAGCAAACAACAGAGAAATCCTTGCCCAACAATATGAGACATTCTCTCATAGAAAGGGTGAGACACTGACTCAACAGTTTGAGCGTTTTTCCTGCTTATCTCTGAGCTGAAAATGGTGAAACAGGAATACACCAATAGCCAGATGAATAACAGGTTCCTCAGATCACTGCCTGAGAGATGGGACACAGACACTATTGTCCTACGCTCCAGTGCAAATCTGGATAGCCTATCTCTCACCCAACTTCATGGGAAACCTTACATTCGAAAGAGAGATAGAGCAGAGAGGAAACTGCCTCATCAGGAAAGCTCACTGACTTTGTACCAGGGAATACTGCCTTGGTTGGTCATGAGTCAGAATATGCTGCATCTGAAAGCAATTATGATGAGCATATTGATTTCTCTTCAAATAGTTTTGATCATGCATTTGTTGGTATTGAGAGTCATTCTGGCAGTAATAGTGACAATCTATGCTTCTTATGGATGATTTGAAAGGAATAGCTAATGATGATCTAGAAGAGATGGATATTCTGAGCCAAATGGCATTGATTAATATCAGATCTCAGAAGTTCTATAAGAGAACTGGCAGGAAATTTCCTGGACTCTCTGGCAAAACCAAAGTTGGTTTTGACAAGAGTAAGTTGAGGTGTCACAAATGCCAAAGGCTGGGACACTTTGCAAGAGAGTGTAGATCAACTGGATCTAACTCTTCTGCACCCTTTGTGACTTTTCCTAGTACTAGTCCACAAAACAGAGGGCAACATCCTGCTGGTTCTGGTCATCATTCACATCCTAGATCTCCTGCATACTTTGTTCCCCAGGGTCAAATGCATATCCTTATCCCTGCTATTATATGCCTCAACCAAATCCTGTTCAAGCTCCAATGCACAACACCAACAAGCATTGCCTGAACCACACAACCCCTTCTCAACTTCTCAACAACACAGCTTCTTCACCCCAGGAGTTGTTGACTGGAGCATTTACCAGATGACTTGTCTGGTCATGAACAACTGTTCTCAGGTGCTGGTCAACATGGTGGTGAAAGTCCCTTTGGAAATCTAGCTCTTATGGCTTTGGATTCTGCTGATACTTCATCCACTAATGCCTCTACACCAAAGGTATCACAGGTATCCTCTGAGGCAAAAGCCAAATTGTGTTCTGAAACATATAGCAGCATTTGCATCTATTAGAGAAGCAAATGTAGCTTTAATCAACAAGAACATTGAGCTAGAACAAATAATTTCCAAAAGCAAAGCTGAATTTGAGTCTGTGCTTAATGATAAGAATGATGAGATTTACAAACTTAAATGCCAAATAACTGATGATAAGGCTAGGGAAGAGATACTTCTAGAGAAGTATAAGATCTCAAAGAAACCCTTGCAGTCACCCAGGTAGAGTGTGATAGATGGGTACAATCATGCAAAGGTTTTGAAATGCTTCTTAGTAAGCAATCTGCTTCCAATGTGAAGTTTGGCATTGGTACAATCACACTGCTCCACCTACAGATTTTACTCCCAGAGCAGAGGTAGAATCTGATGGTGAGAGTAATAACCAATCCATTTCATCATGTGATCTACTTTCTGATACAGCACTATCAGAAGTAGTCAGCACCAAGCCCTCAGAACCTATCAGCTGATGTTGATGGTTCCACTGCTGACACTCACATGATCAATGAGTTGATCAACTCAGGAGTTAATTCTAAAAGTCCTGAAAGGACTAGAGAGCAGGATTTAACACCTGAAGTTCAACTCCAACTACTGCCAGTACTGAAAAGAAGAAAACTGTCAGTAGAAAGAGTTTGAAGACTACTAAAGAGGAAGTCAAGAAAGCAAACAATGCTTCCAAAGCACTGAAGAGCAAGTCTTCAGTTGCTTCACCCTCTTTAGTTGATGATCAACATAAGATGAAGAAGAAACCAGTGAAGTATGTGGTTTGTTCAATCATCTTACAGATGATTGCTGGTACAAAAGAGGTTCCAAACTCAAACATAAAGAGGAAACTAAAGAGAAAATGGTAAAAATGAAAAAACTGAGTTTGAGACCACATTTGTATCAGCAACATCAAATCCTGTAACCCTTAAGTCACAAAGAAATCCAAAAGGAAGGGGTTAAACAGGTGACAGCTGAGATTGCTCAGAAGAAGAAGTGCAACAAAGGAACTTATCAAACTCCACTGGCAATGTGTCTGATGAGCTGAAAGCTTTATCACAAAATCAGACACAGCTGGTTATGATGGTTCAACATCTATTGGGAAGAGTTAACCAATTAGATGCTCCTATGTTGAAACCACAGAAAAGGAGGTCCAAGCCAAGGATTCCTCTTCTTCACCATCTTCTTCTCTCAGGCTGTTGTTTCCTATAAACCTGTTAGTTACCATCTGTTGATGAGACCAAGCCCAAAACCAAAAAGGTTTGGGTCTCCAAAACTAACTGATTGTTTATTATTGCAGGGTTCTCAACATGCCAAAGTAGCATCTGGTATGTAGACAGTGGGGATCTATGCACATGACTGGGAACAACTCTTCTTCATGACTACTCTCAAGGAAAGAAGGGTTTGTTTCTTTTGGCAATGATGCTAGGGGTTACATCATTGGAAACGGCTTTGTCTCCAATGGAGAAATAAAGTTTGATGATGTTAATCATGTGGAAAATCTCAAGTACAATCTCTTGAGTGTCAGTCAAATGTGTGATAAAGGCCATGTTGCTCTTTTCACCAGTCAGAACTGTAGGATTCTGTCATCCAAAGTTCTGCATTTGATGATAAGGTGTTGGATGATCACACTCTCCTGAGAGCCAACAGGACAGGAAGAGTGTATGCCTTAGATCTTTCCAAGAAAATAGATCTCAAGGCATCCTTGCCTATTTTCCAAAGCCTCTTCTCAAGAATCTAAACTGTGGCACAGAAGGCTGGGTCATGTTAATTTCAAAAACATGAATCAGCTTATCCACAATAGTTTAGTTAGAGGCTTACCAATAAAGGAGTTCCCTGTGATGAACCTGCACTGCTTGTTTAAAAGAAAACAGCACAAAGTCTCATTCCCTCCTATTGAAGAGCCTAAGTCCACTGCCTGCTTGCAATTACTGCATATGGATCTATTTGGTCCTGTGAGAGAGTGAGCATGGCAAAGAAGAAATACTGTCTGGTAATTGTGGATGATTACTCCAGATTTGTATGGACTTTCTTTCTACATTCAAAGGATGAGGTTGCTCAGAAGATTATTCACTTTGTGTTGTATATTGAGAAGCAGTATTCCCTTCCAGTCAAGTGTATTAGGAGTGACAATGGAACTGAATTCAGAAACCATACACTTGATGACTTCTATCTTTCAAAGGGAATCAAAAGGCAGTTTAGCATACCAAGGACTCCAGAACAAAATGGAGTAGTGGAGAGAAAGAACAGGACCCTAATTGAAGCTGCAAGGTCCATGCTGGCTGACTCTGGTTTGCCACTGACCTTTTGGGCTGAAGCTGTTAACACAGCTTGCTATGTGCAGAATAGAGTCTTAGTAAATCAGAGGTTGATGAAGACTCCATATGAAGTTCTCCATCACTTGGCTCCTCTAATTTCATTTTTCAAAGCATTTGGGTGTCCCTGTTTTATTCTCAACACAAAGGATCAACTCCAAAAATTTGATCCTAAGGTGGATGCAGGGTATTTGTTGGTTATTCATCTACTTGCAAGGCATACAGAGTCTTCAACTGCAGAACAAAGATAGTTGAAGAACTTTGCATGTGAAGTTTAATGAATCTCCTATGGACAAGATTCCACAAAACCTGTGGAGTTGTTGATTTGGACATACTGCAATATGTTCCTTATCAACCTCCAGCTGTGCAGATCTGTGGATAAATCATCTTCTGCAGCATGTCTTCCACCTGGTGGTATTGATGATGATGATGAAATATCAATACTCACCTATTCAAGTTTAGTGACCAACTGCCTGTGTCTGCTAAATTTGATGTTCCTGTAGCTTCAGCAGTTCCATCCACAACAAATGCTGATGAGATCTCTGATTCCTCTACATCTTTTGAGTTACCATCTAATTCTTGGTTTCAAGAGTCTGCATCAACATCTGCTGCTGCTGAAGGTCCTACAAACACTTGCACAGATCTCATGTTTATCAAGAACTGAAGAATCACCCCATGTCTCAGTATTGGTGATATCAATGCTGGTGTTTCAACAAGAAGTCAATTGTCTAACTTCTGCTTCTATGCTCTCTTCATCAGTCAGCTAGAGCCAAAGAACTACCATGTTGCTTTGAGAGACAATGGATGGGTTGAAGCCATGCAGCTTGAGCTACTTCAGTTCAAGAAACAGCAAGTGTGGGAACTGGTTCCTCTTCCCCCAGGTAAGTGTGCAATAGGCACTAAATGGGTGTTTAGGAATAAAACTGATGAAAATGGGCTTATTGTTAAGAACAAGGCTAGACTGGTTGTACAGGGGTTTTCACAAGAAGAAGGTATTGACTATGATGAAACCTTTGCCCCTGTAGCCAGACTAGAGGCAATCAGATTGTTTTTAGCCTATGCTGCATTCCACAATCTTAAAGTTTTTCAAATGGATGTCAAAAGTGCATTTCTATATGGTAAAATAAAGGAAGAAGTTTATGTGTGTCAACCACCAGGTTTGAGGATAATAAACATCCTGAATGGGTGTATAAACTTGATAAGGCTCTTTATGGGTTGAAACAAGCTCCTAGAGCCTGGTATGAGACACTTTCCACTTTTCTTCTTAAGAATAATTTCACTAGAGGCTCCATTGATAAAACTTTGTTTATTAAGAAGGTGGATCGCATAAGCTACTTGTTCAGATTTATGTTGATGATATCATTTTTGCATCCTCTGATCCCCAGTTGTGTGATGATTTTACAACATTAATGAAAAAGAGGTTTGAAATGAGTGCAATGGGAGAATTACAGTTCTTTCTAGGCTTGCAAATTAAACAAAAGGCTGATGGAACCTTTATTCATCAGTCAAAATATAAAAAGATCTTTTGAATAAGTTTGATTTACAAAACTGTAAGCCCTGTTCTACTCCCATGTGCAACACCACACAACTGGATGCTGATCAGAAAGGTAAAGCTGTTGAAAACACTTTACAGATGTATGATTGGGTCCTTGATGTATTTAACAGCTTCTAGACCAGATATTATGTTTGCTACATGTGTTTGTGCTAGATTTCAGGCTGCTCCTAAAGAGTCTCATTTGATTGCAGTCAAAAGAATCTTTAGATATTTGCAAGGTACACAATCTCTGGGTTTATGGTATTCCACTGGACACTCTTGCAAATTAGTTGCTTTTTCAGATAGTGACTATGCAGGGTGCAAGTTAACTAGAAAGTCAACTTCTGGTGTTGTCAATTCCTAGGCAACTGTTTGATTTCTTGGCAGAGTAAGAAACAAACATCTGTTGCTACATCAACTGCTGAGGCTGAGTACATTGCTGCTGCAAGTTGCACTCTCAGGTACTCTGGCTTCAGAACCAACTTCTGGATTATGGCATTACAGAGACTAAGACTCCATTATTAATGGATAGTGCTTCAGCTTGTGTATTGTCAAAATCCAGTCCAGCACTCTAGGACCAAACATATAGAGATCAGACATCACTTTATTCGGGATTGTTTTGAAAAAGGTCTGATTGATCCTAAGTTTGTGCCTAGTGCTGATGAGCTTGCAGATATTTTTACTAAGCCTTTGGATAGTTCTACTTTCCAAAACCTTGTGTTAAGGCTTGGTATGCTGCAGCTAGAATAAGTGACAACTACTGATGATTTCAGTAAAAAGTACTGGTGATCATTGGTAACCATGTCACATATAAGTACTGATGAGTCCTTTCCCTTCAGTAGTTTTTATAACTACTGACGGCTAAATGCCTCACAAGTACTGAAGTACTTTATCTGTTCTAAACTACTGATGTAGTTACAACTACTGATGTAGTTACAACTACTGATGTAGTTACACTACTGATGTAGTTACGACTACTGAATCAGTACACAGATAAGTACTGACGTCATGAACACCTGAAAAGCAGAAGTCTGATGAGTAAGTGTTGAGGACAGTATGAAACAGCTGAAAGGCTATGAATTGACGAAAACTACTGAAGAGAACTTCTCTTCAGTTGTTTCTACAACTGCTGTTTCATTCTAAACAACTGAAGCAAAACCATGTCTTCAGTAGTTTTATAACTACTGATGACTAACACCAAGTTTTCAGTTGTTTACAACAACTGATGACAAAACCACTGTCTTCAGTAGTTTCACAACTACTGATGACAACACCAAGTCCTCAGTTTTTCATCATCTGAAGTCAAAACCATGGTCTTCAGTAGTTTTCTAACTGCTGATGCCTAAAACCACGACTTCAGCTGTTTCAACGTCTGAAAGGGTAATACCATGTCAACAGTCGGTTTAAAACTACTGATGACTAACACCAAATCCTTCAGTCATTTTCTCACCCCTACCCTATAAATACCTGCCTTCTTCTCTAATGTTTCATTAGCCGTTATTTTCTGAACTTCTCTCTCTCAAACATGGCGACCATGAGTCTGAAACCACGACAAACTGTGTTGCTTACCTTACAAGTTGGCTTTCTGGAACAATACATTGACTTAATGGTGGATTCCCCTATCGCACAACCTTTCTCTTGAATCCACCATCTACCCTGAATCCCTCAGTCAATTCTGGTCAAATGCTCTTGTTCATACTGATGAGTCTACCGCCAGATCTCTGTTCGGTCCCTTATCAACCAGAAACCAGTGGTCGTTACAGCCGACTCATTCGTCAGGCATTACACTTACACGACTCCACCGCTGTGACTGCATACCCAAGGGCATAACGATATGTCATTTATCAATCATGGGTATGAAGGTGATCTTCGGGCTACAACCGTTCTAAAGAAACATTCCATGACGCTGAGAAAGTCATTTTTCACATGGTAAATGTCTGCTTAGCCTCCAAGACATCTCTTGGGATCAAATGTCATCTCAATGGCAAAGGTATTGTATTCTATTCTAGAACACAACCGCTAATTTTTCTGAATTGTGTTTCTAGAAATAAAGAACTTGGCTCAGAAACCTATGGCAAACCGATGGCCATTATATCCCAGGTTTCTGATGGCCATTATTTTAGATGAATTAAATCTGATGGCCTTGTTGGCCTTGGAGTCCCTGCACCAGCTGTTTTGGCTGAGGTATACTCCAGGCACAACTCAGACCTTACACTCAAAGAAGCTGCCGAATGCTAAAACCCAAGCACAGGGAACCCACAGCTTCCTCCATCAGACCCAAAGTCCCCACTAAACCAAAACCAACCACCCCAAACCTATTCAGGGAGATGAGTCCCCTGAAGATGCTCCTGCACCACCAACACAGGATATACTTGCTGGCTTAAACCCCCCAGCAGTATCAGAGACTCTACCAGCCATAGCCGCTCAGGATTCCTCTCAAAAGGAGCCTGCAGCCACCACACAAGGGGTACCCACACATCTGGGATCTTCCTCACTTGAGGAGATTGCCATTGAAGAGCACCATCCTCCCCAGTGCACACTGCTTCTACCCCTCTCCCCATGCAACCGCCCCCCAAAGTCCAACCATAATTATTGCAAACGTGCTGACTCAGTTGCATGCCTCTCCTCCTCCCCAAAAACCACCAACAAAGGGAGAACCACAGACATTGAGGAAGAGGATCACCATGTTTCTGACAACCCACAGCACCGGGGTTTACAACTTCTATCTCCTGGTGTAGATAGGGAGATTAGAATATCTAGTGAGGCTGCCACTTCTTCTGCATCAGCACATGATCAGAATGAGGCTGGTAACATTGCTAAGACCTCACTAGAGGCAACAGCTGATGAAGGACATAGTCCTAAGGCTGGAAGTCCCCAGTTCCAAGAAAAAGGGGCACATGCTACAACTGGTCTACACCCAGTGCATGTACATCCTGCTACAGCAGGAGGTCAGGTGATTCAGCTTCTGCTGATGATGACCTGGGCTTTTTCTATGACGTTCTAGCCCACAACACCATCCTGGAGGCTGAGGTAAGCAGACTACAAGAACTGCTTGCCAAGAAGTCTCAGGATGAAAGTCCATCTGCCCCCACCAACCCACAGATGGCACCTTCATTTGAAGGTTCCCCAAACACTTTACCCTCTCACATCACTGAGCCTCTAGCTTCTCCTTTTGGCACTATCTCTCCGGGACAGAACCCCCCAGAGCAGATGGTTGCTGTATTCCAACAATCCCTACCTCTCATCACTCCCTCATTAATGACATTGTTTATAAAGCCATTGATGAGAGGATCTCCTCAAGTCTACAACCACTCATTGATGATGCTGTGCAAAACAAACTTTCTGCGGTACAAACCCCTGCCACCAATGCATCCAAAATGGGGGAGAGTACTGCAATGAAAGAAAAGAAGAGAAAAAGAACTGAGGATGAGAAGGCACAAGAGAAAACCCAGGAGTTAGAAAAAGAAAAGCAACAACAACTGATCACTTACAAAAGAAAGAAAAGTGCTGGTGATCAAACTAATGCTGAAGAAAAATCCTTGGAAGAGCTGGTAAAAGATGCAGATGACACACACAGCCGATCCATGGACAAAATCATTGAGCAACTCTTCAAGCAAGGCTCTGATACAGCCACATTAGACAATGAGATCAGGAAGTTGGAAGTCGAGGAAATTCAAACCAGATGGGCTGGATATGATGTGCTGGAGAAAAAGAGAGATTGGAGATCATGATTCGATTCATTGCCAAATACTTAGGAAGATCTTTGACGGAGATTCGTCATGGACCAGAGACAGTATTCTGGCTATAGCCACCAGAATCTGTTTGTCTGAGCAATTTCATAAGGCATTATCATTGAAGCACTTGATGAGGCTGGGGCTGGAAAAAGGTTTGAAATGGCAAGACTTACAAAGGCCAAACTCACAACCAAAATGCTTGAACAATCTTCCCTATCACCCACTCAAAAACAACCTATCCCTCAAATCTCCAAACCAATCTCAAACCAACAAATCCAAACATCCTCATCTTCAAAACCAATTCCTTTACCAACCTAACCATCATCCAGTGATGCACCTAGAAGGAGGAGAAGGGTGCTGAGGATAGAAGAAGATGAAGAAGAAGAGGATGAAGATGATAGTCTGCCACTCTCTGCTGTTCTAAGGCTACCAGAACCCAGGAGTCAACCCATGATCACACTGACTCTCAAAGGGAAACGGTTAGAGTCAAAATAGAAGATGAAGAACAGCAGAAGCAGCACGATGAGCAACTACTGAAGATGGTTGACAAGGAATTTCCTCAGTCATCATCTATACAAGCCATGAAAGGGCATGCTCAGAGGCTGTACACTCTCAGACACACATTTCAGTATCAGAAGGAGAGAGTGAAGAGTATGGCCAAACCCCAAGGTGAGTTCTAGAATCCACAAAAGATCCATTCCACACAGATACAATGGCCAGGTTAGAAAAACAATAGACTCTACAATCATGTTGGCCATTGTAGTCTCACCATGGGAAATATCGATGAATTCAAGAAGGCTCATCAATCAAAAATGACCCCTCAAGCCTTACTGGAAAAAAGATGATCAAAAAGGGTTATTATATAAAAAGCATGAAGACATCAAGAAGAATGACTCCAGTTACTCCTTGAAGGGACTCATCCTGATGAATTTGTTTATAGGGAGGTAACTATTGTGGAGTTGAAAAATGGCAGGACTGTGAAGTACTTATTTGAGTACTATGGTCCAGAGTTCTTCTTTGAAGGAGGAGTAGAAGAACTCTCCAAGGAGGAACAGGTTGTTCTCCTTGAAGCCTATGTTCGAGAGTCGTACAGACTCATAATGGGGAAGTAGATCTCATGAATGGGATAACAACTCTGTGTCCAGTCCCCAAAACAGAGTTCCCATTCATACCTTGCCAAACAAATCTCTGAGATCTCTTCCCAGGCCAGTGCTTATATGGGTCATCTCTCTACGATCAAGAAGGAAAAAGACCAACCATTTTGCCAACAATAAGTGGGAAAATAAATCAATTAGAGGTTTTGGCTGCATTGGTTCAGGGGGAGTTTGTTGGACCAAAAGAACCAATGAGCACAGATCAGAAAACCTCTAAGTCCCACATGATATCACAACAACTGCTGAAGGCTTCATCAGCACGTTCGACAAGTGTTGAAAACTCCAACAGCTGAAGATCAAGTGTTGAAGACTTCAACAACTGAAGACTAAAGTGCTAAAGTTGAGAACACAAGTGCTGAAGCTGAAGACCAAAGTACTGAAGTACAACAGCTGAAGAGTCTAGAAGTGCTGAAGATCAACAACTGGTGTACAAAGTCTGAAGACAAAGACTGAAGACATCAGCTGATGATATCTACTGAGTCATCAGAGATGAAACGTCTGAAGTTCAAGTCTGAAGATCAAGTACTGAAGTTTTAGTGGTTTGTCACAACAGCTGAAGAGACTTCTTCAGTAGTTGTGATATCAGTAGTTTTATGTTTTTACTTTCAGTAGTTTTGTAAAACGACTGAAGAGTTGTTCTTCAGTCGTTATAGTATCAGTAGTTTTATGTTTTTCAGTAGTTGTAGTACTGATAACACTTAGAATTTTGTTGAAGATGTCAGCTGTTTTGACATCTTCAGTAGTTTGTGTTTCAGTTGGAATAATTCTGTTAGATGTCACTATCAAGTGACATCAGCAGATGTCACATCTCTTATATAAGAGGTGTCGACCTAATTGTAAGTGTGACATTCCGTTACCACGAAAGCGAATATTGAATGAAATATATTTGCAGAATTCTCTCTATCTATAACCGTTTTTGTTCTTCATTGAATAATTTTCGTTCTTGTGATTGGCTAATTCTTGTTAGAATTTCGCTGCTATACTCTCTAATCGATCAAACGTAGATCACTGATCCTAACACACCCTAGTTCATATGGGATTTGATCCCTTCCCCCAGATTTGTTTAACAAGCAATGAAGGACAATGTGCAGGAGGAACTTCTAGTTGTAGGAGAAGTTGAATTTGTAGACAGTCGACCTGCTCACGTCCCCACATATTCCATGAGAATGTATGTGTTGTCTAAATCTGTTTTGGGGAACTTAGTAAGGACACCTTCATCATGAAGCTCCAGATGCTCCCTGATGAGTTGTTCAGAGATGACCAACTCTTGGCCATAAATGCAGGATCGTATTAAACGAACCCCATTTAGGGTTTCGACCTAATTGTTCCCTAGAATTCAGTCATGTGAGGTAAACTGCGGGATTAACAGTCAAGGCTGTGTAGTAGGATGATTGAGGAGGAAGGAGATGAGTTCAGAGAAATCCGCATCTCTGAAGAGTCAAGAAGTGCGACTTGGTTGCGTTGAGGATTTAGGGCCATTGGGAAAGTGTGAAGGTAAAGGAGTTTGAGCTTGGGTGAATTTTGAAGCAAGGAAACTTTTAGGGCTGTAAAATTTGTGGTAAGAAGATGAGAGTGAATAGTCGGGATTATTTAAAGAGGGTGGAATGGTGGTAAAGTGTTAGGATAAGGTGAAATGATGGTTGGTGGATGAAGTGACAGGGGGCGGAAAGGTTAATTCAGTTAAATAATCCGACATCATTAACAAAATCTTTCTTTTATAGTGTGGGGCCCAAGGGATTTCCGTTACACAGTAAAATATCTCTTCCGAATATAAAACATTTCCCAAGGTAATTTGTCTTCTGAAGGAAATTCCTACTTTCGAAGGTAAACATGTTACTACAGAGAGTAGAGATTGCTTTCGAAGGGAGAAATTTTGTAAGCTTCAAAAAGTAGATCTGATATGAAATCAATAGCTTCTTCCGAGACTACCAAACTCTTCCGAGAAGAAAATTATCCTTGGAGAAATTTTGCTTCGGAAGATATGAAGATAACTTCCGGGGTTAATTTCTCTTCGGAAGAAATTTATACTTAGAAACTTTCAGAGAGATCTTTTGTAAAAGGTTTAATTTTTATTGACATAAGATTTTACACATTAAAAGGTTTTCAAAAGAGGTAATCTAATCAATGTTTATCATCCCAATAGCTGTTATAAGATACTAAATCTTTGTTCATCAAAAGCCTTGGTGAACAGATCAACATACTGTTCATTTGAATCAACTTTGATTAGTTTAATTAGATTCTTCTCATAATATCTCTAATGAAATGGTACCTGATATCAATGTGCTTTGTCTTGGAGTGCTTTACTAGATTTCCAGTGATGAAGATAACACTGTTGTTGTCAATATGGATAGGAGTGCTCAAAAGGTTGAATCCATAGTCTAACATCTGATTTTGAATCCACTGAGACACAACTAACAGTAGCAAGGTATTCAGCTTCAGCAGTTGATGTAGAGACACAAGATTGTTTCTTGCATTGCCATGAGATGATCCTCCACCAAGAAATTGATATCCTCCTGATGTTGTTTCTTGACAGCAGCTAGGTAAGACAACCTTTGGAGCTGCCTGATATCTTGCATAGATGCAAGTTGAAAAATATAATACCAGGTCTACTGGCTGTGAGATACATCAGAGAACCAATAATCACCCTATACTGATGTTGATCAGTATCCTCCCTCTCATGATCAAGACAAAGATTATGGTTTTTGGGTATGGGTGTCTTGGCTTGCTTGCAATCTTTCATCTCAAATCTTTCTAAGATGTCATTGACATACTTAGATTGATTAATGGAAAACCCTTCCTTCAGTTGCTTCACCTAAATTCCAAAGAAAAATCCATTTTTCCCATGGAACTCATCTCATACTTTTTCTTCATAATGCTTTCAAAGTCCTACACATTTGGTCATTTGAAGAACCAAATATGATGTCATCAACATAGACTTGAACAGCAAAATGTCCTTACGAGACTTCCTTATATAAAGTCTTGTCAACGGTTCCTCTGGTGTAGCATTCTTAAGGAGAAACTAAGACAGAGTCTCATACCACAACCTTGGTGCTTGATGCAGCCCATATAGAGCTTTATCCAATTTGCACACATATTGAGGATGTTATGGGTCTTCAAATCCTAGAGGCTGGCACACATACACTTCCTTATCTATATCCCCATATAGAAAGGCACACTTGACATCAAGCTGGTAGACATAAAGTTCTTGGAAGCAGCATAAGCAAGGAAGATCTAACTGCCACAAGTCTTGCAACAGGTGCAAAGACATCAGTATAATCAATTCTTCCTCTTGAGTGTATCCTTAAACTACCAGTCTTGCCTTGTTCTTGATGATCAAGCCTCTGTCATCTTTTTGGTTCCTGAAAACCCATTTAGTGCTTATTGGTACTTGACCAAATGGTAACGGACATAGGTTCCAAACCTCTGTCTTTTGAATTGAAGCAGCTCCTCTTGCATCGATTCAACCCATCTACTATCTTTCAAGGCATCTTCCACCTTCTTGGGTTCCATTTGGGATAAAAAGGATGAGTACAAGCAGACATCCCATGAGGAGTCTGCCTTCTTGTTCTCACACCTTTAAAGACATCCCCAATGATGTTCTCAACTGGGGAGTGTTGTGAATCCTTAAGCGAGGAATCACTTCCAGTTGCAAAGGTAAGTCCAGATTAGACATATTTTGCTCAGGAACTGGAACACTTTGTCCAACTGTTTTTTCAAGTTCATTCAATGAGTACATTTGAATGAAAGAGAAACATCATCAATTGTTAGTTGGGAAGTAGCATTAAGAGTCACATGTTCTTTCAAAATGCTACCTCCCTCAGCTTGGTGTGATGTTGGATAACCTGATGAGTTTTGAGGATCAGCAGGTGATTCACTGGGTGTAGCTTCATTATTCTTGATATGGTTATACTTTCCGATCTGTGAATAGTGGGAGATTGATTTGTTGCATCTCTTGGAGAACTTGGAAGTGGTTTGGGTAGCTCAAATAGTTGATTAGCATCAGCATCATTTTGAGCACCTATTCCAACTGAAACATTCTCACAAGAAGGTTTAGAATAGTTTGGAAACAATTCTAAATCAAAGATATGATCAGGGCCATTCCCCCTAACACAAGGAGTGTGCTTATTAACAACTATATTGGATGACTCCTCAAATTGTTGATTCTTAATCTTGTATACTCTGTTAGCTTTGGAGCTAGAAGAGTATCCAATAAAGATAGCATCATCCGACTTTTTAGCAAATTTAGCTAAATTGTCCTTTGTGTTAAGTATGGTACACCTGCTGCCAAAGGACCTTAGAAAGCCAATGAACGGTGGCCTCTTGTTCCATAGCTCATAAGGGCTTTTCCATGTGGCTTAACTACAAGAACTCTGTTATGCACATAGCATGCAGTGCTGACTGCCTCTACCCAGAATGTTAGAGGTAGTTTGGAATCAGCTAACATAGTTCGAGCAGCCTCAATAAGTATCCTGTTCCTCCTCTCAGCAACACCATTTTGTTGAGGAGTTCTGGGAGCACTATATTGTCTGCCAATCCCTTTTGAGTTACAGAATGAGTCAAGAACGAAGTTCTTAAACTCAGTCCCTTGATCACTTGTAATAATCTTAACCTTGTGATCAATTTGATTTTCTATTTTAAGAATAAAAGATTTTAATGATTCAGCAGTTTCATCTTTAGTTCTTAAAAAGAATACCCATGTAAATCTTGTAAAATCATCAAAATCACAAGGCAGTATGATTCCCTTCCAATCTCATTATACTTGTGGGACCAAAAAGTTCCATGAATAAGTGTAATAGAGTAGTGATGGAGTTAACACTTTTGATTTATGAGAGCCTTGTGTTGCTTCCCTTTCAGGCATGCAACACAGTTGTCTTTGCAGAAAAATTCCTTTTAGGCAAACCATGTACCAAGTTATTTTTAGCTAATTTATTTATTGTCTTAAATTTACATGACACATACGTTTATGCCAAAGTGTTGACTCATCACTATCAGCTTTGGAAAGAAAGCATGATACTTCACCCATAGGGAAGCATTGTTCATATCAGCTTGTACATATCCCCTTTCTTGGGAGATCTAAGAAGCACCAATTCTAGAGGAATTGTCATCCCTAGTTTGAGGATAATGCACTCATGCTCTATGAAAAGCATCTAGTGCTTTTGATCACAAAACTGAGAAACACTTAACAGATTGTGTTCAAGCTGTTTACAAAGTTAACTTTGTCAATTTTTAACATACATTTGATATACTCCCTCTACCAGAAACATATCCTCCAGCCTCACCTCCAAATTGGATAGAACCTCCATCATAGTGTTGGAAACTGTTGAGGAGAGAGATGTTCCCTGTTATGTGCCTGGAGCATCCACTGTCTACAATCCAGACATGGGTTTCTTGTCATATGGATGTCTCTACACATAAGATGAGATTATTAGTTTCCATTGGAGACCCACAGCCTTGTTGGTCTTGGGATCCTCCAAAGATAGTGACATAATTGAACCAAAAGTTAAGCATGGGGGTTCAATGGATGTCTTTGAAGAAGAGGTTTGTGCTGCAGCATCTTCTTGATCTTTCAATCCATCCTTTGCTTGATCGTGAAGATGTACTTGTAGAAGCTTTGGCAGCATGGCATTCTCCGAAGCTTCTTTACTTTCAGAAGAAGCTTTCATCACCTTTTCTTCTCAAGCAGTCTTCTTTTGGATGGTTTCAAGTGAATTTTCTTTTTTTTCAGAATTTTAACTACTTTTGCTTCCGAAGCCATTTTCCCTTCGGAAGAAGGAGTTTCTTCTAAAGACAACCTGGCTTCAAAAACTAGTTTTCCCTTTTTCATCACTTGGACCATATGATAAGGTCCAAATGAGAAACCATCCTGACTCCTTCTTTTCTGACATTATTTGCATATATGTGCTAGCAGATTGTAGTAACAATCTTTAGTCATGTGGCTTTGCAAACCACACATTTTGTATGTAATGTTAGTCTTTTGAGAGCTTGTAGGTTACTGTTTCTTAGTCATTCTCTCTTTATCAGTAAACTTTTCCTTCAACTTCTGATCCTTTGGTGGGATAGGAATTCTGATACTACAATTCTTTCCTGAATCAGAAGTACCTATCACTTGGAATCTAGCTGAGATAAAGACACCCTTTTGTTTTGGGTCAATCATTAGCTTAGACTCAGCCACTTTTTTAGGAGTTCTTTGGAAGCTTTAGCTCTGCTTCTTTGGCTTTGGGTGGTAGGGTTTGATCTTCATTGGGAGAGGTGGGTGGATTTACCTGTTCCTTCCCTATGGTGGCCACTATTGTTGCACCATTCTTTAACTCAGGTGAAGAAGGGTCAGCAGATGGGACCTCTTGCTCTTCAGTACCACATCTAGGTTGTCTTATTGACTCATAATGTAACACCCGGTTACTTTTAAAAGTCAAGATATGAAGAATAAAAGCAAGAAAGGCAATAAGGTCCACGTGGAGGGACTAAAAATGTAAAAAGGACAAAAATCTTTGGAAAGTTGGTGTAAAGATGGGCATGGCCACCCATCCTCACTTCACATCAACAACTTCTTCGGCTTTAGAGAGAGAAAGACAAGAGGAGAGCAGAGACTCTCGGCTTGTAGAAGAAGAAGAAGAAGTGAACAAATTCAAGGTAAGAATTCGTGGTTTTTAAATGTTTATGATGGGTTTTATCCCGGTTATGTGTTTCTATGATTATGGGTTGTGTTTGTGCTCGTGTGTGTGTGTGTTTTTGGATTTCGTTTCTAGGTGTTTTGAACTCTTCGCAAGCGGGTTAAAAGGAAGATACCCAATTTGCACAAGGTGAGTTCTAGACCCCGGTTTTTACATGTTTTAAACTATCTTTGGGGCTGGAAACGTATTAAAATGATTTTACAAAGTTATATGTGAATACCCGTATGTATTGTGTATGTTGGAAGTTGGTTCTTGGATGTTTATAGGTTATTCATGTTTAGAATAGCCACATTATGCTTAAAACCTATGGGTTTGATGATTAGGATTGAAAATATCCTTGAAACATGTTTTACAGTAGCTCATGCACCCAAAATTTGCCTTAGAAATGTTTAAGTTCAGCCCATGCGCCTGAACAGTGGCCCATGCGCCTAGAAATGTTAGTCGAATGACTAAGGGTAGGGCCATGCTCCCCAATAGTGCCCATGCGCCCAAGTGGCCCATGCCCTAAGTGTTCATGCATCTGAATAGTATCCATGCGCCTAGATTGAGCTAGAATTTACTAAAAGTTCACATGTCCAGGAGTCCCCATGTGCCTGAACAGTACCCATGTGCCTGAAAGTGGCCCATGCACCTAAGTGTTCCCCATGCGCCTGAATAGTGTCCATGCGCCTGCATAGTGCCCATGCGCCTAGGACTTAGAATGTTTTTCTGATTTTTGGGGAAAATGAGTAAAGTAGGCTTTAACTTGGGAAATTCGGCGGGGACTATAAGTTGACTTTTGGGGGTCATAGATAGTATGATGAGCATGTTATGGATGATGATGATGATGATGTTGCATGACTATGCATGATGTATGTTATATATGTATGATGCCCTGTGATGATGTATGAATGGTATGTTATGTTATGTTCCTATGATGATAAATGTTTATCTTTCCATGGCTTTACGTGTTATGTTAATGAATGAACCGAAAGTATTATGTAATGTAAAGTGAAAGATAATGAAAGAGAACATGATGAATGAATGCATGCATTAACGAATGAATGAACGTAAAAAGTCTTGCAAGCAAATGTATGGAGGTCCACACCCAATGAAAGGTGTTAGCTCAACTGTGTGTGGGTTAGCTACCCCAGAAGGATGCACACTGGGGTCCAATCCTTGTGATTGACCATATGTATGGGATCCTTGCCGCTTGCCCCAGGTACTGGAGTTAGCTTCATGCACAATGTTTGGGGTCTATGATAGACCTCAGGTCCAGTAACCAGCTTCATGCACAATGTTCGGGGTATAGCATATGGCATTGATCCAGAATGAAAAGAAAAGATGAATGGGGAATGTACTTACCCTAGGTACTAGAGTCAGCTTCGTGCACAATATTCGGGGTCTATGAAAGACCTCAGGCCCAGTAACCAGCTCTGTGCACAATGTTCGGGGTAATGTACATGTCACAAGATGTAACGAATGAACGAAGGTTAACGAATGTAATGGAAGATAATAATGATATTATATGCATGTACGTATGATGTATGACCACGAACGAATGAAACGTATTGTATGGACTCTGTAAAGAAATAAATAACGATTTATGTATGTTTTATTATAAAACTAGAACTCACTCAGCGACACTGACTTTTATACGTTTTCAGTTGGCAGGTAAATGTTGCTAAGGATGGCACTAGGCGGCTACTCAGCTCTTTTGGATGGCATCCATTTAATTAAGGCTTTTGTGATGTAATACAACAATGTAATTTTGTAACCGACAAACGATGCATTATTTTGCAAAAGTATTTAGAATGAAATGAAATGCCATTTGCTTTATGTTTTCTGCTGCAATGTTTTGATGAATAAATGTAAATTATATGTTTTACGTGCGATCAATCACCAGCTATAAGCGTTCCGGGAACGGGGCCTTACACATAAGAATGTGGTGGAGCAATTTCATTAGTTCCCAACCCTCCTTTATTCTGATAACAGATTTTGGAGTGGGAGGATGATACAATTATAGCTTGAAAGTTTTGCTCAGAAATAGCATACTTCCTGGGTTGAGCCTCAGCGGTGACAAGCTGGGCTTGAGCCTCAGACAATTTGGATATTAAATCCTTTATTTGAGTCTTGTAATTGGTGTGTTCATGTTTTAATAAGGAAACAGTTTTCTCTAACTCTTCAATTTTCTTTAGGTAGTCAGATTCTGCCCTTTTAAAATCAGATTTCAAAACATATGAAGACTCAATATCGGATTTAATTTCCTTATTGTAGTCCTCATATAATTTAACCTTTGCTATATAGGAAAGAGTACAGAGATGTTCATATTCCTGGTTATCATCTGTTACTGCCATGAGAGCTTGAGTAGGAGTCACATCCTGAACCATAAAGCTCTAGTCAACTTCTTGAGCCATTGCAGTTGTTTCAGTTGACTTTCCAGTGGGCTTTGATGAAAAGGGATGTGTGGAGCCCTGTGGGGTTCCCGGGTTTGATTTGGGAGCCTTGCATTCCCTAGCAAAGTGACCAAGTTGGTTACAATTGTAACATTTGGCCTTGGTCTTCTCAAACCCAAACTTGCTGGCAATGGGTTTTGAGGGAATTGCCTTCCAATTCTCTTAAAGAACTTCTTCGCTCTGTAGGTTAAAAGAGCCATCTGTTGGACAATGTCCACATACTCTACATCGTCTAGACTGAAACACTATAGATCATCAAAACAGTATTGAAAACCATCAGAGTGCGCACTTCTTGAGAGAAAGGCACAATTATCTTGAAAGGATTTATGCTGAGCCTGTTGAGACATTGGAGTCTCTAGGAAAGTGATGTGAGGTCCAGAAGAGCAGGATGGATGTTGGTTGTATGTCAGGTATTACTGAGGTCGTGGGGGAACTGAGCCTTCAGCAACCATTAAAGCATTATTAGTAGGAAGATTCAGAGGTCTGCTTGTTTGGTGTCCTGTTAGGATCAGTGATCTATGTTTGATTGATTGACGAGTATTGCAGCGGAATTCAAACAATGAATTAGTCGATTCACAAGAACAAAACGATATTCAATAAAGAACAAAGACGGTTATAGAGAGAGAATATCTGCAAATATATTTCATTCAATATTCGCTTTCGTGGTAACAGAATGTCACACTTATGATTAGGTTGACACCTCTTATATAAGAGATGTGACGTCTGCTGATGTCACTTGATAGTGACATCTATCAGATTTATTTCAACTGAAACACAACTACTGAAGATGTCAAAACAGCTGACATCTTCTTACAAAATTTGCTAAGTGTTATAAGTTGTTACAACTACTGAGAAATATAAAACTACTGAAACTACAACGACTGAAGAACAAGCTCTTCAGTCGTTTTACAAAACTACTGAAACTAGAAATATAAAACTACTGATATCACAACTACTGAAGAAGTACTCTTCAGCAGTTGTGACAAACTACTGAGGCTTCAGTACTTGATCTTCAGACTTTGACTTTCAGATGTTTCATCAGCTGATGACTTCAGTAGATATCATCAGCTGATGTCTTCAGTCTTTGTCTTCAGACTTTGTACATCAGTTGTTGATCTTCAGCACTTGTAAACTCTTCAGCTGTTGTCTTCAGTACTTTGGTCTTTCAGCTTCAGCACTTGTATTCTCAGCTGTTCAGCTTCAGTACTTGTGTTCTTCAGCTGTTCAGCTTCAGTACTTGTGTTCTTCAGCTGTTGTACTCAGCACTTTAGTTCTTCAGCTGTTGAAGTCTTCAGCACTTGATCTTAGCTGTTGAAGTCTTCAGCACTTGTCAAACTGCTGATGAAGCTTTCAGCAGTTGTTGTGATACCATGTGGGACTTAGAGGTTTTCTGATCTTGGCTCATTGGTTCTTTTGGTCCAACAACTCCCCCTGAACCAATGCAGCCAAAACCTCTAAATTATTTATTATCCCACTTATTGTTGGCAAAAAGTTGGTCTTTTTCCTTCTTGATCAGTAGAGAAGATGACCCATGTAAGCTCCGGCCTGGGAAGAAATCTCAGATATTTGTTTGGCAAAGTATGAATGGGAACTCTGTTTTGGGGAACTAGACACAGAGTTGTTATCCCATTCATGAGATTTACTTCCCCATAATGAGTCTGTATGACTCTCGAACATAGGCCTCAAGGAGAACAACTTGTTCCTCCTTGGAGAGTTCTTCTACTCCTCCTTCGAAGAAGAACTCTGGACCATAGTACTCAGATAAATACTTCATGTCCTGCCATTTTTCAGCTCCACTGTAGTTACCTCCCTATAGACAAATTCATCAGGATGGGTGCCTTCAAGGAGTAACTGGAGCTCATTCTTCTTGATGTCTTCAAGCTTTTTATATAACAACCCCTTTTTGATCATCTTGTTTTCTAGTAAGGCTTGAGGGGTCATCTTTGCTTGATGAGCTTTCTTGAATTCATCAATTACTTCCCAGGTGAGACTACAATGGCCAACATGATGGTAGAATCTATTGTTTTTCTAACCTGGCCATTGTATCTATGTGGAATAGTTCTTTTATGGATTCTAGAACTCACCCTGGGGTCTGGCCATACTCTCACTCTCTCCTTCTGATACTGAAAAGTGTGCCTGAGAGTGTACAGCCTCTAGCATGCCCTTTCATGGCTTGTATAGATGATGACTGAGGAAATCCTTGTCAACCATCTTCAGTAGTTGCTCATCGTGCTGTTTCTGCTGTTTTCATCTTCTATCTTGACTCTGACCATTTCCCTTTGAGAGTCAGGTGTGATCATGGGTTGACTTCTGGTTTTGGTAGCTTTAGAACAGCAGAGAGTGGCAGACTATCATCTTCATCCTCTTCTTCTTCTTCTTCTTCTTCCTCACAGCACCTTCTCCTCCTTCTAGGTGCATCACTGGATGATGGTTGGGTTGGTAAAGGAATTGGTTTTTGAGAATGAGGATGTTTGGATTTTGGCTTAGAGATTGGTTTGGAGATTTGAGGGGTAGGCTGTGTTTGAGTGGGTGGAAGGGAAGGTTGATCCAGCATCTTTGTAGTAAGTTTGGCCTTTGTAAGTTTTGCCATTTCCAACCTTTTACCAGCCCCAGCCTCATCAAGGGCTTCAATAATAATCCCCTTGTGGAATTGCTCAGACAGACAGATTCTGGTGGCTATAGCCAGAATACTGTCCCTGGTCCACGCGCGAATCTCCATTAAAGATCTTCCTAAGTATTTTGCAATGAAGTGGATCATGATCTCCAATCTCTCTTTTTCAAGAGCATCATACCCAGCCCATCGGGTTTGAATCTCTTGCACTTCCAACCTTCTAATCTCACTATCCAATGTGGCTGTATCAAACCCTTGTCTGAAGAGTTGTTCAATTATTTTATCCATGGATCGGCTGTGTGTAGTATCAGCTTCTTTTACCAGCTCTTCCAAGGATTTGTCTTCAGCAGTAGGTTGATCATCAGCACTTTTCTTTCGCTTGTAAGTGAGCAGTGGTTGCTTTTCTTTCTCCTCCTCTTGGGCTTGCTTCTCTTCCTTCTCTTCCTCTGTTCTTTTCCTCTTCTTTTCTTTCACTGCAGTACTCTCCCCCTTTTTGGATGCATTGGTGGAAGGGTTTTGTACCGCAGAAAGGGTCTTTTGCACAGCAGCATCAATCAAGGGTTGTAAGTTGAGGAAAGCCTCTCATCAATGGCTTTAGTCACAATGTCAGTGATTATGGGTGTGATGAGAGGGAGGGAATTTTGAAGTACACACTATTTGCTCAGGAGGGTTCTGTTCTTGAGAAATAGTGCCTGAAGCAGAGGCAGGTGGCTGTTTGGAGTGGCTCAGTGTTTGGGGAACCTTCAACTGAAGGTGCCATCTGGGGTTGGTGAGGCAGATGGTCTTTCTCCTCTGTGTGAGTTGGTCAAGTAGGTTTTGCAGCCTACTGACTTTCTCCTCAAGGATTGTGTTCTGGGCAAGAACATCGTAGAAAAAGCCCAGGTCATCATCAGCCGAAGCTGAATCACCTGACCTCCTGCTTAGAGCAGGATTTACATGCACTGGGTGTAGACCAGTTGTTGCATGTGCCCCTTTTTCTTGGTACTGGGGACTTCCAGCCTCAGGACAATGTCCATCATCACTGTTGCCTCTAGTGAGGTCTTAGCAATGTTACCAGCCTCATTCTGATCATGTGCTGATTCAGAAGAGGTGGCAGCCTCACTAGATATTCTAATCTCCTTATCTACACCAGGAGATAGAATGGTAAACCCCTGTGCTGTGGGTTCTCAATTGCACTGTGTTCCTCCCCCTCATTGGTAGGGTGTTCCCAGTAGTTAGTGGTTTCTAGGGAGGGGTGAGGAGTGCAGTTGAGTCAGCAATTGTGCAACTATTAAAGTTGGGCTGTGAGGGGCGGTTGTTGGGGTGAAGGATAGAAGCAGTGTGCACCTGGGGAGGTTGGTGCTCTTCAATGTCATCCCCTCAAGTGAGGAAGATCCCAGATGTGTAGGTACCCCTTGTGTGGTTGCTGCAGGCTCCTGTTGAGAGGAATCCTGAGCGGCTATGGCTGGAAGAGTCCTTATATCCACTAGGGGTTTGGACTAGTGGATATCTCCTGCGTTTGTGTTGCAGGGGCATCCTCAGGGGACTCAATTCCCTGAGTAGCTGTTTTGGGTTTCTTTTTGGTGGGTTTGGTGGGGACTTTTGATTTGGAGGTGGTGGCTGTGGGTTCCAGCTGTGTGGGTTTGCGCAGCTTGGCAGCCAATTTGAGTGTCTGGTCAGAGTTGTGCCGGAGTATACTTCCGGCAGAACAGCCGTAGCAGGGACTCCCAAGCCAACAAGTCCCTCAGCATGAAGCTGGTTTGTAATGATGGCCATTATGAACCGTGGATATAGTATCCAACGGTTAACAGTTAGTTTTTGAGCCATATCCTTGAGCTCCGAAAATATTATTTCTGAAAATTTAACGGCTGTTGCTCAAGAATAGATACATTACCTGCTGCCACTTTGTCGACATTTGATCCCAAGACGAAGTCTTAGGAGCCAAACATACATTCACCATGTGAAAAATTAGGCGTTCGGCGTCATGGAAGTGTTTCTTCATGATGTGGAGGCACTTAGATTGCCTTGATATCCATGTTGGGCAAAGGATAGATCTATAGTGCCCTTGGGATATCCAGCAGGAGAAATAGCATCATCCAGATGAAGGATTTGGCGGATTATTGCAGGAGTGATGACCACTTCTTTGTTGTTGACGACCGACTGGAGAGATGGTGTGTTGTTCTCCCCGGTGGTAATGGTGACGTTCATCCAAAACTGTTGGAGGGATTCGGCATGTAGAATGGGATTCAGAAGAAATGCCGTTTTGTATTGGGATGAACCATAAGATGATAGCAGTATCGAACTTAGCCCAGACAGGCGATTTAGTAAGGTAGGCAACACAGTTGTGTCGCGTTTTAATTTGCATGGACGCCATTGAGAAGAGAGAAGTTTTGGAGAGGAAAGTTAGGTTTGAAGAAGATGAAGCATTGAAGGATTAGGTCAGGGATATTATAGCGTACGGGGAAGAAAACGACTGAAGGATGTGGTGTTAGTCATCAGTAGTTTTAAATGACTGTTGACATGGTATTATCCTTTCAGACGTTGAAACAGCTGAAGTCGTGGTATTAGGCATCAGAAGTTAGAAAACTACTGAAGACCGTGGTTTTGACTTCAGATGATTGAAACAACTGAGGACTTGGTGTTTGTCATCAGTAGTGTGAAACTACTGAAGACAGTGGTTTTGTCATCAGCTGTTGTAAACAACTGAAGACTTGGTATTAATCATCAGTGTAAAAATAAGAGTATTAATGAAATCAGACTACTAAGACATGGTTTTGCTTCATTATTTGAGATGAAACAGCAGTTGTTGAAACAACTGAAGAGAAAGTTCTCTTAGTAGTTGTCATCAATTCATAGCCTTTCAGCTGTTTCATGCTGTCCTCAACACTTACTCATCAGACTTTGCATCTGATTTTCAGGTGTTTCATAGGACATCAGTACTTATCTGTTTATACTAATTTAGTAGTTGTAACTACATCAGTAGTTTTAACTACATCAGTAGTTTGGAACAGATAAAGTACTTCAGTACTTGTGAGGCATTTAGCCATCAGTAGTTATAAAAAACTACTGAAGGGAAAAAGACTCATCAGTACTTATATGTGACATGGGTACCAATGATCACCTACTGAAATCATCAGTAGTTGTCACTTATTCTAGCTGTAGCATACCAAGCCTTAACACAAGGTTTGGAAAGTAGAACTATCCAAAGGCTTAGTAAAAATATCTGCAAGCTCAACAGCACTAGGCCACAACTTAGGATCAATCAGACCTTTTTCAAAACAATCCCGAATAAAATGATGTCTGATCTCTATATGTTTGGTCCTAGAGTGCTGGACTGGATTTTTGACAATACACAGAGCTGAAGCACTATCCATTAACAATGGAGTCTTAGTCTCTGTAATGTCATAATCCAGAAGTTGTTCTGAAGCCAGAGTACCTGAGAGGTGCAACTTGCAGCAGCAATGTACTCGGCCTCAGCAGTTGATGTAGCAACAGATGTTTGTTTCTTACTCTGCCAAGAAATCAAACAGTTGCCTAGGAATTGACAACCACCAGAAGTTGACTTTCTAGTTAACTTGCACCTACATAGTCCTATCTGAAAAAGCAACTAATTTGCAAGAGTGTCCAGTGGAATACCATAAACCCAGAATTTGGTACCTTGCAAATATCTAAAGATTCTCTTGACTGCAATCAAATGAGACTCTTAGGAGCAGCCTGAAATCTAGCACAAACACATGTAGCAAACATATCTATCTGTAGAAGCTGTTAGATACATCAAGGACCCAATCATACATCTGTATAAGCGTTTCATCAACAGCTTTACCTTTCTGATCAGCATCTTGTTGTGTGGTGTTGCACATGGGGATAGAACAGGGCTTACAGTTTTGTAAATCAAACTATTCAAAAGATCTTTTGTATATTTTGACTGATGAATAAAGGTTCCATCAGCCTTTGTTTGATTTGCAAGCCTAGAAAGAACTGTAATTCTCCATTGCACTCATTTCAAACCTCTTTTTCATCAATGTGTAAAATCATCACACAACTGGGGATCAGAGGATAAAAAGAAAAAATAATTCATCAACATAAATCTGAACAAGTAGCTTATGCTGATCCACCTTCTTAATAAACAAAGTTTATCAATGGAGCCTCTAGTGAATTATTCTTAAGAAGAAAAGTAGAGAGTGTCTCATACCAGGCTCTAGGAGCTTGTTTCAACCCATAAAGAGCCTTATCAAGTTTGTACACCCATTCAGGATGTTTATTATCCTTAAAGCCTGGTGGGTGACACACATAAACTTCTTCCTTTATTTTACCATATAAAAATGCACTTTTAACATCCATTTGAAAAACTTTAAGATTGTGGAATGCAGCATAGCAGCTAAGAACAATCTGATTGCCTCTAGTCTGGCTACAGGGGCAAAGGTTTCATCATAGTCAATACCTTCTTCTTGTGAAAACCCCTGTACAACCAGTCTAGCTTGTTCTTAACAATAAGCCCATTTTCATCGGTTTTATTTCTAAACACCCATTTAGTGCCTATTGCACACATTACCTGGGGGAAGAGGAACAAGTTCCCACACTTGCTGTTTCTTGAACTGAAGTAGCTCAAGCTGCATAGCTTCAACCCATCCATTGTCTCTCAAAGCAACATGATAGTTCTTGGGCTCTAGCTGAGTGATGAAGAGAGCATAGAAGCAGAAGTTAGACATTGACTTCTGGTTGAAACACCAGCATTGATATCACCAATAATCTGAGTCATGGGGTGATTCTTCAGTTCTTGATAAACAATGAGATTTGTGCAAGTGTTTATAGAACCTTCAGCAGCAGCAGATGTTGATGTAGACTCTTGAAACCAAGAATTTGATGGTAACTCAAAAGATGTAGAGGAAACAGAGATCTCATCAGCATTTGTTGTGATGGAACTGCTGAAGCTACAGGAACATCAAGTTTAGCAGACACAGGCAGTTGGTCACTAACTTGAATAGGTGAGTATTGATATTATCATTATCATCATCAATACCACCAGGTGGAAGACATGCAGCAGAAGATGATTGAGCCACAGGATCTGCAACAGCTGGAGGTTGATAAGGACATATTGCAGTATGTCCAAATCAAACAACTCCACAGGGTTTTGTGGAATCTTGTCCAAAGGAGATTCATTAAACTTCACATGCAAAGTCTCTTCAACTATCTTTGTTCTGCAGTTGAAGACTCTGTATGCCTTGCAAGTAGATGAATAACCAACAAAAACCCAGCATCCACCTTAGGATCAAATTTATGGAGTTGATCCTTTGTGTTGAGAATAAAACAAGGACATCCAAATGCTTTGAAAAATGAAATCAAGGAGCCAAATGATGGAGAACTTCATATGGAGTCTTCATCAACCTCTGATTTACTAAAACTCTATTTGCACATAGCAAGCTGTGTTGACAGCTTCAGCCCAAAAGGTCAGTGGCAAACAGAGTCAGCCAGCATGGACCTTGCAGCTTCAATGATGGTCCTGTTCTTCTCTCCACTACTCCATTTTGTTCTGGAGTCCTTGGGATGCTAAACTACCTTTTGATTCCCTTTGAGAGATAGAATCATCAAGTGTATGATTCCTGAACTCAGTTCCATTATCACTCCTCATACACTTGACTGGAAGGGAATACTGCTTCTCAATATACAACACAAAGTTAATAACTTTCTGAGCAACCTCATCCTTTGAATGTAGAAAGAAAGTCCATACAAATCTGGAGTAATCATCCACAATTACCAGACAGTATTTCTTCTTTGCCATGCTCATCACCTCACAGGACCAAATAGATCCATATGCAGTAATTGCAAGCAGGCAGTGGACTTAGGCTCTTCAATAGGAGGGAATGAGACTTGTGTTGTTTTCCTTTTAAACAAGCAGTGCAGGTTTCATCACATGGTGGATATTCTTCATGTGGTTAAGCCTTCTGACTAAAGATTTAAGGAGAGCTGGATTCTATGGATTGATGATTTTGAAAGATTTAGATCGATCGTGAGAGTTGTTGATTAGACTTGAAAGAGGCTTTGGAAAATAGGCAGGATTGCCTTGAGATCTATTTTCTTGGAAAGATCTAAGGCATCACTCTTCCTGTCCTGTTGGCTCTCAGGAGAGTGTGATCATCCAACCCTTGTCAATCAAATGCAAAACTTTGGATGACAGAATCCTACAGTTCTGACTGGTGAAAAGAGCAACATGGCCTTTATCACACATTTGACTGACACTCAAGAGATTGTACTTGAGATTTTCCACATGATTAACATCATCAAATTTGATTTCTCCATTGGAGACAAAGCCATTACCAATGATGTAACCCCTAGCATCATTGCCAAAAGAAACAAATCCCTTCTTCCTTGAGAGTAGTCATGAAGAAGAGAGCTGTTCCCAGTCATGTGCATAGATCCCCCACTGTCTACATACCAGATGCTACTTTGGCATGTTGGAGAACCTGCAAAAATAAACAATCAGTTAGTTTTAAAGACCCAAACCTTTTTGGTTTTGGGCCTGGTCTCATCAATAGATGGTAAACTAACAGGTTTATTTGAAACAACAGCCTGAGAGGAAGAAGATGGTGAAGAAGAGGAATCCTTTGCTTAGATCTCCTTTTCTGTGGTTTCAACATAGGAGCATCTAGTTGGTTAACTCTACCCAACAGATGTTGAACCATCATAACCAGCTGTGTCTGATTTTGTGATAAAGCTTTCAGCTCATCAGACACATTCCCAGTGGAGTTTGATAAGTTCATATGTTGCACCTTCTTCTTCTGAGCACTCTCAGCTGTCACTGTTTAACCCCTTCCTTTTTGGATTTCTTTGAGGACTTAAGGGTTACAGGATTTGATGTTGCTGATACAAATGTGGTCTCAAACTCAGTTTTCATTTTTACCGTTTTCTCTTTAATTTCTTCTTTTTGTTTGAGTTTGGAACCTCTTTTGTACCAGCAATCATCTGTAAGATGATTGAATAACCACATACTTCACATGGTTTCTTCTTCATCTTAGGTGATCATCAACTAAAGAGGGTGAAGCAACTGGAGACTTGCTCTTCAATGCTTGGAAGCATTGTTTGCTTTCTTGACTGCCTCTTTAGTAGTCTTCAAACTCTTTCTACTGACAGTTTTCTTCTCTTCAGTACTGGCAGCAGTTGGAGTTTGAACTTCAGGTGTTAAATTCTGCTCTCTAATCCTTTCAGGACTTTCAGAATTAACTCCTGAGTTGATCAACTCATTGATCATGTGAGTGTCAGCATTTGAACCATCAACATCAGCTGATAGGTTCAGAGAGGGCTTGATGCTGACTTCTATTTCTGATTGTGCTGTATCAGAAAGTAGATCACATGAAGAGATGGATTGGTTATCACTCTCACCATCAGATTCTACCTCTGCTCTTGGGGTAAAATCTGTAGGTGGAGCAGTGTGATTGTAACCAATGCCAAACTTCACATTGGAAGCAGATTGCTTACTAAGAAGCATTTCAAAACCTTTGCATGATTGTACCCATCTATCACACTCTACCTGGGTAACTGCAAGTTTCTTTGAGATCTTTATACTTCTCTAGAAGTATCTCTTCCCTAGCCTTATCATCAGTTATTTGGCATTTCAATTTGTAAATCTCATCATTTTTATCATTAAGCACAGACTCAAATTCAGCTTTGTTTTTGGAAATTATTTGTTCTAGCTCAATGTTCTTGTTGATTAAAGCTACATTTGCTTCTCTAATAGATGCAAATGATGCTATGCATGTGTCAGAACATAATTTGGCTTTTGCCTCAGAGGATACCTGTGATACCTTTGGTGTAGAGGCATTAGAGGATGAAGTATCAGCAGAATCCAAAGCCATAAGAGCTAGATTTCCAAATGGACTTTCACCACCATGTTGACCAGCACCTGAGAACAGTTGTTCATGACCAGACATGTCATCTGGTAAACTGCTCCAGTCAACAACTCCTGGGTGATGAAGCTGTGTTGTTGAGGTTGAGTTTGTGATGAGATTGGGAAGGTTGTGGTTCAGGCAATGCTTGTGGTTGTTGTGCAATTGGAGCTTGAACAGAATTTGGTTGAGGCACATAATAGCAGGGATAAGGATATGACATTTGACCCTGGGGAACAAAGTATGCAGGAGATCTAGGATGTGAATAATGACCAGAACCAGCAGGTTGTTGCCCTCTGTTTTATGGACTAGTACTAGGAAAAGTCACAAAGGGTGCAGAAGAGTTAGATCCAGTTGATCTACACTCTCTTGCAAATGTCCTAGCCTTTGGCATTTGTGACACCTTAACTTACTCTTGTCAAAACCAACTTTGGTTTTGCAGAGAGTCCAGGAAATTTCCTGCCAGTTCTCTTGTAGAACTTCTAAGATCTGATATTAATCAGTGCCATCTGGCTCAGAATATCCATCTCTTCTAGATCATCATCAGCATTCCTTCAGATCATCCATGATAAAGCATAATTGTCACTATTACTGCCAGAATGACTCTCAATACCAACAAATGCATGATCAGAACTATTTGAAGAGAATCTATATGCTCATCATAATTGCTTTCAGATGCAGCATATTCTGACTCATGACCAACCAAGGCAGTATTGCCTGGTACAAAGTCATCAGTGAGCTTTCCTGATGAGGACAGTTTCCTCTTCTGCTCTATCTCTCTTTCAAATGTAAGCAGTTTCCATGAAGTTGGGTGAGAGATAGGCCTTCTAGATTTGCACTGGAGCGTAGGACAATAGTGTATGTGTCCCATCTCTCAGGCAGTGATCTGAGGAATCTGTTGTTCATCTGGCTATTGGTGTATTCCTGTTTCACCATTTTCAGCTCAGATATCAAGCAGGAAAAGCGCTCAAACTGTTGAGTCAGTGTCTCACCCTTTCTATGAGAGAATGTCTCATATTGTTGGGCACGGATTTCTCTATTGTTTGCTAAGACCTCATCAGTGCCACCGAATTGTTCCTTCAGGGCATTCCAGAGATCATGAGCAGTTTCATGATGCATAAGCCCTGAATAGATTTCATTAGGCAGTGCCATGGCCAGAATTCCATGGGCTTTAGCATCAATCTCAAATAGTTTCCGATCTTCATCAGAGTATTGTTCCTTCTTCTTCGGAACCATTTGATTGGTTTCCGGATTGTTCACCATAGGCTTATGTGGTCCATGTACCACAGATGTCCAACAACCTGAACTGTTAACAGACAGGTGATGAAGCATTCTTCGTTGCCATATGTTATACTCGGTCCTAACCAGCATCGGAGGCTTGGTTGAGGAACCGGTATTGTGAGGATCATTAGAAGGAGTCGTCATCTCGGATTCAATCAAATTCGTTAAACTAAAACAAATTTAGAACAAAAACGCAACAACCAATTGAACCAGAAGATCTCAAAATAAATGAACGAAAGCGGCAGAAATTCAATAATCTATAACCAGTTCTTGCAAATACGCTAATTCAATCAAACACAGATATCAATTAGCAGTTTCAATGATCAATTGTTAGATCGATCAATGATTAACCAGCTCTGATACCACTTGTTAGGATTAGTGATCTATGTTTGATTGATTGACGAGTATTGCAGCGGAATTCAAACAATGAATTAGTCGATTCACAAGAACAAAACGATATTCAATGAAGAACAAAGACGGTTATAGAGAGAGAATATCTGCAAATATATTTCATTAATTCGCTTTCGTGGTAACAGAATGTCACACTTATGATTAGGTCGACACCTCTTTATAAGAGATGTGACGTCTGCTGATGTCACTTGATAGTGACATCTAACAGATTTATTTCAACTGAAACACAACTACTGAAGATGTCAAAACAGCTGACATCTTCTTACAAAATTTCTAAGTGTTATAGTTGTTACAACTACTGAAAATATAAAACTACTGAAACTACAACGACTGAAGAACAAGCTCTTCAGTCGTTTTACAAAACTACTGAAACTAGAAATATAAAACTACTGATATCACAACTACTGAAGAAGTACTCTTCAGCAGTTGTGACAAACTACTGAGGCTTCAGTACTTGATCTTCAGACTTTGACCTTCAGATGTTTCATCAGCTGATGACTTCAGTAGATATCATCAGCTGATGTCTTCAGTCTTTGTCTTCAGACTTTGTACATCAGTTGTTGATCTTCAGCACTTGTAAACTCTTCAGCTGTTGTACTTCAGTACTTTGGTCTTTCAGCTTCAGCACTTGTATTCTTCAGCTGTTCAGCTTCAGTACTTGCGTTCTTCAGCTGTTCAGCTTTAGTACTTGTGTTCTTCAGCTATTGTACTTCAGCACTTTAGTTCTTCAGCTGTTGAAGTCTTCAGCACTTGATCTTCAGCTGTTGAAGTCTTCAGCACTTGTCAAACTGTTGATGAAGCTTTCAGCAGTTGTTGTGATACCATGTGGGACTTAGAGGTTTTCTGATCTTGGCTCATTGTTCTTTTGGTCCAACATGGCCCTTCTTACTCTCCATCTCCAACCGGTACCCAACAAGGATGCCATAGAGTTCAGTCATGGTAAGAGTGTTCAAGTTCTCTGTCCTCTTGATAGAGACATAGTAGAATGCCCACTCATTTCGAAGAGCACTCATGAACTTTCTTGTGAGATCTCTGAGTTCAAGAGTGATCTTCACAGACTAAAGTGAAGAATAAGATCCATGTACGTGAAATACTACTGGCTAAGGGTCTTTCCAGCAATATAAGTGAAGTTCTCGACTGCTGCTTCAGTGAGTCTTTCTTGGAGTCCTTGGAGCTTGAATACATCTGAGCAAGTGCATCAAACAATTCTTTAGCAAACTTACAATGCTCAAACCCCACCATGATGGAGTTGCGTATTGCAGTCATCAGAATGGTCATTGCATTGCTGTCAACATCCATTTCTTCCAGTCTTCATCAGAATAATCTTCAACAGCTTTTTCTATCATAGCACTATTTCCACCAAGTGCTTCCACCTTGGGTTTATACGGGTCGTTGACAATGGGGTTACACATCTTGTTGTCTTGGTATCTGATGAAGCCTTCCATTCTTCTGCTCCAAGACCTGAAGTTTTCAGGAGTAATGATGGGAGCTTTGGTCATGGTTCCCATCTCTACTTCGGATTTGTTAGAGCCATTTTTTTGTGAGAGTTGTAAGGAGGAGTGAAAAACAAGTTGATTTGGATGGTTAGATCTCACAATCAAGAGCCTAAAATGCTCTGATACCAATTGAGGGATCGGTTTGTGTCACTAAAAACTTGATTTTCTCTCAAACTCACTTAAACAACACTCTTGATGAAAGCAAAGTCTTTAAGAGTTGATAACAATATAATAAGTGATAATAGAACCCAAGAAGTAATTTTCAAGGTACTTGCATATATTGCTTCTCAACTCAAATATTACAAGACTCATACAAGCATATCTTCATGAGTTACAATGAGAAACTATATATGATACTACCTACAGCCAGATATACTTTGATACCAGCTGGAATCCTCAAACTAAAGCAAATACTACAAAGCTGTAGTTTAAGGTGAATTTATCTGAGATATGGTAGTCCGGACATGTCCCTGACTTACCTTTTGTCACCAACTAAAGTTGGCAACTTGTACTGACATAAAAAGGTGAACAGTGGAATAAAAGTATGGTCAACTACATGGCTCTTTGAGAAAACGCCATGGAGTATCAGAGGTCTGTAGCGGAGTGTCAGAGACCACACTTATGTCCACTGGTTCATAGCAGTGTCTTCCTAAGGTTAAATGGCTTCGGAAAAACAAGTACTTCCGAAGCCACTTATACTTGGGAAGAGGCTGCTTCTTCCGAGGCTTGAGAACTTTTTCTTTCTTCATACTTCGGAAGTAGTCTTCTGATTTCTTCTTTTGAGACTTCTTCTTAAGAAGTGAATACTTTATATTCGGAAGTAGAGCTTTGCCTTCAGAAGTGGAACTTTTACTTTGTCTTCGGAAGAACTCTACTTTCTTCGAAAGTTCCACACTTGGCTTTGGAAGCCTTTGTAAGCAGCACCAAAATTTGTCTAAGTGATTTGGTTTTGGTTGCACCAGCTTTCTTCTTCATTTAACATTTTGGTTTTGGGCACCAACCTTGATCCAACACTAATTACATATGAATTTCTAACAAACTAATGTCAAGTTTGAACTTGAACACTATAAAATAATTTCAAAAGTATTTTAAATATCCTTTGAGTGTTTCGAACACCTACAATCGAATTATTCACTGACAAGAGATCAGAAACAAAATAAACATGTGATGGCATCCAACTAAATAAAAAAGGCCTACGTGGCGTTCACTTATCTAGAAACTCTACATAACATCAAATTTAACCATTGATATGACATGGTTTTTTAACCTTAGTTGATTCTTTGTATGCTTCCACTCAAATAAAAAATTAAAATAATAGAAAAAAGGCAACCAGAACATGTTCCTGCTGCATTTTAACACATTATATAATCTCAATATAAAAAATCAACTAAACAACCATAACCTTGTCTACTTGTGTTATTTTATTAAAATATATAAGAACAATCAAATCAATGTAAAGAAACATAATAAAGGTAATTTCAAATAATTAAAAAAACTTACACATTCAATAGGGGGAGCGATGGATGATGGGTGGTGGATTATTTTGATATTGGATATATATGGTTGAAACTATATAATAAAATCATTTTGTTACTAACAATTCATAACTGTATGATAATCAAGGCACAAGAGAACCTTTGAATGTAAAAATTAAGATTATATAAACTAAAAAGAAAAATTGAAACATGACACAACCTTTGATTTGATAACAGAATAGCGTTATGACAATCGAGTGCCAAAGAGATCAAGAATTGATACATTTTTCTCTCCCATCTATATTTTAAAAAAAAATCTAACTATGTTTTTAAAAATAAACTTTATTAAGAAAATTAAAATTCATATTTTTTTCTAAAACATTGAACCCTTTGAAACAAATATTTTAAATCACTTTTTTTTAAATAATTATAAAAATATGGAACTTTCTAAAACCAGTTTTATTTAAATAACCACAATAATTAAAAATTGAGTTTTTAACAAATAAGATTTTTATGAAATTAATTTTATAAGAAAATCTTAAAATAATATTTAAAAATGAAACTATTTAGATAAGAGAGTTAAAAATAATATAATTGTTTTATCTCTTGAACAAATACGTATAGATAATTTTATGCATATCTTATATTAAAATATCATATTGTAACTTTTCGTGTTTATTATTAACTATAATCTATTTAATAAATGAGTTTTAGACTATCTATTTATCTCTATATCCATCTATCTATCTATCTATAATCTATCTATTATTTATTTACTTAAAATACTATTAATTTCCAATTATAATCATATTTTATCTTCAAATATAGTTTTTAATTTATAAATTTTTATTGGTAATTATTATTATTTATTTATTCAACCCATGTAATACACACGTTACTAACCTAGTTATATTAATAATACCATATGTTGTTTTGAACAATTGATCACATGATCAAATGGTTATAATAAGTTATTGCGGTTTTGAAATATCATATCACTATATATAAAAGGATGGAATGGGAACATAATGGTCATTTTACTTTAATTTTAAAACACCTGAAACAAGCAATTATAAAACTTCTAATGTTGTCGACAAAGAAGTATTTGCATCTTTGTTGGAGCTGTAAAAGATAGTCAATATTATCAACACAGTTAAAGTCAACAATAGTCAACGTCACGGTCAAAGTAAACGCAAAAATCAAACCTGAGACGTTTGAGACGAAGAACCGAGACGAGACGTTGAAGATTTAGATGACTAAGAGTTTTATTGTAATAAATATATTTTGTGTGAATAAAATATATTTTACTTTGTTTGAGTCATCTTTATGTTTTATATATAATTTCTACTAATTAGTCTAAGACTAGGAGGTTAAGTGCAATTAGTGAATATTAGTTTAGACTATAAATAGGTTAATTGTAATTAGGTTTTGATAATAGTTGAATGACCAATTGATTGGGGGGTTTTTCACTTTGTTCAAATTATATGCAATCAATATTAGATCAAAGGGGTTTTATAGTGTTTTTCATTGTTTGATCCATAATTATTCATGTTATTTGATTCAAGTGTGCAACTTAGGCTAACAATTTGGTATCAGAGCCATTTTGGATCAAATTCATTAAAGATTTGAAGATTTTTAGAGAGAGAAATTAAGGTTTTTTGGTTGTTTTTGTTGAATATTAATATTTCATCAATTTCGAATCATATTTGAGTGTTATTGATATGGAAATTGACTGAAGTTTGCTTGTTATTGTTTGGGAAAGCTCTGTTAATCATCAGAATCTCAAATCCATTGAGATTTAGACGATTTCAGATTGATTTCATGTTGAAAAAGTCTTCCAGATTCATCCAGCGAAACTACATCTTCATCCAGCGAAACTCCAGCCTTTTCCAACGAAACTACAAGAGTTTTACACTTTGTAGTTAATTTCAGCATCTCAGCGAAATTAGTGATCTTGAACGAAAGTTCAACAATGCTTGTGTGCATATTACAGGCGAAATTGTTGTGGAAAGTATCTTTAAATGAAAGTTCAAGCTTGTTTTGTGTAAAATTGTCGGTGAAACTAAGTAGTCTAAAGCATTTGGCTAGCGAAACGGCTGCCGAAACTTCTAGCGAAACTACTGTCGGCTCAGCGAAACTAGATTTCATTGCCAAAGTAGCTCTGTGAAACTACAATTTTGACGAAATTATCATTTTTTCAGCGAAACTATAATGTCAAAGATGAATTTTTCCCCGTACAATTTTCGCGAAATTGCTTGACCCCAGTTGCTAAGATTGCATAGAGTGACATTTAAAAATTATTTTTCCCGGGGAAGAATTATTTTAAAAGTTTTGGGAAAAATATTTTTGGGACGTTTAATTGTTCATAATTTTTAAATCAGATAATATCACAACGGCACAATGCTGGTTTTTTGCAGCAATGAAGAAAGAAAAATTGTTAGATTTGATTGATTGATTTTTAAAGGTGGCAAATAATCTAAAGAATCATGTTCCTGATCTCAATAATCATGAACAAATTCAAAAGCTTCTTGACTCGCTTCCGTCTGAATGGAATCATCAAGTTAAAATGCTGAAGCAAGAAAGAGGCTATGTTGATACAAAACGTATGGATATGATCAACAGACTAAAATCTCTCGAGCTGGATATCCAACGAAACATATTTTAGCAAGTTGTGTTCCCATATCAACCCATATGCTTAATAATGATCTTGTTTCTTCTGTAGCAAGCATACTTGATTATAAATAGAGATGATTGAAAATTGAAGTTATTGAGAATTGATTCAGATTTAATATTGAATTCAGAGAAATTGTTGACGAAGATTGTGAAGCTTTGAGAGTCGACAATGACAGCAAACCAGAGTCTGTGAGAATCCATGATGATAAGGCTGGAAAAGTTGATAAACGAGAGAAAGAATCTGAGGCTGACGAGATGCTGAAGGTCAAATAAGAGGAACAACAAAAAAATCACAAGGGTTTACAACTGTGAAAAGAGCTTAGCTTCAGAACAAACTATCATGGATCTTCCTTATGAGACTGTTCAGGATACGTGTTCTTCTTCTTCCAGAATCCGATTATTTGGAATTTATAAGGGAAACATATTGTTATTGGAAAATGAAAAGGAATTGAAAATAATAAATCAGAAGTTAAAAAAATGAAATTGCATTTTGAAGAAAACTTAATAAAGCTTTAGCTAAAAATAATCTTTTAAGAACAACAATTTTGGAGCGTACCATTGAAATTAATATTTTAAGAGAAAGGGTTGTTTTAGCTCAATTTGAAATGACTCAGCTTCAAACAAATCTTGATAAATGGACCATTTCACACATGAAAAAGGATGAGCTTATTTCTAAACAACAAGGGTGCGGGTAAAACATGGGATTGGATATAAATATGACAATGAAACTGTATTTATTCAGTTCCACCACCTTCTACTTTATGTTATTCATCAATCCCCAAACCTCATTCAACAAATGATTTGATTGAAACTACAGAAACTAATCGTTTAAATGCAGGTTTAAGCAGTGTTATTTTGAAGATGTTAGAGATGTGCAGATTCTCCTGTAGGTTTTGGATTCCTCAGGCAGGGGTCGGAGAAGAAAATTAATGATGATTCCACCTCTGATGCTCCAAAACCAATATGAATTGCTTCTCCAACCATTTTCAACAAATTCAAAACAAGTAATATTCTTTCGTTTGTTCCAATCATGTTTATCAAACAAGGAATAGTTGTCGATTGTCAGGCAATTAGAATCCTATAACTGAAGCCAACAAAATAGGAGGTGTCAATCAAGATCCGTTGGAGAAAGATCTACGTATACAAGACTGGATAAGCTCAGATGATGAATCAATTACAGAGGAGCATGCTGGTTCCTCACAGATCAAGATATCTCTTGACATTGTCAGTCTCAAGTCAAAAGCTTCCAAACCTAAATCAAGACCAATACGAATCTCTTCTCCAATTGCAAAACAACCCAGTCAATCAGTGAAGATCTCATTCCCTATTCAGCACGAGAAACTTTATAACAAGCAAGAATCTACTACAAGCTCAAAGCAATCCTCATCTCCACCTGCATCACACGGGCCAGTCAAGCATCAAAAGCCTTTTAGGGCTTGTTTTGAGTGTGGAAAAGAAGGTCATGGGGTAAAGAAGTGCCCTCAAAGACTTGCTTTGAGTGGTAAATGCAAACCAAATTGCTTCTTAGAATGTAAGTCTACAAAGAATGTTCCAGACAGTAAAGACAACACGGGTTGCTTCTCTAGGTCAACAAGACACAACACACATCTTAGAACAATTGGATGAAAAACCCCTCATCCCAACCTTTTCATGTGAAGTTGGTTTCACATGATTCAAAGAAGAAAATGACCAAAGTTTCAAAACCAAATTCTTTTCCTTCCGGTCTTAACAGAAAATGATTTCCAAATTTAATTCATTGAATCCAAATTAATTAAACCAAAACAATTTTGCAAATAAAAGAAGGATACAGTTCTCCCGGATATTTTAGTAGAGTGTTTGTTGAAGCAGGTTACTTCTACCGTTGCAAAAGGAACACCTAGGACTATGATGTCCTGGGTTCCCCTCTCTAACTAATCTATTTATGAGTGCAGGAATAGTTCAGGAGACTGTTAGTAATCTGGTTTACTCACAGAGATTGTTCCTAATTCAAATTTGAGGCAGAACAAACAGTTTAAGATTTACAATATTTTATTCACAATCTAGATTTGTATCTACACATCACCGTTCTCACTTCACAATCACTACATATTTCATGAGAATTCATTTCTTATATTCATATCAGTGTAGTTTGAAAAGCCTCTTTGGTAATTTCTATTTTTGTATAGTTTCTTAAATATATAAATAAATATTAAAAAATATTAAAAAATATTAAAAAATAAAAAAAACAAAACAAAAATAGGTTTATAAAAATAAAAATTTAGGGGGAGAGTATATCAAAATTAATAAAAATATGAAAAGACAACTAGGAACATAATTCGAGATGACTGGGAAATGATTGTATATCTTCTTGAAATGTTTGGTTTTGCATGATTAATTTCATCTTTGTGCTAAGGTATACTTTGTGGATATGATCTCATGATCGATTCAGTTCTCAATTGTATAAATAAAATTACTAGATAAAATAATGATATAAAAAAATAAAAAATATACTAAAATTTAATTTCAAAATTTCTTTTAGGTCTTCCATATTATGCTATTACAATTTTATCATTTTTCATGCATTTCACAGAAATTGCGTACAACCAAACACAGGTTTGCTTGTTTTCAAACACAAATAACACGGGTGAAGATCATGAATAGGTTGGACTCACCTTATTTTAGGTTGTTTACTTTTACTTGTAATAGGTCTTTTGTTAGTTTCCTTTTGTAAGTACTTAGATTTATGTATTTTGGCAGTCTAGCAAAACTGTGAGCGAAACTATAAGTTCGCTCACAGTTTGCTGTTTTTGTTTGCCAGGCGAATCTACTGTTTCGCCTGGCGAAACTATAGTTTCGGCAGTGCAGTTTCTTTGAGAGCGAAACTGTCTGTGAAACTATAAACTGTTATATATCGTTTTGTTTCTTCACATTATAGATAGCTTGCAAAGCCCTAACCAATTATCATTATTGCAAATTACCATTTCAAAGCAGTTAATACATAGAATTATCCTTGTGCTTTATGTAATTGATTGTCATTGATCATTGTCTTAGTATGAATGAGTTGTTATTGTGTTCAATCTTCTTTTTAATTGTTGTTTAGTATATTTGTGGAATATTGAACGAATATTAATATCATTTGCGCTGTAATACGATCACATGGACCAATAATTTGGTATCAGAGCCTTAGTGCTCATGATTTGTTGAGTTTCTTAGTGGTTTTTGTTCAATATCTTGTTTCAAACATTTTGGATTACTTATTGGATATTTTTGATGTGGTAATAGATTGAGTTTTCCTTGTTTTCGGTTGTGGAAGCCATGTTAATCATCAGATCTCAAATTCATTGAGTTTTTGATGATTTCAGACTGATTTTGTGTTAAAAAAGGGTTTTGGGATCATTCAGCGAAACTGCTATTCTATCAGCGAAACTGTCAATCATCTTCGAGCGAAACTACGAGTTATATTGATTTGGAAATCGTTCTCTAGTTGTTCTGTGGAACTAGTCTTTTTGAACGAAAGTTCATCAGTGATTGTGAAGAATTTTCAAGCAAAATTGCTGCCGAAAGTGTTTCTGATCGAAAGTTCAAACTTGTTTCATGCGAACTTACCAGCGAAACTAAGCCTGTTATGACAATCGGCTAGCGAAATTGCTGCCAAAATTATCAGCGAAATTAGCTTCTTCTGCAATAGTATCAGTGAAAGTAGTTCTTCCGCGAAATTATCTACGAAGTTACCTGTTCCACGAAAGTGTCTGCGAAAGTATCCTCTTTCTTTCCGAAACTACATCAATCTCTGCGAAACTATCATGTCTAAGTTAACATCATTCACACTTGCTGATCTTGAAAGTGTTGCTCCGAATAGACCTCTAAAACTCATTAACGGAGACAATTTTGAAGTTTGGAAGAGATGTCTCAAGGCCTTTTTCTTCTACACTGATCACAACCATAGGAATCGATTATTTCTGGTCCTCACATACCAACGGTTATTGTTGGTGATATTGTCTCTCAAATAAGGACCCATCCTCTTTCACTGAAAAGGATCTGAAGTTGATCGACTGTGATCAAAAGGCTTTTGGTGCTTTAACCCTTTGTCTGGCACCAGACATTTACAATCGTTTTGTAGAGCATGAAAATGCTAAATCTCTTTACGATGCACTATGTGAGTTTTATGATGGTAATGCAGATTTGGTAAAGGATAAGAGCATTCAGGCTAAGAAGGAATTCAACTCTTTTGTTGGATACAAGAACGATAGTTTGACAGATCTCACAAATCGTTTCTTGACTATTTCAAGCACCTTAAAGAAATATGATGAAAAGCTTTCCAACAGTAAACAAGTTAACAGGCTTCTAGATTCTCTTCCACCTTAGTGGAGTCTTCAGGTGAGGATGCTTAAACAAGAAAGAGGGTTCACAGACTACAAGCTGATGGATATTACAACAAAATGCTACTTTACTATCATAAAATGATAGGAATTTAACTAGACTATGATGTCCACATCTGGTTTTTCACAAAATGCTGCTTTACTAACATCCGCTACAAGCTCTCAGATTCAAAATTCAATTCAAGGAGGAGTTGACACAAGTATTTTTTTTCCGGTGGAAACAGTAGTTGGAAGAGATCTGGGTAATTCTAAGACCAATGTTGAAACTTCTATCCCATCAGAAACAATGGCTCTTTTTGGAATGTTTGTTCAAAGCTATGAAGCACTTGTAGCTAGAGAGTTGAAAGGAAAGGGAATGACTATGGAAGACATGTATCAGGTGGATCCTGATGATGTTGAAGAAACTGATATTCAATGGCAGATGGCTATGTTGACCCTTAGAGCTCGAAGATTTATGGAAAGAACTGGATGGAAGAACTTCGCTGGTCAAACATCTAATTCAAAACTGTGATTTGATAAGTCCAATTGAGATGCTTCAACTGTAAACAATTGGGACACTTTAAACGTGATTGTCCCCCCAATTGTCACCGATTGAAGCAATTCAGGAGTTCCAAGGTTAACAGTTGAGAAGGAGAAGGAAGATATGTATCACAAAAAGGAGACTGCATTGATTTCTAACTTCGATTGGAGTGCTGAGGTTGAGGAAACAAGAACTGAGATAAATTATGCTTTAGTTGCTAAGCTTGTTGAAGGGAATGAAAAGGAATATGGTAAAGATGGATTTGACCTTTTCAAGGAATTCAAAAGGGAAGTTGTGTCATCTGTGAATGATAAGGTAGAGAAAGATGCTGGAATAGGGGGAGTAAATCTGTAGGTATAAGAGAGGAAGGAAGTTCATGTGTTGGCAAAAAACGGATTATGATAATAATGTTGCATTGTTGAGGAAAAGAAGTCAAGTACTCCGGTGTGCCGATGTAAAAAGCCTTACGTGCTGAAAAAGGGAAAGATTGTGATGAGACTTCCATATGAGGTAATTCAAGATATGTGCTCATCTCCTTGCAAATTATATTATTTGGGTTTATAATGCTAATAGACTATTACTTGATAATGAAAAGGATTTAAAGCGAATCAATGATGAACTTAAAATCAATGAATCAAAATACTTTGTTAAATTAAGTGAGGCTTTAAAGAAAATGATCATTTAAAAACAAATTGTTTTGGAAAGAAATGTTGAGATTAACACTTTGACTGAAAGAGTTGCCCTTGCTGAATTTGAAACAAGCAAAATTTAGTCAAAGTTAGACAAATGGACCATTTTAAGGATGAACTTGATGATCTATGTAAATCTCAACGGGGAGCTAGGATTAAAAGGGGTGGGTTATGAGAACATAAAGGTTTATCCTCCACCTAGTACATACTGTTATTCTCCTATGCCTTCCTCATCCTTCTAATGATTTAAAACAATACACACAGTATGTCTGTAGGTTTAGAGGGTGTTAACTCTAAGCACGTTCGTGAAGACTACGACTATGGTAGACCAACTAGTGGGCTTGGATGCACTAGTATTAGTACACATGATTGTCAGCAATCTATTTTAGATCATAAGTCTAGTTTAAAATTCTGTTTTTGTTTTCTAGTTCTCCTGTAACAACTCTGTTGTCTCATGTTCTCATGATGGTTCTATTTCATCTTTTAATTCAGTACATTGTGGTGATGTCTTTTATTCTGGTGTTGTGATGATGCATGTGATCTTTCTGCAAAGTCAACTGAGCAAAATTAAATAATTTTTTGAAAAGTTCTTTTCCCATCCCATTCCATCTTTCTCTCTATCAAATATATCTTTTTCTGATGAAAGAATACTCTCTTCTCTGAAACTAGTACCAGTGGAATTAGTTCTACTAGTATGTATTGACTCACGAATTTTGTAAACTAAAAATCTTGTTCAAATAAACATCACCTGTTGGCATGTATGAGACATTTAGTGACATTGATTCTAGTGTATCTGAATGTGATGAGGAAATTATCACAGATCATATTCTTACCTCATCATATCATAGACCTAACGACACACTCATTGTTTCAGGTGTGGTCAAGAGGACCATCTTGTCAAGAATTATCCTACATTGCTTATAGACATCTTAATAGGATGTGTTTTGGAAATAAATTAACAAAATTGGTTAATAATTCTTTTGAAAAAAATTTGCTTCATCTAAAGATAAAGTGTTCAATCTTGGGTTCCTATCACACTGGTTAATCTGTTCTTATATTCATTTCAGGAGTCATCCACTAAGATTGTAAACAACATGTGGCATGTAGATAGTGATTGCTCCAAACATATGACAGGGCTGAAAGACTTACTGACCAATCATTGGATTATTGACGGAGGATGTTGCTTTTGCTGGCGACAAAAAGGGTGGAAAAATGATTGGGCAAGGAGAAGTTTCTAATGGTTCTTTGACCTTCGAATAAGTCAACTATGTTCCTGAGCTGGCATTTATCTTCTAAGTGTTTCTCAAATCTGCGATAAAAACATTCCTCTCTTATTTAAAACTGATGAATGTCTATTTTTAAAATTAGAGCTTGATATTCCAAATGATTTGATTCTTATGCGTGCTCCTATAATTCTTGATATGAACTCCAGTGAGTCAAAGTCTATAACAAGTTGTCTTCTTTCTAAAGCTTCAACCTTTGAATCTCTCTTATGGCATCGTCGATTGGGCCACGTTAATTTTAAAATTATTAACAAATTAGTAAAAACAATCTCTTGAGAGGACTTCCTCAAAAGAATTTTCTTTTATTGAAAAATGTATGGCGTGTGCCAAGGGCAAACAACACAAGAACCACATAAGCCCAAACTTGAAAACCACATTCTTGTCCTCTCGAGTTGTTACATACTAATTTGTTTGGCCCAATTAGCGTTAAATCTATTGCTAAAAGATCTTTTCGCCTGTTGTTATAGATGATTTCTCCAGATATTCATGGGTGAGATTCCTTGCTCACAAAGGAGAGGTTGCTGAAGAATTACAGAGATTAATTCTTTCTATCGAGACAATCAACAAGAGAAAGATTATGGGTCTGAGAAGCGACAACGACATTGAATTCAAAAATCAAATTCTTGATTCATTCTGTGCTCAAAAGGGGATTGTAAGACAGTTTAGTGCCACCAGGACACCTCAATAGAATGGTGTAGCTGAACAAAAGAATCGCACTCTCATTGAAGCTGCACGTACAACGCTGATAGAATCTACTTTACCCATTATCTTCTGGGCTGAAGTAGTAAATTGTGCTTCATATGTTTTAAATCAAGTGTTGATAGTCAAGGATAAGATGAAGGCTCCTTATGAACTTTTCATAAAAGGAAACCTTTAATTGACTTCTTTTGACCATTTGGATGTTCATCCACTCTTCTGAATACTCAATCACAAAAGATAAAGTTTGGTGCTGTGTCTGATGATGTTACTCTTTGTCGGATACTCTTCTTCTCAAAAGGCCTATCGAGTTTATAACAAGATAACATGTATCGTTCAAGAGTCATTTTATGTTGATTGGCAGGAGTCTAACTCTTCTGATGTTCGATCCGAACCAACATGGTTCTTTGACTCCGATACTGTGTTTAATTCATTCATTCTTCCTGCTTTCAACGATGATGTGTCCACTCCAAATGTTCAAACCAATATTATCTCCTCCACTTCATCACGTGTTCATTCCACCCCGTCTGCAAATCATGCCATTCCAGCTCATGTTAGTTCATCTTCTCCATTGCTATATTCTTCTTCACCAACATCTCCTTCTTCATCACCTACATCTATCCCCTCACAACCTATTTCATCTCCCCCTCCCTCATCTAATCCTACACAATCCGTGAGTGAAACTTCTCCTCACACCTTCCCTTCAGACACTGACTACAAAACTTTGAAAGATCATCCTCTTGATAATGTTATTGGATCTATCACTGATGGTGTTCGGATGCAGAGTCAATCTGGTTTGATTAATATCTGTCTCTTTTCCTGCTACATTTCTCAAACTGTCCTGAAAAATGTGCATGTCGCTCTATTAGATCCATGCTGGGTGGAGTCAATGCAATTAGAGCTTCAACAATTCAGAAAGCTTAAAGTTTGGACCTTGGTTGACTTGCCTCCCAACAAATACCCATTGGTACAAATGGGTGTTTAAGACAAACCATGATCGTGGTGTGGGTGGGTGCGTAACAAGTCTAGACCTGTTGTGCAATGTTTTGCTCAAGAAGAAGGATTGACTATACTGAAGTCTTCCCTCCTATCGCCCGCCTTGAAGCAATCAGGATCTTTCTTGCTCATGCTACGTATAAATAGTTCAAGGTCTATCAGATGGATGTTAAGTGTGCTTTTCTTTACAGAGACATTGATGTGGAGATATTTGTGTGTCAACTACCAGGTTTTAAGGATGCCGACTTTCCAGATAAAGTCTATAAACTTGAGAAGTCGCTGTATGGTCTTCATCAATCACCTAGACTCTGGTATAAGACCCTGACACAGTATTTATTAAGCAATGGTTTCTTTCGTGGTACCATCGATATGACTCTCAAGAAGTTAATGGTGAATGCTTTTTGTCCAAATTTATGTTGACGATATCATTTTTGGATCTACCAATTCACTATTATGTCGAGAGTTCGAAGAAGCGATACATCAACGTTTTGAAATGAGTATGAAAGGAGAAATTGCTTCTTTCTTGGTTTTCAAGTTGAACAAAAGCAAGAAGGAATTCTTATTCATCAGGAGAAGTATAGTAAAGAAATCTTGAAGAAATTCAAGATGGATGACACCTCTCAAATTGACTCCCTTTACTCTCCTCAACTTGTCTCACTCCTGATGAGAATGGGAACATGTTGATCGTCATCTCCATAGATCTATGATCGTTTCCTCATGTATCTTACAGCCAGTTGTCCTGATATCACTTTTGCTGTAGGATACTGTGCTCGATATCAGTCAGCCCCAAAAGAGTCACACAAGAAAGCTGTCAAGAGAATATTTTGTTATCTCAAAGGCTCATCCCATTTAGGTCTATTGTGTCCTTATGGAGGGAATTTTGATTTACATGCTTATTCTGACAGTGATTCTAATGGTTGCAAGTTAAATAGAAAATTGGTGTCCGGAGGGTGTCAATACCTGGGAAATTGTCTAGTGTCATGGCAGAGCAAGAAACGACTACTGTCTCTCTTTCTATAGGAGAAGCAGAATATATTGCTGCCTCTAGCTGTTGTTCCCAAGTTCTTTGGATACAACACCAAATGATTGACTATGGAATTAACTTTCTCCCACACACCGTTATTTTGCGACACGAAGCAACCATTGGGATTGCTAAAAATCCTATTTAATCATCACCTGCACCAAGCACATCGAACTCAAATTCATGCAATTCGTGATGCCGAAGAAAAAGGTTTTATCGATATTATACCCGCTGACACAAAAATCAAAAGCAGATCTTTTCACAAAAACTTTTGATAAACCCCGTTTTTATGAATTGATCTCTCTGCTCGGGTTAATATCCAACCTTTTAAACTTCTTTTCATTTCTTCTCTATTTTTTAAATTTATTATTCATAAGCATTTTAATAATTTTAATTAATATATATATAATATATATATATAATAAATTTTAGGGGAGAATTACAATAATCAGGGTGTTAATTTTGGAAACGACGAGAAATGATTTTATCTCCTCTGGATATGTTAATTTTTGCATGATTGGTACTTAAAATGAGAAATGATAGTAATTGATGATGTTATCTATTTCACATCTAAAAAAACACATATAATGCTCAAACAAACAAATTCTATAACGATATGCTTGATAGACTCAGCCTGATAAATAAAGTAAGTAGGAGCATTTTGATTCATTAAAATATATGCTTAAGGATGTCTGGATTTACGAAATCATTTTGGCCTGCACGAAAACTGAGTCCCGACAAAAATCGGATTGAGAATTGATCTTTATCACCTTCATACTAATCATATTAGCACTATCCATGAGTGATGTCTAGTATAATTATGTGTCTTGTACTTGTGCTTATCTCCTCTACTGTATGGTGTACTGATCTGAAGTGATGATCTCCTCTGCTGTATGGTGGTACTAACCTGGAGCTCTTATCAGCACATGATTAAATGGTCATCTTCTTTGTTATACGTGAGTATAGACCTGGAGCTCTCACCTATTTGATCTAATTTGTATCATATCATCTAAAAGATGATTTCATATCTGAATGCAATATTCTGATAATACTCACTTGCACACTGATGCACAAACCTTGCTCTGTAAAGATCGTACCAAAATTCAAGAAATCCTGAGGTTGGGTGGGTTTTTGTCAAATGATTGTAGGGTCCCAACATTCTAAAGCATCTAATCAAACCTTAACAAATCATATGCTATCTGTTGAAAAAGATAAGGGTTGGGTTTAAGTGGACAAATATATTAGCAATCATTATTGATCTGTTTAAGAATTCTAAAACTCATTCACAAGAATGTGACTAGATTCGGTTATCAATGTGATCTCATTACCGATCGATGATCTAATTTATCTTTGTGCTATATTTATCTTGAGGATGTGATCTTCGATCAATTTTGAGCTCTGTTATGTTTGCTTTGTTTTAATAAAAAATAAATAAAATAAAATAATAATAAGAAAATGCAGCGAAACTATACTTTCGCTATGTGTTTCCCTAGACGAAATTGCAATTTCGCTTAACATTCTCATTATAAGCGAAGTCATTTTGATCTGAATTTCGTCTGATGAAATTGCAACTTCGCCTGGCGAAACTGCTGTTTTGTCTGGCGAAACTATAGTTTCACTATTGTTTTACTATAGTTTCGCAGCATGCGAATCTATTTGCTATTTATGTCCCTCTGTGAAATTACCTCCTCACACTTTCGCACTTTCGTAATTACTTCCTTCTTAGGGCTTTACCGTGACTGATTCCGTGATTAGTGTTTTTAGTTTTTGCTTATGTGTTTTGGTTGTTTTCGGTTCTCAAGTGAGTTTCGAACATTAGACATTCTCTTAAACAAGTTAATAATAACACATTCTAAGTCTATTTGATTGTGTCTCTCGATGTCTTCTCTGCTGTTCATCTAGCGAACTACCGTTTATCTAGCGAAACTGAACTAAAAGTTTTTTATATTTCAGCGAAACTATGAGGTTATTCTGTCCATACGAACCTAACATTTCGCTGACCTAGCTTCGATTCACTGAATGTGAACATAAGCTTGTCAGTTTCGCCCGGTTCAAAACTATCTTTCTTTGTCAGCGAAATTGATATGTTTTAGCTAGCGAAACTACATTTTTACCGGCCGAAACTGTCAGCGAAACTATTATTTCGGCAAGCAATTTTTTTTAATTTTCTTTTATTCTTTTCTTAATTCCTTAAATTCTTATTCAACTTATCTGGTCTCTTCCTCAGGATCAAATGGCTAACTTAAAGTTCGATGAGCGAATAACATTACTGCTATTATGGATGATACACATCCTAAGGCTGCTGGGTTTAGAGACTACATTAGATGGCTGCAAAGATCACCCATGGCTTATGCCATATCTCATTTGACCACCATTCATGATCTTCAGATCAGAGATTTTTAGAGATCTGCTAAGTATGATACACAAGGAAATTCACAAAGAATTAGTACTAAAGTCCTAGATCATGAAGTGACCATTACTGCTGAGATTGTTTCTAGGATTTTAAGACTAGAAGAAGATTCTGGAGATGAAGTTACTATGTCAGATTCTGAGGTGTTCGAGGCGTTTAGAAGCATGGGATATAATGGGCCAGCTTTTGGTTCCCGCAAAGAGATCAAGAAGTCATTTCTGTCCAAGGAGTGGAGGTTTATTGCTCATGTTTTTATTATGTTTCTTGATCACCATAAAGGTGGATCAAACGGACTGAACATTGATTGGGCAAAGGCAATGGTGTTATGTTGCAAAGGAGAGAAGGCCAACATTGCCAATCTAATATTTGCATGCATGGCTGAGAATGTGATGGCCTTGAAGAAAGAAAAATGGTTGTTATATCCTCGTTTTCTTCATATGTTTTTTGATGATCTTATACCAAATGCACCACAACATGGAGAGGTAAAGAGGCTAGTACGAATGAACCCTCACATTTTTGTTCACTATTGTGCATTTCACCATGATTTTAGTGGAAAGATCACCCATCTTTGGAAAAATATGTACCCTCTAGAAAGATGGAGTTATATTAAACAAGTGGATGAATCTGAGAACAAAAGAGCTGAAGAATCAAGGGTACAGCAATCTGAAGCAACAAAGAAAAGAAAAAGATATGCTAAGGAAAAGGATTATGATTTTGAGGAAGATATAAATGAACAAGCTGAAGAGATAAGAGTATAGAAGGAAAGAAATCGAAGAAGAAAGCCGATACTGCAGAACCTGAGAGGCATAGTAAACAGAGACATGAAGGTTTCTCTGAAAGAAAGGATGAAAGAGGAAACCTTGATAAAGACATGATTCGCAATCTTAATACCTCTTTGGCTAAAGAACTGAGCATGATCAAGACTAAACTTACCAGCCAAGAGATGAGAGAAAAGCAAAGGATGAGGTGATAGAGGGCATGAAGAAGATGCTTGTTGATCAAAACTGCATTATGAAGAAGTTATTTGAGGAGATTGCACTTCTGAAAGTTGCAGCCACCTGCCTGATCAACTATCTCAATCTGAGTTAGATGATCTGACTGACACTTCAAAGTATCCATTTCTGAATGTGGGTACTTCCCAAGGCAGGAGAGGGCACATCTAGTGCAGCAACCACTAATGCTGGAGATTGTGAAACTAGAGCTGAGGATGTTAGAAGAGAAAATGAAGAAGAAATCTTTGAAGCTGGATTTGTTGATATGGGTCTTGATGTAGAGAAGGATTTAGTTGGAGAAGAAGTAATAAGAGAGAAGTCTATGGAAAAAGATGTTGAAAAAAGGAAGGGGTTGAGTGATGAAGAAGTTGAAGATGAACAACTCATAGATTATGATTCTAACCGGAGTTCTATGAGGTTGATGAGCGACCTTTGATCTATGTGGCAAAGAAAGGGGAGGATGCTGAAGATGGTTTTGAGTTGGATAGAGCCCACTAGTTTGTAAAAGAGAAGGAACCAGAAAACTCACTCCCTTATTCCAACATATGGGAGAGTTGAGTAAACAAGATGCTAACAAGAAGATTAGCAGTTGGGGCTATAATCCCGGGCTAAAAATTTTCATGTTTAAGAGGAGGGGAGGTAATATCAACTATTTGCATAAAAGGAAGGCTTTTAAGTCCTTGCCTAAATGGACCTTAGGCGTCTGGCAGCTCTACCACTTCTGAATGCACATTTGAGCAAGAGAACCACACTTTTGATGAAAGAAATACAGAACGGGGCTTATGACAGCTTCGAATCGTTTGGTTACATGAAGGCAGAACGAAGAAGGTCAAAGAAAGACAAGGACTGGGAAACAGGAAAGGGACGAATTGTTCTGAGAATTAAACCGCCAAAGACAGTTAAGAGAGTGAGATTATTTGATCCCCTTCCCCAACAACTACAGGATTTCGAGAAATGGTTTTATGATAATAACACTGGGGAAGCTATGATTAGGGTGAAGAATGGCAAGAATTTAAAGTTTTTGATCCAATGGAGCTGTTCAATTTCTGTGACGAAGATTTATTAGTGTTTGTGAGAATCATATAAAGGCATGGGCTAGGGAAGAGACTCAGAAAGAAGCTAGTCTCTTTATGAATGTAGCCAACAAGATTAGAGGGGTGAGGGCAGAGGTGAAGAAATTAGCCGAGAGGGAAAGGGCTCAAGATGACTTTAACATGGATATTCAAGATTTGACCAAGTAGTTTTAGAGGGCTAGTGCTCATCCCGATGGAGCTAGTGATGCAGGAGGAAACCGTAAAGAATGATGTGCTGGAAGCTTCAGATGGAGCTATTGCAGGAGATGCTGAAGATTAATCTAAAGCAACAGAGGTCACTGCAGCTGAAGAGACTATCAAGCTGGGTGAAGATGGTGAGCTCCAACCTAGGGGGAGTATTGAAGATCATGAATAGGTTGGAGTCACTTTAGTTTAGGTTGTTTACTTTTACTTGTAATAGGTCTTTTGTTAGTTTCCTTGTGTAAGTACTTAGATTTATGTATTTTGGCAGTCTAGCGAAACCGTGAGCGAAACTATAAGTTTGCTCACAGTTTGTTGTTTTGTTTGCCTGGCGAATCTACTGTTTCGCCTGGCGAAACTATAGTTTCGGCAGTGCAGTTTCGTTGACACGAAACTATAAACTGCTATATATTGTCTTGTTTCTGCACATTGTAGCTAAGCTTGCTAACCCTAATCGATTATCATTGTTGCAAGTTACCATTTCAAAGCAGTTATACACAGAATTATCATTGTGCTTTATGTTATTGATTGTCATTGATCATTGTCTTTTATGAATGAGTTCTTATTGTGTTCAATCTTCTTTGTAATTGTTGTTTAGTATATTTGTGGGATATTGAATGAATCTTAATATCATTTGCACTTTAATACGATCACATGGACCAACAACGAGTTTATTTTGTTTAAATAAAATGATCTAATTTTAAATGTTAAGATTGTGTTTGTGAATGTGTTTCACATTTTTGTTGTAAGTGATGGTTGATCATCAGTTGAGCGGTGTACCTCACGAGAGAACCTTTTCTTCAAGTTTGCAAAAGATACTGAGCTAGGATGCTCTTTTTACATCTTCTAAAGCACTAAAGATTAGAGATTTAGGAAAGTTGCTCCAATATCTTTACAAAGGATGCACTCGAAAAGGGGGAGCATATAAATAGAGGGAGCTTATGAGATGAATAATCTTTCTCATTAGATTTAGAAAGATTCAAATTGAAGATCTTTCTACTATTGACTTCTTGGTGCTGATTTCCTTTGAAGATGTTGATAATGATAGACTAAAGGGGAGTATTGTTGGAGTTGAACAAGATAGTCTATATTATCAACACAGTCAAAGTCAACAATAGTCAACATCACGATCAATGTCAACGCAAAAGTCAAACCCGACACGTTCGAGATGAAGAACCAAGATGAGACGTTGAAGATTTAGATGACTAAGAGTTTTATTGTAATAAATATATTTTGTCTGAACAAAATATTTTTTACTTTGCTTGAGTCATTTTTATGCTTTATACATAATTTCTATTAATTAGTCTAAGTCTGGAGGGTTAAGTGCAATTAGTGAATATTAGTCTAGACAATAAATAAGTTAATTGTAATTAGGTTTTGATGATGGTTGAATGACCAATTGATCAAAGGTTTTTCACTTTGTACAAATTATATGCAATCAATATTAGATCAAAGGGGTTTTATAGTGTTATTATTGTTTGATCCATAATTCTTTATGTTATTTGGTTCAAGTGTGTAACCTGGGCTAACAATCTTTATGAACATTTGTTTTACTTTTAATTAGTATTTGCCTTAACATCGTATCATTCTTTCAAATTTTTATATTTTTATTATACTTATTTATTAATTTAATATGTGCTCTTTTTTTCTTTAAAATAGTTTATATTTCATTTTCATATAGTAGAACTAATGAGATAACTTTCACATTTTAATCTATTTGTTCCACATCTCAATATATATCATACAATATTTTTAAGTTCGTGTCATTTTATATTTTTTTCAACAAGTGCAATACACGGGTAACAACAACATCATACTTTTAGTTTTTACAACTAAATTTCTTAGTTAACGACATATTATTTAATATGTTTAAAAATAATTATAATAATAATAAAACAACAACAACAACATTGTATTTTTCTATTAGTTACAATTTAATATTGTGGGTTTGCAATGGTATCATATCTATTACTAATCAAAATAATATAATGTTCTACATTTTGACAAAAAAATTTATTCAAATGATTTTAAGGTATTCATCTTAATTGATATTCACGACCAAACAAATACCACATTTTTGGTAATACTATCATGATGACGATATAATAACGAATTGTCATAACATGTGTAGGCATCTGCTAGAACCCTACTGTCCTATATCATTAAACTCACCGAAACCAAAATAACACTAAAAACTATAATTGCAATGTTATCGTACACATTCAAAATCGAACCGCGATGAAGTGTGTGTCTAATTCGCTAGCGGTTTTAGATAAAGAAACATATTAGAGAGAGTAAGCTCAAAGATCAAAGAGAATTTAAGACTTTATATCTCGATTCTTATGAAATGCATATATGTATGCATGAAAATATGTTTTAGTAACTCCAAAGAAGTTGTGCTAATAAACTTTGATCTTGATTGTTGCATAGATCTCAACATGAGAAGTCCACCGATCAAGATCCTTATTTTCTCATGCTTATTCAATGTTTTTGGGGATAATATGTGTTGGTCCAATTGATCGATAAAGAGTGAAATTGATTACAAAAAATTCAAAATTCATTAACAAACATCCAGGATAACCACAAAACAATGATATATAATCAAAGGTGTTCAATAATAAAGAATACATATCAAACAATAATAAGATCAAAGGCTCAAAATGAATTTTATTAGCATCTAACCACCAATTACAGATTTGCAACAGTAGTATTTCGATTAGGGTTTTGCATGGTTAGCCTACGATGATGGGATCAATTCAATTTATTGCCTAACTAGTTTCACTGACAATTTTACTAGTCAACGAAACCGTTAGGCCCATGACCAGTTTCGCCGAGCGATGGAACATAGTTTCACCAGGGGAACCAAATTTGCTGACTGGGCAGCAAAAAGCACAAAATACAAAGGTTAAATTAAATAATATAACATAAATTATATTACATTTAAACATAATATAAACACTAACTAAGGTGAGTCCAACCTAATCTTGATTGTCAATACTCCCCATAGGTTAGACCTCACCTACTAGAGCTTATCTGTAGCATCATCAGCTCTTGCTTCCTCTCAATCTTCCTCAACATGTTCACTTGCTCATTCAAATTGCTTAGTAAGGTCCTACACATCCATCCTTGTCTCTTCAGTTTGAAGAATCTTTTCTGCTAGCTCCCTGACCTCTGCCCTTACACCATGAGCTTTGTTTGCAACATCCGTACACAGACTTGCTTCCTTTCTAGTCTCAGCTCTAGCTCCTGCTTTAATATGGTTCTCGCACAGTAGCAACAACTTTTCATCACAAAAAGAGAACACTTCCATAGGATCAAACAATTTAATATCAACTCCATCCGTAACCCTTATCACAACCTCCCCATTGTTATTAACATAAAACTTCTTCTCAAACTTTGAAGCCTTTGGGGGAGGGGATCAGGTAGTCTCACCCTACTAATAGTCTTTTGGGGATTTACCCTTAGTACAATCCTTCCTTTTTCTTTCATCCTTCATAAAACCAAATGACTCAAAATTATCATTTCTCCCTCGCTTAGTTACTTCTTCTAACAATTTATCTTTCTCGCTCAAGTGGGAATCAATTAATAAAATCTCTACAAACCTCCTCAAATCCCACTTAGGCAAGGTCTTGAAAGCCTTCCTTTTATGCATGTAAGATATCCTACCACCCCTTGTCTTGATCAAAAACAACTTCAAGGTCGCATTATACTTCCAGCTTATGATCTTTTTGCCCGACTCTTAACTACTAGGCCCCTGAATATTATTAAATGATAGGGTCAGTTGTTCTTGTTCTTTTTCTTTTATAAACCATTCTTACTTTTCCAAATTAAACACATCTCCTTTAGTAGGGCTCATGTTGGCTACATATGTCAAAGGTTGCTCATTCACCTCATAATATTCTGCTTCGGAATCATAGTCTACTAACTGTTCTTTAACCTCCTCCTCCTCATCAATCAGCTTTATCTCGGTAGTCTTCTCACCAGCTTCAGCAAATTGGGTTTTTCACCACCTCTTAACCAACAAAGTCTTTAACAATATCAAATCCTAAATCCAGGAATCCAACATCAACAACTTTCTCCACATCTCTTGTAACTACTTCCCTTCCAACACCAGTCTCACTAACACTAGCATCTTTGTCACCCGAACCTCCCATATCTGTAACACTAGCACCACTAGAGCCCTCTCCTGTCTTTGATGAACTACTCGCATTGAGAAATGAGTACTTTGATGTATCTATATGATCATTTAACTCAGACTAAGTTAACTAACTTGGCAGGCCAGCTGAAGCTTTCAACTCATTCACTTCTATCAGTAATCTCTTAATCAAAGTCTGTTGATCCATCATCATCTTAGTCATACTCTCCAACATCTCATCTTTTTTCTTCTCTCTTAACTCTTAATTCATCACTTTTGTCTTAATCATACTTAACTCTTTTTCCAGAGAAGACTTAAGATTTCTAATCACATCTTCATCTAAAGTTGACCTTTCATTTCTTTTTTGAGTCTTAGAGAAGGTCTGATGTTTATGCTTTGACCTCCTCTTAGTCATCTTTTTAGACTCTACTTGATCAGCTTTTTCTTTGATTTCTTTTCTTTTTCAGGCCTTAATGCCTCCTCAACCTCAACAATTTCCTCCTCAAAATCATAATTCTTTTTCTTTGGCATATCTATCTTCTTGATAGTCTCAGATTATTTTTCCCTATTCTCCTCAGCATTCTTGTTCTCTATCTCTATCAACCTCTTGATATAGTTCCACCATTCTGTTGGATATATATTTTCCCATAATTGAGTAATCTTTCCACTAAAATCATGTCTTATTGCAGAGTAGTCAACATATATTCTTGTGTTCATCTGAACAAGCCTCTTAATTTCACCACGACATGGAACATTAGGGATCAAATACTCAATCATCATCTCTATGAATCTTGGGTATAAAAGCCATTTTTCTTTCTTTAGAGCCATGATATTCTCAGTCATACAATCAAACATCAGTTTGGAAATGTGGGGCATTTGGCCTCAACAAAATATGATCATTGCCCTTGCCCAATCCAGGTTTAGCCCATCTGAACCTCCTTTCCTATGATCTAGACACATGATGAATACATGAGTGATGTATATCTGTTGGATCAAGAAGAAGGCTGGTGTAACCAAAACCAAACACTTAGACAATTTTTTGTCACAACTTATAAAGGACTTCCGAAGCTAAGTATGGAACTTCCAAAGGATATGGAGTTCTTCCAAAGACAAAGTGCAGAACCAACTTCCAAAGGAAAAGCTCTAACTTCTGAAGACAAAGTCTTCTCTTTCCAAGTTCAAGACTTAGAAGAATTCAAAGACAATGACTTCCGAAGTAGAAGTTCCCAAGCCACGAAACAACCACCCTCTTCCGAAGTATAAACGACTTTAGAAGAACTTGTTCTTCCAAAGCCAATTAACCTTGAGAAGATGTTGCTAATGAACCAGTGGACATAAGTATGGCCTTTGACACTCCGCTGCAGACCTCTGATACTACATGGCATTTTCCCAAAAGGCCATGTAGTTGACCATACTTTATTCCACTGTTCACCTTTATATATTTGTACAAGTTACCAAATTTAGTTGGTGATAAAAGGTAAGTCATGGACATGTCATGACTACCATATATTATATAAGACATTATCTGAGAAACCTTAAACTATAGCTTTGTAGTATCTTCTTTAGTTAGAGGATTCCAGCTGGTATCAATGTATATCCGGCTGTAGATAGTAGTATACATAGTTTCACATTGTAACTCTTATATACAAGTATCTTGAAATTATTCTCTTGTGTTTTTCTTGTATTACTTAGTATATTATAATCAACTCTTAAAAGAACTCTGCTTTTGACTGCTTGCTAGTGAGTTTGAGCGAAAATACTTATGTTGAGTATCAAAACCAATCCTGCAATTGGTATCAGAGCATCTTAGGCTCTTGATTGTGTGATCTGACCATCCTATTCAACCTCTTTTTTACTCACACTTTTACTACACTCAAAACATGGCCTTGAACAAGAAATCTGAATATGAAATGGGGACGATGACTAAAGCACCCATCATCACCCAAAGAACTTCAGACAATGGAGCACAGGTATAGAAGGGTTTATCATATATCAAGATAGCCGCATGTGGAGATCCATTGTTCATGGTCTCTACAAACTAAAGGTGGCTTCACCTGCTGGTGGTGGTGTCATGATAGAAAAGGCAGTGGAGGACTACTCCGAAGAAGACCTCAAGCGGATAGATATTGATGAGGGCAATGATAGTCCTGATGACAACAATTCCCAACTCCATTATGGTAGGGTTTGAGAATTGCACGACAGCCAAAGGACTGTTTGATGCTTTAACCCTGATGTACTCCACTCCAATGACTCAAAGAAAGATTCCCTGAAGCAACAATTTGAGAATTTTACTCATATTGCTGGAGAGACCTTGCATGAGAAATACTTTAGGTACATGGATCTTATCTCTTCCCTTCAGTATGTGGGAATAGCTCCTAAATTAAGAGACCTCTCAAGGAAATTCATGAGTGCACTTCCCAATGAGTGGACATTCTATTGTGTCTCCATCAAGAGGATAGAAAACCTAAACACACTCATAATCACTGAGCTATATGGTATTCTTGATGGATACCGTGTAGAGATGGAAAACAAGAGTGGTTGTCAAGGAAGCAGATCTTCAAGCCTTTCCTCAAGAAACGCTCTCATGGTAGCTGAAGCCTCAAGACCCCCTTAACCTTAGCAGTACTTGTCGTACTCCCAGCAACCATCCAATTCTTTTGGGTCTTACATCACATTCCATGAGACCCCAAGGTCTTAACAAGCTCAGCCCCTTTAAGGACCACTGTGCTTTTGTTTCATGGAGTGGACACTATTGATTTTGAGTTCTGTTTTGAAGATTTGGAGTGTTTCAGCCCAGATGAGGTGGAATACATGGACATAGTCCAACAAATGGTTCTCCTAACCTACAAGGCAAAGAACTTATTTAAGAGAACAGGAAGGCAGTTCCCTCAGACTCCAACAAGCAGCAAGTTCGGGTTTGACAAAGCAAAGGCCATGTGTTACAACTGTAACCAGTTGGGTCATTTTGCTAGCGAATGTAAAGCTCCCAAATCAAACCAGGATCTGCTCATGCCTCCTCACATCCTTCCATATCAAAAGCTACAGGAAAATCAACTAAAACTGCTGATGTGGCACAAGAAGTTGATTGGAGCTTTATAGTCCAACATGTCACCCGTGCATAGGCATTCATGGCTAGAACAGACAACTCTAAGGTATATGATCATCTTTGTACTCCAGCCTATATTGCAAGGTTAAAATGTACGAGGACTATAACATGGAAATTAAATCTGATATTGAGTCCTTAAACATCTTAAAAGCTGATTTTAAAAGGGATGAATGTGACTATCAACATAAAATTGAGGAGTTAGAGAAAATAGTTTCCTCTTTAAAACATGAGCACACCAATTACGTGACTCAAATCAAGGATTCAATATCTAAGTTAACTAAGGCTCAAGCAAAGCTAGTAATAGCTGAGGCTCAAGCAAGGAAGCATGCTATTTCTGAGCAAAACTTCCAAGCCATTATTGCATCATCCTCCCACTCCAAAATTTGTTATCAAAACAAAGGAGGGTTGGGGACCAATGAGATTGCTCCAGCACAGTCTTATGAGTCTATAAGACAACCAAGGTGTGGTACTAAAAAGGAAGAGGTGATATCTGCTGACCTATTTTCACTTGAGTTGAAGAATGATGCAATAATGGATTCCACCACAGGGAAGGAACAGGTAAATCAACCCATTTCTACTTGCGATGATCAACCCCTATCCACAAAAGCTAGAAGAAACCGGGCAAAGGTAGCCAGAAGAACTGCCAAGAACGTAGTTGAATATAAACTGAAGATTGACCCAAAGAAAAAGGATGTTTTCATTTCAGCCAGATTCTAGGTGGTGGGCACTTCTGATTCAGGAAAGGAGTGTAGTACCAACACTTCTATTTTGCCAAAGGATCAAAATTCAAAGGGGAAGGCTGCAGAGGAACACAAGAAGATTAAGAAATCTCAGCCATCAAAATCCCCAAAGATTAACATTACATGCATAATATGTGGTCTGCAAAACCACTTGGCTAAAGATTGTTCTTACAATCTAGCAAGCACACATTATGAAACTAATGTTAAAAAGGAAGCAACCAAGGAAGGATTCACATTTGGACCTTATCACATGGTTCAAGTGATGTGAAAAGGAAAGCTGGTTTTTGGAGCTAAGTTGCTTTCGGAAGAAACACATTCTTCTGAAGGGAAAATGGCTTCGGAAGTTAAGCCAAGGAAGGCTTAAAAGAACAAAAGAGCTTCCTCATAACCTTCCAAGAAGAAGGCTGCTTCGGAAAACAAGGTAGTGAACTCTTCTTCCGAAAACATAGAAGCTTCAAAAGAAAGTTATGCTGCTCAAGCTTCAACAAGCTCATCTAAACTGACCAACCATAGGATAGAATTGAAGATCAGACATGCTGCAGTCACTCCTTCTTCTTCAAAGATAACAATTAAACCCTCTACCATTCATTTTGGTTCAATTATGTCATCATCAATGGAATAACCCAAGACCAGCCAGGCTTGGGTTTGTAATCAAAACTAACTTTTCACCTTATGTGCAGCAGCCAGGCTTGGGTTTGTAATCAAAACTAACTTTTCACCTTATGTGCAGGGACATTCACAAGACAAGAGCAATAATGTTCGGATAGTGGGCAGTGGATGCTCTAGGCACATGACTGGGAACAGATCTCTACTTTAAAATTTTCAACAATTTGATGGAGGTCCTGTTCAATTTGGAGGTGAGACCGGAGGATACATTTCAGGTAGAGGAAGTGTATCCAATGGCTTGTTAAGAGTCAACAAAGTAAACTTTGTCAAGTAGCTTGAACACAATCTCCCAAGTGTTTTTCAATTCTATGATCAAAATCATCAAATGCTTTTCACAGAACATGAGTGCATCATCCTCAAACCAAGAAGAATTTGTACTCATGCTTCATGTCTCAGATGGAACCCAAGAAAGTAGAAGAAGCCTTAAAGGATAGTAGTTGGGTTGAGTCAATGCAAGAAGAATTTCTTCAATTCAAGAGTCAAAAGGTTTGGAACCTTTGCCCGCTACCATCTGGTCAAGTACCTATAGGCACCAAATGGGTTTTCAGAAACAAGAGAGATGATAGAGGCTTGATCATCAAGAAAAAAGCTAGACTGGTTGTTCAAGGATACTCCCAAGAGAAAGGAATTGAATATACTGATGTCTTTACACCTATTGCAAGATTTAAGACAGTTAGAATCTTCCTTACTTATGCTGCATCCAAGAACTTTACTATCTACCAACTTGATATCAAGTTTGCCTTTCTATATGGAAATATAGATAGGGAAGTATATGTGTGCCAACCTTGAGCTTTTGAAGACCCACAACATCCTAACTATGTGTGCAAATTGGACAAAGCTCTTTATGGGCTAGACCAGGCACCTACACTATGGTGTGAGACTCTGTCTCAATTTCTCTTGAAGAATGGTTACACTAGAGGAACCATTGACAAGACTCTCTTTATCAAAAACTTTGAGAAATAAATTTTGATCATTTAGGTCTATGTTGATGATATCATATTTGGTTCTTCAAATGACCAAATGTGTAAAGACTTTGAGAGCATCATGAAGAAGAAGTTTGAGATGAGTTCTATGAGAAAAATGGACTTTTTTCTTGGAATTCAAGTGAAGCAGATGAAGGAAGGGTTCTTTATCAATCAATCTAAGTATGTCTCTAATATCATAGAAAGATTTGATACGAAGGATTGTAAGTCAGGCATGACACCCATACCCAGAAACCATGACCTTTGTCCTGACTCTAAGGGAGAGCATACTAATCAACATTAGTATAGGGTAATCATCGGTTCTCAGATGTATCTCACAACAAGTAGACATGATATCATGTGTTGCCACATGCAGCTGTGCAAGATATCATGCTACTCCAAAGGTGTCTCACTTAGTTTTTGCCAAGAGAATTCTTAGATACCTCAAAGGAGAACCAAAACTTGGTCTCTGGTATCCTTGAAACTCCAACTCAATCTCTATGGCTACTCAGATAATGACTATGGTGGCTACAACATTAACAAGAAATCCACATACCGAGGATGTAAATTTCTTTGTGGAAGGATCATCTCATGTCAATGCAAAAAGCAATCATGTGTCTCTACATATACTACTGAAGCTGAATACATTGCTGCTGCAAGTTGCTATGCTCAGCTGCTGTAGATTCAAAACCAGATGCTAGACTATGGATTCAACCTCATGAGCACTCCTATCCACATTGACAACAACAATGCTATCTCCATTACTGAAAATCCTATGAAGCACTCCAAGACAAAGCACATTGATATCAGGTACCATTTCATTAGAGATATTAATGAGAAAAACCTGATTAAATTAGTCAAAGTTGACAGAAATGAACACTATGTTGATTTGTTCACCAAAGCCTTTGATGAACAAATATTTAAGTATCTCATCACGGCTATTGGGATGATAAACAGTGACTAATATATCTCATTTGGAAACCTTTTAAAAATGTGTCTTGTCTTTTTTCAAATACAATCTAAGCCTTGTTACAAAAAGTTATTCTTCACAATTGACTAAGGATGAGTATTTCCAAAGAGAAAATTACCCTCGGAAGAACTCTTTCTTATCTTTCGAAGGCAACTTTCAATTCAAGTTTTATTATCCGAAGAGTTTATAGTCTCGGAAGCATATCTTAACTGCTTTCGAAGTTTGAAGACTTCTTCTTTTGGAAGTCACTCTTATTCTCAGAAGTAAATTCATTTACCTTGAGAATAAGTGTTTGCTTCAGAAGAGAAAATCCTTCGGAATTACTTTTACCTTTGGAAGAAGACTTCTCTCTATAACGGAAACCTTTGGGCCCCACACAGTAAAAAGTAAAGTTTTATTAATGATGTCGGAATATTGTGAATGGTTTTACACCTTGCCGCCACTATCACATCTAACCTTAAACCATCTCTTCACCTTATCCACTCAACACTACCATTTCACCCATTTAAATAATCCCAACTCATCCCTTTAACCTTTTTACCGAATTTACTACCAACAGCTTCCTTCACCTCAAATTTACCTTGCTCAAACTTGTTTCATCATCTCCTTTCTCACAATGCCACTCAACCTTCAACACAACCAGGTCACATTCCTTGATTTTTCCAAGGATGCGGATTTCTCTAATATCATCTTGTTTCTTACCCAATCTCCCTACTTCACTACTCTGACTGTGAATCCTACTATTATTTGAACCATAGTAAAGTTAATGGATGAACGATCAGGTAGTACTCCTAAATGGAGCATGGTTTCTCTGAACCAACATTTCAAGCTAAGAGTTGGTTATTACCGAAAAGGTCATCCGGGAGCATCTGGAGCTCCATGATGAAAGTGCTCCTACTTAGTTCCCCAAATCAGACCTCGACGACACCTATATTCAAATGGGATACCATAGAGATGTGAATAGGTCTATGGTTTATAAGTTTAATCTTTCTTATAATTGGAAGATCCTACTTCAGTTTGTTCTTGATTGTTTGTCAAACAAGTCTGGGGGATTGGATCAAATCCCATGTGAACTAGGCTGCCTAGTTCATGGATTGGTGAAGAGCCCCCACTTCAACTATTCAAGGTTTGTGCTTACCAACCTTCTTAGAAACCTCCAAAAGGACACATTCTTTATGTATCCTAGGTTTCTTCAGCACATGATCAACTGTGAGCTGGATGAGGGTAAGCTTGTCTGTGTAGCTGCTCGGCATGTCTCTCAAATGAGGCTAACCATCTTCAAGATTTTGAAGAGAGTGTCCACCAACTTCTCTCGAAGACACACTGACCTTCTTCCAGGTATGATTGAGCCAATGGCTCTTGGCGACATCCATATTCACCCCATAGGTGATGAACCCACACCAATAACTACCCCTGTTTTGCCTGCTGACACCATCAAACACACATATTAGAGATGCAAATGAACCCTTGTTCAGTCTACCCTGATTGAGCAAGTCCCTCCTCTTCAAACCAAAAAGACTAGAGTGGAACCTTGGGCTCCCACCCAGCTAGAGGTCTCCCTATCCTTCTCCTTCAACCTCAATATCGGATTTGAGTCTCCTCAGTCTTAATTCTCGGAGCCCCAAGCCCAGGCTACAAGCCCTCAAGATGAGTCCCAACACTCTCTTGAGAAACTAAAAAGGGACGGCCCCACCAAAGGCTCAATGCCACTAGACATTGACCAAAGTCCCAGGTCACTAGGATTAACTTCTATATCCTTTACTGACCTTATATTCAGAACTGATGAGGGGATTACATCTTTTCATGGCAATGAAGTTGATCCACAACACTCTCTCATGGATCAACAGTGACCTCTTATGTCTAGCCCACGTCAGTTAAAACCAACTGAGGTGAGTCCCATAGATATGGATGGGACTCATGTAGATTCAGTTGCGAGTACTAAATAAACTCATCAAATCCTAAGGACAGTGGTGACATCTCTAAGACTGAATCTGCATCAACTGTGCCTTTTGATGACTCTGAAAGAGACATCCTTAGGCAAGGGAAACCAAGGTGCCAAGAACCACATCTGGTAGTGAGGGTGAACATACAAGGTATGTTACCTCATCTCCTCATGATTCTTTAAAAGAAGATGAGGGTAGTATGCAACTCATCATTTAGGACCTACTATCTAAAGTCTCAAATCTTGAATTAGAGGTTAAGACTTTCGAGGATAGGTCTACCACTCAGCAACTTGAGATTGAAAATCTCATGACTCAACTAGCTGAGAAATAGATTGAGAGATCCGTTAGACATGTACCAATTCAGGTCTCATTGACCTCTTTCTCTAGCTCATCTAGCTCTCAAGATGATGCTACCAAAAAGGGGGAGAGTGTTCACAGAGAAACAACTAAGGAACCATCGAGCCAAGCATCAACTTCCCTATCTACTAGATAATCGGATCCCATTGTAACTCTCTTTCCTGTGCTTTCCCAAGTTGTCCTTCGAATGAACCAAGGCTGCTCAAAGATCTCTATAGGATCCTCTCTAAGTTTCTATTGAGATCTTCTTTAGATCAGCCTAGCCCTGATGCGGCTGTGATGTACTTTGGAGCTGAAGAGCTTCAATGCTTAAGTGCACCTTCTACCGTTGTGGAAGAAGTTGGTCAACCTAAGGTCTGAATGGAACCTGAGATTTAATTCGAAGGGGAAATGTGGACCGATGGCCCAACAACTGAAACAATTGGGACAGATAGTGCATTCCCTCAAACTTCCGAAGCTGAAGTCAAAGCCTCGGACGAACAACGTAAGTCTTCTAAAGCTGAGATGGAAGTTGCGGAAAGGCTGTTCTCTTTATCCCAGAATCTAATCATCACATATGCAATTCTAGAATTGGCATTTGAGGTGAATAGTGAGGACTTTCTCAACTGACCCCTAACTCAGACAACTACATATCTCCATCCACAATGTCTCAATCAGAACCCTCCATCCAAGAACCACCAAAGTCAAGCACTTCCAAAGATGATAAAGGAAAGAAAAAGATGATTGTGGAAGAGATTCAGGAGGAGGAGAGGACTGAAAAAGATAAAAAAAATGCAGACTCCCAACTGGAAGTTGCTAGCTGCCAGTTCTAAAGCAGCTGTAGCCAACCAGGAGCCAGTGAATAACAAAAAGAGGGTGGAGATCATTAACATGCTCATCAAGCTTAGAGCTATCAGTGAAGATATACTCCAGCTACCACTAGAGGAGTTAGTAGAGCTAGAAAAGGAAAGTAGACTTCAGATTGAACAAAGGGAGGAAGCAGCAAGGTTGGCCTTAGAGGATGAAAGAGAAAAGGAGAAGAGGGAAGTTCATCTGCAGCTTCGGAGGGAAAGGATATCTTTCCTAACCTCTAGGGGTTTCTCTCCTCAAGAACTATCTCGGCATTATAATGAAACGATCCTATGGATCTTCAACAAAAAGTAGGATCAACTAGACAAAGAGAGAGAGAGAGAGAGAGAGTTGTGAGAGCGAATTTGAGGGAGAAGAAGAAGAAGGAAGAAAAAGCTGGGTTCACTGCCGCTAAGAAGATAGGTAAGCAAGCTTGGATGAAGGATTATCTTCGGGCTCATGGCTTCTCTGGTACGCGGGTGGGACCTATGTCTAAAAAGACACTCTAGCGACATGTTAGTGACATCAGGGCTGACATTCTCATAGGAAACAGGAAAGAGATGTATAGAAGGGTACAAGGGATGATCTTCAAACCAATACCTTAACCCCAACCTACAACCCATAATCAACCCCAACCCAACCTGAACCTTCCTATTTCCTTTCCCCCATCAAAACTAAGCCAATTTTTTTCCATATACCCCTGAACCTACACCAACCACCTTACCCATCTCATCACCACAACCACCTCAATTAATCAACCCTCAACGTAAAACCTTACCCAGAACCCAAACACATTTACCTACCCAACAACCATCCAGACCATTCCCTTGGCTTTCCAAACATCTCTCCTTGGAGGAGTTAAGGAGATCAAGATGAAGCTTAACAAATGCACAACCTTGAGCGACATCTCTTATGAGGAGGATTCTGTCAAGCTTACTTATATTAATGGATCCTCATGTTCCCTCACAAGAGATCAATTTCTTGATATGCCTAGAGGAACACTGGACCAGGCTATTGAACTCCTTGGCCTCAACTCTACTCCTTAAACGAGGAAGAAAAGAAGCTGAGAAGAAAGCTAGTGACTCTATTGGATACAAATAAAGGGAACAAGGTGCCTAGTCAGCCCCTTGTGCCTAGAAAGAAGATCATTCAGTAGAGGTTCGATGAAGCCTCTAACAACTTTGTTGTGGAGAGAGAGAATGGAGAGAGCAATAAGCTGAATGCCTCCTCTCTGTTACACTCTAGGAGATTTGACATTGCTTAGTTAGCAGAGAAACCATTCTCTAATCATTCCAACTCCAAAATAGCTGCTCACATCAAAAATCATCTAAGCAGCCTCTATCTTGCCGAGCTAAACCCAAAAGCCAAGATTGAAGAGCTGTTGATGATGAAAGGAAAGGAAGACAAGGAAAGGTCAACCACCAATGGCAAAGCCTTTCTACAAATAGTGGAAGGCCCTGAATTAGAACCCATAGTTAGATGGGAGTATAAATATAACTCCCGTCAACTAACTCACTTCAGAGGGACTCAGCAGAGGGTAGATATCATTCAAAGTGACAGACTGGATCTTCTGTCTATAAATGATTTGTACAAACTTCTCAGCACCACTTTTGAGAAGAACAAAGAAACAAATAAGTATCTGCTTTCCCTGGTGTTGAAAGTTCTGATAAATAGGAACAAGTGAGGTTTTGGTACCATTAGCCTAGGGGAGCTTGTTGGATCAAGAAAAAGGCTGGTGCAGCCAAAACCAAACACTTAGACAATTTCTTGATACAACTTACAAAGGACTTCTGAATCTAAGTATGGAACTTTCGAAGGATATGGAGTTCTTCAGAAGACAAGTGCAGAACCAACTTCCGAACGAAAAGCTCCAACTTCCAAAGACAAAGTCTTCTCTTCCAAAGTTCAAGGCTTAGAAGAATTCAAAGACAATGACTTCCGAAGTAGAAGTTCCCAAGCCACGGAAGAAGCAGCCTCTTCCAAAGTATAAAAGGCTTCAGAAGAACTTGTTCTTCCAAAGCCAATTAACCTTTGGAAGATGCTGCTAATGAACCAGTGGACTTAAGTATGGTCTCTGACACTCCGCTGTAGACCTTTGATACTACATGGTGTTTTCCCAAAAGGCCATGTAGGTGACCATACTTTATTCCACTGTTTACCTTTACATGTTGGTACAAGTTACCAACTTTAGTTGGTGAGAAAAGGTGAGTCATGAACATGTCATGACTAACATATCTTAAATAAGATAATATTTGAGATACCTTAAACTATAGCTTTGTAATATCTTCTTTAGTTAGAAGATTCTAGCTATTATCAAAGTATATCTGGCTGTAGATAGTAGTATATATTGTTTCTCATTGTAACTATTGTAGTAAGCTTCTAAGAGTCTTGTAAACTTTTGTGGAGAAATAATATATCTAAGTATCTTGAAATCATTTTATTGTGCTTTTCTTGTGTTACATAGTATATTATAATAAAATCTTAAAAGAACTTTGCTTCTTGAGTGTTTGCAAGTGAGTTTGAGAGAAAATACTTGTGTTGAGTATCAAAACCGATCCTGCAATCTCCATTCTTTGGATAGAAAGAATTTCTTGATTTCCTTTCTAGTTCCAAAAAGAGATCCCTTGTAACCAATGCTCCTGAACGCCTCCAACACCTCAGACTCTAATAAAAACACCTCATCTCCTGAGTCATCCTCTAGTCTCAAAATCCTTGCAATAATTTCCATAGTTATAAAGATGTCATGCTCTTAAACTCTTGCAATGATTCATTGTGTGGGGTTGACCTTGCCTCATACACCACCGTTTTATAGAAATCACTAATATGAAAATCATATATGATCGGTGAGTGAGAAATAGCATAGGCGATGTATGAGTTCCTGAGCCATCGAATACAGTCTCTGAATCCCACAGCTTTTGGATTCTAATCATCTAGAAGTGTCGTGATGTTGTTCCGGTTATTGAACTTCAAATTGGCCATTTAACTGAAAAAATAAGCAAGACATGGTTAGAAAAGAATAAAATGACAAATAGAAGAGATAAACAAAAAAATTATAAAATTAAAGTACAACAGATATAGTTTTGCTGGCCGAAACTACAGTTTTGGCAGGGCGAAAGTGTATTTTCGCTAAGATCAGAGAAATTGTACAAGAGTTGAGCAATATTGAAGTTTTGCTGAATTCAAACATGTGAAACTGTTAAGTTTGCACATGCATTATTATAGTTTTTTCTGAATTCAAATGAACTCTCGTTAAATTTGGCAGAAAGCATAATTACTTTCGTTGATTAAATCAACGAAGTAATGAACCGACACATTCAATAAACCCTTTAAATGTGGTTAAAACATAGATTTATCTATCTAATCGAGTTCAAAACACCAACCTGAGGTCTAAATCTACACGAAAAAGAAGCAGAAACAAACATTAGTTGATTTCGGTCGAGAGTTTCGATTAGGGCTATGAACGGTCAAAGAAACTAGTTATGCGAAAATGAGAAGATAATTTGGCATAACCCTTTATATAGCCCTTAGTTTCGCCTCTGGCGAAACTGTAGTTTCTCCAGGTAAAAGATTAGATCAAAAAGGCTATGAAATGAGCAAAAGTACTAGTGAACCTATAGTTTCGTTGTGCGAAACTACGAGCGAAACAATAGTTTCGCTAACACCAAAATTTTACTTTTTCTTTTTTCATTTTATAATTTTTAAACTGAGAGATAATAGAATTCAAGAAACCGAAACACCCTACAAGACCAACCTCATTTTACGTGAAAATATAATAAAAAGATAAAATACTAAAAGAAATAATAAAAATTAAATAGAAAAAGTGGTTAAAAGGATATTGAAACACATTAAACTGAAGAGGCTTTCCGAAAAATCAGAGATTGACGGGATTAATGATATATTTGTCCTTTTAAACCCATGCCTTCTTCCTTTCAACAAGAAATCTGCGGCTTCCATTATCATGGTTTTTGCGGTTAGTTTGAAGAAAACATAAATGACTCGGTCCCCATAGACATCTGGCAAAAAGACTTGTCATGTACTTATGATATAGTGAACAATATGATTATCTCTGCTTGATTTTCCAATTGAAAATACAACAATAATTTTTAAAAAACACACACCTTATTATTTTAAGAAACAAATGATGAGAGCTCCAAGTCTATATTCTTGTATAACAAAGGAGATAATCATTTTGAGCTTAACTGATGAGAGCTTCAGGTCTGTACTTATATATAACAGAGAAAATCATGAGAATGTGCTTATGAGAGCTCCAGGTATATACTTACATATTACAGAGGAAATCATAACTCCATGACAATGTTCACACATAGCAGAGGAGATAAGCACATAATATACAACATGGAAGTGCTAGAACACAAATAGTGCTAACAAGTAGCATTATTAAGTACATAAGGAGGAGAAATAGGAAATTTTCTTTGAAGATCATCAAGGTAGAGTTTATTACGCTCTCAATCCATTTTGAACAAGGACTTGTAACTTTGTGAAGGGAATAATATCAAGGAGATAATCCAAGTGAAAAAGTTTCTTATCCTTTTAGTTTAGCCACAAGATCACTTTCTACTTCGTATTTTGGCTGAGTCTATCATGCATATCCCAACACAATACTATTGATCTCCTTCAAATCTTTCAGGCAAATAAAACTTTATTTCTTAGGGTCCTGCAAGAAGGAAAAATTGGTAATTTTATGTTATTTTCCCCTAGAATTTCTATGTATCAGCAAGACAAGATAATTTTTTTCATGTTTTTATTTTTTTATTTTTTATGTTATTATTGTAAAATAGGGAAGGCCTATGAAGCATAGAAGTTTAAAAGAAAGAAAACGAATAATGAATATTATGTACAAGATATACATGAGATATTTAAGAAAACATGTTTAAAAAAGATAATAATCTCAACATGGACATCAAACGAGGTTTATCAAAAGTTTTAGTGAAAAGATCTGTTTTTGATTTTTTGTGTCAATAGGAATAATATCAATAAAATCATTTTCTTGAGCATCATGGATGGCATGAATTCTTGTCTTAATGTGCTTGGTGTGAGAAATGAATTGGATTCTTGGCGTGTCCAATGGTTGCTTCATTATCACATAATAATGGAGTGTGAAGGAAGTCGATCCCATAATCAATCATCTGATGTTGTATCCACAGCACTTGAGAGCAACAACTAGAAGCAACAATATACTCTGCCTCCCTCGTGGAAAGAGACATAGTTGTCTATTTATTGCTCTGCCCTAATACTAGACAATTTCCTAGATATTGACAACCACCGGTGACTGATTTTCTATTGAACCTGCAACCATTAGAATTACTATCAGAATAAGCATGAAAACCAAAATTTTCCACCATAAGGATACCATAGACCCAGACGAGAATTTAGATAACGAAAAATTCATTTGACTGCCTTTTCATGAGACTCCTTTGGGTTAGCTTGGTATCGAGCATGGTATCCAGAACAAAAGTGATGTCTGGACGACTAGTGGTAAGGTAAATTAGGGAACCAATCATTGATCATAAAGATGAGGATCAATAGATTTTCCATTTTCATAGGAAGTGAGGCATGTCTGTGTAGTAAATGGGGTCTATTCAGAAGAGATGTCATTCATCTTGAATTTCTTTAGATTTTCTTTGATATACTTCTCCTAATACATAAGAATTCCTTCAGACTTTTGTTCAACTTGAAAACCATGGAAAAAGCACATCTCCCCTACGATGCTCATTTTAAAGCGACTTCTCATAACCTCCTCAAATTCCCGGCAAAGCTTAGGGTTGGTGGTACCAATAATAATGTCGTCAACATAGACCTACAGATTAACATCTCATCATCCACTTCTTTCTTGAATAAGGTCATATTGATAGTGTCACGAGAAAAACCATTGCTTAGAAGATATTGTGTAAGGTCTCATACTAGATGTGTGGAGCTTGATCTAAACTATAAAGAGATTTATCAAGTTTGTATACTTGTTAGGACCTGGTATTTGAACGAAATACCTGGAGATTAGCGTGTATACCAGATCAAATAGTGCGGAATCCTATTTGATTGGCGATCCAATCAGTGAGAACACACAAATAATCAATAAAGAATTGAAACTAACGTTACAAATCGATTGGAAATCGATCTAATGTGTTCTATGAACTTGGAGAACGAATTGGGAGGTTTCTGGACAGCTAGGGTACGTCTGGAATCGTAATTGATCGAGAGTCCTTATTTTTCACAAATTGAGTTGTATTTAATGGTTGGTATTATTCAATCGTGCGACTGAACCATTAGTATGGTTCAGTCGTGCGATTGAACCATGCGGTTGATTCATACGCACCACTGAGTGTTCAGTCGTGCGACTGAGCCAATCTTATGTTACAATCATACGACTGATCCAGTCTCCTGGTTCAGTCGTGCGACTGAGTCATTCGTATGAAGGTGTTCATGCTTATGGTCCATTCGCATGGGCCATTCGCATGATAACTTCATTATTTTAAGTTTGAATGTATTAATTAGTAAACATTATATGTAAACATTCAACCAATCACTAACCTAATTAATTAATTTAATATCAACTTATTAATGAAATATTAATCAATACAAATCACAAACACCCAATATCATTTCATTAATCATATCAAATTACACCAGAATCAGATAAACAAGATCTATTACATTTCATATCATGATCTAGGGACATACATGTATCAACAAACTCTCCCTTGGACCTAGATCTCTCTAATCTCTTGTTTTCTGCATAACCTCCTTGTATTTCTTGTACTTCTCCTCTGTTGTGACTCCCGTGTGAATCTCAAACGTGAAGCAGAGTCGTATAACATTCTGGAACTGAAGAGCTTGTACAATATCTTGCGTATCATAGATTAGTGGCCACTTGTATAGCGTATATACATCACTTTCCGACAAGTTTGTAAGCCACATGAGGTCAAATACCCTGATAGTATCCATTTGTCCCTCTTTGCTTAAGACTATGACCGCTTCTGCTGTTCTCCAATCATAGTACCACCACTTAAATTGTGCAGTGAAATCCTGTGGCATTTCCCTGAGTGGGATTCTCGACATTATGCGTGGAGGATTCCACTTCAACACTATCTTAGGCTTGCCGGTACTGGCATCAACCTCAGACCTTCTGACATACCTCGTACGCCGTTGGGGTCTGAAGTTAACCCATCTAGTGTGGTACTCCTTCTTTAGGGCAGCCTCAAACCAGCCTGACATCTTCCTCGAGTCAGCATACAAAAGCTTTAGTTTGGCCAGCTGGTTGAGCTCAAAACCTGGTAGAGTCTTTAGATCATGTGGAAATCTAAAATACTCTATGCCCTTCTCCCTCTTAACTGCATAGACGTTAAGGTCATCAAAATATGCCCATGCTATAATCCTACCTGACACCTTATGATGTTTCTTGACTCTGTAGAGTTGGTGTAGGAATCCTTCTTGGTGTAGTACGTTGGGCTCTAAGTTCTTCAAAACATGCAGCCCACACTAAGCCTTTCGAATGTCAACATCATCATTTGAGGCTTGGGCTGTGTCTTCTGCTTTCTCTGATTCTTGCTCCATATTGTTCAACACCTCAATAGTATCACTGACAAGGGATTCACCCAGATTGGGGACCACATTACCCTCATTGTTAGCGTACTGAGGGTACTCCTCGGCAGTGATATCTTAGATCTCTACATCATCAACATCGTTGAACTCTTCGTCACTAGTCGAATGGCATGTCGGAGCATCTTTTACTATTTCATTTGGATTTAGCTCGAAAAGCTCTGCGAGTTGCTCATTTGATAAGTCATGAATTATTTCCCCTTCTTCAGGGGTATAATTCACTGAACTCCTGACTATCCCTTGCAGATCAAGAATCATTGTTAGCTGAGACTTGACCTGCTGAAGGGGAGCAACGTCAAACTCATCTCTTTGGTAATTTTGATCTGTTTGATTTAAACATTTCACACATAAATCATTAGTAATTCATCAAACAGAAAGGCATTAAAGTAATATAACATTAAGTACATTGTGTTCAATTACATGATTCAAATACAAAAGAAGATAAATACATAATCATCTAATCTTTACTTTCTTCTTGTATCAAGGTTTCATCACTTGTAGGGGCAGGGGTAGAGGCTGATTGATCCTGTCTGTTCTTAGTCCTGTTCTCTTGACCTGTAGCAGTGGCCGATGCAGAGGCATCCCCTCCTTCTGCTTCTTCATCATCGTCACTCTCTTCATCTTCATCCACATCATCATCATCAGTATCATCACCATCTCCCTCTTTAATCTTCAGAGGCTCATCTTTAGATCCTTTAAGTTTGAGCATGATGGTCTTCTTAGCATTCTCCAACTCTTCAATTTTCTAGCAGAAGTGACTCTATGCTCTTGGAGTTGGGCGATCTCGAGGCTCTGAGCAGCCATTTGCTGGGCCTGCTCCTTGATTAGTCGATCCTGCTTGAGATCTGATTTGACTGCACAATAGTGAGATCTGCAAGCTGTCGGATCTGTGCAGTCTTCTCTTCATCATAGCTAACAGTCGCATCACCATACGGTTTAGCGCTGAAAGCTGGTCCTCTACCCCAAATTGAGGTAGATGAGATCCATATATATGTGCAGGATCAGATGAGGGTCCTGATTGGTGGCAAGTGGTGGTGGTGGTTGTGGTAAAGATAGGGTTGGGTCTGTGAGATATTGGAGGTGATGTAGGAGTGAAAGATATGATGGTGGTTGGCATATTTACAGTGGTTGGAGGTGTGGTAGTGGTAGTGGTAGCTGTGGTGGCTGTGGTGGTTGTGGTGGTGGATGGTGTGGCTGTAGAAGTGGTAGGGATGGTGGTAGATGCAGTGGCTGTGGTGGGTATGAAGGTGAGTCTTCTTCTCTTCTTCTTCTGGCCGTGCGGCTGAGCCATCCGTTTCTTCCTCGATCCAGTCGAGGTGGATGCTCCCCTAGAACACGGCTAGTAGACTCAGGAGCATAGCTGGGATCTACAGTCATCTCTCCCAAATCCCTGGGGCGTTCACCAACCACCCGAGTCCATACTCGGTGGGAACAACCTTGCTTCCCACGGTCCTCGTCAAGGCTCCTCATCTGACTCTTCTTCCTCCTCACCAGGTATGAAGTCCTGGTGGAAGCCTGCAGACTCAGCTATGTCGCCTGTTGGGGCAGACACTGGGGGTATAACATCTGAAGTTTTGCCCCTCGTTGGAGCAGGCATATCATCCCCAACATCCCGACTATCATCATCGTCTGAATCATGCTCTGGGAGCGACAACCTCTCATCATGTGAATCGCTGTCATCATGACGCCATTTGCGTCTACTTGGTGCCACATATCGTTCATTTTCCAGATGGCCGATCAACCTTTTTACCTGGGGCTTTACCTGCTTGCCCCGATACACTCTCATGCGACCCAAAGTCATGTCATCCATAACCTCTAGGTCAACCGCATCATGTTTCTCCTTGGGAAGTATGGCAGGCTTCTCGTTAAGATCAGCTACAGAAATCTGGGATACATACAAAAACCCTCCTTCCCCTTGCCTCCAGATTCTCCACCAGATACGAGAAGATCATGCTCGAGAAGCTGAAGGGGTGGTTTAGTACTAGTGCCATATAGGCATTCTGAATCTGGTCTGACAGGTCATCAAACCCACCCCTTCGAGAAGCAATACACTTCAGGATCACATGCGCCAAGTATTTATACTGGGGACACAGGTTGCTCTTGTTGAGCACACCTGAATTGATGTCCCCAGCATATTTAATCCTGAGGAAGCAACCTCTGACTGTAAATGGATGTAGTCTGGTGGGTTGATCAGTCATCCCCAAAATCAAGTACTCTCTGGATGTCAGCTGTTGTAATTTCAATGTCATGACCATGAATGGAGCTCCGTATGCTGTAAGGCTCATGTGAACGATCTACGGAGGCATTTTCCCAGAAAGCCTGATGTAACAACCTGTAAGGAGTACACTATGTGGATATGGCTTTATGTATCCGAGAGCGTCGAAGGAATGCAATAATCTCTGTAAACTCGGCTCCATTCCGAGTCGTATGGTCCAAATGAGCACATATATTGTGCTTTGGATTTATGGACCATCTATCAGCCATTGACCTGAAACACAAGACACAGAACCATTTGTAAGTCATACATTCAAACTTCAGTTCAAGGTGTATAGTTTAAATTCAATCCGATACATTCGTGCGAATGAATCATGCGACCGGAGTCAGTCGTTTGTTCTTTCGTGCGACTGAGCTCGTTCGGGTGAATGAGACATGCGACTGAGTTCAATTTGCTGACTGAATCTGCGATTGGTTCAGTCGGCCGACTGAACTCATTCGCATGGTTCATTCTGCCGATTGATCCAATCGCAAGATTCAATCGTGTGATTGGAGTTCATCCGAACGACCAATCGCATGACCCACTGTTCAATCGACTGAGGTTCGAATCTTGACCTAATTCAAGTAATTTAACATGGTTTAATGGTCCATTAGACTCGCCATCTTGTCACTAATGACCTATTAAACTTAATTTTAACATTTTGCTTAGTTTATGTAGGTTATTAGGGCATTTTTCAATCCGGTTAATGTTTCATTCGAATAACACAAATTTGACTCAAGATCTTCTGATTTCTATAAGATTTAACTGCAATGTACCTGTATACTTGTCAATCGAATGTCAGAAGATCAATAGCAATATGAAAACACGATCTCTAGAAATTTTTGGCAGAGTAACGGGAAAGAAAGCGATTTGGGTGCGATTGGGAGTGATGAGTGAAATGCGATCGACTGAGGCCCTTTAAATACTGAACCTACTTTCAATCGGCTGACTGTCCTCATTCGCTCAGTTCATTCGGGCGACTGAGGTTCAGTCGTGCGATTGGCCCAGTCAGTCGCTTTCAGTTGGCCGACTGACTCATTCGTGCCATTTCATTGCTTTCTCAATTAACCGACTGAGTCTCAGTCGGTTGACTGACTCATTCGCACCCTGTCATTCGGTCGAAAGGATCATTCTTAAATGCCATTCGGTGAATGACTAAATTTCATGTCCAGTCTGCGAATGGATCGAATGGGATCCATTCGCATGGTGGTCCATATTCATGGTCCAATCGTGCGAATAGGTCACACTTAGTAGGTTTTCTGCCATTTTGAACATTTTAACTTTTTGAAATAGACAGTATGAGTTTTGATCATCTCAGACATGATCATTTTTAACCAATTTAGTCACCTCAGACGTGACTGCTTTAAACTTGAAAATTCATGTTGTCATCTCAGACATGACCCATTCAGTGAGTTGATCCCTTATCGATTTTCATGATGTAGTGGCAAACAAATTAACTAAAACGACTCGCTAAATTAGAAACTTAAACTAAAGACTAAAATTAAGACTTTGTTTTGGCTTTTTGTTAGAGATAGAACCTAAGGTGGAAATCTACTGGATTTGGTTCCGGAATAGAAAGCTTCAACTTAGATTGACCACACCTGGACCAATTCAGTTTTGGAATCATATAGGCACATCAAATCATTTGGGACTTGTTATCAAATCTTTTGATGTTCAATTCTTGGTGTTCATCCAGAGTCATTAGCAACTTTAGGAAATCATGCTGACTCTTAATTACCACATTGATTTGAACTTTCAAGAATTTCAGCCACAATGATTGTCAATATGTTTGTCCACTTAAATCCATACACAGACTTTTGACATAAACTGGTGATTCTTTTTGGTTTAATTATTTCAACGAACATTTGTGGATCCCACACTTATATGGTAATCAACATTCCTCAGGAGCTTTTGAGCGGTCTACGGTTATTTTTACAAGAAGAGACTATTCTTAGAGCTTTCAAGGAGAAGCCATCCTCTGGTCAGTGCCATCGCACACAGAGAGGCGGCAAACAACAATGAATTCTAGAATATCTAGGTTATGCTATCCTCAGGTCAGTGCCATCGCACAGCAGAGAGGCACACAACCTATCTCCTTGTTAGAGCAGCTTAATTTTATTTTGCACCAAATGCACAACAACTTAAGTCATTAGCTTGATAGCATTTTTCTTCATTTTTTTCTGGTGCTTTGCTCTATTTATGGTCATCCGCACACATTTGTGGCGTTTACATGCTCATTGCCCCTTATTGGAATATTCTGATTGTGTTAACCAGCGATAAGATGGGAGCCCACAGTCAGTTGAACCACTTAGTTTGATCTTGAGATCACGAGTCAGGTCTAATCATCTATTGTGTTGAATCTACCGACATATCAATTGTGGTCTAGCAACCTAGGTCTACTCTCATTGTGTTACCTTAGAGTTACCAGTTTTTCTTCATCTTCCCTTTGATATTGCTTAGACTACACAGACTTATACTTTGAATGTTTTTTTCCACCTTTGTAAATTAAAATTTCAAAGTCCCTCTTGATTTGTTCCTGTGTACTATCATATTCCAAAGGGTTTGAATCGGTATCACAGATACGATCTACCTTGTATCAGCTTTCCACTCCTTCCCTCGGTTTTTTTTAATGTTGCTTGCTGACTTATTCTCCCCCTAAAATACTAAAAATCATAACTGGTTTCATTATTTTAGAATTTTAATAAACAGAAGAATAACATAAGTTTAATTTTAAACAGACTAATTTAACCAAATGAGCTCAAATAGAATGAAGAATTAACTAAGCTACATCGGACTACACATGATCATCATCAGGAATAACCTCACTCTCTTTTTAACGCCGTTGACCTCTAGCAAATATTGAAAACGTGGTTTATCAAAGTCTTTAGTATAGAGGTCAGCGCGTTGAAAATCAGTATTAATTTTTACCACATCAATTAAGTTCTTTTTAAAACAATCTCGTATGAAGTGATTTAATACCGATATGTTTGGTCTTAGGATGTTAGTCCGGATTTTAGATAGCGAAAAATCCTTTTGACCCCGATCAGATGATTGACCTTAGGTTTAGCCTGATATCTAGAGCATAAACATGTCACATACATGATATCAGGTCTAGAGGCAGTGAGATACATGAGGGATCCAATCTCCTCGTACATCGTGGCATCCACAGATCTCCATTTTCATCAAGTGCTATGTCGTGATTCGTAGCAAGTGGAGTACTAGCAGCAGAAGCATTCTCCATGTCAAAACGACTGAGAATGTCTCCTACGTACTTGGTCTGATGTAGGAAGATCCCATTTGGTGTTTGATCCACCTGTAGCCCGAGAAGGAACTTCATCTCCCCCATAGCACTCATCTCAAACTCTTCTTCATAACTGCTTCAAACTCTTTGCATAACTCTTCGTTCTTTGAACCGAAAATTATGTCATCAACATAGATTTGTACGAGCAGTAGGTCGCCATTTTTTTCTTTAATGAACAGCGTGCAGTCAATGACTCCCCTGCGAAAGCCGTGTTTCACAAGATGAGTCGAGAGTTTTCATACCAAGCTCTTGGAGCTTGATGAAGCCCGTATAAAGCCTTGTCGAGCTTGTAGACTCTATCCCGATGACAAGATCTTCAAATCCCTCGGGTTGACTGACATAGACCGTTTCTCTGATTTCCTATGAAGAAATGCACTCTTCACATCTAATTGATAGACTTTAATCTTCATGTACGATGCATAGGCAAGGAAGATACGAATGGCTTCCATCCTTGCCACGGTGCAAACACCTCATTGTAATCAATTCCCTCGACTTGGCAAAAACCCTGAACCACCAGTCGAGCTTGTTCCTGATAATGACCCTTTGTCATCTTTCTTGCATTTTAAAACCCATTTGGTGCCGATGACCTTAGCACCTTTAGGTCTATCAACCAGAGTCCATACACCTAACTTCTTGAACTAAAAAGTTCTTCTTGCATTGCACTCACCCACGCCTCATCATTTAGTGCTTCACTCACATATTTTGGCTCACCTGTGAGACAAAACACCGATAGCATGATCATGAATATATCCCTTCTCCATAACTGAGGCGTAATCAGCTGAGTATAACTGATTTCGGGTTGTACTCCTGATCTGACATCTCCAATGACATTGTCTATTGGATGATAGACATTTAGTCGTGATCCTGGAGTAGTAGGACAGCTACCTCAGAGCCAAGATGATGAACATTGGTTCTGCATCTGAGGTAGTTGGAGTTTGAGGCTCTAAAGTCGAAGGTGCATCACTGGTAGATGCTTGTGGACTTTCAGGAACTGGAACCTGTTCCTCCTGACTATTCTGGTTATCTTCTTTAGCTTCATCTTCAGAGGAGGAGTCACTGTCGTCGACTACTCCCCCTGACTAAGTAGATGATTCTCCCTGTGAGCTAGATGTTGGTGGATTCAAGCTATCATACATCATTCGTGTAGCTAATTCGTCATCCGAGGGAGAGAGAGGGATGTTGAAGGACTTGAACTTTGCCAGTAGGTGGTTTGGTAAATCGCTGAATGTCAACATTACACCACACTTCTACTAGACCCATTGAGTTGTTGTAAACTCGCTTGTTCGGTATGTTGTATCCTAGAAAGATGCCTTATCTGCCTTCTCGCTGAATTTACCCTCTTGTGTCTTCTTCAGAAGTGTGCACGGTGCCCCAAATGGTTCGAGATACTCCAAGTTCGGTTTGCGTCTTTGTAGTAGCTCGTAACATGTTTTACCGTGGCGCTTGACTATCAGGACTCGATTCAGTGTATAACAAGCATTCGCCACTGCCTCATTCCAGAATTGGATAGGCAGTTTCGAGTCTGCCAGCATAGTCCGTACTGTCTCTATCAAGCTTTTGTTCTTTCTCTCAGCAACGCCATTCATCTGGGTTGTGTAGGCAGAAGTGAATTGATGCACAATTCCCTTTCCTTGCAGTATGCCTCCATCCACTGGTTCTTGAATTCCGTTCCTTGTCTGAGCGTACTTGTCTAACTTTCAGCTTGTAGAGAGATTCCAGTGTGGTTACCACTCCTTGAATGATTCAAATGTTTCTGATTTGGATTTTAGAAACATTACCCAAGTGAACCTTGAGTAGTCATCGGTGACCACAAAATAGTACAAGTTGCCTGCAATGCTCTTTGTACTGATTGGACCAAACAGATCCATGTGAAGAAGTTCAAGAGGAAGTTCTATTGAATTAACCTTCTTTTCCATATGAGACTTCTTTGTCTGCTTGCCTTTCTTGCAAGCTACACAAAAATCATGAAGCTGAAAGTTCTTAACATTAACTCCTCTCACCAGATCCTTCTGAATCAAGTGATTCATCTTCCTTTGACTAATGTGTCCCATTCTCCTATGCCAGAAGATGGAATCCTTTTCAGTAGCTTTAGATAGAAAACACTGAACCTCATGATCCATTGTAAAGCTGTTGATAGATCCAAGACATAAAGATCTTTATATCTTGAAGCAGTCATCAAAACTTGGTCCTCTGGGATCACGTAGTCTTTCTTCAGTACGTAACACTTCTTGTGTGTCGAAGATGACTTTAAATTCCTTATCACATATTTGAGAAACAGAGAGTAAGTTGTTTTGAAGTTGCTGGAAGTTTCACCCTATCAAACTAACTTTCTGATTTCCACTTCTCCCTGAGCTGTGATAGCCCCCTGTTTTCCAGCAACAAACATGCCCTCCTTTTATTTGCTTGACGTTTGATAAAAGAGCTCTGTTTCCTGTCATGTGCCTAGATGCTCCGCTGTCTACTATCCACGTGTTAGTTTCAGCACTGTATTGACAACCTGCACATACAAGGTAAAGGATTAGTTTAGGTTAGGAACCCAAGCCTTTACTGGCTTGGGTTTCCCAAAGGCATCACACATCAGAAATCAACCCATTGACCCCTAGAAGGTGAGGGTAGCTTAGGTTCCTTCTTGTCATCATTATAAGACATAGAGATTGATTTCTCTTTCCATAAGCCAGATTGTGCAATGCCTGTTTGTGATAAACAGTCGACTGCTAACGGGTTGAACCTTCTGTTCACTAGTTCTTCTAGGTGGAGTTAAGAGCTCCTTTTAGAAGACCTAGGTTTTGAGTCCTGAAGTTCAATCTTCTTCCTAGGTGTCTCATAATTGAACAATAGGAAGCAATGTGTCCACATTCTCCACAGTTGTAGCACGTCCTGCTATCAACTTTATGATTAAACTTTCTTTGTGGAGAGATATGTGACACTCTAGTAACATAACTCACTTTAGGTTTTGACTCTAGTTCTTTGGTTGTTTTCACTAGTTTAACAAAGTTAACTATTTTAACCTGTTTAAAATCTTTTCTTTTTGGTTAATGGTTTTTGACTGAAGTATGCGAAAGATTATCCTTAGAAGCCCTTTTAGGTTCTGATTTGACTTTGTTTGACCCTGACTTTAAGTTAAGCTTTTCAAATTCCTTTTCCAGATTAAACAAAGCAATTTACCTTTGCCTTTGAAGTGGCCTCCTTTTGTTTGTTTCTAGAGTCAATAGATGAACATAAGGAATTTGGATCACTAACAAGAGGAGTAGACACTACATGATCCTTGATGGGATTACTATTTACTGGTCTAGTCTTAGTGTTCATTAAAGTCTCAGATGGTGGTCGAACCACTTTGTAATCCAATCCCTCCCGTTTTGTTCCTATCTCTCACTAAGTGTTGGACTATGTGTGAAGAACTAGTCCAACTATGCAGTTTCTGTTTTAATGAATTTACTTCTACTTCTAGAACTGCCTTTTGCTTCTTAGTGTCTTCTAAGGAGTTTAGGTAGTACCTAATGTCATTAGCTTGGTTAAATGCAACTACTTCGGTTTCCCTAAGCTTTTTTAGTCAAAAGGTCTATCTTTTCTTTATAACTATGCTCATTTTGTTTTAGTACCCTATTAGCCTCAGTGCACAGTTGCAAATCTTTTACTAAGTTATCATTTGATCTAATAACCTAGTAAAATTTTCATCTATGCTATTCCTAAATGTATCACAATCAGAACAAGCATGATTATTAAACATTTGGTCAGTAGTACTTACCTGAGTGATTCAGAAGAGCTAGCCATCAACGCAGCATGAGATGTCTCTCTGGTTCTGGTGATTCTGTCTTTTCTGTCTCTGAAGTGGTAGTATCCTCTTTAGGCTGGTAACTGACCTCGGTTGCAGTTGCTTCTTCACTATGTGACATCGATATCTCAACTGCTTAGATCTCCTTCACTAGCGGAATCATTGTCAATATCTTCTAACACTTGCAATGTTTGATTCCCCAGGTGAGACAAACCTAAAGCTCCAATCCTGTCCTTCATCATCACGAGCAGTCAAGGCTTTTGGATCCTTGTTGTGATGAAGTAGAACTGGTAGCTTGCTTCTTGACGAGTGAAGGACGAGAATGGGTTCCCGTTACCCGTCTTCTTAGGCTTGACACATTCTCTTTTGAAGTGCCCCTTCTCTCCACAGTTGAAGCAGGTCACTTTGCTCTTGTCAAAGCCGAAATGGGTGTCCTTAGTCGCTACTAAGTTCTGTCCGGTTTGTTTTACAAACTTCTTTGCCCTCCGGACGGCACTGGCTAAAGCCCACATTATATCCATTCTCTCAAGCTCCATTTCGTCCACCTACTCGTAGTACTCGTCCTGCCAAATAACAGTTTCCAATCTTTCCAGCAACTAGTTCATCATAAGAATGAACCACTGCTGCCAAAAGATCCATGTGCTCTCGAGCTACTTCCACAGTCCACATTACCGAGGTTCTCGGTCTTCAGTCTAGTAGCATTCGCTTCAGATCCAATGTATTGGGTACAAGAAGACCCTGACGTTTCTGAACCTGAAGGAGGTGCATGTGCAGGACCCGATGAGCTAGACACAAATGCAGTCTGGAGAGGTGCTCCAGATGTCTTAGCTTGAGGTGTGGCATTGTATAAAGCTGGATTTGATTGTACGTAGACTTCTGAGCTCTGTACTTCATTCTAAGTGATTCTTCTCGCAACTTAAGAATGAAGTCATTAATATCCAGTTTTGCCAGCATTCCATTCTGTCTAAGATTAGACACGAACGAAACCCATTTTTCAGGCAATCCGTCTGCAGAATTAGTAACTTTCTCCTCCATGGTAGTAGCCACCCCATGTGTATGCAGTTCACTCATCAGATGGTAGAATCTATCTATAACATTGTCCAAACTCTCGTTTCCTATCGATGAGAAGTTGTCGAATTCCTTCTTTAACTCCTTAGCCTTGATTGCCTTCAACGAGGCATTCCCGTCGTACCTCTTTTCTAGCTCATCCCATAGTTTCTTGGACTGCTTATTCTCTGAGTACTGGTGCAATATGTCTTTAGGGATAGACTATGTAATCAAAGCATAGACCCTCTTCTCTGCATTATATTTGACTTTCTGCGCGTCTGTCATCCCTCCTAAGGTTAACTTTACTCCATCGGCTCCCACCGGCGTACTATATCCAATATCGATGGCCTCCCACAGATTCGGATCCACTCCATTGAGGTAGATCTCAAAACGTTGTTTCGAGTGGGGAAACTCATCTAACGTTAAAAGCTTTGGTGGTTTATTATGATTACCCACCTCACTCTCAAGTAACAGCAGGTTCTGGATCCTACAGTCCTTCCTAGCAGTAAAGGCTGACATTTGATCTTCCATTGTGAATAACTTTAAGTCTAATAAACAATTGTCACTGGTGCGACTGAAGGGTGCGAATGGACTAGTCGTGTGTATGAACTCTACGATTGGTTCAATCGTGCGGCTGAACTAAGTGATTAGCTCAGTCGTGCGAATGAATCTGATGCGTATGAATAGTACGACCGAACGGTTCAATCGTACGAATGGAGATACGACTATGTCCAATCGTGCGTCTAAGCAATGCAAATGAGGTCCAGTCGTGCGAATGGCTCACTCCTGCGACTGAAGCTGCTGTTATGCGAAAATTTCTAGGTTAAACGTGTTTTAGCTGTAAAAATTTGAACTTTCGCAAGGTTTAATTGCCTAAGTCCGTAGAAACCAAACTTTGATGAGCAGGGGACGTCCAAGATCACTTTTGACACAAAAGATTGCGTTTTTAGTGCAAAAACACAAACTTTTTATCAATCTTGATTGAATCACACGTAATCAAGAGCCAAGGCTCTGATACCACTAGTTAGGACCTGGTATTTGAACGAAATACCTGGAGATTAGCCTGTATACCAGATCAAATAGTGCGGAATCCTATTTGATTGGCGATCCAATAAGTGAGAACGCACAAAGAATCAATAAAGAATTGATACTAACGTTAGAAATCGATTGGAAATCGATCTAATGTGTTCTATGAACTTGGAGAACGAATTGGGAGGTTTCTGGAAAGCTAGGGTACGTCTGGAATCGTAATTGATGGAGAGTCCTTATTTTTCACGAATTGAGTTGTATTTATAAGTTGGTATTATTCAATCGTGCGACTGAACCATTAGTATGGTTCAGTGTGCGATTGAACCATGCGGTTGATTCATTCGCACGACTGAGTGTTTAGTCGTGCGACTGAGCCAATCTTATGTTACAATCATACGATTGATCCAGTCTCCTGGTTCAGTCATGCGACTGAGTCATTCGTATGAAGGTGTTCATGCTTTTGGTCCATTCGCATGGGCCATTCGCATGATAACTTCATTATTTTAAGTTTGAATGTATTAATTAGTAAACATTATATGTAAACATTCAACCAATCACTAACCTAATTAATTAACTTAATATCAACTTATTAATGAAATACTAATCATTACAAATCACAAACACCCAATATCATTTCATTAATCATATCAAATTACACCAGAATCAGATAAACAAGATCTATTACATTTCATACCATGATCTAGGGACATACATACATGTATCAACAATACTTTATCAGGATAATCTAGATCCTCAAACCCTAGTGGTTGACACACATAAATATCTTTATCAATGTCTCCATAAAGAAAAGCACATTTTACATACACCTAATAGACTATGAAATGCTTGTGATTAGCATGAGCGAGAAAAATTTAGATCACTTCAAGACGAGCCACGGGAGCAAATTTTTTTGTGTAATCGATCCCTTCTTCTTGAGAAAATCCTTGAACTACTGACCTGGATTTGTTCCTTGCCATTATACCACGCTCATCTGTTTTTTTTTTGAACACCCATTTTGTGCCTATTAGACATTTGTTTGGTGGAAGATCAACAAGTGTCCACACTTTAAGTTTTCTGATTGTTTAAGTTCCAACTGTATGGACTCAACCCAGTAAGGATCATGAAGAACTGCATAAGCATTTTTTGGAACAAATTGAGATATGAAACAAAAGAAAAAACTCACCTTATTCAAACCAGAGTGATTTCGTATCCTAACACCATGAGAAATAGATCCAGTAATGTTATATAGTAATGTTATCATGAGGATGATCTTTCAAAGATTTAAAATCAGTGGTTAAAGGTAATGGATTTGGTTAGGGTAGGAAAATGTGTTGATGTTCAATAGGTAATAGTGGTTAATACGATGGAAAGGTTTGGGAGAATTAAGATGGGGTGGAGTTTGGGATTGAAGATGGAGTTGAAGGAATAGAGGCCAAAACGAGTGGGGGTGGAATGTCCAAGAGAGATAAAGATGGAAGCTCAATTGAGGTCAGAGGGTCCTTGATGACGTAGGAATATCAGGATGTAATGGACCTGATGGAATAATGTTCATTTAAACATTAGAAAAGGACGTGTCGTCGTCAAAAGTTGGAAGATTGAATGTGTTAAAAACAATGTTCTACCATACAGGTTTGGTTCTGGCACCTGAAGACTTAAATTCCTGCCAATCAACATAGAATGACTCTTGCACTATGTGTGTTGTCTTGTTCTACACATGGTAAGCTTTCTGAGAATATGAGTAACAAATGAAGTAACAATCATCTAACACTACTCCAAATTTCAACTTCTGTGCATGAGTGTTAAGCAAGGTACAAGAACATCTAAATTGAAGAAAGAAATCAATCATGGCTTCCTTATATGAAACAATTTATAAGGAGTTTTCATTTTATGTTTCACAATCAAAACACAATTGAGCACATATGATGCACAATTCACCACTTCAGCCTAGAAAATGTTTGGCAAAGTAGATTTTGTCAACATGGTATGAGCAACTTCGATTAAGGTGCGATTCTTTCTCTGAGAAACACCATTTTTTGAGGTGTTCTCGTTGCACTGAATTGGCTCAAAATTCCTTCTATGCAACGAATAAAAGATAAGAATTCTGAGTTCTGTATCGTTGTCACTTTGAATGGCCATGACCTTCCTTTTGCTTATCATTTCGATTAAAAGAATTAATTTCTACAACTTTTTAGTTGTTTCTCCTTTAGGAGCTAAGAACCTCACCCAAGAATTCCTTGAAAAATCATCTGTAACAACAAGATAAAATGATTTCTTAGCAATTGATTTTACACTGATTAGGCCAAACAAATTAGTATGTAACAACTCGAGAACACAAGAAATAGTGTTTTCAAGTTTTGGCTTGTGAGGTGTTTTGTGTTGTTTTCCTTTGGCACAGGCCATACATTTTTCAACAATCAAAAATATTTTAATGGTAATCCCCTAACAAGATTGTTTTAAACCAATTTGTTAATACTTTTTGAAATTAACATGGCCCTCGATGCCATAAAAAGGATTCAGAGGATGATGCTTTTGATAGAAGCCAAGTGACAGTGGAAGTGGATTCTTTGGATCCCATATCAAGAAGATAAGTATTATTCTTTCTCAGGGCTCGCATTAACACCATCTCGTCAAAAAATATTAAGCCCTGACTTCATAAATAAACATTCATTGGAGAGAAATAAAACTGGAATTTCTTTATCGTAGATTTGAGAGTCACACAATAATTTGAATGCTAGCTCTAGCACAATGTTGTCTTTTTCCAAAGTGAGAGATCCATTTGATACCTCACCTTGATAAATCATCTTACCACCTTCTTGTCACCGGTAAATACGACATACCCTCCGTTCATAATACGATAATTGGTCAACAAATCTTTCAACGTAGTCAAATGCCGAGAGCATCCACTATCAACATGCCAAAAACTATTTACAGCTTTAGTGGACAACTCCTGCAAAAATAGAATGACCAAGTTAACCATTTGAAACTGGAACCCATGTTTAAACAACTTTTGGTATTAGTACAGAAGATTTTTTGTAATAGAAATTATTAACAATATGAGTTAATCTACTGCCAAAAGAATTATTATGTACAAGTCTGTGATGAAGCTCAGGACAGTTTTTAATGACATAACCATATTTACCGCATCTAAAGCAATGATATTTTAATCTAGGGTTATTATGAAACAAAGCAAGAATTTTATCTATACATATTTTGTCGTCACACTCAGATAAACTAGAATCAACATCATTATAAGTCTCATACATTCTCTAGTTCTAAATTTGTCTTTTAAGGAATGAGTATTTGCAAATGTTGATGTATCATTAGTTGAAGTACATGAGGCAATTGATGGATGCGGATAGTATATATATTTTGATAAATATTTATCGCATAGATTCAGTTTTAATTAGTTATTACTAATGCTAAACCACACACACAAAAGGCAAGTGTAGTTGTGGTATGGTAATATAGTGTTGGTAAGAACCGAGTATCAATCCGTGAACACATAAGCCTACTCAACAACCCTGATAGTTGACTATCAGTTTTAGGTTTTAGAAAATGATAAGTTTAACATAATAATGATAAATAAAGACAGATAAAGATAGATTGAGACTTTTGGTGATTTTGTAAGTGAAAAAGGTTGTTATCCTAATTTAGATTACACTTATGTAACTGTGATGAATTGGTGATGTGATTAAAGATATTTAATAATGTAATTATGTTAATGTTTATAAAGATGAGCTGGCGTGATTTCTCGTCTATCCTGCTGCCGTAGTGACTTGATCCTGTCAGGCTGAGTTTTACTGCTCAGATCAAAGCCCTAATAATGTAGGTAAATCTTTTGTGACCTATTTGACATACGATTTCTGAAAACATAACTTAATGTTAAAAAGAGAGTTCATAACTTAATGTTAAAAAGAGAGTTCATCAGGTTACTTCCTAACATTACCATTAATTTTAGAAAACCGTAAGAATTACTGAAGTTTCCAAACTAATAAAGGGAACCCGCAAATGATCATAAAGTTGAAGTGATATGATTTCTAATAATCATTTCTAGTTCATTAGCCATGGATTTATTATGAAGACCGGTTTCGCAAATGAAAGTTCATCATACGGTTTTTCAACTTCGTATGACGATCACAATCACAAACCATAAATTTATAACTTCCCGTTCAAATGTAGATGCTACCCATCAATAGTTTTCCCAAGACCACCATAACATTAACACAATATTTATCACAGCATTAGTTCATCAAAAATTACATAAGTTTTATTAAATTAGGATAACACATCAAGTTTAGCTCACACGGAGCTTGAACATAGCAACAAAGGTAAAAGATAGTAATGAAATCATCGGTAAATTAGAACAATCAAACCGGTGATCCATTATGGATGATGTTAAACGATCCCAAGCTTCTTCTAAGTGTTGAATGAACCTCGAAAACCTTCTAAGGACCTCCAGAGGCTGGGTTACCGAGAGGGAATACCTGCACTTCACCTCCTAAAAGCTTGCCAAAAATGGTGAACTTAGACTTCTATTTATAGGCTTTCCGGAGTGTTTAAGCACAACCCCGTGCCTAAAAGGCACGGCCCCGTGCTAGTACAATGATTACGAAAGTTGGTTGGCTCGTACATGCAGGTTATGTCGGGCACGACCCCGTGCTAAATGGGGCACGACCCCATGTTGGAGGTGGGGCATGGCCCCGTGTTGGAGGTGGGGCACGGCCCCGTGTCTACTTTTAGGGAACAGTACTTTTGTCCTTGTCAGATGTCCAAACACGGGGGTGTGTTAATTTAGCATGGGGGTGTGTTTCTCGCAAAGCATGGGGGGTGCTTAAAGAGGCACGGCCCCATGCTTGGGCTCCAAAGCTAGGATTACTTCAATTTTTGCTAAATATGCTGCTTTTGTCCGTCTTGCCCTTTTTAACACCTCAAAACACAATTCAAGACTTTTAAGTATATTTTCATCATTTTAAGGAAGATATTAAGGAATAATTGATGTGCTTTTGATAGGATTTTTATGTATAATTTGGAGCACATCAAACATCCCCACACTTGAACTTTGTTTGTCCTCAAGCAAAAATAACTTAAAATGAAAAATCCACCAAGAAACCAAATAAAACAAATTATAAACATGTCTTTTGAGAAATACGCAAGTAAACATTATTTTCATCTAAATATAAATATTCTAAGCACATGTAAAATGATATCCTAGCAAGCAATAGGTTAGTAAAGATTGTAATCATGCAAAAATCCACACTTCTCACAAGGTGCACTCACACTCGGCTCAATATATGGAGTCATAATCAAGATTAAGTATGACCAATACACTCAATTGCCTAGTATGAATATGTGTGAAATCATATGCTTGTTAAGGGATCAAGTCTCCACCTACTTAGATATTTACTTGCATAAATCATTAGGCCTTTGATGGGTTGTAATTTGGCTCGGGCTCGGGTATGGAATATTTGGAACAAGTGGCTAATAGCTAAAGACGATGGTCTTGGCTTATTTTTCTAACATAAACTATAAGGAAAGCACTAAAGGTTCCCTATACAATACTTCAAGCTAGAAGGGATATGCTAGCTTGAGGACTCGTTTAAGGTCAAATTGTCAAGACCGTATTTTGCTTTCAAGAATCGTACTTCATCTTTTACCCGAAGATACACAAAACTTTCCTTTCTCAAGGATCGTTCGGCTTGAAGCCTAATAGCACCCAATCGGATTAGCTCTGTGTATTCGTATTGAGATTCAGTTTGATTCTTTTTGCATTTTCCATTATGAGACCAATTTCCGCAATTCGGGCATCTTTCATATCTTTTTGCCTGTCTCTTTATAGCACTTTTTGAAATTCCACAAAATGGCCGAACTTGTTCCTTTTTTCGCCATTTCTTTCTTGCGTCAAACGTGAGATTGAAAGTTTGTTCATGGATTTCTGGGGGAAGTTCTGGTTTTGCGTGATGAAGGCAACAAAGCAAATTGAAATCAAAAGAATGCATTCAAGTTCTTTAAGGTCTGCCGGTAAAAGACCAATTTAAAAAAAAATATTATAAGCCAAAAACGTGTCTTTAACGGAAAAGGGTTTTGTTGAAGGCTTTTGGTTAAGTGACTTGGTGGCTCGGGTGATTGAAAGATAAAAACGTTTAAGCTCAACAAAGCTCACTATGGTTGACGTTCGGGTATGGAAAATTAAAGACAATGGTTGGGCTCGAATGGTTAAGGTGTCCTAGTGCCTAACTCATATTTATGCAACAAATACTGATTAAGGTCTTGAAATGCATACCCAAAGCAAGTTCTAATCACACGTATCATATGGCACCCTCAATAATCCAGAATGAAAGTAGAATTGCAATTTGCAAAAGCTGTTTAAGGCTAAAAAATAAACAGACATATGGATGTAATTGGGTACAAGTGCTTCATTTTACATGATTAAATATTTTACTAGATTAGATTATTGCTTTTAAGGATATCACAAAAAAACATTTTCAATTTTATTTGGACGTCATGAATTTACTTCTTTATTTCCCGAAAACGTATATTTATAATTTGGTTTATAAAAAATTTAATTTTTGGCTTCTTGTCACAAAATTTACTTGGTAACTGATCTTTTCTTAAAAGTTTTAAGTTGTAAATTTGGACCTTTTTAGCAAATTCAAATGCATTACGCCCATCCCTACACTTAAAATTCACATTGTCCTCAATGTGATTAACATAATCAAGATCGAGAAAGTGTAATGAAATAAATCCCCTAAAAATTATGAAATTTTCAGTTGTGCTTGGTTGGCCTCGCATTGTTAGAATCCTCAGTATCACCTGAAATGTCACCAATTTATTAAAAGCGTTAAAGTCCTAAACACACAAAATAAAAACAAAACAACATAAATTAAAAGATAGATTGGCACAAAACAACTGTGCTGGGTCCGTGAAAATGATACAGTTTTCAAGGGCTTTGTGGGGGAATATCCCCCCACTCATGGTAAATTTGGTTCCTGATGTACATGACAATGTTGCTGAGGTCATCGACTCGGGAATGCAGACTTTCGACTCGGTTGAAGGCTTGTTGGGCATATTCAAATGATCGCCTTGCATGGTCGCTGGTTGTTTGTATTGACTCGTAAAGGTCTAACATGGTTGGGAATTCTCTTGTATGTGAACTTGAAGATCCAGCTCCAGCTCCTTCCGACTGTATTGGCATGTCGAGATCCATAATTATTTCTTCGGGGTCCGCCGGATCCCATATTTGTCCCTTCTTATCCATGAATCTCGACTGCCCATTTGGTAGGCTTGTCCCCATGTACATACTTGTGCAAATGCTCAAGTTTAACAGTCTCGGCATCACTCCTTCAGTTCCCTCAATGTTATAACCATAGCTCTCACATAAGTTCAAAATCCAGCTTCCTCCAAACATAGGTGTTGGAGCACCTTCAATCACATTCCTGTCAAAAAGTTTACAAAACAAATACCTAATATTACATGGAAACTGATTAACCATACAATATAAAATGAACAAGTCCCTCAAGTTAACAACTCCCTTGCTTCGTCCACGAGCTGTTACGGAATGACTAAGTAACTGATGAATGTATCACAGCAGCGGGTCTCGTATCTGACTGCTTTTTGTTTTACTCAAGTTGAACCCTCTCGTTCCAATCCGCTCCCAAAATGCTTTCCTCATTGCACCACTTTTCGTGTCTTTACTTTCCTCGTTCGGGAAGGTATGGTACGCCGGCATTCCAGATATTGCTTCCTCCTCCATTTCCTATTCCGTGTAGATCCCGAGATAGACACCAAACAAGGCAATGGATGTTTTGTGCCAATGTCCAGCAAGTCTGAATGAATCTGCATTGTTATCCCAAGGATCAGAGTCTTTCATGCTAAATTTGAAAGATGCTAAAAATTCAAGAGTTAGTTCATAAATGTAAGTTCTATTTTGTGAGAATAAACGCTTCCATTAGACACTCAATAATGTATTATATCTTTATAGCTACAGACTGCCGCTAGTGTTTCTTCATCTGCTTGTAAGTGGGATCTTTTGACCCTTTGTAGCAGTCTTTGAAGTCTATCATGACACCATCTCTCGCGGCTCTCTTCAAAACATAAGTAGGGATGATTCATGATCCTGAAATTTCAAAAATAAGTTAATCTATACAAAACAATTTTCTTGAGCAGTTTCGTGATGTTAGTGAAAATCATGTGTTTTTCAAGATATAACATCATAATGATGCAACTCATGTTCAAAAATAGTTAAAAATTTAACATCCAAGGAAAAAAATTGTTGAACATGGGGGTGCATTTTGTGAAATGTGGGGGTGTGGTAAACATGATAAGGCATGGAATCTTGACTCAAGCACGCATGGTTATGTTTGTAAATCGTTGATTAAGCATGAATTTAACATTTTCTTGCTTTAAAAATCAAAGATTGTACGTTTAACATTTTAATCATTTGTTAATAATTCATGATACCCAAAAATATATTTTGTGCTTAATACCACTTGGGAACTCTTGAACATGATTAAGAAATATTTCACCACGAATTATGAAGATAGTCTTGTTAATAATAAAAGAAAACAAACTAATTAACTAACTAAACAAACTAATAACTAACGAAACATACTAATTAACACTAATCTACTTACAAGAATAAACACGAACAAGTAGGTTGAAAGCATTCATCATTCCATAAAATGTTTATGAACAAGTCTTTACACATAATTATTGGGATTTCGGTTGTTTAGAGACCTAATCACCTAACAACATGTAAATGACTTTCATAATCAAAGGAATTAGTATACTAACCTTTTGATCAAACACTCTTGAAAGAACTCTTGAAAAGATGAGAGAAAAATGGAAAACAAGATGAAAATGAAAGTGGATACGACTTTGCAGGCAAAATTGAAGAGGAACAAGACAAAAGGCTGAAATATGTCAGCTTGTGTCATTTTTTGTCGAACACAGGGGCGTGCCTCCTTAAGCACGGGGCCGTGTTCAAGTTTTATGTTTGGTTTTAGTCTTTTGTTGTTCCGTTTTTTAGTTTCGCGCGTTATGTAATTTTCCCGGTTAAGTTTTATCACTTCCAAATCATCAGAAAAGATACAAAATGGTCCTAGAGTTAAATAACACAAGCCAAAATGAAAATTACATTTCCTAAGGTCCTACGGTTACATGATATGTTAAAAGCCGAGAATCTGAAACAGCAAAACTAGACTCTTTAACGCGCAACAACGCACTTAGCACATCACGAAATGCTTCTAAAAGAAACCTCCACATATTTCATGTGGAAGGTTCGGGATGGTATAGTGAGAAGTGCGGTTGCTCAATTCCGTGACATGATTCTTTCATTTTTTAGATGTTTATAAATAGAAGTGAGTGTGATGACAGAATGGAACAAGTGTGGTTTTTATATATAGGTCGTGGAAAGTGGACACGGGGGCGTGCTTGGCTAGGCACGGCCCCGTGCTTGTCAGAATTCGTCTTAAATTCGACCGGCTACGTTCCAGAGTGTTCAGCGGAGATCGTGGAAAGAAATTTGTGAGAGACACGGGGGCGTGCTTGATGAGGCACGACCCCGTGCTTATGCTGATGGGATCCTAAAAATTGGTAAAAAGTAAGAAAATTTTATGTACAGGTGCCGCGTTTAAGTTTCAGTTCTTCAGCACGACCTTTCCTCACACTTAGTTTTCGTCGGGCCGGAGGTGTAATTCCTCCGAGGGAATTTGGTTGGTCCATCGTCATACGGTTTCAAACGATGACCATTTACTTTGAAACTTAAACCTTCGTTGTTATAAATTCCAATGGCGCCATTCAGAAACACGTTTTTGATCGTATAAGGTACAGACCAACGTGATTTTAGTTTTCGGGAAACAAACGTAAATGAGAGTTATACTATAAGACACTGACTGGGATTGTGTAGGAGTGATATTCTTACTGAGAATCGAATATGATAATCAAGTCAATGATTGAGTAGCGGAAACAAACAATCAAGGAACATTTAAGGAAGAAAATTATTCATAAATGATATTTGTATTGATATATGAAAGTTGATAAGTTACAGAGAATAATTACAACAAAACCTCTTTATCTATCAGCCGTCACCTCTGTACGAGGTTAACTATTCTATTTATAGGCAGACAAGATGCCTTTACAAAATGACTAAACTACCCCTGACCTATTATATCAGAAACTAGTCTAAGTGTTGATCCGCATCTCTGCTTGTTCATCCGCATTGACAAATACGGATGAGTTAATTTTGATCATCATTTCTACTTGATCATCAGCATTAGTAAGTTGGTCATCCGCATTGGTTAATGCAGATGAACTAATACTTGTGCGCATTTGGTTGGTCATCCGCATTTGTCAATGCGGATGATCAAAGTCTTGTCTGCATCTTCATTTGTTCTTCCGCATTAGTCAATGCGGAAGAGTAACTTGTTCTCCAGCATTAGTATTATGTCTTCTGCATTAGTTAATGCGGAAAAGTAAACACTTGTCCGCATCAGAGTTTTGTCTTCCGCATTAACTAATGCGGAAGATAACACTTGTTATTTTTCTTGCAGATCTTCATCTGCATTTCATCTTGGACTTGTGGGATTCTAGCTGAGCAATCATCAATTCACCCATTTAGTTGGCATGTATGATCCTTTCAGGGTGCAACAATACTCCCCCTAAGGATTATACAGCCTGGTTTTCCTCAAGGTTTAGGAGGTGATTGATGTATGAAGATTCAGCTGGGTCTTCAGGAGGTAGTATGAAAGCAGCTTTAGTAGGATACAGGATAGCCTTGATCATGTTTAAAAAATTAGTTGCTTCTGACATCCTGTCTCTACTCAGCACATGTATTTTCATTCTGCTCATGTTGTAGATGGCTTCTATTGGTAATTTTTCAATGAAATAGGTTCCCATATGGAGATTGTGGAAAGACCATCTCTATGAATCAATAAATCCCTCCCACATCCACTTGAAGCTTAAAAATATTTCCAAGTTGCAGTGGTGTTTTCTTCTTCTTTCTTTTGTCTCTTTTAATATTTATTCTATCATAGGCCAGTTTCAACAACTTGATGCATTTCAGAAAGAAGTGCATGTCTTGTTCACCTAATTTGTTGTCTAATTCCCTGAAGTGCCTGGTATAAATGTAGTGGATGTATGATTCATCAAGTAATCTAACTTCATATCCATTGAATAGTCTTATGTCAGCTCCTTCTTTTCCTCCCCACTTCCTTTCTATCACCATCTCATAGGTTTTGTCATCATAGTACACATTTGAGATAGGAGTGGAGGAATGAGTACCAAATACTACTTTCCTTTTCAATGACTCAGTTGGCTTTACCTTCAACTCAGGGAATACAATTTCTTCTGCTTCCATCTTTTTCTTCTTATCCAGGGGATTGACAAAAGTTTTATCTTTTCTTAAGCAAATTGTCTTTAATGAGTTGAAGTTGTTTGTTCTTCTCAACATCTTAAGTATGTTCTCGAATTTATATCCCCTGAACATACCTGCATGATTGATCAGTTCAAGTTGAGCTAGCTCCTACAAATCATGAATCTCAAGGGCATTTACTAGAGCTGAGTGCTCAGTAAAGAATTGTACTAGCCCTGAGATTCTCTTCACCATGAACATGTTCCATGTGCTGTCATACTTCCAGGCTATTATCTTTTGATCTACCTTGCCCTTAGGAGTAGACACCCCTCTGATCAGTTCTGCAGTAGTCAGTCCTTCTTGCAGCTTCAACTGAGATGGTTCTGCAAACCATTCAGGGTACTTGTGGAGCACTGGGGAAAGTAGTTCTTGATCTTTTTGATTCAGCAGCATATCTTCAGCTGGCACTCTGCTTTTGGGTTTGGTCCTTGTCAATTCTTCTTTCAGTTTCTTGAGTTTTTCTTTCTTTTCATTGATTAATTGAAGAGTTGCAACCCTTAAAGAATTTGTCTTGATGTTGGCAATCCTTCTTTTTGTGAATCCCTGGCTTGAGAGATATTCCTTCAATTCCTTATCAGACATGTTATAAGGATCAGGAAATAATGATTCATGGGATGAGGTTGATTTCTTCATTAGATACAACTTTTGTAGGGGACCCCTTCTTGGCAGTGGTATTTCATACCCTGTTGATTTCTTCAAAGATAAGTCTTTATGTTTTGGAGTATCCTTTGTCATTGTCTTCTCATATTTAGTGTCTATTCTTGGATCAAGCAACAATTTCACTTTCTCCTCCTCCTCCTTCATTCTCTCATAAGTCATCCCAAATACTTCATCGGATCATATCCTTGATTGATTAAAAACATGGCTTTAGTCATCAAGTCATCAGCTTGAGCTTTGGTTACCATGTCTTCCACTGATTGTTCTGCTCTAATAGGACTATCCATGAGAACATCCTTTTCAACTTCATATTCATCAGCAATTTCTCCTTCTTCTAAATCAATTGCTCTAGCCAACTTTTTCAACTGAGCTTTTGCCTGCTCATGTTCTTCCAAAAATTCAGCAATTGCTGCCAAACTTCTTGGGTCATCTTTTTGTTTCTTTGATGGTTCTTCTTCAATTATTGGTCTCTTACCTTTGGCTTTTTCTGCTAAATACTTCCTCTTTAAGGAGTAAGTTTGAAGTTGAGGGCTAGAGATTTCAGTTTGTTCTTCTGGTTCAGGGACCTTTTCAGGTGTACTTGGCTCTTGATCCTTCATTTTACTTTTCTCATTTCCTTTCTGTTCAGTTAAATTTCTTCTTTCCTTTCTTGTTCATATCTTTCTTTGAGTTCTTCTTTTTGTTCTTTAGTTAATGATATAGCCGAGACAATTTGCAGAGTTAATTATTTTTCCAAAGGCACTGGTGATTTGGGAATAAAGACAATAGGCTCTACCTCAGTTCTTTGATTGTTTATGAATTCCTAGAAATCATCATCAATGCTGAATTGTTCAGATGCAAAACTATCCAAAGCACTCAAGAGTTCTTCAAATTCACCTTTTTTAGAGTCTGAATAACGAGTGTTTCCAGAATACACTACCATGTCTAGGCTTTGGTCTTTGATCTCAGTTTGACCTTCATCATCTACTTGTTCTTCATTCTGATCTATTACTTGGTTGTCATCATCATCAACCTTTTCTTGTTTTTCTTTCTCATCATCATCCTTCACTTCAGTTCTTTTGATCATCATTTCAAGCTCAGATATTCTTTTGTTCTTGCTCTTAATTTCCTTTTCAAGTTTTGAGATGATATCAACTTGTTCTTCTATGAGGTTTTCTTGTTCCTTCATTGCAATAGTTTGTATTTCAAGAGTATCTACATGTCCACTCACTTCCTCTCTTGAGTGTTTCAGTGCAGCTTTTAAATTCTCAATCTCTTTGTCTTGTTTTTTTGTTCAGCTGCATATTTCTCTTTAAGTTCTTTCAATTCACATTCTTTCTCAACCAGTTCCAGGATTCTGTCATTGATGATTCTTTCTTTCCTGTTTAAAGTTCTCTCCATCCTTTCCACTTTGAGTAACAACTCAGATATTAATTTATCTTTTTTCATCAGGCCTGTTGATGTTGGATTCAACATAGCTCTCTGAAGGAGCAGCCTCACAAGGTTTTTTCATAGCTTTGGTTTGATCATGATGATCCTCCTCATCAGAAGATGATTTGGATGATTTGGATTCACTTGTTGATCCTTCTGTTTCAGCCAGGTGATCAAGGGATGATGGTAAAGGTTGGTAAGGAGAAATAGGTGATTGGTGTGGTGATATTGGAGATTGATGATGTGGTGATATAGGTGTAGGTTGAGTGGTCATTGGTGGTGTTGGTTGTGGAGTTGAAAGTGATGATGGCTGAGGTAATGTTTGAAGTGATGGTTGTGTAGAAGGTTGTGGTATTTGTGTGGTGATGGCATTGGTGATGGTATTGGGGATTGTATTGGACATGTTATTGGGGATGGTATTGGGGATGGTATTGGTGATAGTTGTGGAGTTGGTTGAGCTATTGGTTGTGGAGGTGGTTATGCTTGACCTGCTTGATGTATTTGTTGAAGCATCCAAGGAAGAAGGGTGAAGGGGCACCACTGTAAAAGTTCCTTGGGTCCTTCTTCTTGATGTACTTATAGGATCTTCCATCATAATGAGGAATGTTAAGCACAGATCCTTTATTAACAATGTCATGAAATGATTCATTGATTAGACATTGAATGAATCTGGGGTACATTAGAAACTTGTATCTCAACCCTTGTTGAATGTTGGAGATTAGGCCATTGAATACATATGCAGACATGTTAAACCGTCTATTGGTGCAGAGAACACAGATTGCAGAAGATGTGAGGACTGGAATGTCATTCCATCCTGTTTTCCTTTTAGACAGACAATGTTGGAACAAATGAATTAGGAATCTCCAAGGCAGATCCACTAATCCTTTGACTATTTGTTTTGCTTCATAACTCCCTTCATAACCAATTTCAGAGAAAAATGTGGTTATTTCCTCATCATCCAATTCAAGAGGATCATCTGCATTATCATTGAATTGCAGACATCTTCTAACTGACTCTTCTGTGATCCTCATAGTGAGTTCATTGTTGATTCTCCCGGTTAGAATTTTCACTCCATCCTGTTCAACCACTTCAGCTGATTCCCAGAATGACCTGATGGGATTCTCGTAGATTGTTGGTCTTACTATCATCGCATATGCTACCCTTGTGGTAGATAAGAATCTTATCATATCTCTAAGACCTTCGGCTTCAGGCACATCAGGTTTAGATAACCACTGACGTTATGGAGCTTGCTCCATGTATGATTCGCCATGTAATCTGTACAAGAGACATGTGTGTTAGTTAACAATTTTGACTTTGACTTTGATTTGATTTGTTAATGTGACTTTGATTTGTTACCCATTTTCTTTTTCACTTTGCTCTGTTTTTTGCAGTAAACATGATTATTATGGTTTTTAATATCAGTTGAATTCCTATCAATTTATATGTTTATTGAGATCGAAAATATGTATTACATCACATTAATGAGTTTGATTTTGGTGTTCTTCAATATTTTTCTGGTTCATTGTTCCATCTAGGGTAACAGTCCGAGACTTAGGTTTTGGTTTCAAAATCTGTTGAAGTTATACCTTATCTTCGAAACAACTGTGGTTCTAAATCGATGACAAGAATGTTTAAAGAAGAAACACAACAAAATCATTGAATGTTTGTGATGATGATCATGGTGGTGTACAGTAGGTTTGCGCTCATCTCACTATAAGTTCTCTCAAATTTGAAAAGTATTAAATGACCCATTTGAATTCCTTTAAATAGTCAAACAATACAATTTGAAAAATTTTATAAGTTTACAAACAGATACAGTCAATACTGTAGCAAATGCTGAAGGTTAATTTGTTCGATTTTGGTGATTCGCATCTGTTGATTGTAGCAAATGCTGAAGACGAAATTTTGACATTGACAGTCCGCATTTGACTACTTTTGGTCATTCGCATTTCTGACTGTAGCTAATGCGGAAGGCTTAATTTTTGACTGACTGTCCGCATTACTCTACTGTTACAAATGCAGAAGTTATGTTTCGTAAGTTTTATTCTATCCGCATATGTGTGTTGTTGCGAATGCGGAATTTAAACTTGAAATTTTTGGCTGTCTGCATTTGAGTTTAGTAAATGCGGAAGAACATTGTAACAAATGCGGTTGAATTGCTTGTTTTACCATATCCGTATATGTACAGTAGCAAATGCGATAGAACAAAGTCCATTTGTGCAATTACAAATGCGGTTGACAAGTCAACACAACACTGTAGCAAATGAGAAAGAGACTTGTTCATACGCATTTGTTAACTGTATCAAATGCGGTAGAGTAAACTTCACCTTCACTTCACACACTAATGCGGTAGAGTAAAATCATTTTCCGCATTAGTTGTACTTTAAAAATATTGTTACCTGCATTAGTTACATGCATGGGTTACCTTCACCCGCATTAACTAATGCACTTAACTGCATTACCTTTTGAACATAATCAAAAGTTAATGTGATTGAATTGATTATTCATCTTATAAAGAGGTGTCCTTGATTGATTTTTCTTATGAAGTTGGCTGTTGGAGTTGTCAATTTTTGCTTGGATTGACTTGTAGGTCACAACTTATACAAGTTTCCTAATTTTGACAAATCTTGGGCTTATCATGCTTCTAAGAATCTGCATAAGCAGAGATATAATGGTAAAACTTACTGCAACAACACCACTAAAACTTTTTTTGTTTTGTTTTTCAAAAATTTAGTAATAAACAAAAACTTAGACTTACTCAAACCTTTTAAATTACTCCCCCAAAAGTTTATGTCCACATTTGGAGAGAAACTTTAAAGATTTAAAAGTTTGGAATGTTATTTTGATTAATATTAATAGTGAAGAAAAAAAAATCTCTTTGTTAGGATCAAATCAATCTTACATTACACATGTGCATCCTTTATGATTAAATGGACATGATTATGAACTTGAAGATTGAAGGTATGTTTGTCCTCTTAAACTCATACCTGGTTGATATTTTGATGCAAATGACTTTTATCATGTTTTGGTTGATTTATTATTCAATGTGTACCTCACACACATAAGCATGAAATGATCAACCCTCCTTATACAGTGTATGGTAGAACTTTTTCACAACTTTTCTTACCAGGTTACTTAAGTCATGAATTCTCATTTTCACTGATCCTCATTGGGATTCTTTTAATTTGTTCCTTATTCATGTTGATCCACATTGGGATTCTTTTCACTTCACTTTGGAAAGTGATCCATGATAGGATTCTTTTGGTCATTCATTTGGAATGTATTACTTTGTTGATTCATCCAATTTTTGGATGTGTTCCATATTGGAAATCTTTTTGATCATGACATCTGCACTATGTGCAAGTTTCATGAGGTCTTTGCTCAACAAAACAAAGATGAAACATGATGTGGTGAAAGAGATTCATAAAGTATCATTACCTGGTGTGTTTAGGCTACTACACACACATGCATTCAGATAAGCCAATACATACGTGTACATTGTGATGAGTGTTTCACAATTGAATATATCTTTAATTCATCACTACATGTATCTTTTCTTCCAAGTTAAGCCTACCAACATATCTGGTAAGTCATTTCAGTCTTTTACATTTTGAAATTAAGCATAGTGAATGATATAACGACTGTAATTATATCATTTCCTATAGAGTTCATTTCTTTATAAATTTGATTTCTTTTTGTGGTTTTTCTGATGTTTTAAATTGTTTTTGATGTTTTTTAATATTTTTTTAGTCAAGGTTAATCATGCCAATTGACTGAACTAGAAATTCAAACCTACTCGGTTCAAATGCCTTGGTAAACAATCAGCTAATTGATTTCTGTTGGTACTTGAATCAATTTGATTAAACCCTTTTGAGCATAGTCTCTCAAAAAATGATATCTAATCTCAATATGTTTTGTTTTTAAGTGCTGAACTAGATTATTATTTTTAAAGACAGTAGTTGTGTTGTCAATAGAAATTGGTGTATGCAAAAAGTTAAAACCATAATGAAGCATCTGGTTTTGAATCCAGAGAACTTGAGAGCAACATACTGAAGCAGCAATATACTCAGCTTCTGCTGTGGACACAGACACATTTGTCTGCTTCTTGCATTGCCAGGATACTAGTCTGGGACCAAGAAATTGACAACCGCCAGAACTGGATTTTCTGTTGAAGTTGCATCCACCATAATCACTGTCTGTGTAGGCATAGAGATTAAATTCTGTTTCCTTTGGATACCATAATCCAAGAGCTGGTTTGCCCTTCAGATATCTGAATATCCTCTTGACTGCATTCACATGTGATTCTTTTGGATTAGCTTGATATCTAGCACACACACAAACACCAAACAAAATCTCAGGCCTACTGGCTGTTAGATACATAAGTGAACCTATCATTGATTGATAGTGAGTTTGATCCACTGATTTGCCTTCAAGGTCAGGTCCAATCTTTAGTTTAGTATCTACAGGAGTTCTGATAGACTGATAGTCAGCAAAGTGGAATTTCTTTAGCATGGTTTCTACATATTTTGATTGATTAATGAAAATTCCATTTGTTGTTTGCTGGACTTGCATCCCTAGAATGAATGTGAGTTCCCCCATAGCACTCATTTGCAACTTTGAAGGCATAAGATCTTCAAATTCTTTGCACAGCTGCTTGTTTGTCGAACCAAATATAATGTCATCCACGTAGATCTAGACTAACAACATGTCGTTTCCTCTTATTCTTCTAAAGAGAGTCTGATCAATCCCTCTTTCATAACCATGTTCAAGAAGAAAGGATGATAGAGTCTCATACCACTTTCTTGGAGCTTGATGAAGACCATACAGAGCTTTGTCAAGCTTGTACACTCTGTGAGGGAGATCTGGATCTTCAAAGCCAGGTGGTTGACTTACATAGACTTCTTCAGCAATCTTTCCATACAAGAAGGCATACTTTACATCCATTTGATAAACAGTAAATTTCATGGACACAGAATATGCAAGAAAGATTCTGATTGCTTCTAGTCTGGCAAAAGGTGCAAACGCTTCGTCGTAGTCAATTCCTTCTTCCTGAGTGTATCCCTGTGCCACTAGTCTTGCTTTATTTTTGATGACTATCCCTCTATCATCAGTCTTGTTCCTGTACAGCCATCTGGTACTGATAGGTATTGTACTTCGGGAAGATCTACCGACTGCCATACTTCTTGTTTCTTGAATTGGAGCAATTCTTCCTGCATTGCTTCAATCCAAGTATTGTCTTGAAGCGCCTCTTTGATGTTTTTGGGTACTGTTTGACATAGAAAGCAGGAGAACAAACAAATGTTTGCAATACTAGACTTGCTTCTTGTCACCCTCTCATTAAGATCACCAATAATGGTTTCAACTGGATGATTCTTGTGTATTCTTGTGGTTGGAATGGTGTCACCAGCAATAGTTACATCAAGATTAGAGACATTCAGTTCATTATGGTCAGAGGCACAATCATCTTGTATTATTGTTGAATTATGAAGATTGTCAACTTCTGTTTCGGTAACTGCTACATCTTTAGCAGCACTGAGGTTGCTTGCATCATTTGAAGTACCTTGAGTTTCTTCTGGATGAGAAGCCTGTTTTTGAATTCTGATCTTATGTGACAAGTCATCTGAGTGAGATGGTACCAGGCTGGGACCTTCTTCAGAAGAAACACTAAGTTTTTGTGATAGATGTCTGATGGGATCAGCTTGCAGAGGAACTTCTTCATTCATATGTTTATCAGATGTAGGTGGAATCAATGGATAATTATCTCTTCTTTCAACAGTTGATGAAGTATCACCTGAATGTATATTCCCTGCATTAGACAAGTGAAATTGGTCAAATGATTTAGTAAAAGTGTCAATATCAAACAACCAATCAGGACCATTTGTAGATTTGGGAAATGAATGTTCCTTGAATTGAACATTTATGGATACATCGATAATGTTCAGTCTAGGATTGAACACTCTATAAGCCTTTGAGACGGAAGAATAACCTACAAAAAATCCTTCATCAGACTTAGATGAAAATTTTCCCAAATGTTCACGGGTGTTTAATATTGAGACTGGACAACCAAATGATTTGAGGAATCCAATAAATGGTTTCCTATGAAATATTAGTTCATAAGGTGTCATGTTACTTTCTTTAACAATCAGAGTTTGATTTTGCACAAAGCACGATGTGTTAACTGCTTCTGCCCAGAAGGTGATTGGCAGTTTAGCATCGGCTAGCATCGTTCTTGCTGCTTCAATCAGTGTTCTATTTCGCCTTTCAGCTACCCTATTTTGTTGACGAGTTCTAGCTACACTGAATTGATGAGCAATGCCTTTGGTTTCACAAAAGGAACTCATATTTTCATTTTTGAACTCTATACCAATATCACTTCTTATTATTTTGACTTTGAGATCAAGTTGATTTTCAATTTTAGTGATAAATTCTTGAATGATTTGGGATGCTTCATTTTTATGAAGTAGGAAAAACACCCATGTGAATCGAGAAAAGTCATCAATGATCACTAAAGAATATTGTTTCTTTCCCATACTCATTACATGAGTTGGTCCAAAAAGATCCATGTGAAGTAACTTCAATGGAGTATTGTTAGAGTTCAACAACTTGGTTTTGTGAGATGATTTGTGTTGTTTTCCTTTGAGGCACGCCGAGCATTGATCAATAAAATTGAATTCTTTTTGAGGAAGGCCAATTACATGGTTTCCTTTGACTAACTTGTTCATATATTTAAAGTTAGTGTGCCCCAAACGTTTATGCCAAAGCTGTGACTCATCAAATGATGCTTTAGACAAAAGACATGTTTCTTCCTTAGGTGGTGCAAATCACAGGTTTAAGACATATGTATTATTCTTCCCCAGAGACTTTAAGACAACCCATTCTTCAGGAATCTGAAATCCAAGTTTCAGAATGTAGCAGTGAGTGTCTATAAAGTGAGTGGAATATTTTTTGTCGCAGATCTGAGACACGCTTAGCAGATTGAAATTCAGTTGTTCACAGTAATTCACTCTGTCAAAGCTCGTCAACCCATTTGTCACAGATCCTTCTCCTGTAATCCTACCACCTTTTGAATTCCACTGAATGCCATAGTAGTTCCTTGTATGTACATGAAATCATGAAGGAGGGAACGATCTCCAGTCATGTGTTAGGAGCATCCACTGTCTACATACCATAGGCTATTAGACCTGTGTGGATGAACCTATAAAAACAAAAAGAACTAACTAGAATAAGGAACCCAAGCCATGATGGTCTTGGGTTTCCCATTCCTATTCATGATAGTCACCTTCGGGTATTTCCCTCTGAGTAGTGCTTTAGATGGAGGTGATTTGGGAGACTTTTGGTAATGAATAGGTCGAGTCATCTCATCAACATCTACTGAGGATTCAGATGAATAATGAAATCGTTGGTCTCTATTTCTTTGTAAAAGTTTAGCCCGAGTTTCATTATCAAAAGTTGGTTTTTGCTTAGGAAGGTCAAGTTTGTGTTTCATTGTGAGATGATTTCTTTGACCCTTCCTTAAATTCTTTGAGTTATTTCTGTCATTTGTTGATCTAGGTACCCTAGATTGAGTATTATGAAGATGAGATCTAACAGAATGCATCACAGTAGATGTTTTTGAGATGGGCTTGTGTTGTGGAACTCTCAACCCCTTCTGATTAATGTAACAATCAGATGTATTGTGATTGTTCATGTCACAAATTGAACAATACTTGTTGAAATAGCAATCTTTGGTGGAGTGATTGTTCATATTACAGATAGAACAATATTGATTGAAGAAGCATTTATCTGTCTTGTGATTGAACATGTCACAAATATCACAATACACTTGTTTGTTTCTCGAATCAGATTTTTCTTTGTGTGACTCAACTGATACTTTCTTTGATGAGTCACTTTCTTTCGTTTAGGTGATGAATCAGAATCACCCCATTTAGTAGATTGTTTCACAACACTACTTTTGTTCAGTTGTCTAGGTTGTTTCTGTTTCTTCAACCTACTTCTCAAACTGGTCAACGGGTTCTTTGTTATAGAAATCAAACCTAACTCCCTCCCTTAATTTTGATGACTGAGGGTTTGATGATGTTTTATATGTTGAACTCAGTTTTACAGTTGGTTTTTTTTTCAGTGAAACCTTTTCTGATTTGCTTGAATTTTATGGAGATACAATCTCATTATCAAAACTGCTCTGAGTAGTGGGTTTCACTGTTTTGACAGATTTCTTTTTGCCTTGTAAAACAGATGGAATGAATTTTATAAAAGGTACAATTGTTTTTATAGGGCTTGATGGTTTCATACATTCACTGTCTTGTTTGAGCACTCTTTGATTTTGATTGGGTGTCCTAACTTGATTTTATCCTCATTGGTTTCAAAATAAACATCAGGTTTGTTTTAAGGATTTGTCACTTGTTTCACTATTGATTTAGGTTCTACAATTTTAGGTTCGATTGATTCAGAGAGTGATACAGAGTCCGGCATGACAATGTAATTGTCATTGTATGGTGGAGGACATGAATTATACCCAATCCCTGACATGGCCTTTGGATCCTTTTGTGAATCCAGCATTTCTTGTAGCTTGACTGAAGACATTTGAAACTTTTCAAGTTTCACTTCAGTCATAGATTGTTGAGCTTTAGCTTAAGCTAACTTTTCAGTAAGTAGCTCATTTTCAACTGCAAGATTTTATTTCTCACCATGCAATTTTTTTATGTCAGAAATGAGAGATTTGATTTTGATTTCAAAACTTTTTAGTTCTCTCTTCATCATTTCTAACATCACCTTTTCTTCTTTAATTTTATCTGCCAGTTTATGATTGTGTTCTCTATACTCTTGTAATTCATTTATGCATTTCACACTACAAAGGTTAGTTTTTACCTCAGTAGGCATTGAAGATGCTCCATCATTGATGTGAGCCATAAGAGCATGATTCTGGAATTGAGGCTTTGACTTCCTCAGCATACACACTCCAGTCACATATCCCATCTTGTTTGATCAAAAGGGCACTGGCAAAAGGTTGACTGCTTGCATGGGCTTGATTAGTCAGCTGTGGTTGATTCTAGTATGTTTATTGATGAGAATGATGGTACTGCTGTTGTTGATTGTTTGAGTGATAGCTTGAATTGGGCTGTGATGATGATTGACCAGGAGAATTCCTTGAATGGTTGTTTCTTTTAGGAGCATTGCACTCTCTGAGAAATGGCCAGTCATGCCACAATTGAAGCATTTTACCTTGAATTTGTCAAATCCAAGTTTTGTGTTCTCATTCAGGCTTAACTTTCTTCCTCATCTGAAGAATTTCTTTGCTCTCATGGCAATCATTGCCATTTGCCATTATAGATCCATCTCCTCAACATCATCAGGATCTATTTCTCCTAAATCTTCCTGTATTAGATGGGCAGAAGTGAGTCTTCCCACAAGATATGCTTCAAAACTTGCAACAAAGGCATTGTAAGTTGCCTTTTGCTCTTCTAATTTTAAGTCTTCTGGAGAGATTGGAGGAGCAGTGGAGACTTTTGGTGCTTGAGCTGAAGTTGAAGGGTGATTGAATGGTGGAGATGCAATGAATTGCATCTCAACGTTCATGGATTGCATCTCAACGTTCATGGCTTCAAGCCATTTGTCACAATCAGAATTGGACAACGCATCATGGTATGTGATTGGTTTATCAGAATCTATCACATAGCGTCCATCAGTGAAAAGTCCATATCTTTCAGGTGGATTACTAGTTCTACCATATCTGCGAACGTTTTGTGCGTATTGATCAACTATTAGATTACTTTCAACATCCTCATGTTGAGTGCTAGTGTCAACCAAACGTGTATCGAGTTGTGGTTCTTGATCCTCTTCAAGATCCACAGTTCTACTACCAGTTCCTTCCATAAGGAATTTGGTTTCCAAGAACTCACCCTTTTTAGCAACAAACTCCTTTTGTTGTATTGGATCATAGAAATAATATTCCATAGAATCTCTTGGATATTCAATAAAGAAACACTTAGTGGAATGGCTTTCTAATTTGTTCGTGGTGGGAGTCTTCACATAAGCCTCACACCCTCACACCCTCACACCCTCAAATATGAAAATGATGGAACCCTTCCATGCCATATTTCATAAGGTGTCCCTTCCACTTTCTTGGTTGGGGCCATATTCAAAATACGGGCCGCAGAGAGCATAGCAAAACCCCAAAATGATAGAGGTAATGAGCTTCTAGCCATCATAGATCGAACCATATCCAATAGAGTTCGATTTCTCCGCTCGGACACGCCATTATGTTGTGGTGTTCCCGGTGGAGATAGTTGTGAGACAATCCCACAACTTCTAAGATGGGCCCTAAAAGCATCATTCAGGTATTCACCTCCTCTATCGGTGCGGAGAATTTTAAATGACTTATTGAGTTGATTTTGTACTTCATTTTGAAAGATCTTGAACATTTCAAAAGCTTCATCTTTGTGTCTTAACAAGTACACATACCCATATCGACTATAGTCGTCAGTAAAGGTAATGAAGTATCTTTCATTGTACCTTTTCATAGGTTTAAAAGGACCACATACATCTGAATATATGATACCTAATAAATCCTTTGCCCTTTCGGCTTTGCCACTTAAAGGTTCCTTGGTCATTTTACCTTGTAAACAAGACTCACATACATCAAATGAATCACATTCATTTGTTTTTAAAAGACCATTCTTTTGTAATGTTTGTATTCTTTTCTTGTTTATATGACCAAGACGGCAATGCCAAAGATAAGTATTACTCAAATCTGATTTGAGTTTCTTGGTACTAGTTTGGTACAATAAGCTATTATTGGACCAAAAGAACCAATGAGCCTGATTAGAAAAACCTCTAAGTCCCACATACATTACAACTGCTGAAGAAGATTACAATAACTGAAGACATCAGCTCATTACAAGGTATGAAGACAAAGTCTAAAGACAAAGTCTGAAGACAAAGTCTGAAGACAAAGTCTGAAGACAAAATCTGAAGACTTCTACTCAAGACAAAGTCTGAAAGTAAAGTACTGAAGACAAAGTCTGAAAGTAAAGTACTGAAGACAAAGACTGAAGACAAAGACCGAAGACCAGAGTGATCAATAGTTATCACAACAGCTGATGTTATTAACTTCAGTAGTTGTGATGGTTTTCCTTTTCAGTACTTGTAATTTACATTTAAGTAGTTTATAGTTTCAGTAGTTTTAATTCAGTAGTTTTATGTTTTTGTACTTAGCATTCTCTGAGATGTAATGAGTAGTTGAGAACATTCTCAGTAGTTTGCATAGTTTCAGTAGTTTGAATAATTCTGTTAGATGTCACTATCAAGTGACATCAGCAGACGTCACATTCCTTATATAAGGGATGTTGACCTAGTTGTAACGTGTGACTTTTAGCCACCACAAAAGCATATGAATGAAATATTCCTTTTGTAGAATTCTCTATAACCGTGTGCTATTCCATTGAATATCAATTGAGTTCTTGCTAATTGTCTAATTCATTGTCCGAATCCCGCTGCAATCTACTCTAATTGATCAAACTTAAATCAATAATCCTAACAAATGGTATCAGAGTTGGTTAATCATTGATTGAAACTGCTATTTCGATATCTAAGTTTGATTGAATTAGCATATTTGGAAGAATTGGTTATAGATCATTGAATTTCTGCTGCTTTCGGTTATTTGCTTTGAGTTTTCTCTTGGTTCATATTGAGTTTGTTGTGTTTTGCACTAAATCGGTTAAAACTTAACTAAATTTGATTGAATTTTAGAATGACTACTCCTTCTAATGATCCTCACAATACCGGTTCCTCAACCAAGCCTCCGATGTTGGTTAGGACTGAGTATAACATATGGCAACAAAGAATGCTTCATCACCTGTCTGTTAATAGTTCAGGTTGTTGGACATTTGTGGTACATGGTCCACACAAGCCTATGGTGAACAATCCGAAAACCATCCAAATGGTTCCGAAGAAGAAGGAACAATACTCAGATGAGGATCGAAAACTGTTCGAGATTGATGCTAAAGCGCATGGAATTCTGGCCATGGCACTGCGTAATGAAATCTATTTTGGGCTTATGCATCATGGAACTGCTCATGACCTCTGGAATGCATTGAGAGAACAATTTGGTGGAACAGATGAGGTCTTAGCAAACAACAGAGAAATCCTTGCCCAACAATGTGAGACATTCTCTCATAGGAAGGGTGAGTCACTAACTCAACAGTTTGAGCGGTTTTCTTGTTTGATCTCTGACCTGAGAATGGTCAAACATGAATACACTAATAGCCAGATGAACAACTAATTCCTCAGATCACTTCCTGAGAGATGGGACACATATACCATTGTCCTACGCTCCAGTGCAAATCTAGATAGCCTATCTCTCACCCAACTCCATGGGAAACTGCTTACATTTGAAGGAGGGATAGAGCAGAAAAGGAAACTGGCATCATTAGGAAAGCTCACTGATGACTTTGTACCAGGGAAGACTGCCTTGGTTGGTCATGAATCACAATATTCTGCATCAGAAAGCAATTATGATGAGCATATAGATTTCTCTTCCAACAGTTCTGATCATGCATTTGTTAGTGTTGATAGTCAGTCAGGCTGTAATAGTGACATTTGTGCTTCATCATGGATGATCTGAAAGGTATTGCTGATGATGACTTAGAAGAGATGGATATTCTAAGCCAAATGGCCTTGATTAATATCAGATCTCAAAAGTTCTACAAGAGAACTCGTAGGAAATTTCCAGGACTCTCTGGCAAAACCAAAGTTAGTTTTGACAAGAGTAAGTTGAGGTGTCACAAATGCCACAGGCTTGGACACTTTGCAAGAGAGTGTAGATTAACTGGATCTAACTCCTCTGCACCCTTTTTGACTTTTCCAAGCAATAGTCCACAAAACAGAGGGCAACATCCTGCTAGTTCTGGTCATTATTCACAACCTATATCTCCTGCATATTTTGTCCCTCAGGGTCCAATGTCATATCCATATCCCTGTTATTACATGCCACAGCCAAATCAAGTTCAAGTTCCTATTACACAACAACCTCAAGCCTTACCTGAGCCTCTACCATCTCAATCATCTCAATCACAACCTCATCACAGCTTCTTCACCCCCGGTGTTATTGACTGGAGCAATTTACCAGATGATCTCTCTGGTAATGAGCAATTATTTGCTGGTGATGGTCAACATGGTGGTGAACATCCTTTTGGGAATCTTGCTCTCATGGCCCTGGAATCTACTAAGAGTTCATGCTCCAATGCATCTTCTTCACAGGTAACCCAGGTATCCTCTGAGGCTAAGGCCAAGCTATGTTCTGAATCTTGCATAGATGCATTTATCTCTATTAGAGAGGCAAATGTAGCTTTAATAAATCAAAATCTTGAGCTTGAGCAAACCCTTTCCAAAAGAAAAGCGGAGTATGAGTCTGTCCTTACAGATAAAGATGATGAGATTTAAAAGCTTAAATGCCAATTAAATGATGAAAAGGCTAAGCTAGAGGTCATTCTTGAGAACCACAGAGAACTCAAAGAAAATCTTGCAGCTACCCAAGTTGAGTGTGACCGCTGGGTATCATCCTGCAAGGGATTTGAAATGCTTCTCAACAAGCAATCTGCTTCGAATGTGAAGTTTGGAATAGGTTACAATCACATTGCACCAACTACAGATTTTACTCCAAAATCAATAGTAAAACCTGAAGGTGAAAGTAATTTCCAAACCACATCATAATGTGTTTCATCCTCAAGTGATCACCCACGATCAGAAGATGAAATAAGTGTTGATACCTCAGCAAATCAATTGCCTGATGGGTTAACTACTGATAAGCACATGAAGCTGAGCAATTCAGATGTTGTCCCTCAAAGTACCTCAAGTACTGAAGGGCAAGTCACAACATCTGAAAAGCATTTCAAATCAACTGAAATAAAAGGATTAGCAACTGCTGATGAATCTATCATACGGTCTTTCAGGACGGATAGAGAACAGCTGAAGAACAAGTCTTGAGTTCTTATAGATACTTCTGTACTTAACACAAGTACTAAAAGGAGGAAAGTACTAAAGATCACACCTTCAGTAGTTTCCACTTCAGCAGTTGATCAATCCAAGATGAAGAATAAGCCATGTAAAATATGTGGTAAATTCAATCATCTTTCTGATGAATGTTGGTACAAGAAGGGTGCCAAACTCAACAGAGATAAGCTCATTAAAATCCAGATGGATGAAATAAAAAATGAGTTTGAGACTAAGTTTGTACCACCGTCATCCCATTGTGATAAACCCAAGACTTCATCCAAATCCGAAAAGAAGGATAGGGTTTATCATAAAACAGCTGATAGTGCTTCTCATGATAAACATCAGACTAAGTCTGTGAATTTCAAGGAGGAAATGGTGGGCCACAGGAACTCATCAAAAACAAGTACTGATATGTCACAAGAGCTGAAAACTTTGGTTACAAATCAGACACAACTTGTTATGATGGTTTAGCATTTGTTGGGGAGAGTTAACCAACTAGATGCACCTGTGATCAAATCACTAAAAAGGCATTCCAAGTCCAAATGCAAGGAATCCATTTGAGCACCATCTCCTTCTTCATCAGTTGTTAATCATAAGAAACAAGTTATGCTTAAATCTGTTGATGAAAACAGACCCAAAACCAAAAAGGTTTGGGTCTCAAAACCTAACTAGTTCTTTATGATAAATGCAGGGTTCTTCAGCATGCCAAAGGAGCATCTGGTATGTAGACAGTGGAGGATCTATGCATATGACTGGGAGCAGTTCTCTTCTTAATGACTACTCTCAAGGAAAGAATGGATTTGTTTCATTTGGAAATGATGCCAAGGGTTACATCATCGGGAAAAGATATGTGTCTAATGGGGATATTAGATTTGATGATGTTAACCATGTGGAGAATCTCAAGTATAATCTACTGAGTGTCAGTCAGATATGTGACAAAGAGCATGTTGCACTTTTCACAAGCCAGAACTGCAGGATTCTGTCTTCCCAAGTTCTAAGGCTGATTGACAAGGTATTGGATGATCATACTCTCCTGAAGGCCAACAGGATTGGAAGAGTATATGCCTTGGATTTGTCAAAGAAGATTGATTTGAAGGGTCATCCTTGTCTGTTCTCCAAAGCCTCTCCTCAGGAATCTAAACTGTGGCATAGAAGGCTGGGTCATGTAATCTCAAAAACATGAATCAGCTGATCCACAATCGTTTAGTGAGAGGTCTACCAATAAAGGAGTTCCACTGTGATGAAACCTGCACTGCTTGTTTAAAGGGAAAACAACACAAAGTCTCATTCCTTCCTATTGAAGAATCTAAGTCCACTGCCTGCTTGCAGTTACTGCACATGGATCTATTTGGTCCTATGAGAGTGATGAGCATGGCAAAGAAGAAATACTGTCTGGTAATTATGGATGATTACTCCAGATTTGTATGGACTTTCTTCTTGCATTCAAAGGTTAAGGTTGCTCAGACGATTATAAACTTTGTGTTGTATGTTGAGAAGCATTATTCCCTATCAGTCAAGTGTATAAGGAGTGATAATGGAACTGAATTCAGAAACCATACACTTGATGATTTTTATCTATCAAAAGGAATCAAGAGGCAGTTTAGCATCCCAAGGACTCCAGAACAAAATGGAATAGTGGAGAGAACGAACAGGACCCTAATTGAAGCTGCAAGGTCTATGTTGGCTGACTCTAGTTTGCCATTGACCTTTTGGGCTGAAGCTGTTAACACAGCTTGCTATGTGCAGAATAGAGTGTTAGTAAATCAGAGGTTGATGAAGACTCCATATGAAGTTCTACATCATTTGGCTCCTCATCAGTCAGCTAGAGCCAAAGAACTATCATGTTGCTTTGAGAGACAATGGATGGGTTGAAGCCATGCAGCTTGAGCTACTTCAGTTCAAAAAGCAGCAAGTGTGGGAACTGGTTCCTCTACCCCCAGGTAAGTGTGAAATAGGCACTAAATGGGTGTTTAGGAATAAAACTAATGAAAATGGGCTTATTGTCAAGAACAAGGATAGACTGGTAGTACAAGGGTTTTCACAAGAAGAAGGTATTGATTATGATGAAACCTTTGCCCCTGTAGCCAGACTAGAGGCAATTAGATTGTTCTTAGCCTATGCTGCATTCCACAATATTAAAGTTTTTCAAACAGATGTCAAAAGTGCATTTTTATATGGTAAAATAAAAGAAGAGGTTTATATGTGTCAACCACCAGGTTTTGAAGACAATAAACATCCTGATTGGGTGTATCAACTTGATAAGGCTCTTTATGGGTTGAAGCAAGCTCCTAGAGCCTGGTATGAAACACTTTCAAATTTTCTTCTTAAAAATAATTTCACTAGAGGCTCCATAGATAAAACTTTGTTTATTAAGAAGGTGGATCAACATAAGCTACTTGTTCAAATTTATGTTGATGATATAATTTTTGCATCCTCTGATCCCCAGTTGTGTGATGATTTTACAAGTTTAATGAAAAAAAGTTTGAAATGAGTGCAATGGGAGAGTTACAGTTCTTTCTAGGCTTGCAAATCAAACAAAAGGCTAATGGAACCTTTATTCATCAATCAAAATATACAAAAGAATTTTTGAATAAGTTTGATTTACAAATTTGTAAGCCATGTTCTACTCCCATGTGCAACACCACACAACTGGATGCAGATCAGAAAGGTAAAGTTGTTGATGAAACACTTTACAGATGTATGATTGGGTCCTTGATGTACTTAACAGCTTCTAGACCAAATTTCAGGCTGCTCCTAAAGAGTCTGATTTGATTGCAGTCAAGAGGATCTTTAGATATCTGCAAGGTACACAATCTCTAGGTCTTTGGTATTCCACTGGACACTCATGCAAATTAGTTGCTTTTTCTGATAGTGACTATGCAGGGTGTAAGTTAACCAGAAAGTCAACTTCTGGCGGATGTCAATTCCTAGGCAACTATTTGATTTCTTGGCAGAGTAAGAAACAAACATCTGTTGCTACATCCACTGCTGAAGCAGAGTACATTGCTGCTGCAAGTTGTACATCTCAGGTACTTTGGGTTCAGAACCAACTATTAGATTATGGCATTACAGAGACTAAGACTCCATTATTAATGGATAGTGATTCAGCTCTGTGCATTGTCAAGAATCAAGTCCAGCACTCTAGGACAAAACATATAGAGGTCAGACACCATGTTGTTAGGGATTGTTTTGAAAAAGGTCTAATTGATCCAAAGTTTGTGCCTAGTGCTGATGAGCTTGCAGATATATTTACTAAGCCTTTGGATAGCTCAACTTTCCAAAACCTTGTGTTAAGCCTTGCTATGCTCCAACTAGAATAAGTGATAACTACTGATCATCTCAGTAAACAAGTACTGATGATCATTAGTAAACATGTCACAAATATGTACTAATTCTGTCAAAAGAAACTGATGCAGTTACAATTACTGTTGTAGTTATAACTCCAGATGTCAGTAAAAACAGATAAGTACTGATGTCCTATGAAACAACTGAAAACAGCTAAAAGTCTGATGAGTAAGTGTTGTGGACAGTATGAAACAGCTGAAAAGCTAAGAATTGACGAAAACTACTGATGAGAATTTTCACTTCAGTCGTTTCCACAAACTGTTGTTTCACCTTAAACAGCTGATGACAAAACCATGTCTTTAGTAGTTTCACAACTACTAGTGACTAATACCAAGTCCTCAGTTGTTTACAATAGCTGAAGACAAAACCAAGGTTTTCAGTAGTTTCACAACTACTGATGACTAAAACCAAGTCTTTAGTTGTTTTCAAATGTCTGATAGTTAAAACCAAGTCTTCAGTTGTTTTCATAACAACTGATGCCAACACCAACACTTTCAGTCGTTTTCTTTTCAGCCTTTGATTAACCTATAATTACCTACACTTATAGCCAAACGTTTCATTAGCCGTTTTTCAAACCTTTTCTCGTTCAATCGTTTTCTTTTCAGCCTTTGATTAACCTATAACTGTGTTGCCTACCTTTCGAAATCGGCTTTCTGGAACAAGTTTGACAATGCCATCTATCTTATGGTGGATTCCCAATATCGAACATCCTTTCTTCTGAATCCTACCATATACCCTGATTCCTTAACCCAGTTCTGGACCAACGTCTCTGTAATAACTGGTGAGAATGATAGCCAACTCACTCTCCAGTCGTTGGTGAACCAGAAATAGGTGCTCGTCACCCCCGACATCATTCGCAAAACCCTAAATTTGCATGATGGCACCTATGTTAAAGAATACCCAAAAGGCACCACTGATATGTCTTTCATCAATAACGGGTATGAAGGCGACTTAAGTGCTACAACCATACATAAAAAGCACTTCCATGATGCTGAGAGACTTATCTTTCATATGGTGAATGTCTGCCTTGCATCAAAGACATCTTATTGGGATCAGATGTCTTCCCGATGGCAACAGGTATTGTACTCTATCTTTGAACGCCAAAATCTAAATTTTTCTGAGATAGTGTTCATGGAACTAAAGGATCTAGCTCGAAACCCGTGGCAAACAGATGGCTACTTTATCCCAGGTTTCTGATGGCCATAATTTTGAATCAATTAAAATCTGATGGCCTTGTTGGTCTTGGAGTCCCTGCTCCAGCTGTTTTAGCTGAGGTATACTCCGGACATAACTCAGACCCTACTCTAAAAGGGGCTGCCCGGATGCTGAAACCCAAGCAGAAGGAACCACAGCCTCCACTTCCAGATCCAAAGTCCCCACCAAACCCAAATCCAAAAAGCCCAAAAAGCTACTCAGGGAGATGAGTCCCCTGAGGATGCCCCGGTACCACAAACACAGGAAATACATATTGGCTCTAACCCCCCAGTTATGTCCAAGACTCAACCTGCTGAAGCCACACAGGTATCCTCTCAACAGGATCCTGTTGCAACCACAATTGGGGATTCCACATTTCTGGAACCTATCTCAATGAGAGGGTTACCATTAAGAGCACCTCTCACCCCGGGTGCAATCTGCTTCGGACCAATCTCCACATGCAACCGCCCCTCAAAGCCCAACACTGATAGTTGCTAAAGTGCTGAGTCAGTTGCATTCCTCACCACCTCCCCAGAAACCACTTACCACTAGGAATACCTCAACCATTGAGGGGGAGGACCAAAATGCTTCTGATAACCCACAGCACAGGGGTTACAATGTTCAACCTCCAAGTGTAGAAACGGAGGTTAGAACATCTGGTAAGGCTGCCACTTCTACTGATTCAGCAAATAATCAGGATGAAGTTGGTAACATCCATAAGACCTTACCAGAGGCAACTGTTAATGAAGGACACAGTCCTGAGGTAGAAAGTCCCCAGTGCCAAGAACAAGGGGCACATGCTTCTACTGATCTACACTCAGAGCATGTACATCTTGATTCAATCAGGAGGTCAGGTGATTCAGCACAGACTAATGATGACCTGGGCTTTTTCTATGATGTATTAGCCCATAATACCATCCTAGGCACTGAGGTGAGCAGACTCAAAGAGCTGCTAGCCAAAATGTCTCAGGATCAAAGTCCATCTACCCCAAAAACCCCACAGATGGCACCTTCAATTGAAGGTTCACCAAACACTGAGCCTATACACTTAACTGAGCCACCAGCCACTACTTTTGGCACCACCTCTCAGGGACAGAACCCCTCTAAGCAGATGGTACTATCTTTCAAAACTCCTTACCTCTCATCACTCCCATCATCACTGACATAGTGCATAAAGCCATTGATGAGAGGTTCTCCTCAAATCTACAAACCCTCATTGATGATGTTGTTCACAAATCTCTTTCTGCCTTTCAAGCCCATGATCCCAATGCAACCAATAAGGGGGAGACTTCCAAGTCTAAGGCAGTGAAAGAAAAGAAAAGAAAAAGAGTTGATGATGAGAAAGAACCTGCAAAAGAGAAGGAGGTGGAGAAAGAACTGATCTCAGAACAGCTGATCACAGATAAAGAGAAGGAAGATCAGCTGATCACATATAAAAGAAAGAAAAGTGCTGAGTCAAAAGCTATGAAGATAAATCCTTAGAAGATCTTGTCAAAGATGCTGATAAAGCTCACAGCAGATCCATGGATAAAATTATAGACCAGCTCTTTCGACAAGGTCATGACACAGCCACACTAGACACTGAGATCAGAAGGCTGGTAATAGAAGAGATTCAAGCTAGATGGGCTGGTTATAGTGTGTTGGAAAGGGAAAGATTGGAGATAATGGTTAGATTCATTGCCAAATACCTTGGGAGATCATTGATAGAGATAAAAGCCTGGTCCAGAAACAGTATCTTGGAGATAACCAAGAAAATCTGCTCTGCTGGAGGCTATAATAAAGGGTTGATCATCGAAGCACTGGATGAAGCAGGTGCAGGGAAGAGAACTGAAATGACAAAGCTCTCCAAAGCCAAACTCGCCACCAAAATGCTAAGTCAGTCTTCTCACACTCCCACTCAAACACAACCCTTATCTCTAAAATCTCCTAAATCTGTCCCTAAACCAAAGCCACCCACAACTCAACCCACAAAACCAATTCCTTTACCCCAAAAACCACCTCAAACCTTACCCAGTGATACACCCAGAAGGAGGAGAAGGGTGTTGTGGGTAGAAGAAGACGAAGAAGAGGATGATGTTGAGGACTGTTTGCCAATCTCTGCTGTTCTCAACCTTAAAACACCTGAGCACAAAAGTCAACAAGTGATTACACCTGACTTGCAAATACAGATGGTGAAGGTAGAGATTGAAGAAGCAGAACAACAGAAGCAGCACGATGAGCAGTTTCTCAAGATGGTTGACAACGATTTCCCTCAGTCCTCATCCATTCAAGAAATGAAGAAACAGGTTCTGAGGCTGTACACTCTTAGACATACTTTTCAACATCAAAGAGAAAGAGTGCGGATCTGGCCAGACCCCAGGGTAAGTTCTAGAATTCATAAGAAGAATATACCAAGTAGATATCATGGCCAAGTGAAGAAGATCTTCAATGCTGCAATTACGTTGGCCATGGTAGTCTCACCCTGGGAAATCATTGAAGAATTTAAGAAAGCTCACAACTCCAAGACAACCCCTCAATCTATTCTTGAGAACAAAATGATCAAGAAGGGGTTGTTATACAAAAGACTTGAAGATCTTCAGAAGAGTGAACTCCAGTTGTTGCTTGAAGGCCCTCACCCTGATGAATTTGCTTACAGAGAGATAACAACTATGGAGTTGAAGAATGGAAAGACAGTGAGATACCTGTCTGAGTATTATGGCTTAGAGTTCTTCTTCGAGGGAGAAGCAGAAGAACTCACCAAGGAGGAACAAGTTGTTCTCCTTGAGGCCTATGCTAGTGAGTCTTATAGACTCATTAATGGGAATTAGGTTTTTTGGTTGGACAAGACTCTGTGTCCAGTTTCCCCCAGACAGAGTTCCCTTCCATACTTAGCCAATCAAAAGATTAGAAACCTTTTCCCGGCCTGTGCTTAGCTAATTACCTTTGAAGCTGATCAAGAGGGTGTTTCTGCCATGAATAAGTGGGATCATCAATAAGTTTAGAGGTTTTGGCTGCATTGGTTCAGGGGGAGTTTGTTGGACCAAAAGAACCAATGAGCCTGATAAAAAAAACCTCTAAGTCCCACAGACATTACAACTGCTTAAGAAGTTCTCAACAGCTGAAGACATCAGCTGATTACAAGGTCCGAAGACAAAGTCTGAAAGTAAAATACTGAAGACATAGTCTGAAAGTAAAGTACTAAAGACAAAGTCTAAAGCCATCAGCTGAAGACAAAGTCTGAAATTAAAGTACTCAAGAACAAAGACTGAAGACCAAAGTGATCGGTAGTTGTCACAACAGCTGAAGTAATTAACTTTAGTAGTTGTGATGGTTTCCTTTCAGTACTTGTAATTTACTTTTCAGTAGTTATAGTTTCAGTAGTTATAGTTCAGTAGTTTTATGATTTTGTACTTAAGCATTCTCTGAGATGTAATCAGTAGTTGAGAACATTGTCAGTAGTTTACATAGTTTCAGTAGTTTGAATAATTATGTTAGATGTCACTATCAAGTGACATCAGCAGACGTCACATTTCTCTATAAGAAATGTTGACCTAGTTGTAACGTGTGACATTGCGCCACCACGAAAGCATATGAATGAATATTCTTTTGCAGAATTCTCTCTTTCTATAACCATTTACTGTTACATTGAATATCAATTATGTTCTTGAGAATTGTTTAATTCATTGTTCGAATTCCGCTGCAATACTCTCTAATTAATTAAACTTAGATCACTGATCCTAACACCTTGCATGTGCAATTCAATGAATCTCCTAAGGATAAAATTCCACAAAACCCTGTGGAGTTGTTTGATCTGAACATACTGCAATATGTTCCTTATCAACCTCCACTTGTTGCAGATCATGTGGATAAATCATCTTCTGTAGCAAGTCTTCCACCTGGTGGTACTGAAGATGATGATGATATCAGTACTCACCTTTTCAAGTTTAGTGACCAACCGCCTGAGTCTGCTAAACTTGATGTTCCTATAGCCTCAGCAGCTCCATCGACAACAAATGCTGATGAGATTTCTGATTCCTCTACATCATTTGAATTGCCATCTCATACTTGGTTCCAAGAATCTGGATCATCATCTGCTGCTGCTGAACCTGCTACAAACACTTGCACTGATCTTATAGTGTACTAAGAGCTAGAGAATCACCCCATGTCTCAAATCGTTGGTGATATCAATGCTGGTGTCTCAACCAGAAGTCAATTGTCCAACTTCTGCTTCTATGCTCTCTTGATCAGTCAGCTAGAGCCAAAGAACTATCATGTTGCCTTAAGAGACAATGGATGGGTTGAAGCCATGCAGCTTGAGCGACTTCAGTTCAAAAAGCAGCAAGTGTGGGAACTGGTTCCTCTACCCCCAGGTAAGTCTGCAATAGGCACTAAATGGGTGTTTAGGAATAAAACTGATGAAAATGGGCTTATTGTCAAGAACAAGGCTAGACTGGTTGTACAAGGGTTTTCACAAGAAGAAGGTATTGATTATGATGAAACCTTTGCCCCTGTAGCCAGACTAGAGGCAATTAGATTGTTCTTAGCCGATGCTGCACTCCACAATCTTAAAGTTTTTCAAATGGATGTCAAAAGTGCTTTTTTATATGGAAAAATAAAAGAAGAGGTTTATGTGTGTTAACCACCAGGTTTTGAGGACAATAAACATCCTGATTGGGTGTATAAACTTGATAAGGCTCTTTATGGGTTGAAGCAAGCTCCTAGAGCCTGGTATGAAACACTTTCAAATTTTCTTCTTAAAAATAATTTCACTAGAGGCTCTATAGATAAAACTTTGTTTATTAAGAAAGTGGATCAGCATAAGCTACTTGTTCAAATTTATGTTGATGATATAATTTTTGCATCCTCTGATCCCCAGTTGTGTGATGATTTTACAAGTTTAATGAAACAAAAGTTTGAAATGAGTGCAATGGGAGAGTTACAGTTCTTTCTAGGCTTGCAAATCAAACAAAAGGCTGATGGAACCTTTATTCATCAATCAAAATATACAAAAGAACTTTTGAATAAGTTTGATTTACAAATTGTAAGCCATGTTCTACTCCCATGTGCAACACCACACAACTGGATGCAGATCAGAAAGGTAAAGTTGTTGATGAAACACTTTACAGATGTATGATTGGGTCCTTGATGTACTTAACAGCTTCTAGACCAGATATCAAGTTTGCAACTTGTGTTTGTGCTAGATTTCAAGCTACTCCTAAATAGTCTCATTTGATTGCAGTCAAGAGGATCTTTAGATATCTGCAAGGTACACAGTCTCTAGGTCTTTGGTATTCCACTGGACACTCTTGCAAATTAGTTGCTTTTTCTGATAGTGACTATACAGGGTGTAAGTTAACCAGAAAGTCAACTTCTGGTGGATGTCAATTCCTAGGCAACTGTTTGATTTCTTGGCAGAGTAAGAAACAAACATTGTTGCTACATCCACTGCTGAAGCAGAGTACATTGCTGCTGCAAGTTGTACATCTCAGGTACTCTGGCTTCAGAATCAATTATTGGATTATGGCATTATAGAGACTAAGACTCCATTATTAATGGATAGTGCTTCAGCTCTGTGCATTGTCAAGAATCCAGTCCAGCATTATAGGACCAAACATACAAAGATCACACACCATTTTATTAGGGATTGTTTTGAAAAAGTCTAATTGATCCAAAGTTTGTGCCAAGTGCTGATGAGCTTGTAGATATATTTACTAAGCCTTTGGATGGTTCAACTTTCCAAAACCTTGTGTTAAGGCTTGGTATGCTGCAGCTAGAATAAGTGACAACTACTGATGATCTCAATAAACAAGCACTGATGACCATTAGTAAACATCTCACAAATATGTACTGATTCTGTTAAAAGAAACTGATGAAGTTATAACTAATGATGTCAGTAAAAACAGATAAGTACTGACGTCCTATGAAACAACTGAAAATAGCTAAAAAGTATGATGAGTAAGTGTTGAGGACAGTATGAAACAGCTGAAAAGCTAAGAATTGACAAAAACAACTGATGAAAATTTTCTCTTCAATCGTTTCCACAAACTGCTATTTCACCTTAAACAGCTGATGACAAAACCATGTCTTCAGTAGTTTCACAACTACTGATGACTAACAGCAAGTCCTTTGATATTTCACAACACCTGATGACAGAACCATGTCTTGAGTAGTTTCACAACTACTGATGACTAAAACCAACTCTTCAGTTGTTTTCAAACGTCTGATAGTTAAAACCAAGTCTTTAGTTGTTTTCATAACAACTGATGACAACACCAACACTTTCAGTCTTTTCTTTTCAGCCTTTTCTTAACCTATAAATACCTGCACTTATAGCCAAACGTTTCATTAGTCGTTTTCAATCCTTTTCTCTCTCAACAATGGCGACCATGAAACTCAAACCCCGACACAACTGTGTTGCCTACCTTTCGAAATCGGCCTTCTCGAACAAGTTTGATAATGCCATCTATCTTATGGTGGATTCCCAATACCGAATAGCCTTTCTTCTGAAACCTACCATATACCCCGATTCCTTAACCCAATTCTGGACCAACGTCTCTGTAACAACTGGTGAGAATGATAGCCAAATCACTCTCCAGTCGTTGGTGAACCAGAAACAGTGCTCATCACCCCCGACATCATTCGCAAAACCCTAAATTTGCATGATGGCACCTATACTAAAGAATACCCGAAAGGCACCACTGATATGTCTTTCATCAATAACGGGTATTTCAGTGCTACAACCATTCTTAAAAGCACTTCCATGATGCTGAACGACTTATCTTCCACATGGTGAATGTCTGCCTTGCTTCAAAGACATCTGCTTGGGATCAGATGTCTCACGATGGCAACAGGTATTGTACTCTATCTTTGAACGCCAAAATCTAAATTTTTCTGAGATAGTGTTCATGGAACTTAAGGATCTGGCTCAGAAACCTGTGGCAAACAGATGGCTACTTTATCCCAAGTTTCTGATGGCCATAATTTTGAATCAATTAAAATCTGATGGCCTTGTAGGTCTTTGAGTCCCTGCTCCAGCTATTTTAGCTGAGGTATACTCCTGACATAACTCAGACCCTACTCTAAAAGGGGTTGCCCGGATGGTAAAACCAAGCAGAGGGAACCCACAGCCTCCACCTCCAGATCCAAAGTCCCCACCAAACCCAAATCCAAAAAACCCAAAAAGGTTAACCAGGGAGATGAGTCCCCTGAGGATGCCCCTATACCACAAACACAGGAAATACATACTGGCTCTAACCCCCCAGTTATGTCCAAGACTCAACCAGCTGAAGCCGCACAGGTATCCTCTCAACAGGATCCTGTTGCAACCACAATTGGGGATCCCACATTACTGGAACCTATCTCAATTGAGAGGGCTACAATTGAAGAGCACCTCTCACCCCGGGTGCAATCTGCTTTGACCAATCTCCACATGCAACCACCCCTCAAAGCCCAACCCTTATAGTTGCTAAAGTGCTGAGTCAGTTGCATTCCTCACCCCCTCCCTAGAAACCAATCAACACTAGGAATACCTCAACCATTAAGGGGGAGGACCAAAATGCTTCTCATAACCCACAGCACAGGGGTTACAATGTTCAATCTCCAAGTGTAGAAGCGGAGATTAGAACATCTGGTCAGGCTGCCACTTCTACTGATTCAGCAAATGATCAGGATGAAGTTGGTAACATATCTAAGACCTCACCAGCGGCAATTGCCAATGAAGGACATAGTCCTGAGGCAGGAAGTCCCCAGTACTAAGAACAAGGGGCACATGCTTATACTGATCTACACTCAGAGCATGTACATCCTGAAATCATCAGGAGGTCAGATGATTCAGCAAAGAATGATGATGACCTGGGCTTTTTCTATGATGTCTTAGCCCATAATACAATCCTAGAGAATGAGGTGAGCAGACTCAAAGAGCTGCTAGCCAAAATGTCTCAGGATCAAAGTCCATCTACCCCATAACCCCACAGATGGCACCTTCATTGAAGGTTCACCAAACATTGAGCCAATACACATAACTAAGCCACCAGCCACTGCTTTTGGCACCATCTCTCAGGGACAGAACCCCTCTGAGCAGATGGTTGCTATCTTTCAAAACTCCTTACCTCTCATCACTCCAATCATTACTGAGATTGTACATAAAGCCATTGATGAGAGGATCTCCTCAAATCTACAAACCCTTATTGATGATGCTGTTCACAAGTCCCTTTCTACCTTTCAAGCCCCTGATCCCAATGCAACCAAAAAGGGGGAGACTACTAAGTCTAAGGAAGTGAAAGAAAAGAAAAGGAAAAGAGTTGATGATGAGAAAGAACCTGCAAAAGAGAAGGAGTTTGAGAAAGAACTAATCTCAGAACAGCTGATCACAGTGCAAGAGCTAAGCACAGATAAAGAGAAGAAAGATCAGCTGATCACCTACAAACAAAAGAAAAGTGCTGTGTCAAAAGCTGATGAGGAAAAATCCTTAGAAAATCTTGTCAAAGATGTTGATGAAGCTCATAACAGATCCATGGATAAAATTATAGATCAGATCTTTAGACAAGGTCATGACACAGCCACTTTAGATACTAAGATCAGAAGGCTGGAAATAGAAGAGATTCAAGCAAGATGGGTTGGTTATAGTGTGTTGGAAAGGGAAAGATTGGAGATAATGATCAGATTTATTGCCAAATACCTTGGAAGATCATAGATAGAGATAAAGTCTTGGTCCTGAGACAGTATCTTGGAGATAACCAAGAAAATCTACTTTACTAGAGGTTACAATAAGGATTGATCATCGAAGCACTAGATGAAGCAGGTGCTGGGAAGAGAAATGAAATGGCAAAGCTCTCCAAAGCCAAACTCACCACTAAAATGCTAGATCAGTCTTCTCATACTCCCACTCAAAAACAACCCTCATCTCTAAAATCTCCCAAATCTATCCCTAAACCAAAACCACCCACAACTCAACCCACAAAACCAATCCCTTTAGCCCAGAAACCACCTCAAAGCTTACCCAGTGATACACCAAGAAGAAGGAGAAGGGTGTTGAGGGTAGAAAAAGATGAAGGAGAGGATGATGACGAAGATAGTCTGCCAATCTCTGCTGTTCTCAAACTTAAATCACCTGAGCACAGAAGTCAACAAGTGATTACACCTGACTTGCAAATGCAGATGGTGAAAGTAAAGATTGAAGAAGCAGAACAGCAGAAGCAGCATGATGAACAATTTCTCAAGATGGTTGACAAGGACTTCCCTCAGTCCTTATCCATTCAAGAAATGAAGAAACAAGCTCTGAGGCTATACACTGTTAGACTTACATTCCAACATCAAAGAGAAAGAGTGCGGATTTGGCCAGACCCCAGGGTAAGTTCTAGAATTCATAAGAAGAACATACCTAGTAGATATCATGGCCAAGTGAAGAAGACCTTGAGTGCTGCAATTATGTTGACCATGGTAGTCTCACCCTGGGAGATCATTGAAGAATTCAAGAGAGCTCACAACTCCAAGACAACTCCTCAATCTATTCTTGAGAACAAAATGATCAAGAAGGGGTTGTTATACAAAAGACTTGAAGATCTTCAGAAGAGTGAACTCCAGTTATTGCTTGAAGGCTCTCACCCAAATAAATTTGCTTACAGAGAGATATCTGTCTGAGTATTATGGCCAGAGTTCTTCTTTGAGGGAGAAGTAGAAGAACTCACCAAGGAGGAACAAGTTGTTCTCCTTGAGGCCTATGCTAGTGAGTCTTACAGACTCATTAATGGGAATTAAGTTTCATGGTTGGGATAAGACTCTGTGTCCAGTTTCCCCAAGACGAGTTCCCTTCCATACTTAGCCAATCAAAAGATTAGAAACCTTTTCCCGGCCTGTGCTTAAATGATTACCTCTGAAGATGATCAAGAGGGTGTTTCTGCCAAGAATAAGTGGGATCATCAATAAGTTTAGAGGTTTTGGCTGCATTGGTTCAGGGGGACTTTGTTGGACCAAAAGAACCAATGAGCCTGATCAGAAAAACCTCTAAGTCCCACAGACATTACAACTTCTAAAGAAGATTACAACAGCTGAAGACATCAGCTGATTACAAGGTCTAAAGACAAAGTCTGAAGACAAAATCTGAAGACTTCTACTGAAGACAAAGTCTGAAAGTAAAGTACTGAAGACAAAGTCTGAAAGTAAAGTACTGAAGACCAGAGTGATCTGTAGTTGTTACAACAGCTGAAGTTATTAAGTTCAGTAGTTGTGATGGTTTTCCTTTTTAGTACTTGTAATTTACATTTTAGTAGTTTATAGTTTCAGTAGTTTTAGTTCAGTAGTTTTATGTTTTTGTACTTAGTATTCTCTAAGATGTAATGAGTAGTTGAGAACATTCTCAGTAGTTTGCATAGTTTAAGTAGTTTGAATAATTCTGTTAGATGTCACTATCAAGTGACATCAGCAGATGTCACATTCCTTATATAGGGATGTTGACCTAGTTGTAACGTGTGAGTTTTAGCCACCACGAAAGCATATGAATGAAATATTCCTTTTGCAGAATTCTTTATAACCGTGTGCTATTCCATTGAATATCAATTGAGTTCTTGCTAATTGTCTAATTCATTGTTCGAATCCCGCTGCAATCTACTCTAATTGATCAAACTTAGATCACTGATCCTAACAGCTATCATTCAATGTATTTTCACGAACCAATTCATAGATACCATTGATGGGAATAGCTTTAAAGTAAAACATGTCATTCAAAGTAATATGGATTTCATTTCCAATAAATGATAATCCATATCCAAAATGTTTTAATAGGGCTATGGAAATAATGTTCCTAGTCAAAGTAGGAGCATACAAAACATTGTACAAAATTACTTCCAAACCATTTGGAAGTTTCAAGATGTAGTCACCACGGGCTTCAACTTGAACTTTAGCCCTATTGCCCATATAGAGGCTAACATCCCCTTTGTTGAAGTTGCTACTTCTTTTGAACCCCTGCAACAACTTGCAAATGTGAGTTCCACATCCGGTATCTAATACCCATGTGTTAGAGGATATTCAGTTTAAATCAATATGGATCATGTATATAGTACCTGAGGTCTGCCCGGCATCCCTCTTTGCTTTCAACTCTTGGAGATGGACAGGACAATTTCTTGCCCAATTTTCAATCTCCCCACACTTGAAGCATGGGTCATTAGAAGTAACCTTTTGCCTCTTCTCCTGTGCTTTGGGTGGCACCCTTGCCACCCCTTTCCCTTTTCACATTATGGGTCCCTTACCATTGGCAACCCTTGCCTTGGGTGTGGGATGAGGCCTTTTGTTGTTCCCACCTTCATGGATGGTGAGAACGGATAAAACCCTTTTACCCATGGCCACCTTGGCCATTTTTAGCATAGAGTGAAGCTCACTAATGCTTTTTTCCCAAGCATTCATGTTGTAGTTCAACATGAACGTCTCAAACCTTTTGGTAAGGCCATTGAGGATCAAATCCGTAGCCAATTCCTTTGAGACGGGATAGTTTAGCCTTTCGAGGCGGTCAATGTGACTTTTCATCTTAAGTACATAAGATGAAACTGATTACGACATGCATAGAGCGCTCGAACCGTTTCGAAGCGCTCAACCCTCGCTTGCTGTTGGAACGTTTCCTTCAGTTGGGTTATCATGTCATAAGCTCCGTGATGCTCATACTCCTTCTGGAGATCCGGAGTCATGCTTGCCAACATAAGGCAAGACACCTAGACAGAGCCCTCAGTGTACTTATCCAATCATTATAGGCCTCCTCATCATCCTCACTAGGTTGATCGGGGACAGGGTCGTCTAAAACATATGATCGTTTCTCTTGCTTGAGAACAATTCTCAAGTTTCGATACCGATTGACAAATTGTTATGATTTAGACGTTTCTTTTGGAGAATCGCTCGTAAAGATTGGGTGGACGTGGATGAATTATCATGATTATCATAATTATTGGTGACCATCTACAAAATTTAACAAAGATCGACTTTAGTATTTTTTATATTGTTATTTTAATAATTAATACCTTTTAATGTCATTTTCATATTAAAATCTAGAACCCAACATTACATTTAATAGTGGTTAGGTGACCTTTATCCCACGATTTAAATTAATAAGGTGGTCAACAATTGACGATAGCAACCATTTGCAACTTCTAGAGGTATGGGATCGACTTGAAACATCATCTGTAAAGTCAGCATGTTAATCCCATCAACACCATTTGGAAACCATATCGTAGGTGATCCATTTGACATGGTTTGCAAATAAAGACACCCTACTTACACACATGTGTGAGTTTGCCAAAATAAGCGGTTAGGTGACCTTTATCCCACGAATATGGCATTCTCACCTCAAGTCACAAGTTCCCTCAAAATGGTTAGGTGACCTTTATCACACTAAGAGTTCCCAAGCGATTCAAGTGTTGTGTAAAAGGACGGTGTTGATCTTATATTTTAAAAGGTATAGATATATTATAATACAAGTTTAGAAAACATTATGTATAAATATTTGTATGTTTTCAAAACAAGATACCTTATGGTACATTGATTAAAACCCTTTTTAATCTTTGAAATCATTAAACAATTTTAATAACCTTTTGTTACCTTTTAATGATTAAAGCCCATTTAGATAGTTTGTTATGATCATTGAAAGGATAGTTAAGCAAACATCATATGTAAGTAATCAACCACAATACCATAATCAAACAACCATGAATCAATCAAATGTTAGTGCATAACCATAGTATCTAAAGTGGCCACACTTGTTTGCCATCACAAGTGTGGACCATAGGACATTCCTAAGGGACAAAATACAACACAAAAGATTCCGTGAACCTCCCACTTCAAACCGCATCCAAATGCTACATGTTTCTTGTGTCTTCCCTTTGTGCTTCTAACACGTACATCTTCATATTACAAGATATTATATCCTAATACAAGATTTCTAGTAAAATGAAAAGTACCTAATCTATTTATTACAGCCCAATAATAAATAAATTACACTTTAAACCAAGCACAAATAAAAGATTATACAACCCAATTGAATGAATAAATACAACCATTACAAACATCCAAATAACACAAGGTCAAGGGCTAGGTTATGCACCATAAAGAACAAAGATCAAATCATCCAAACCAGCAATGAAACCCCACCTAAAACCCATGAAATTTCAGCCAACATAAACTGAAATTTCGGGTTTTATATTGTCCAAACAAATAAACAATACAACATACACGTCTTTCAAAGTTTAATCACAAGCATGTGTGATATAACTTTGAAAGTTTGGGGATTCATAAAACATGAACATAGCAGCCCCTAAAAGGGGTTGCAAAGTCCCATGAAACGAAATATAACAAGGACAAACCAAGCTAGCTATCCACATAACCGGCTCTAGATGCCAATGTTGGGGTTTGTTAGAACAATATTCATAGTTTAACCATTTACACTTTGTGTAAACGCAGCGGAAACAAGCTTTATAACTTTGTTAAGGAACTGAAAATTTCAGGTTATAAACAAACCCAAGAACAAAGGACCTTTTTATGTGAATAAGACTAGCTATGTAAACACAAACATACATTATGGACAGCCATTAAGAGGCTGCCATAAACTACCTTTCAGCAGCCAAAAATGAAATGGATGAGGATGATTTGGACCAAGAAAGAACGACCAAGGCACCAAAAGAAGGTCCTCTCAAGCTTGCATACCCCAGGCTCTATGACAAACAGCTTGTTGCTAGGATTGAGCACCAAAAACCCGAAAGATAAGGCTGCTGGAACCTTTCAGCTGAGAATCACTTCAACAAACCAAGAAAACCCTTTTTCTTTGTTGTGGTTTTGCATGTGAGAGAGAGAAGAAGATGGAGTGAATGTCTCTACTAATGTGTGTTTCCAAGACTACTAAAAGAAAACCAAGAAGAGGCTCTCCCAAAAGGGGGGGCCGAAACTTCTTTTTTACTTTGGGTTTTCCCCCCAAAAGTTAAAACATAATAGAACACATTAACAAGTCATTAATATAAGTTATTCATATAATTAACCTTTTAATTGAATAACTCATACACACTCACGTATTATTTGGTGTTATTTAGGTAACTTAAATAACATTACAAACAATATCTATACACAAAATATCAATATAAATTGTTCAATCTCATATGCAACTTATTTAGAAAACCCATTTTCTAAATTGGTGTATTTATTTAATTGTATGATCATATGATCAATTAAATATTATTTGGTGTTTGCTAAGCTTGTTATTGGGTATGACCCGACTTGGATTATAACGTACTAACCACATCAATGTTCTATGTGTCATGGGCATAAAGAATTCAACAGAGTTGTTGTTGTATGAGTTGTTTGGGCCTCCTACGTAGTATACATCTTCAACCATCATAATGCCTTGTGGTCATTCGTTGGTCTTGTGTGAATTTCCACATGTGTTGCATCGTGTTGGAGTTTTCCTTAGCTCGCTTTGCAATTGTTTGAATTTTTTGGTTAGAGCTTCTAATTGGGCTGCAATTAGGGTTTCAGAGTCTACTTGATGAATACTTTTAGAACTAGGTTTGGTTCTTAAGGGATTGTAAGCAAAGCTCTTCTTAGCTGCTCTTTCTAAGGCTTGGTATGCTTCTGTTGGCGTGACACTTCCAAAATCCCCTCCCGCACTTTGTCTACCGCTTGCTTGTGGGCTCCGCTGATTGCATCATAAAAGGTTTGACATTGCAGCCACAGATCAAGTCCGTGATGTGGGCATCTCCGAAGGAGACTTTTATATCTCTCCCATGCTGCGTGTAATGATTCATTGTCGTCTTGGCGAAAAATTTTGATGCTACTTCTTAGTTTGGCAGTGCGATCGGGTGGAAAGTATTTCAAAAGGAATTGTTTAGCCTTTTCCGCCCATGTGATGATTGAACCAGGAGGAAGTGAATCAAGCCAATCGATGGCTCTGCCTCGAAGTGAAAATGCAAAAAAGTCTTAGTCGAATGGCGTCGTCTGAACAGTTATTGATCTTGAAGGTAGCACAGATACGAAGGAATCGTGATATGTGAGCATTAGGATCTTCGTCCTGTAACCCATGGAACTGAACAGAGTTTTCAACAAGTTGGATAATACTAGACTTAATCTCAAAATTGTTGGCTGCTATTGCTGGTTCGACAACAATAGACTCATAACCATCTATTGACGGTGTGGCATAGTGTGTCATCTTCATTTCCTCATCTTGGTTAGCCATGTCTTCTTCGGATGGTGTTATCTTCCAAAATGTCTTCTTCAATGACTGGTGTTGCTTGTTGTAATCTTTTGCGCAATCTTTGATGGAAAAGTCGTTCGGGTTACGGAAGAGGCAGAATAAGTTTAGAACTAGACGAGTCGGACATACACTAACTTAAAGAAGCATAAACTAACAAAGGCATAAAATGAATTAGGCAAAAGTAACTAAACTAACTAGGGAAAACTACCTAAAAATAAAAATGACGTTTAAACAAAAATATATTAACAAGTTATATACAAGATAGTCAAAAATTTAGTGTCTGTCAAACTGCCGTGTGTCCCCGGTAATGGCGCCAAAACTTGATGGATGCGGATAGTATATATATATTTTGATAAAGATTTATCGCACAGATTCAATTTTAATTGGTTATTACTAATACTAAACCACAAACACAAAAGGCAAGTGTATCTGTCGTATGGTAATATAGTGTTGGTAAGAACCGAGTATCAATCTGTGGACACACTAAGCCTACTCAGCAACACTCATAATTGACTATCAGTTTTAGGTTTTAGAAAATGATAAGTTTAACATAATAATGATAAATAAAGACAAATAAAGATAGATTGAGAGTTTTGGTGATTCTTTCAGTGAAGTAAGGTTGTTATCCTAATTTAGATTACACTTTTGTAACTGTGATGAATTGGTGATGTGATTAAAGATATTTAATAATGTAATTATGTTAATGTTTATAAAGATGAGCTGGTGCAATTTCTCGTCTATCCTGCTGCCATAGTGACTTGATCCTGTCAGACTGAGTTTTACTGCTCAGATCAAAGCCCTAGTAATGTAGGTAAATCCTTTGTGACCTATTTGACATACGATTTCTAAAAACATAACTTAATGTTAAACAGAGAGTTGATCAGGTTCCTTCTTAACATACCATTAATTTTAGAAAACCGTAACAATTACTGAAGTTTGCAAACTAATAAAACGGAACCCGCAAATGATGAGAAAGTTAAAGTGATATGATTTCTAATAACCATTTCTAGTTCATTAGCCATGGATTTATTATGAACACCGGTTTCGCGAATGAAAGTTAGTCATATGGTTTTTTAACTTCGTATGATGATCACAATCACAAACCATAAATTTATAACTTCCCGTTCAAATGTAGATGCTACCCATCAATAGTTTTCCCAAGACCGCCATAACATTAACATAACATTTATCACACCATTAGTTCATCACAAACTACATAAGTTTCATTAAATTAGGATAACACATGAAGTTTAGCTCACAAGGAACTTGAACATAACAACAAAGATAAAAGATAGTGATGAAATCATTGGTAAATTATAACAATCAAACTGGTGATCCATTATGGATAATGTTAAACGATCCCAAGCTTCTTCTAAGTGTTGAATGAACCTCCAAAACCTTCTAAGGACCTCCAAAGGCCGGGTTCCGAGAGGGAACACCTGCACTTCACCTCCCAAAAGCTTGCCAAAATTGGTGAACTTAGGCTTCTATTTATAGGCTTTCCGGAGTGTTTAAGCACGACCCCATGCTAGTACAATGTTTACGAAAGTTGGTCGGCTCGTACATACTGGTTTTTTCGGGCACGGGCCCGTGCTAATGGGGCATGACCCTGTGTTGGAGGTGGGGCATAGCCCCGTGCCTTATTGGGCACGGCCCCATGTCTACTTTTAGGGAATAATACTTTTGTCCTTGTCAGATGTCCAAACACGGGGGTGTGTTATTTAGCAAAGCATGGGGCATGCATAAAGAGGCACGACCCCATGCTTGGACTCCAAAGCTCGGATTACTTCAATTTCTTTCTAAATATGCTTCTTTTGTCCATCTTGCCCTTTTTAACACCTAAAAAGACAATTTAAGACTTTTAAGTACATTTCATAATTTTATGGAAGATATTAAGGAATAATTGATGGGCTTTTGATAGGATTTTTATGTATAATTTGGAGCACATCAGTAATTCATCCACTTGTACTACACATGAAGAAGATATTACCCGTTCATTAGATTGTGAAATTTAGTTTGGGGTAAATGATGGAATGGGATGCGAAAAGGATTTTTCAAAGTAGTTTCTTTGTTATATAATTATAAGCAATAACCGAATCATTCACAACCTCAGTCACACAAGCATTTGAAATATCATCATTACATCTTAAATCATTGACAAAGAAGTTGACCAACCACTTGAACACATAGAGTTAATGTCTAAAACAGACTTTTGAGAAATAAAAAAGTTACTTAAACTAGAACTATTATCTAGAATAGATTATTGAGATTTAGGGGTACTAAGGTGTTGGACACTGAAAGGATCATATATGCCAATTCAATTGGTGAGTTGATGGTTGTTTTGCTAAGGTTCCCACAAGTCCAAGAATTAGTGTGGATTAAGATCCCGCTGATAGAAGAACCAAGTATGGCTAACCACATTTGTTAGTGAGGAACTCATAAAACAAATGCTGACAAGTGTTTGTTCTTCCGCATTAACAAATGTGGATAGCTTCAAAGAATGCGGACAAGTATTTGTTCTTCCGTATTAGCAAATGCAGATGACCAGACAAATGCACAGAAGTAATTGTTCATCCGCATTAACTAATGCGAAAGATCAAGTAAAGAAATGCTAATCAAGTCAACTCATCCGCATTTGCCAATGCGAATGAACAACAAGAAATGCGAATGAAGACTTGGACATTCTGATGTATAGGTCAGGGGTAGTTTAGGCATTTTGTAAAAGGAAACTTTTCTGCCTATAAATAGAATAGACAACCTGGTACATGAGATGACAGAAAATAACAATCAGAATATTTTGAATTCCCTAGGTGCATGATTATAGTTCTTGCTAAACCGTAGCATTGATTGTAATCAATCACCTTTATTAATATATACAAAGCATTTATGAGTATTTCTTGTGCATTGAATGTTTCTTGATTATATGATTCCGCCATACAATCACTAACTCAATCATTATATTCGATCCTAAGTGAGAATCTCAATCTCACTACCCAGTCAATTTGTATCAAAGCTTTGGCTCTTGGTTCTTTTTTAAATAAACCCAAGACCTGAATAGAACTTGATTGATTTGGTGATTGAGTTGCTAATAGAGTATTCCATCATCTCTACTCGGTAAACAACATAATATACGCTTAAAAAGATCTGTATCAACACGTTCTCACCTTTAAGAACCATATACAAAACCTATAGATTCATACGAAGAACAGGATATAACAAAAAGCTGCAATAGAAACCATGAAATAGATCTGATTTACTAAGCATTTGTTGAAAAATTTGCACTATTCAGACTAATTAATCTTAAAATTTACCTAATCTATATTTATACAAGTTAAAACACCTTCTTAAAATGGATTCACATAGTTTTTCAGAACTTGGTCATACTCCAAAACCACCAATGCTTATAAATATGAATTTAAACAATGGAAAATAAGATTCATGAACTATATTACAGGTGTAGATCTATATTATTGGATTTCAATTTGCAAGGGACCACACATTTCGATTACTCTATCTGCAAATCAAGTTGCCATCTACAATACATCAAGAATCCCAATTGAAGACTTGACTCTTGATGATGATGACTATAAGAAAATCAAGATTGATCTCAAGGCTTACTCCATTCTTACTCAAGCACTCAAGATGGATGTGCTGAAAAGACTTAAAAAGTTTGGAACTGCCAAAGCAGTATGGGATGCATTGCTGATCATGTGTGAGGGAAGCAGTGAAGTTGCTGAAATTAACAAGGACAAACTTGTTAATCAATATGAAATATTTCATCACTCCAAAGGGGAGTCCATCTCTAACAGCTCCACGGATTTGTGCAGTTAGGGAACAACTTAGAGATAATGGGAGTCACATACAAAGTGAAGGAGTTGAACAAGAAAATGTTGCACAGTCTTCTTGAAGCTGGAAACAAAATGTGACCATGCTGAAAAATACTCTTGATCTTGAGAGTATTACTTTGAATATCATGATAACCGAGATAGAAGCATTGGAGCTTGATAAAAGAAGCAGAAATCTAGGAGGACCAAGAGTGATTGAAGCATACAAATTTCCATTTGACTCTCATACTGTGGAAAATGGCTTCATTACTGAAGAAGATTATTTTCTGTCCTTAAGGGATCAAGTCAAGACCACTGGATTCATTGCAACTCCATCTACCAACAGGCCATCAACATCATCCAAATCAGCAGGATTCTCAGCGACTCTTCCAAACAACCATGATAATACAAGATTACAAGAATAAAATGCTACTTACAATGCCTTTGTTTCAAGCTTTGAAGCTTATTTGGGAGGAAGACTCACATCTGCATATCAGATCCAGGAAGACTGGGAGGAAATGGATCCATATGATGTAGAAGAAATGGATTTACAATGGCAAATGGCCATGATTGCTATGAGAGCAAAGAATTTTTTCAGAAGAGATAGAAAGCTAAGCCTTAATGACAACACAAAGCTTGGATATGACAAATCAAAGGTGAAGTGCTTCAACTGTGGCATGACTGGCCACTTCTCTAGAGAATGCAATGCTAGAGAAATTCACAGAGCCAGTCATCTTCACAATCAAATTCAAGCTATCATTCCAACAATCATCAACAACAGTACCATCATCAACAATAACAGTCATACCAGACTCAACCTCAACCGACTAATCAAGCTCATGGAAGTAGTCAATCATCTGCAAATGCTCTTGTGATCAAACAAGATAGAGTATGTGACTGGAGCCTGTATGCTGAGGAAGTAAAGCCTCAATTTCAAAATCATGCACTCATGGCTCACATAAATGATGGTCCATCTCCCATGCCATCTGAGGTAAAATGTAACCTATGTAGTGATAAATGCATTGCTGAACTACAAGGTTATGGAGAACACAATCATACTATATACTAGATAAAATAAAAGAGGAAAAGGTGAAGTCAGAGATGCTGAAAAGAGAAATAAAAGGCTTTAAAATCAAAATAAAATCTCTCATCTTTGATATTGAAAAACTGCATGGTGAAAAGTACACTCTTATAGCTGAGAATGAGCTACTGACTAAAAAGTTAGCTCAATCTAAAGTTGAACATACACTTACAGAAGTGAAACTTGAAAAGTTTCTACTATCTTCAGTCAAGCTGCAAGAGATGCTTGATTCTCAAAAGGATCCCAAGGACATGTCTAGGATTGGGTATAACTCATGTCCTCCACCATATATTGACAACTACACTGTCATGCCTGAATCTGTCACACTCAATGAGGCAACTGAAATTAAAACTATGGAACCAAAATCTATAGTAAAACAAGTAACCAATCCTCAAAACCAAACCTGATGTTTATATTGGAACAAATAAGGAGAAACTTAGATTAGGTCATCCAATCAAGATTAAAGAGTGTTTAGAGAAGACAGTGAGTGTCATTAAACCTATCAACCCAATCAAGGCTATTGTTCCTTTTGTGAAGTTCCTACCACCCATTTCCAAAGGAAAGAAAAAAAGTTTGTGAAGTGAGTGAAACCATTTGCTGAAAGCAGTTCTGATAATGAGAGCAAAGGTCCAAATAATTCAACCAAATCAGATAAGGTTTCGCTATAAAAGAAACATAAGAGCTCACCTATTTCAGAAATTAAAATTTAGTCTGATCCACAATCTTCAAAATTAAGTCAAGGAGTAGGTTTTGATATATGTAATAAAGAATATGTTTATCAGTTTGAGAAAGAGATAAAGAAAGGGTTGAGGAAATAAACAACCTAAAAAATTAACAATAGTATGGTTGTGAAGCTAACTACACTAAGGCTGATCTTGATTCCCTCCCTAAGAAAAAGACTACAACTTCATTGAGAGTGGGTAAATCACCTAAACCCACCAAACCAAAATCTAATTCAAGAAACAAATAAATGTATTGTGACATATGCAACATATTTAATCACAAAACAGAAGAGTGCTATTTCAACCAATACTGCTCTATCTGTGACATGAACAATCATTCCACCAAAAACTACTAGTTTAACAAATATTGTTAGTCTGTGATGCAAACAATAACAATACCTCTGATTGTTACTTTAATCAGAAGGGATTGAGAATTCCCCAATACAAGCCCATCTCAAAAACATCAGCTGTGAAACACACTGTCAATCTAGGATACCTAGATCAACAAATGACACGAGCAATTTGAAGGAATTATGGAAGGGTCAAAGAAAACATCACACAATGAAAAACGGGTTAAGTTTTTACAAGAAAACATAGACGAAAGGTTTCATTACTCCTCCTGAGATGACTCAATCAGGGCATTACCAAAAATCGCGCAGGACACCTCCATCTAAACCACAATTCAGAGGGAAATACCAAGAGGTCACTATTATGAATAGGAACGGGAAACTCAAGACCATTATGGCTTGGGTTCCTTATTCTAATTAGTTCTTTTTGCTTGTAGGTTCATCCACTGAAGTCCAATAGCTTATGTACGTGGAAAGTGGATGTTACCGACACATGACTGGAGATCGTTCCTCCTTCATGACTTCAAGCATATACAAGGAACTACAGTGGCATTTGGAGGAGATTCACAGGGTGGAAGAATTACAGGTGAAGGATCTATGAGAAATGGGATGCTGAGCTTTGACACAGTGAACTACTGTGAACAGCTGAACTTCAATCTGCTAAGCGTGTCTCAGATCTGTGATAAGAAATATTAAACTCACTTACCGACACTCATTGCTACATTCTGAAACCTAGATTTCAGATTTATAAAGAATGGGTTGTTCTAAAGACTTCGAGAAAGAATAACACTTATGTCTTAAATCTGAATTCTTCAACACCAACAAAAGAAACATGCCTATTATCAAAAGAAACATTTGATGAGTCTCAGCTTTGGCACAAACGTTTAGGTCACACAAACTTTAAAAAGATAAACAGATTGGTAAAAGGAAACCATGTCATTGGTCTTCCATAAAAATAATTTCATTTTGAAGACCACTATTCTGCATGTCTCAAAGGAAAACAACATAAATCCTCTCACAAACCAAAGCTGATGAACACCAACAATGCTCCATTGAAGCTATTTCATATGGGTCTGTATGGACCAACTCATGTCATGAGTATTGGAAAGAAATAGTATTGTTTGGTGATCATTGATGATTTTTCAAGATTCACTTGGGTTTTCTTCTTACTTCATAAAAATGAGGCATTCCAAATAATAAAAGACTTTATCACTAAAATAGAAAATCACCTTGATCATAATGGCATAGAGTTTAAAAATGAAAATCAGAATTCTTTTTGTGCAACCAAAGACATTGCTCATCAATTCACTACAGCTAGAACTCCTCAACAAAATGGGTAGCTAAAAGGAGGAATAGAACACTGATTGAAGCAATAAGGACAATGCTAGCCGATGCTAAACTGCCTATTAACTTTTGGGCAGAGGCAGTTAAAACATCGTGCTTTGTGCAAAATCGAACTCTGATGGTAAAAGAAAATAACATGACTCCATATGAATTGCTCCTTCACATAAAATCATTTATTGAAATTTTCAAGTCATTTGGTAGTCCTGTCTCAATATTAAACACTTGAGACTATTTGGGAAAATTTTCATCCAAGTGTGATGAATGATTCTTTGTATGTTATTCTTCACTTTCAAGGGCTTATAGGTGTTTAATCCTATATTAAACATTATTGATGAATCAACTAATGTTCAATTCTAGGAACATTTATTTTCCAAATACAAATGGTCCAGATTGGCTGTTTGATATTGACTCTTTTACAAAATCATTTGATTAATTTCATTTGTCTGATGTAGGAAACAAACATTTGGCTGAACCTTATTCACGAGTAGAGCAAAATGATGACTTTCCAATGATACCTCCATCATCCACTCCACATCTGAATGAAGATGTTCCACTACAAGCTGATCCCGTTAGGTAATCATCACAAAATCAAAGTTTATCAACTAAAGCTGGTCCAAGCATGATACCTTCACCATCTGAAGATCCATCAATTGAAGGAAGAACTCAAGATCAAGCTACACCTATAGTTGAAATAGAAAGAACGTCAAATGATGGAAGCAATCAATGTACTGTAGATGCTGAAGTAGTCATAGAAAGTCAATCAGATTATCTTCATATCTCCCTAACAATACAAGATGAAGGTGCCTCTAACCATTATGAACTAAATGTCTCCAATATTGATGTAACCATTACTGGTGACTCCATTCCAATCACCAGAATACATAAGAATCATCCAGTTGAAACCATTACTAGTGAACTTAATGAAAGGGTGACAAGAAGCAAGTCTAGTATTGCAAACATCTGTTTGTTCTCATGCTTTCTGTGTCAAACAACACCTAAGAACATCAAAGAGGCTCTTCAAGACAATAGCTAGGTTGATGCAATGCAGGAAGAATTGCTCTAATTCAAGAAGCAAGAAGTATGGAAACTGGTAAATCTTCCCACAGGACAATACCCCATCGGTACCAGATGGTTGTACCCGAACAAGACTAATGATAGAAGGATCATCATCAAAAATAAAGCATGATTAGTGGCACATGGATACACTCAAGAAGAAGGAATCGATTATGACGAAGTGTTTGCACCTGTTGCCAGATTCGAAGCATTCAGAATCTTTCTAGCATATTTTGCGTCCATGAAAGAAGGAATCGATTATGACGAAGTGTTTGAACCTATTGCTAGATTCGAAGCAATTAGAATCTTTCTAGCATATTCTGCGTCCATAAAATTTACTATTTATCAAATGTGTTGGACCAAAAGAACCAATGAGCCGGATCAGAAAAACCTTTAAGTCCCACAGACGTCACAACAACTACTGAAGACCACAACAGCTGAAGACAACAGCTGATTACAAAGTCTGAAGACAAATGCTGAAGACAAAGTCTGAAGACACAAGTGCAGAAGACAAAGTCTGAAGACAAGTGCTGAAGACAAAGTCTGAAGACACAAGTGCTGAAGACAAAGTCTGAAGACACAAGTGCTGAAGACAAAGTCTGAAGACACAAGTGCTAAAGACAAAGTCTGAAGACAAGTGCTGAAGACAAAGTCTGAAGACACAAGTGCTGAAGACAAAGTCTGAAGACATAAGTGCTGAAGACCAAAGTATCAGACGTTGTCACAATAGCTGAAGAGGTCTTCTTCAGTAGTTGTGACGGTTTACCTTTCAGTAGTTTTATATTTATCAGTAGTTTTGTAAAACGACTGAAGAGCTTGTTCTTCAGTCGTTGTAGTTTCAGTAGTTTCTTATTTTGTACTTAACACTCTGATATGTTCTCGATAGTTGTGAACATTTCAGTAGTTGTTAAGAGTTAGTTATTTTTGTAATAGATCTGCCAGTTGTCACTTACCCGTGATAACAGCAGCGATTGCACTCTATATAAGGAGTGTCTACCTAATGTAATAAATGAATGATTTGATCAGAAATATTCGATATTATTGAAACATTCCTTGTTACAGAAATATATTCTCTCATTATAACCGTATTCGTTCTTAATTCATACAAGCATCAAACTCTTGCTACAATTTGTCTAATTCTTGTTCTTATTCCGCTGTGCTACGCTCCATTACATCAAACTTGTGATCTCTGATCCTGACAAATGGTATCAGAGCAGGTTAATCATTGATCTATCGAATAATTGATCATTGAAACAACTATTCAAGATCCAAGTTTGACTGAATTAACATTTTTGTGTTTTGCAAGAAACGGTTATAGAGATTGAATTTCCTGTGTTTTCTGGTCATTCATCCTGAGATTTTCTCTTGGTTTTCATTGAGTCTGTTGTGGTCTTTATAAAAACTTTTAAAAGCTTGAATTAAATTGTATTTGGACTCAAAATGACTACTCCTTCCAATGATCCTCACAATACTGGTTCCTCAACCAAGCCTCCAATGCTGGTTAGGAATTAGTATAACATATGGCAACGACGAATGATCCATCACCTGTTTGTTAACAGCGCAGGTTGTTGGACATCAGTGGTACATGGTCCACACAAGCCTATGGTGAATAACCCGGAATCCAATCAAATGGTTCCGAAGAGGAGGGAGCAATACTCAGATGAGGATAAGAAGTTGTTTGAGATTGATGCAAAAGCCCATGGAATTCTGGCCATGGCACTGCCTAATGAAATCTATTCTGGGCTAATGCATCATGAAACTGCCCATGATCTCTGGAATGCCTTGAAAGAACAATTTGGAGGAACAGATGAGGTCTTGGCAAATAATAGAGAAATCCTTGCCCAATAATACAAGACATTCTCTCATAGGAAGGGTGAGACACTGACTCAACAGTTCGAGAGGTTCTCTTGTTTGATCTCTGAATTAAAAATGGTCAAACATGAGTACACCAATAGCCAGATGAATAACAGATTTCTCAGATCACTGCCTGAGAGAAGGGACGCATACACTATTGTCCTACGCTCCAGTGCAAATTTGGACAAACTATCTCTCACCCAACTCCATGGGAAATTGCTCACATTTGAGAGAGAGATAGAACAGAAACGAAAACTGTCTTCATCTGGAAAGCTCACTGAAGACTTTGTACCAGGCAACACTGCCTTGGTTGGTCATGAGTTAGAATATACCTCATCTGAATGCCAGTATGATGAGCATATTGACTTCTCTTCAAACACTTCTGATTCTGCATTTGTGAGTGTTGATAGTCAGTTTACTGGATGTAATAATGACAATCTATGCTTCATCATGGATGATCTCAAGGGGATTGCTGATGATGACTTAGAAGAGATGGATATTTTGAGCCAAATGGCCTTGATAAATATCAGATCTCAGAAGTTCTACAAAAGAACTGGAAGAAAATTCCCAGGACTCTCTGGCAAAACCAAAGTTGGTTTTGACAAGAGTAAGTTGAAGTGTCACAAATGCCACAGGCTTGGACACTTTGCTAGAGAATGCAGATCATCTGGATCTAATTCCTCTGCACCTTTTGTGACTTTCCTGGCAATAGTCACAACACAGAGGGCAACATCCTGTCAATTCTAGTCATCATTCTCAACCACAATCTACTGCATATTCTATTCCTCAGGGTCAAATGCCATATCCTTACCCTTGTTATTACATGCCACAGTCAAATCAAGTTCAAGTTCCTATAGTACCACAACCTCATGCACTACCAGAACCTCAACCAGTTCAATCTCATCAACCTCCTCAACCTCAACAACACAGCTTCTTCACCCCCGGAGGTGTTGACTGGAGCAGTTTACCGGATGACATGTCTGGTCATGAACAACTGTTCACAGGTGCTGGTCAACATGGTGGTGACAGTCCTTTTGGGAATCTGGCTCTCATGGCCCTGGAGTCTACTGAGGGTTCCTGCTCAAATGCATCATCTTCACAGGTAACTCAGGTATCTTCAGAGGCTAAAGCCAAGTTATGTTCTGAATCATGCATTGCTGCCTTTGTCTAAATTAGAGAGGCAAATGTAGCATTAATAAATCAAAAACTTGAGCTTGAGAAAACCATTTCCAAAAGAAAAGATGAGTTTGAGTCTGCTCTTAATTATAAAAATGATGTGATTTATAAGCTTAAATGCCAACTAAATGATGAAAAGGCTAAGCTGGAGGTTATTCTGGATGACCAGAGAAATCTAAAAGAAACCCTTGCAGTCACCCAGGTAGAGTGTGATCGATGGTACAATCATGCAAAGGTTTTGAAATGCTTCTTAGTAAGCAATCTGCTTCCAATGTGAAGTTTGGTATTGGTTACAATCACACTGCTCCTCTTACAGATTTTGCTTCAAGAGCAGAAGTGAAATCTGATGGAGAAAGCAATAACCAATCCACCTCATCATGTGATTCACCTTTTGATAGAGCATCATCAAAAGTTGAAGTCAGAACTAAGCCTTCTCAGAACCCATCAGCTGATATTGATGGTTCTACTGCTGACACTCACATGATAAAAGAGATGATCAACTCAGGAGTTATTTCTTAAAATCCTGAAAGGACTGGAGAGCAAGATTTAACACCTGAAGTTAAAACTCCAACTAATGACAGCACTGAAGAGAAGAAAACTGTCAGTAGAAAGAGTTTGAAGACTACTAAAGAGGAAGTCAAGAAAGCAAATAATGCTTCTAAAGTACTGAAGAGCAAGTCTTCAGTAGTTTCATCCTCTTTACTTGATGATCATCATAAGATGAAGAAGAAACCATGTGAAGTATGTGGTTTGTTCAATCATCTTACAGATGATTGTTGGTACAAAAGGGGATCCAAACTCAACTTAAAGAAGAAATTCAAGAGAAAATGGCTAAAATGAAAACTAAGTTTGGAGCCACATTTGTACCAGCAACATCAAATCCTGTAACCCTCAAGTCCAAATAGAAATCCAAAAAGGAAGGGGTTAAACAGGTAACAGCTGAGATTGCTCAAAAGAAGAAGGTGCAACATAGGAACTTATCAACTCCAATGCCAATGTGTCTGAAGAGTTGAAAGCCTTATCCCAAAATCAGACACAGCTGGTTATGATGGTTCAACATCTATTGGGAAGAGTTAACCAATTAGATGTTCCTATGTTGAAACCACAGAAAAGGAGGTCCAAGCCAAAGGATTCCTTTTCTTCACCAGCTTCTTCCTCTCAGGCTGTTGTTTCCAACAAACATGTTAGTTTACCATCTGTTGATAAGAACAGGCCCATGACCAAAAAGGTTTGGGTCTCAAAATCTAACTAATTTGTTGTATCTTGCAGGGTTCTTCAACATACCTCGGAGGCATCTGGTATGTAGACAGTGGAGGATCCATGCATATGACAGGGAACAGATCACTTCTTAATGACTACTCTCAAGGAAGGAAGGGGTTTGTGTCATTTGGCAATGATGCAAAGGGTTACATCATCGGTAAAGGCTTTGTTTCCAATGGGGAAATAAAGTTTGATGATGTTAACCATGTGGAAAATCTCAAGTACAATCTCTTGAGTGTCAGTCAAATGTGTGACAAAGGCCATGTTGCTCTTTTCACCAGTCAGAACTGTCGGATTCTGTCATCCAAAGTTCTAAATTTGATTGATAAGATGTTGGATGAACACACTCTCCTAAAGGCCAACAGGACAGGAAGAGTGTATGCCTTAGATCTTTCCAAGAAAATAGATCTCAAAGGCCATCCTTGCCTATTTTCCAAGGCTTCCCCCCAAGAATCTATTCTATGGCATAGAAGGCTGGGTCATGTTAATCTCAAACAAATGAATCAGCTAATAAACCATGGTTTAGTAAGGGGACTACCAATGAAGGAGTTCAAGTGTGAAGATAACTGCACTGCCTGTTTAAAAGGAAAACAGCACAAAGCTTCATTTCCCTCCATAGAAGAACCTAAGTCCACTGCCTACTTACAGCTTCTTCACATGGATCTCTTTTGTCCTGTGAAAGTGATGAGTATGGCTAAGAAGAAATACTGTCTGGTAATTGTGGATGATTACTCCAGATTTGTATCGACTTTCTTCTTGCATTCAAAGGATGAGGCTGCACAGTCCATTATGAACTTTGTGTTACACGGTGAGAAGCAGTATTCCCTACCAGTTAAGTGTGTGAGGAGTGATAATGGTACTGAATTTAGAAACCACACACTTGATGAGTTTTACTTATCAAAGGGAATCAAGAGGTAGTATAGCATCCCAAGAACTCCTGAGCAAAATGGAGTAGTGGAGAGAAAGAACAGGACCCTTATTGAAGCTGCAAGGTCCATGTTGGCTGATTCTGGACTGCCAATGACCTTTTGGGCTGAAGCGGTCAATACGGCTTGCTATGTACAGAATAGAGTTCTAGTAAATCAGAGGTTGATGAAGACTCCATATGAAGTTCTTCATCATTTGGCCCCTCTAATTTCATTCTTCAGAGCATTTGGGTGTCCTTGTTTCATTCTCAACACACGGGATCAACTCCAAAAAATTGATCCTAAGGTGGATGCAGGGTACTTTGTTGGTTATTCATCAACTTGCAAAGCATACAGAGTCTTCAACTGCAGAACAAAGATGGTTGAAGAGACTCTACATGTTAAGTTTAATGAATCTCCTAAGGAGAAGATTCCACAAAGCCCTGTGGAGCTATTTGATTTGGACATACTGCAATATGTTCCTTATCAAACTCCTGCTGTTGCTCCTGTCAACAGTTCACCACCTGGTGGTACTGCTGGTGATGATGATGATGATAGTAGTACTCACCTATTCAGGTTTAGTGATCAACTGCCTCATTCAGCTAGACCTGATGTTCCGGAAGCAATTCGATTGTTTTTAGCTTATGCTGCTTATCAAAAACTTAAAGTTTTTCAAATGGATGTCAAAAGTGCATTTTTGTATGGGAAAATTAAAGAAGAAGTTTATGTATGTCAACCACCAGGCTTTGAGGACAATAAACATCCTAATTGGGTGTATAAGCTTGATAAGGCTCTTTATGGGTTGAAAAAAGCTCCTAGAGCCTGGTATGAGACATTATCAAACTTTCTTCTGGAAAATGATTTCACTAGAGGCTCCATTGATAAGACTTTATTCATTAAGAAAGCTGGGCAGCATAATCTACTTGTTCAAATTTATGTTGATGATATTATTTTTTGCATCCTCTGATCCTCAGTTGTGTGATGCCTTTACAAAGTTGATGCAATAGAAGTTTGAAAGAGTGCCATGGGAGAATTACAGTTCTTTCTGGGTTTGCAAATCAAACAAAAGGCTGATGGAATTTTCATTCATCACTCCAAATACACAAAAGATCTTTTGGAAAAGTTTGATTTACAAAACTGTAAGCCCTGTTCTACCCCCATGTGCAGCACCACACAACTGGATACAGATCAGAAAGGTAAAGTCGTTGATGAAACACTTTACAGATGTATGATTGGGTCCTTGATGTATTTAACCGCTTCTAGACCAGATATTATGTTTGCTACATGTGTTTGTGCTAGATTTCAGGCTGCACCTAAAGAGTCTCATCTGATTGCAGTCAAGAGGATCTTTAGATATTTGCAAGGTACACAATCTCTAGGTTTATGGTATTCCACTGGGCACTCTTGTAAATTAGTTGCTCTCTCTCATAGTGACTATGCAGGGTGTAAGTTGACCAGGAAATCAACTTCTGGTGGATGTCAATTCCTAGGCAACTGTTTGATTTCTTGGCAGAGTAAGAAACAAACATCTGTTGCTACATCCACTGCTGAAGCCGAGTACATTGCTGCTGCAAGTTGTACATCCCAAGTACTCTGGCTTCAGAATCAACTTTTGGACTATGGCATTACAGAGACTAAGAATCCGTTATTAATGGATAGTGCTTCAGCTCTTTGCATTGTCAAAAATCCAGTCCAGCACTCTAGGACCAAACATATAGAAATTAGACATCATTTTATAAGAGATTGTTTTGAAAAGGGTCTAATTAATCCCATGTTTGTGTCTAGTGCTGATGAGCTTGCAGACATTTTTACTAAGCCTTTGGATAGTTCAACTTTCCACAACCTGGTGTTAAGGCTTGGTATGCTGTAGCTAGAATAAGTGTCAACTACTGATGATCTTACTAATAAGTACTGGTGATGATTGGTAACCATGTCACATATAAGTACTGATGAGTTCTTTCACCCTCAACAATTTTTATAAGTACTGAAGGCTAAATGCCTCACAAGTACTGAAGTACTTTATCTGTTCTAAACTACTGATGTAGTTACAACTACTGATGTAGTTACAACTACTGAAATCAGTACAAACAGATAAGTATTGACGTCCTATGAAACACCTGAAAAGCAGATGCAAAGTCTGATGAGTAAGTGTTGAGGACAGTATGAAACAGCTGAAAAGCTAAGAATTGACGAAAACAGCTGATGAGTAATTTCTCTTCAGTTGTTTCTACAACTACTGTTTCAAAACAACTGAAGCCAAAACCATGTCCTCAGTAGTTTAAAACTACTGAAGACTAACACCAAGGCTTCAGCTGTTTACAACTGCTGACAAAACCAATGTCTTCAATAGTTTCACAACTACTGATGACTGATACCAAGTCTTCAGTTGCTTCATCACCTGAAGTCAAAACTGTCTTCAGTAGTTTTATAACTACTGATGACTAAATCCGAGACTTCAGCTGTTTCAACGTCTGACGGTTAATACCACGTCATCAGTAGCTTCAACAACTGATGACTCACACCAAAACCCTCAGTCGTTTTCTATCCCGACCCTTTAAATACCTTATCCCACCTTCAGAGTTTTTATCTTCTCTTCTCAAACCTAACGTTCAAAAAAACTCTCTACCCTCTCTTCATCAATGGCGACCATGCAACTAAAACCACGACACAACTGTGTCGCATATCTCACCAAATCGCCATACTGGACCAAGTTTCACAATGCCATTGATTTAATGGTTCAATCACCCTACAAAACGGCGTTTCTGGTAAACCCCACCATATATGCCGCATCCCTTAACCACTTCTGGACAAACGTCACTTTGGTCTCTGAGGAGAACGACACAGAGTCTCTTCAATCGTTTGTCCATGGCCAAAAAGTGGTCATCACTCCAGACACTCTTCGTCAAACCCTGAATCTGGATGATGCCACTTTCCCAACTGGTTATCCAAAGGGCACAACAGATCAATCTTTTGCCCACCATGGATACCAGGGTGACTTGAGTGCGTCTACCTTACTGAAGAAACATTTCCCAGATGTCGAACGTCTCATATTTCATATGGTAAATGTATGCCTTGCCTCCAAGACCTCATCATGGGATCAAATGTCCACAAGGTGGCAACAGGTAATGTACTCCATCCTTGAGCAACAACCTTTAAATTTTTCGGAAATACTATTTTCAGAGCTCAAGGATATGGCTTAAAAACAAGCTGCTAACCATTGGATATTATATCCTCGGTTCATAATGGCCATAATTGAAAACCAGCTTCAAGCTGAGGGACTTGTTGGCCTGGGAGTCCCTGCTATGGCTGTACTACCTGAAGTATACTCCCGGCACAACTCTGACCAATCACTCAAAATGGCTGCCAAGCTGCGCAAACCCACGCAGCTGGAACCAACAGCCACCACCTCCAAATCAAAAGTCCCCACCAAAGCCACTAAAAAGAAAACCAAAAAGGCTACTCAGGGAAATGAGTCCCCTGAGGATGCCCCTGCAACACAAACGCAGGCTATATCCACTGGTTATAACCCCCTAGTGCATATAAGGACTCTCCCAGCCACAGCCGCTCAGGATTCCTCTCAAAAGGAGCCTGCAGCAACCACAGAAGGGGTACCCACAAATTTGGGATCTTCCTCATTTGAGGAGATTGCCATTGAAGAGCACCATTCTCCCCAGGTGCACACTGCTTTTACCCCATCTCCCCATGCAACCGCCCCCTAAAGTCCCACCCTTATCATTGCAAACGTGCTGACTCAGCTGCATGCCTCTCCTCCTCCCCAACAACCACCAACAAAGGGGAGAACCACAGCTATTGAGGACGAGGATCACCATACTTCTGACAACCCACAGCACCGGGGTTTAAATGTTCTATCTCCTGGTGTGGATATGGAGACCAGAACATCTGGTGAGGCTGCCACCTCTTCTGCATCAGCATATGATCAGACTGAGGCTGGTAACATTCCTAAGACCTCACCAGAGGCAACAGCTAATGAAGGACAAAGTCCTGAGGCTGGAAGTCCCCAAATCCAAGACAAAGGGGCACATGCTACAACTGGTCTACACCCAGTGCATGTACATCCTGCTACAAGCAGGAGGTCAGGTGATTCAGCATCTGCTGATGATGACCTGGGCTTCTTTTATGATGTTCTTGCCCAAAACACAATCCTAGAGCAGGAATTCAGTAGGCTGCAAAAACTACTTGACCAACTCTCTCAAGGAGAAAGACCATCTGCCACCACATTAACCCAACAGATGGCACCTTCCTCTGAAGGTCCCTTAAACACACAGCCACTACAAAATTCTCAGCCACCTGCCTCTGTTTCTGGCACCATTTCTCAGGACCAAAACCCCCCCTGAGCAAATGGATGCTATCCCTCAAAATCCCCTATCTCTTATCACACCACAACTAACCGAATTTGTTATTAAAACTGTTGATGAGAAACTTTCTACTGTCTTACAACCTCTGGTGGAGGATGTACTGCGCCAACAACTTTTTGCTACTCACTCCCTTGCAACCAACGGACCCAAAAAGGGGGAGAGTTTAGCAGTGAAAGCTAAAAGAAAGAGGTTGGAGAAGGAGAGAGAGAAAGAGAAAGATAAAGAGGTGGAAAAAGAGAAGGATTGTGTGTATGAGGCCAAAAAAGAGAAGGAGAATGTGATTGAGAAGGGAGCTGAAATTGAAAAAGTACATGAAAGTCAAAAAGATTTTCATGTCACATACAAGAAAAAGAAGAGTGCTGAGAAAGAGAAGAACTTTAACGAAATGGTTAAAGAGGCTGATGCTGAACACAGCAGATCAATGGACAATATCATTGATCAGCTGTTTAGGCAAGGTTTCGAGTCTGAAAAGCTGGATTCTGAAATAAGAAGATTAGAGATCAAAGAGATCCAACAAAGATGGGCCAGCTACAGCACTATGGATAGAGAGAGACTTGAGATCATGATCAGATTCTAAGCAAATACCTTGGGAGATCATTGATCGAAGTAAAATCATGGACCAGGGACAGCATCTTGGCCATAACCTCCAAGATCTGTTCATCTGAGGCATACACTAAGGGGTTAGTAGTCAAAGCTTTGAATGAAGCAGGAGCAGGGAGCAGGGCTGAGCTAGCCAAATACTCAAAAGCAACACTCACCTCCAAAATGCTAACTCAGCCTGTCAACATTCCCTCTCCAAAACAACCACAACCCACAAAACCAACTCCCTTACCATCTAAACCAACAGCCGATGATGCACCTAAGAAGAAGAAGAGAAGGGTGTTGAGGCTAGAAGAAGAAGAAGAGGATGATGTGGAAGAAGATAGGCTGCCTCTGTCTGCAGTCCTAACATTGGCTAAAGCCAAACTCATGCCCATCACTCCCACCTCACAGATGAAAGCTGTGAGAGTAAAGATTGAAGAAGAACAGCAGCAAAGGCTTCATGATGATGAAATGCTGAAAAGCATCGACAAAACTTATGCTGCTTCGTCATCAATAATAAGTATGAAGAAAGAAGCTTTGAGGTTGTACACCCTTGCCAACACATTTCAATATGAGAAGGAAAAGGTGAGAGTATGGCCTGATCCTAGGGTGGCTCACAGGATTGTAAAGAAAGACATTCCTTCGAGATACAAGGGCCAAGTCAAAAGGATCGAAGATGAAGAGATCACAGTGGTCCTTGTAGTATCACCCTGGGAGATTGTAGAAGATTTCAAGAAGGCCTATGAGACTAAACAACCACCCCAAAAAATGTTAGAGAACAACCTTTAAGTCCCACAGACGTCACAACAATTACTGAAGACAACAGCTGATTACAAAGTCTGAAGACAAGTGCTGAAGACAAAGTCTGAAGACACAAGTGCTGAAGACAAAGTCTGAAGACACGTGTTGAAGACAAAGTCTGAAGACACAAGTGCTGAAGACAAAGTCTGAAGACACAAGTGCTGAAGACAAAGTCTGAAGACACAAGTGCTGAAGACAAAGCCTGAAGACAAGTGCTGAAGACAGTCTGAAGACACAAGTGCTGAAGACAAAGTCTGAAGACGCAAGTGCTGAAGACCAAAGTATCAGACATTGTCACAGCAGCTGAAGAGGTCTTCTTCAGTAGTTGTGACGGTTTACCTTTCAGTGGTTTTATATTTATCAGTAGTTTTGTTAAACGACTGAAGAGCTTGTTCTTCAGTCGTTGTAGTTTCAGTAGTTTCTTATCAGTAGTTTCTTATTTTGTACTTAACACTCTGATATGTTCTCAGTAGTTGTGAACATTTCAGTAGTTTGTTAAGAGTTAGTTATTTTTGTAATAGATCTGCGAGTTGTCACTTACCCGTGATAACAGCAGCGATTGCACCCTATATAAGGAGTGTCAACCTAATGTAATAAATGAATAATTTGATCAAAAATATTCGATATTATTGAAACATTCCTTGTTACAGAAATATATTCTCTCGTTATAACCGTATTCGTTCTTAATGCATACAAGCATCAAACTCTTGCTACAATTTGTCTAATTCTTGTTCTTATTCCGCTCTGCTACGCTCCATTACATCAAACTTGTGATCTCTGATCCTGACAAAATGGATGTGAAGTGTGCCTTCTTGTATGGAAAGATTGTTGAGGAGGTCTGTGTGAGTCAACCACCTGGCATTGAAGATCCAGATTTCCCTTATAGGGTGTACAAGCTTGACAAAGCCATGTATTGCTTTCACCAAGACCCAAGAAAGTGGTATGAGACTCTATCATCCATTCTTCATGAACATGAATACAAAAGAGGAAAGATTGATCAGACTCTCTTCAGAAGAAGAGGACGAGACATGCTGCTAGTCCAGATTTATGTGGATGAAATCATATTTGGCTCAACAAACAAGCAACTCTATAAAGATTTTGAAGACCTAATGCATTCAAAATTCCGAATGAGTGCAATAGATGAACTCATTTTCATCTTAGGAGTGCAAGTCCAACAGACAACAGATGGAATTTTCATCAACCAATGCAAATATTTGGAAACAATGCTGAATAAGATTCATTTTGCTAATTGTCAGCCTATTAGAACACCAGTTGATACCAAAGTGAAGTTTGGTCTTGATCCATAAGGAAAATCTGTTGGTCAGACTCACTATCGATCCTTGATAGGCTCACTTATGTATCTAACTACTAGCAGCCTGATATTATGTTTGGTGTTTGCGTGTGTGCAAGGTATCAAGCTGATCCAAAGGAATCACATGTGAATGCAGTCAAGAGGATATTTAGATATATGAAGGGCAAACCAGCTCTTGGGTTATCGTATCCAAAGGAAGGAGACTTCAATCTCTATGCCTTCACAGATAGTGATTATGGAGGATGCAACTTCAATAGAAAGTCCATATCTGGAGGTTGTCAATTTCTTGGTCCCAGACTGGTCTCATGGCAATGCAAGAAGCAGACAAACATATTTGTATTAACAGTAGAAGCTGAGTATATTGCAGCATCAGCTTGTTGCACTCAAGTTCTTTGGATTCAAAACCATATGCTAGATTATGGTTTTAACTTCTTGCACACACCAATTCATATTGACAACACAACAACTGTTTTCATAACAAATAATCTAGTTCAACACTCAAAAACCAAACACATTGAAATTAGATATCACTTTTTGAGAGACTATGCTGAAAAGGGGTTAATCAAATTGATTCAAGTATCTAGTGAAAATCAATTGGCTGATTTATTTACTAAGGCATTTGAACCTACTAGGTTTGAATTTCTAGTTCAATAAATTGGAATGATTAACCTTGAGTAAAACCAATCAAAACATCAAAAACAAGTCAAAAATACTAGAAGAAAACACAAAAAGAAGTGAAATTTATGAAGAATAGAATATCATTAGGAAATGATATAATTACAGTCGTTATATTATTCGCTGTGCTTAATTTCAAAATTTGAGGGACTGTCAAGACTTACTAGATATGTTGGTAGGCTCACTTGGAAGAGAAGATATATATAGTTATGAATTAAAATCCTATTCAATAGTGAAACACTCATCTCAAGTACAGGTATATAATGGCTTATCTGAGTGCATGTGTGTGTAGTAACCTAAACACACCAGTAATGATACTTTATGAATCTCTTTCACCTACATCAAGTTTCATCTTTGTTTTGTTGAGCAAAGACCTGATGAAACAAGCACATAGTACTGATGTACTGATCCAAAAGATTCCGAATGAGGAAAACATCCAAATTGGATGAATCTACAAAAGCAATACATTCCAAGTGAATGAACAAAAGAATCCAATCATGGATCACCTTCCAAAGTGAAGTGAAAAGAATCCTAATGTGGATCATCATGAAAAGGATCAAAGTAAAAGAATCCTAATGAGTTTCAGTGAAAATGAGGTCTCATAACTTAAGTAACCTCTTAAGGGAAGTTATGAAAAAGTTCTACCATGCATTGTATAAGGATGGTTGATCATTCCATGCTTTTGTGTGTGACGTACATATTGAATAATTAAATCAACAAAAACATAATCAATATCACTTGCATAAAAATATCAACCTAGTATGAGTTTAAGAGGACAAACATACCTTCAATCATCAAGTTCATAAACATGTCCATTTTATAATAAAGGATGCACATGTGTAATGTAAGATTGATATGATCCCATCAAAAGACATCCTTCTCTTCATTATTAATAATTACAATTATATTCAAAAAGTTTTTAAATCTTTAAAGTTTCGATTCAAGAGTGGATATAAACTTTAGGGGGAGTAATTTAAAATTTTTGATTAAGTCTATATAGATTTTTAAGTCTAAAAAAATCAAAAACAAAAAGAAAATGCATGTGTTGATGCGGAAGTTATACCATAGTATCCCAGCCTAGTCCAAGATCAGTCAAATAATGGGAAACTTGTATCACTTCTAACATACAAGTCAATCCAAGCAAGAACTGACAACCTCAACAGTCAAGAACTTCATAAGAAAAATCAATCAATGACATCTTTTCATAACAAGAATAACCAAAACAGATACATTAACTTATGATTAAGTTCAAAAGTTATTGCGGGTAAGTACATTGGTTAATGCGGGTGAAGGTAACCCATGCTTATAACCAATGCGGGTAACTTTTTATTTCTAAGTAAAACTAATGCGGACAATATACTCTATCGCATTAGTGTGTTACAAGTATACATGAAAAATTTGAGGTGTTAAAACCTATGCGGAAAAAATGTGTTCAACCGCATTTGTCAATGCGGATAAATGTTTTTCAAGTGTTTAACCGCATTTATCAATGCGGATGAAATGTGTTTCAAGTGTTTAATTTGTCAATGTGGATGAAATGGTTTTCAAGTGTTTTAACCGCATTTGTCAATGCGGATAAAATGTTTTTCAAGTGTTCAACCACATTTGTCAATACAGATAAAAGTTACACTTTCGTATTTGTTTTACTCATCCGCATTTGTTGATTTCCTGATCAACCACATTTGTGGATATGTATCTTCAAGTTTCTTGTACATTCAAATGGAAATAAACAAGTGCTTAATCTATTCTGTCATAATGAAAGATGATCATGTAAATGTGGAAATTTTGTTCTATCGTATTTGCTATAGTGAACAAATGCTGATGAATTTTGTTCTTTCGCATTTGCCACATTATTCAAATGCGGATAAAGGAAAACTTAAGTATTCAAACTTCCACATTTGCTATAGTGTGCAAATGCAGATGCCTAAAATCTTAAGTTCAACTCTTCCACATTTGCAACAGTAAACAAATGCGGATAACCAAAATATTTCAAATTTCCACATCCGCATTTACTACAGTGTTATTTAAAATCTGACCGCATTTGTTCTGGAACTTGTAAAATCTTGTAAAAGCCATTAATTGACTATTTAAAGCAACTTCAAAGGGTCATTTAATACTTTTCAAATTTGAGAGATTCCATAGTGCGACGAGCGAAAAACCACTATACATCTTCACTGATCATCATCATCAACAACAACCAGAGATTTTAGTTTCTTTTCATCAATCTGTTCTCATCTTCGATTCTAAGCAACATTAGTATCGAAAGAAAGGTGAAATTCCCAAAATATTTCATGACCTAGCTTTCCGACTTTTGAACTAAGATTGAATTTAGAACTAAAAGTTAATGAAGAACACCGAAAATCAGATATATTCAAAGAAAAGTTATACATTTTCGACATCAATGAACTAAGAGGAATTCCAATCATCATGAAAAAAAAATTTATAGTTGTGTTCATTATATAATCAGAGCCTGATGAAAACTAATAATATGGAACCAATTCTTGAAATAAAAGGTAATAAATGGTTAACAATGTTAATAATGAATATACACAAACATGAAAAATAGAGTAATTGTGGTTGTTCATCACAAAATCACAACTTGATGTGACTATAATGAAATAGTAACATCCAACATTCATCTTTGACCATTAAGTGTCAAGCTGATGAATGGTGCATATACTTTCTCATCAAATCCAACTCATATGTCTCAAATGCAGATTAAATGGCTAATCATACATGGAGCAAGCTGCATAATGTCAGCGGTTATTTGGACCTTGATGTACCTAAAGCTGAAGGATTGAGAGACATGATCAGATTCATATCTACTACCAAAATAGCTCATGCTATTACGGTCAGAATCATCATCTATGAAAGATGCAGGATCGTTGAAGGCTATAAGTTACAACACAACAACACAAAGAGGAGATAAACTAAACTTAGATCAAACAGTAAACTGGATTAACCAAGTAATGACACTTAAGAACACAAGTAATATAAGAGACAGAACACAAGTATTTGGTTTTCAAGAATGTAGTATATTGCCTTCTCTATGTTCTATTACAAGTGTTACAAAAAGCATATTCAAAAGATACAAGAACATGAGATACTTATACAACATCTTACAGCCGGCTATACTTTGAAAGCCAGCCAGATACAATTGACTAGACACACACAACATCAATTGTAGAGTCAAAAGGTAGATTGCCTTTTGACTAGTGACTATGACATGCCATAGCTCACATCCTTATCTATTACAAAAAGGATAAAGTACATAAAGTATAAAGTTACAGACTCAAGACCTCAATGTATAGTTACCAAAAGCATGACCTTTTCACCAAACTATTTTAGCTGGTGACTTGCAGAGTTGCAGTGGAAAGGTGTCCAGCTTTATGGAACAGTACATCAGATAAAGCACGTTACTAAAAGTCTTCGAAAGAAATTTGTCTTCATGAACTTGAAGATTTGGAAGACTTTGTCTCTGAAGCTTCGGAAGACTTCATCTTTGGCTTCGGAAGATATTGGTCTTGGCTTCGGAAGATTTCACACTTAGAGTATCTCTGTTGCACATGTGAAACTTCTGAAGCATTCTACTTCAATGCACTTATGCAGCATGCAGGAAAGACTAAAGATGTTTAGGTTACATCAGCCTCTTCATTAGACTCTACAAACTCCCCCTAGGCTAATGCTACCAAAACACTTAGAAAAATTCAGATATTAATAGTCCTTATTAGGATGATCACCATTCCTTTCTTCATAAGATGATCAGGATCCTTCAGGCTGCCAAAGTGTCTTCTCATGTCAAAGAGGTCATGCAGAGGCAATTGAAACATATCTTGCCATGTATAGGTGTCTTCAATGCCTTGATCTCTAATAACATGCCACCTTTCTGGATTTGTGGTGTATGTACAAGACAAGATGGGTCTTCGTCATGCTAGAGGAGCTACCGAAGTTGGAGTTGATTGAGCATCCTCTGGCTGCACATCCTCAGGCTGTTCTGATTCATCCTGAGGTTCAGAAAGGGATGCAAGCTTCTTCTTCTTCTTAGACCTTGGTTTAGAAGCCATCCTCTTCTTTCTCTTTCCAAATTTTAACTGAGAAGACTGGCCTGCAGCACCAGATTGATCTTCACTATCTTTCTCAGTTGGGACTTCCTCTCTCTCAGGTTCAGATGGAGAGGGAGGTTGACCCTGCTGTGCATCAAAAGATGAAGCTTGCTAAGCATTAGCAGGAGGTCCGGGTTGTGCTATGTCTGGTTGTTCAACCTTAACCTCCACTTCAGGTGGGGCCTGACTTGGAGTGGAGTGTAAGTTAGTGAGCTCTCCATGCTTAATCTTCTGCTTGATTACCCTGATATGTTCATCCAGAGTGGATAGAGACATGGGTCCAAGTCTCCTTTCGGAGAATCCATACAGCTTCAAGAAGATCATCATCCTCTGCCTATCAGCAGACTTTTTCATGCTCTCATGGATGATGGCTCTTTACTTTGCAGCTTCTTCCCTCAACTTCTTCTTTGTTGCTTTTATTCCTTGACTAACTCAAGCTCAAGTTGTTTTAAATACTTAAACTCAATATAGTCATAAGGTAAGGGAAGGAGTGCATTTGCCTGATAGAGGCCTGTGGCACTCAGGTAGTTAATGATCTTGATTCTGTCTTCTTCCTTATCTACCTGAGGTTCTTGTTGAACCAGACCCTCTTGTTCAGGACTTTCTTGAACTGGTGAGAGGGTAGGCATACCTTTGTACAATCTTTTTCTTCTTCTCTCTTCTTTGACTTGTACTAGTAGTTTTGCATCTTCTGCCTCTTCTTCTCTCTTGACCTTTCCAGATCAACCAGCTCATTCAATTCATCCAAGGGGAGAGAGATGACACTATCTATGTCATAGTTCCTAGTCTGCAGATAGTTAATCCTGACTGCCCTTAACTCATCATTCTGAGTATCTGGTCTAGGGGCAGCCCTGATTACAGAGTCCATGAGTCTAGGAGACTCAGTAATGGAACTTTCTCCCCTTAGCCTCCTTTTCCTCTCTCTCTCCTCCTCCTCAATCTCCTCAGATGTCATCTTTCTTTTCCTTTGTCACTCACAGACCTTTGTGACTCAGGGGGGAGAGAGCTTTGGCCTTCATTGCTCGTTGTAGCATCTGAGCTCAGGCCAGAGAGAGGTTGAGAAGCACCTTCACTAGCAGGTGTTTCAGAAGGAATATGGTCTCTGTAGTAGTTGGAGATGATGAGACAGGGCTCTCAAGTTCCGTCACTGGGCCTTCAGTCAAGGTTTCCCCTAAGAAGCTAATCTTAGGGTCTGCCTCAACGTCCAGTGACCGATGATATTGCCTGATTGCCTTAGTCTCCTTCTAAGGCTGAACTCTGCAATGATCCTATCTGGATTCTTTTAGCCAGTCTGTCAGCTTGTCTTGATTGGCTTGGGTTGACAAGTGGCATGTTGACTATATCCAGACCTTCATAGTAGTCCAAGTTTTGAAAATTAAAGACTTCTTGCTATCATTGAACTCTTATGATGATGAGGGCCTTCCTGTTGTTGTCATACCTCCACCTAATGATGTGATTGAAGGATGGTGAAGGTGACATAGCCCTTGGTATCCATCCTCAAACAGACTCTGTATGAAGGAGTCTGTGTAGTCCACATCAATGTGAACTAGAGGAGGTTGCTGAGAATGCACAGTTGCAAGTGAGGATGGTGAGTCCTCAATGTCCATTCTCTAAGAGGAACTCCCAGGTTCTGTGGCTGTAATGACTTTCTCCCCCTTTTTGGTAGCATCACCCACTTGCATAGGTGAGCTAGAGGATACGTCAATCACATCCATAGGTTCTTGTGTTCCTGGTTGAGTTCTCTTTAAGGGTCTCGCAGCTAGTTTTTCCTTAAGATATAAAATCTCAAGTTGCTGATCATTGATCCTGTTTTGTAAGGTAGTCACCCGAGATTCAAGGTGACTGACCTTTGAGACTAGGTAAGTGCATGTTTTAGACAATTTTTGCACTTTTAGTCTCAGATCCCCCTCATCTTCATCAGAAGAATCACTGGGGGTGGTGAAGATTGGACCAGAGTCCTTTCTCTCATGACCAGTTCTAAGTTCTTGGCTACTGGATTTCCTCTGCTCACTGGCAGTCTCAGTTGAGATGTCAGTGGGCTGAGTTGCCATGGTTGAGGTCTTAATGATGTAATCACTTTCAGAAGTGAGAGCCTCTTCCATATGGACATCCTGAACAGGTTCAGGAGTGCCCACCTCAGTTGTAGGTGACTGATGTGGGATAGATGTAGGAGACTCAGAAGTATTCATCTCTCTTTGAGTAGAGGAAAAGAAGAGAGATTCATTGTACTCACTAAAACCTATATCTTCATCAGTATAGAACTCAAGGTTGGGAATGGGTTGGTTTAGATCTATAGGCTAGGTATGGTAACTATCCCCTGAAGGTTGATCAGTTGAGTGTTGAGACTCAAAGTGATGGCTTAAGGTAGTAGGGCTAATGAGCTCATCGGGCTGAGCATGAGGAACCTCAACACTAATTCTTGAAGAGATGGGAGTGGTTGGTCCTCAGGAGAAGTGGGAGCTCCAATGTCCACTTCTTCTTGTATGGGTAAGTATATGGGGGCCTCCACAGACTGAATAGTCTGAGCAGGGGTTCGTTTGGATTTGCTTTGGTAGGTGATGGAGATTTGAGGCTGTGTGGGTGGCTGGGAAAAAGCAGGTGTGGGTTCAACACTAGCTTGTGCGGCTAGGTTGTCACTTTGAGCAATGAGCTCTAACATTTTTGAGACTAGGGTTGTTTCTACCCCAGAGAATCCAACAATGGAGTTTCTTAGTATTCTAAAGATGCCGGGCTTCATCTGTCCTAATTTAAGAATGTTACCTGTTTCCCTTAACTATGAGCCCAGTTCACAGTTAAGAATGTACTAGAAATATCTAGGAAACAAGTAATATTCTAAGGAGTCTAAATTTGCAAGTTAATTTGTATAAATAAACTGAGAGTACCAAAATTTGACCCCTTGAACCATTCCATGGACTATGAGGAGAGATCTTCAGGAATTTGGTCCCATCCACCATGCTTGTTTGATAAGCTGTGGATAACCACATGGAGCAGGAATCTCCATTGGGATGAGACCTTCCCTTTCCTGAAGGTCTTTACAGAGAAATCTCCTCATACCCCATCTTCTCAAAGGAATGATTAACAGCTTCCTTTGGGAAAAACGCCTCACCTTCTTCATCATCCAGCTGAAGATGTCGGTTGATGATGGCCGGAGTGATAAAGATTGTTCTCCCCTGCACTGTGGCAGACAATGCCTTCTCCCCATCCATAATGACCTCTTGGCAGGTCTTTTAGAATTCAAGCAAATGATCCTTATAGAGTGGAGGATCAATGGTTAGGGAGGTGAAGTAGTTGGACAGAGATAAGAAACGGCAAACTTCGGAGAAATGAGGATCTTTCTCAGAGCGTAACAGAGCAACTTGATTGTGTTGTCTGTGTAGCTGCATGGTAAAGTGGGGATCATTGGTGTGAGCAAGGTTGGCCATTTTGAAGTAGCTTAGAGACGAAGAAAGAAGAAAGAAAGAAATTTCAGAGATAAATTTGGGGTTTTATGTTTGGAGGAAGAACAGATGATAGAAAGAGGGGGAAACCGTTGAGTTTATATGAGAGAGGGAGTTCAGATAAAGTTTAATGAAAGAGGATAAACTTTGAAATCCGGATGTTGGTCCCACCTCTGAAAAAGTAGTTTACTTTTTGCTCAAAAAGTAGTTTTCTTGGAAAACAAAAACCTTCCGAACGTTTTATCTTCAGAAGTTTTAATTAAAAAGCTTCCGAAGCTAAAATGACTTCGGAAGAATTTTTGAGAGGTTTGAAAATTTTGCTTTGGAAGATAAATTAAAAGTTGAGTGCTTTGTGCATAAACAAACAAAGCTTCTGAGAGTTAATTTTGCTTCGGAAGTAAATGGTCCTTGAAAATGATTAAGTTTCTGAGACAAGTATTTAGCTTCGGAAGATAAATTTGAAAACTCTTTCGAAGGTAAATTTCTCAGACAGTTATTTATTTTGAAGGCATGATTTACTTCTGAAGTTGAAAACATAACTCCGAAGTATCTAAAATTTTCAAAAATTTAAGGAAAATCTTCAAAAAGAAATTTTTATCCAAAGAAAAAATGAGCTTATGAAAGTGATGAACTAGACAACTTAGGACACACATATTTTAAGAAATAATAAGAATTATTTTAACAAAGATCTATTCAAGGTGATCATCCAATAGCTGATATAAGGTATTTAAATCTTTGTTCACCAAAGCCTTTGTAAACAGATCAGCATATCGTTCATCTGTGTGAACCTTGATTAGTTAATCACTTTTCATAGTTATCTCTTATTAAATGATACCTGATATTGATCTGCTTTGTCCTTGAGTGCTACACAGGGTTTTCTATGTTTGAGATAGCACTGTTGTCTTCTATGTGAATGGAGTCTCCTTGAAGTTTAACCCATAGTCCAGCATCTGATTTTGAATCCAAAATACTTGAGCATAGCAGCTTGCAGCAGCAATGTATTCAGCTTCAGCAGTTGATGCTGAGACACAGGACTGTTTCTTGCATTGCCATGAGACAACCCTTCCACCAAGAAATTGACATCCCCCAGATGTAGACTTTGTAGTCATGTTGCAACCAGCATAATCACTATCTTTATAGGCATATAGATTGAAGTCAAAATTCTTGGGATACCATAGTCCAAGTGTTGATGCACCTTTGAGGTATCTTAGAATCCTCTTGACAGTGATAAGGTGAGACATCTTAGGGTTGGCTTGATATCTTGCACAAATACATGTAGCAAACATGATATCAGGCCTGCTAGCAGTAATATACATAAGAGATCCAATCATAGCCCTATATAAATGCTCATCTACACACTCCCCCTTAAGATCAGGACCAAGAGAGTGGTTTCTGGCTATGGTGTCTTAGCAATCTTACAGTCAGTCATATTAAACCTCTTGAGTATGTCCTGAACATACTTTGACTGACTTATGAAGATGCCCTCTTCAACTTGCTTCACTTGAATTCCTAGAAAGAAATTGAGTTCCCCCATGGCACTCATTTCAAATCTGTCTTTCATCAGCTTCTCAAAGTCTTTGCAGAGCTTTGGATTAGTTGACCCAAAGATGATGTCATACACATATACTTGAACTAGCAATATGTCTTTTCCTTGTCCTTTGATGAAGAGAGCTATACTCAGACTGTCTCATACCACTTCCTGGGTGCCTGGTGTAGCCCATAGAGAGCTTTGTTAAGCTTGCAGACATAATCAGGATGATCAGGATCTACAAAACCAGGTGGCTGTTTGACATAAACCTCTTCATCTATCACTTTATACAAAAAGGCACACTTCACATCAAGTTGAAAGACCTTGATGTTCTTGGATGCAGCAAATGCCAGGAATATCCTAACAACTTCTAATCTTGCCACTGGAGCAAAGACATCAATGTAGTCAATCCCTTCTTCTTTTGTGTATCCTTGAACAACCAGTCTAGCTTTGTTCTTGATGATGATGCCTCTATCATCTTTCTTGTTCCTAAACACCTATTTGGTTCCAATGGTAGTCTTCCCAGAAGGAAGAGGACAAAGGGTCCAAACTTTCTACCTTTTGAATTGAAGTAGCTCTTGTTGCATAGCTTCAACACAACTCATCCATTACAGCTTCATCAACTTTTTTGGCTCTATCTGGGATAGAAAACAAGAGTGAAGACAAACATTTGCTTCATGGGTTTGTCCTCTTGTCTTTACCCCTGAGACAACATCTCCAATTATGTTTGTGGTAGGGTGAGACTTGTGAATCCTAGGCTGAGGGATCAAAGCAAGTTGTTGAGAAAGATCTAAAATTGAAAAATTTAGATCTGACATAGATGTTTCTCCTACCACATCAGCACACTTTTCAAGTGAAACTTGATCCAAGCAGTGTGTGACATCATTGATGTTCTCATCTACGTTGTGGTTAGTGGCATCGAGAAATTCTTGGTCACTCTCACCATAACCATTGTTGTCTTCCATAGTTAAGGTGTTCTTATCTGGTTGTAGAGCCTCTGAGCTAGAATTTGAAGGCATACCAGATGTATCAGCTGAATTTGTCATTGTTGGGCTGACAGAAACCTCATTTGCAGAAGTGGTTCCAACTGGAGCTGAAGATATATGTCTTTAAGATCTTCATAGCTCAAATCTTGGATCAGGATCTTCTGTATTTAAAGTTTCTGCGGATCCTGAAACATTCTCACAAGGTTTGTTAAAATAGTTGGTAACCAAATCAAGATCAAACAACCAATCTGGACCAGAACCAGCAACACAAGGTGTATGTTCATTGAAAGTCACATTGGCTGACTCCTCAACAATTCTAGTTCTGAGATTGTACACTCTATAAGCCTTAGCTTGAGAAGAGTATCCAATAAAGTGTCCATCATCTGATTTCTCAGCAAACTTGGCAATTTGATCTTTGGTATTCAAGATGGTGCAAGGACATCCAAATGACCTGAGAAAACCAATGAAAGGTCTTCTCTTATGCCAAAGTTCATAAGGAGTTTTGCCATGAGTCTTAACTACTAAAACTCTGTTCTGCACATAGCAGGCAATGTTGACTGCCTCGGCCCAGAAGGTGATGGGCAGTTTAGAGTCAGAAAGCATGGTTCTTGCAGCTTCAATCAGTGTCCTATTTCTCCTCTCAGCAACACCATTTTGCTGAGGAGTCCTAGGATCACTAAATTGTCTTGTAATACCCTTTTCATCATAGAATGCATAAAGGATATGGTTCTTAAATTCGGTTCCTTGATCACATCTTATGATCTTGACCTTGTGATCAGATTGATTCTCAATATTTAAGATGAAATTCTTCAGAATCTCAGGAGTCTCGTCCTTAGTTCTAAGGAAGAAAACCAAAGTGAATCTTGTAAAGTCATCTGTGATCACTAGATAGTATAAGGTCCTTCCTAAACTCATTACACGGGTGGGGCCAAAGAGATCCATATGTAACAAGTGTAGGGGTGTAGTGATGGGGTTCTTTTCCTTAGGCTTGTAAGATACCTTATGTTGCTTCCCTTTCAGGCATGCAACACAGTGGTCATCACTTGTAAAGTCTTTCTTTGGCATTCCAGTTACCAAATCATGCTTAATCAGTTTATTCATGTTCTTAAAGTTTACATGGCACATTCTTTTATTCCATAGGAAAGACTCATCACTGTTGGCCTTAGACAGAAAGCATGAAACTTCTCCAGAGGGAGAGGTTTCTTGTAGATCCATCTTATAGATGTTTCTTTCTTGGGGGCTCTAAGCAGGATATGCTTATGAGGAATGATCACACCAGGCTTAAGAACAATGCACTCATGCTCAGTAAAGAGCATGTTATGACAATGATCACAACATTGAGATACACTTAGAAGATTGTATCCAAGCTCCTTTACAAAGTTTACATTTTCTATGCTGAGCTTACCATTTGTGACCTTGCCCCTTCAATCCTTTCAAAGTTCTGAGTAGTGACCTATTGCCTATCATGTGCCTGGAGCAGCCACTGTCTATGATCCAGACATTTATGTCTGTCTTCAGTTGTCCCTGCACATAGAGAATGATTAGTTACATCTGGAAACCCAAGCCTTGCTTGTCTTAGGCTTATTTGTGGAAGGTAATTCAAAAATAATAGATCCTATGGTTGTACTAAGAGGATCTTGAGCTGTTGTTGATGGAGAAATCTTAGTCACTTAGTCTTTCTTAGACATCCACACCACCTTTGGAGTCTTGGACTTGACCTTCAAAACTTTAGAAGCTTTTGGAACTTCAGAAGTTTTGATGACTAAACCTTCGAAAGATTCTGCAGACACTACAGCAGACTTCAGTCCTTCGGAAGAACTCCTTTCTTCCGAGACCAAATATTCTTCCAAAGAGAATGTTCCACTTCCCTTCTTGTTAGATTTGGAACTTCCGAAGGAAACTGGTTTTCCTTCCGAAGCTTGAATCTTCTTAGAACTCTTTGAAGCCTTTGTTTTGGCCATATGGACAGTACCTTTAGGATTGAAGGGACAATTCTTGGCAATGTGAGTGGTGTTGTCACACATAACATAGTTCATCTTCTTCTTCACAAGAGCCTTTTCTTGAGAGTAAGACTGTCTTTGGTCACTTCCCTTCTTCACCTTCATCTTTGCAGATGCTGAGACAGTCCTCTTGGGCTGAGGACTATGCTTGGAGTTTGATGGTCCAGGCTGTGCAGCAGTGGTACACAGCAGATCAGTCATCTTCTTGCTACTGAGATGAGTTGAACAAGAACCAGAACTCTTAGCAGAAGAGTTTTGGTTGATGTCTTCAGTCCCTACCACTTTAAACCCTGTAGAGATAAAACCTTGTTTCCACTTAGAGTCAAAAGTAGCCTTGATCTCTTGAGCCTTCCTTGCCTTTCTTTTGCTCTTTCTGATCAAGTTCTTTCTCATTGACTTGGTCATCACAGTTTTCACTTTCTTCTCAGAAGGATAGTGGCCCTTCTTGAAATCCTCCTCTTCACTCTTTGTAGAGGGATTCTTCACTATCTCTTCTTCATCCTCCTTATTCATTGGATCTATGAGAGGAAGCTCATCTTCATAAGTTCCACACCTAGGAGATCTTACTGACAAGATTATGTATGGAGGAGCTATCTCATTGGATCCTAGTCCCTGTCTGTTTTGATAGCACACTTTGTTGTGCAGGGATGAGGATATCATGTTCTTGAAGGTCTCCTCTTCAAGAACGCTCTTTTCTACCCTGGCTTTGCTGATCACAAGCTCAACCTGGCACTTAGTTAAATTGGTTATGAGATCTTTAATTTGAGTCCTAAAATCTGTGTGTTCATGTTTTAGAACTGAAATGGTATTCTCTAAGTCCTCTATTTTTAGCTTATAATCATTTTCAGACTTTCTAAAATCAGGTTTTAAAATGTTTAAGGACTCAACATCAGATCTCAGTTCCAAGTTATAGGACCTTTACCTGTTAACTTTAGCAATGCATTCAGGAGTACAGAGATGTTCCAATACCTTGGCTTCATCATGATCTGCCATCAGTGCTTGGTTTGGAGAAGCATCTTCCACCTGAAAGCTCCAGTTAAAGCCTCCTTCTTCAACAGTAACAGCAGCTTGCTGCTTTGACTTCTCATTATGGAGAGCTTTGTCAGTGTAGTTTGGTCTAGATTATGTGTGGCCACCATTTTTTCTAGGTGCCTTACACTCTCTGGCAAAATGGCCCATCAAGTTACAGTTGTAACACTTGAACTTTGCCTTTGTCTAGTCCAAAGTTTCCACTGGTTGCATTGCTTGGAAACTTCCTTCCAATCCTCTTGTAGAACTTCTTGGCTCTGTGAGTGAGAAGAGCCATCTGCTGGACTATTTCCATATATTCCAGATCATCTGGATGGATACAGTCCAGGTCTTCAAGAGTGAAAAGAGAGTTGCCACAGCTTTCATCAAAAGACACAAAAGCTTGAGAAGAGCTTGTCACTTGGAATAGGCTTCCTTGAGTGTAGTTCTCCCTTGGTGTCTTTGGGAAGGTGATGAAAGGACCCTTGGGTGAGTTGTCAGGGTAGCATAAGAGATGATGTTTGGATTCTATGCTATCCCTTTCAACCACATGTGGGGCTGAACCCATTTGATTATTGGAGTTGCCAGATGAACCTTGCATGTTCATCTTCATCTGGTAGCCACTGAGAATCCCATATAACTCTGTCAGAGTAAGAGTTTAGAGATTTTCAGTTCTCTTGATCACCACATAGTAGTGTGTCCATTGCCTAGGAAGTAAGGACATGAACTTCCTTACAATGTCTCTGTTTTCAAGAGTAACTCCTCCATCCACTAGGGTATCCACTATCTCAACATACCTGAAGTACTGCTGGGTCATGGTTTCACCTGTTTTGAAAGTTTTCAAACTACTACTTCAGGAGATCCTTCTAATTCTCCTTGGCTTCAGAAGAACCCTCATACATTAGTTTCAGTGCATCCCACAGCTGCTTGGCTGTTTTGCACTTCTTGAAACCTCTGTACACAGAGTTTGGGAGGGCAGTTTGAAGAGCTGTCATGGCTTTTCTGTCTATCACTACTCTCTTCCTATCTTCATCAGAGTAGTTAGCCACATCTTTGGGAATCATACCAGCACCAGTAGCAGAGGGTGTGCTGGGTATGAAAGGTCCATTCTTAATAGACTCCCACATTCTTGAATCAAGACACCTGATGAAACCTTCCATTCTTAAACACCAGGTGTCAAACTCATCAAGAGTGATCAGTGGGGACTTGTTCATGGTTCCAGTTTCCATATCAGTTTTGGAAATGGCTGCCATTTGAAAAGTTTAGTATTTGTGTGTCTGAGGGATCTAAAGATGGTGAGATTCTATATCAAGAGCCTGGAAAGCTCTGATACCAAATGCAGGATCGTTGAAGGGTATAACTTACAACACAACACAAAGAGGAGATAAACTAAACTTAGATCAAACAGTAAACTAGATTAACCAAGTAATGACACTTAAGAACACAAGTAATATAAGAGACAGAACACAAAGAACACAAGTATTGGTTTTCAAGAATGCAGTATATTGTCTTCTCTATGTTCTATTACAAGTGTTACAAAAAGCATATTCACAAGATACAAGAACATGAGATACTAATACAACATCCTACAGCCGGCTATACTTGAAAGCCAGCTGGATACAACTGACTAGACACACACAAAATCAATTGTAGAGTCAAAAGGCAGATTGCCTTTTGACTAGTGAGTATGACATTCCATAGCTCACATCCTTATCTATTACAAAAAGGATAAAGTACATAAAGTAGAAAGTTACAAACTCAAGACCTCAATGTACAGTTACCAAAAACATGGACCTTTTCACCAAACTATGTTAGTTGGTGACTTGCAGAGTTGCAGCGGAAAGGTGTCCAGCTTTATTGAACAGTACATTAGATAAAGCATGTTACAAAAAGTCTTTGGAAGAAACCTGTCTTCATGACCTTGAAGCTTCGAAAGACTTTGTCTTTGAGGCTTCGGAAGACTTCATCTTAGCTTCGGAAGATATTGGTCTTGGCTTTGGAAGATTTCACACTTAGAGTATTTCTGTTGCACATGTGAAACTTCTGAAGCATTCTACTTCAATGCACTTGTGCAACATGCAGGAAAGACTAAAGATGTTTAGGTTGTATCAGCCTTTTCATTAGACTCTACAAAAGATATATCATATCATTCTGGAATACTGTAGAAGTGACTGATGTGGAGGGTGAAAGGACTTTAGTAGGAAGGATTACTGATGATCTCTCTTTGACCATCACTAAACAAATTGTGAGACATTGTCTATAGTTTGGTGATGATGCTACTGCTCCCATTGATTTGGAAGATGAAGAAATCACTACTTCTTTGCAGATATTGAATAAGAAGGTGGATATGAGGGAAAGCAAATTGTAAAGGGGTTGGTAGATTTGCAATGGAGATTTGTAATTCATATTTTCAACATTCCTTATCTAAGACAAAGACAGGTTGGAATGATATCCTGTGAGTACTTCCTCTACCATATGTGCCTTATGCACAAACAGACCTTTTAACATGTCTGCTTATGTATTCAATGGTCTAACCTCGAACATACAAGAAGGAAGAAGCATATGTTCTTAATCTACCCAAGATTTCTTCAATGTCTGATTAATGAAGCATTTCCTGATCTGGTACTTGAAGGATGAACTTTGGATATTCATCATTATAATTGCAAGTCATATAAGTGCATAAAGAAAAGAGATCCAAGGAATTTCTATAGTGGAGCACACTTTCCTCTATTACCTTGGATGATTCAACAGATAAATCCTTAGGAACGACTTGAAGAACATGAGGCTCTTGTTGATGAGCCCATTCAGGAAGAAGCTCAAGCTGTTGTTGAGCATGCTGAGGAAGAGTTGAAGGATCTAGGCCAGTGTCAGCCTAGGAGGAGTTAGGGGGTGATCTTCGCATTGGTCCTCATGATCATGATATTGCATCTCCTTTTGTACCATCAGCATTACTTTCTCCCCACAGAACACGAACCACTTCCATTCATAAATAACTATCCTATCACCACTAGCTCAACCAATCACATCTCCACCTCATCACTCTCCCAAATCACCACCTCATCACTCTCCAAAATCACCACCTTAGCCATTCCCTACTAGTGCTCATCCAACTAAGTTTGGACATTCCACGAGCACATCTAAAGAATCCAAATCATCTTTGGATGAGGAGGATCAACTTGTCCAAATGCCTGTGAAGAAAGCCACTTCTGAGGATGCTCCTTCAGAGAGCTTTGCTGAATCTAATGTAAACAAACCAGATGAAAATGATGAGTTGATTACTGAGCTCATGCAAATGATTGAAAAGATGGAGAGAGTACTTAACAGGAGAGCAAGCATCATTCAAGATAGAATTCTTGAACTTGATGAAAAGGAGAATGAGTTAAAAGAGTTAAAAGAAAAGTATGAGGCTGGAAAGAAAGAGAAAGATAAGGAGATTAACAACTTAACTGCTGCTCTTTAACAAGCAAGGGATGAGATAAGTGGTCACTTCGACCCTTTATCCATTCAAACATAGCCATGGAATAACAAGAAGAACTAATTGAAGGGCAAGATAAGACCATCATTAACTTGCCGAACCAAAATGAACTTTGGAACAACATAGTAGCTGAACTTGAGATGCTAGTTGAAATGAAGAACGAAGTTGAATAAGAAGTCAAGAAAGTAGATAAGCAAGAAATTGAGTCTGAAAGCACTTCATAGGATAGTAGTGATGACTCTCCTCCTAGTAAAAGAATAAGATTTTTAGAACAAGTAGCAGAACCAAGCAAGGCAAAACAAAATGAATCTGGGTTGGAAATGCTAGTATATTAAGAGAAAACAACCAACAAGCATGTAGAAGAGGCTGAATTCAAAGATATGATCAATGCCTTAGCTAGTTTTACATGTGAAGAATTCATCATCAATGATGAATTTTGGGACTTTATAGTTGACCAGAGGACTGGTACTAAACCCATAATGGTCATTCCTTAATCTTCTATCCCTTTGCAGTAGGAGATGAGTATGCAAATAGTTCATGTTGTGTCTTTGACTGATGAGAAAAAAGATATGATCAGAAAGTTATGTGAAGAAGAAAGGGAAAAGGAAGAAAAAGTTGCTCCTACTTATGAACATGTACAAATAGATGCTGAAAAATTTCTTGAGGAAGTTGAAAAGCCTGAATCCTCACCTGGTCCTTCAACACAAACTTACACCAGAAAGAGGAAGTATCTGTCTGAGAAAGCTAAGGGAAAGAGACCTATGAAAGAAGAAGAACCAATAAAGAAAATTAAACAAGATGATCCGAGAAGTCTTGCTACAATTGCAGAATTCTTGGAAGAGCATGAGCAAGCCGAGGCTCAATTGAAGAAACCAACTGTCTTTATTGATCTTGAAGAAGGAGAGATTGAAGGAGGATATGAGGCTGATGAGCTTATAGAAGTTGATAGTCCTGTACAAGGAGAAAAATCTATGCATGAAATGGTTGTAAAGGCACAAACAAATGACCTCATGTTAAAAGCCATGTTCTTGATCAACCATGGATATGATGCTTATGAGGGAATGAAAGCAGAAGAGGAGAAAGTCAACAAACTGCTAGACCCCACCTTTGAGACTGAGTATGAGAGAACTCTTGTTCGAAAGGTTCCTGTGCCCAAACTGCAAGCCATGAAGAAATCAACATAAACTCCTCAACCCTATATCCGGATCCTTATAGCATGTCTGATAAGGAAATGAAGGATTATCTTTCAAGCCAAGGCTTCATAAGAAGGAAGCTTGGAAATATGAAAACAAATTCACTAAGAGCTGCCACTCTCAAGCTGATTAATGAAATGAAAGATAGGCTCAAGCAGATAGAAGAAGAAATCATCAACAAAAAGCCAAGATCAAGAGTGAGCTCAAGACATGCAACTCATCCATAAAGATCAAGACTTTTTGGCACTTGTGCTTCATAAATACCATGAGTGGTTTGCTGAACCCTCCCAACTAAAACTTCAAGACGGGTTAACCACTGCAGAGATGATTAGAGGTGTATCTACTCCAAAAGGCAAAATTGATCTGAAAATCATTGCACGGAAGTATGATAGTGATTGGAACATGTTCATGGTGAAAAGAATTTCAGGGCTAGTACAATTCTTCACATAGTACTCATCACGTGTAAATACCCTAGAGATCCATGATTTGAAGGAATTAGCCAATCTGGAACTAGTCAACCATAAGGCTATGTTTAAGGGTTATGAATTTGAAGACATAGTTAAAATGTTCAAACGAACTGACAACTTCAAATCATTGAAAGCAATCTGCATGAGAAAAGATAGGTCTTTCATCAATCCCTTAAGAAGAAGCAGGCAAAACAAGCTAAAGAAGTTGTGTTCGCTGAGCTAAAAGTGAGACCAACAGAGAGTTTGAAGAGAAAAATGGTGGCTGGTATCCATTCCTCTATACCTATCTCAAATGTGTATTATGATGAGAAAACTTATGAGCTGGTCATTGAAAGAAAATAGGGAGGAATGGAAGGTGCTGAAATAAGATTATTCAATGGATATGAGGTAAGACTGCTTGATGAATCTTACATTCACTACATATATACCAAACATTTCATAGAAATCAGCTACAAACAAGGAGAACAAGATATGCACTTCTTCCTAAAGTGAATCAAACTGCTGAATATGGCACATGATCATATCATTGCCAAGAGAGATAAAAGAAAGAAGAAAAGGACCCCTTTGCAGCTTGGGAATATTGTTAAGTTGGAGGTTGATATGGATGGAAGCTTATTATTCACAGAGATGGGTTGTCTATAGTTTCTATTTGGGAACCTGTTTCCCTCAAGAAATTGCCACTAGAAGCCATCTACAATATGAGCAAAATGAAGATCCATGTGCTTTACAGGGAAGGGATGTCACAAGCAATAGACTTTGTCAACATGATCCAGGCTATTTTGGATCAAACTCAAGCAACACCTTTTATGCATCCACAAGAGCCAACAGAATCTTCACAATTTCAATCACCACCCACATATTGAAGAACATAGGCTATATGATCCTTAGGGGGAGTATTGTTGGACCCTGAAAGGATCATACATGCCAATTCAATTGGTGAATTGATTGTTGTTTTGCTGAGGTTCCCACAAGTCCAAGAATTAATGCGGATGAAGATCCTGCTAATAGAACCAGGTATGGCTAACCGCATTTGTTAATGAGGAAGTCATAAAACAAATGCTGAAAAGTGTTTGTTCTTCCGCATTAACAAATATGGATAGCTTAGAAGAATGCGGACAAGTGTTTTTTCTTCCTCATTAGAAAATGCACATGACAAGACAAATGCGCAGAAGTATTTGTTCATCCGCATTAACCAATGCGGATGACCAACATACTAATGCGGAAGATCAAGTAAAGAAATGTTGATCAAGTCAACTCATCTACATTTGCCAATGCGGATGAACAACAAGAAATGCGAATGAAGACTTAGACGTTCTGATGTATAAGTCAGGGGTAGTTTAGTTATTTTGTAAAAGGCAATGGTCTGCTTATAAATAGAATAGACAACCTCATACATGAGGTGACAGAAAATAGACAATCAGAATATTTTGTATTCCCTAGGTGCATTATTATTGTTCTTGTTAAAACCTAGCATTGATTGTAATCAATCACCTTTATTAATATATACAAAGCATTTATGAGTATTTCTTCTACATTGAATGTTTCTTGATTGTATGATTTTGCAATTCAATCACTAACTCAATCATTATATTCTATCCTAAGTGATAATCTGAATTTCACTACCCAGTCAATAACCTTAGTCACACAAGCATTTGAAATATCATCATTACATCCTAAATCATTCGACAAAGATGTTGAACAACCACTTGAACACATAGAGTTAATGTCTAAAATAGACTTTTGAGAAATAAAAAAGTTACTAAATCTGGAAATATTATCTAGAATAGATTATTGAGATTTAGGGGTACTAAGGCTATTGTATCCAAGCCCACTCATTGGACTATAACCGTACTCCTCACGCACTTCTTATGATTAACACCATCTAAACCTGTAGACAGAGGGTTAGTATGTGTTTGAATTAAATCATTTGAAGGATGAGGAATTGACATTAGTGAATAATAGTAAAAACTAAGAGGAGGATAAACCAAAGCATTTTCATAACCCAAACCTATTTAAATCCTAGCCCCATGTTTTGATTTACACAGATCATCATGCTTCGTCCCTAAGATTGTCCATTTATCAAGTGTTAACTGAAGTTTACTTGTTTCAAACTCTACGAGAGCAACTCTTTTAGTCAAAGTATTTATTTGAACATTTCTTTCTAAAACAAGTCTTTTAAGATGTTCATTTTCTTTTAAAGCTTCATATAATTTAACAAAGTATTTTGACTCATTTAGTTTAAGCTCATCATTAATTCATTTTATTATTATTTTTCATTATTAAATAACATATGATTTGCTTTATAAACACCAAATAATATGAATTTGCGAGCAGAAGAGCACACGTCTTGCATTACTTCATAAGGAAGACCCATCACCATACTAGAGTACTTTTCTTGATTTCCTTAATAGTGGTTGTACTAGCTTGCTTCTCTTTGCCCTTCTCCTCAGATTGTATCTTCACCAACTCCACATTCTCACCCTTGATTTCTTTCAGATTATCATTCTTTCACTAACATTCACACTTCTTCACCACATCATTCTTTTCACTCATACATATACCCTCTAACCTGGCTTGTTCAACTTCCTTATGTATAAGAGTCTGATTAACTTTAGCTTCATTGCTAACTCTTTAAAAGGATCAACTCTTGAATACTCCCCACATATCTACTATCTTAGCTACCAAGGCTTGGTTGATTTCCTTTATGGTCTCTTTAGCTTGAGTGCTCCAATCAAAACTTGTAATCAACATTGTCACTTTCTTTTGCTTACTTTCTTCCTTCTCACCACTAGAAACTAGTCTTGGAACTCCTGAGTTACTTGGGTAACTTATTATTGGGAAAGGACATTCTCTTTTGAAATGTCTTAAATGCTTGCAATTAAAACATCTTAATTTGGATTTGTCAAAACCTAATCTTGAGTTGACATTTTGACCTCCAAAGTTCTTTCTGCTAGTTGTTTCCATAAACCTCCTTGCTTGAAGAGTCAACATCGGCATTTGCCACTGAATGTAGGTTTCTTCCGAGTCATCTTGGTCAACTTGAATCATATCTTCCATAGTCATCCATTTTCCTTTTAATTCACCAGCCACTAGTGCTTTGTAGCTGTGAACAAACATACCAAACAATGCGATTGTGTCAGATGGAATCAAAGTACAAGAAGCAGCATTTGAGTTTGATTGATCACTAAATGAGCTACCACCACCACTTGATTGATAAAATGAAATAGTTGTAGTTGATCCTCCTTCTCTTGAAACTTGCATTGGCAAGCTTGCAATTGAAGTGATTAATGCAACATTTTGAGAAAATCAGGATTAGGTCATAAAAGACTAATTGAACCCTTTCCTTTTCAAATCCAGTTCAAAAGACTTCATGTTGATACATATGTACCTAGTTTATTAGCTTAATGTAAATGTCCGTCATGTCTTACACATATGTAATGAATGAGTTGAATGAAATATAATATGTGGTTGATGCTTATAATGTTTAATGTTTCATTGTATTATTGTGTGATAAAGTATAATGAATATACTACATAGGATTGAGGTTGTTATGCATAGTTCTTAGTCAAGAATGATTGAGAAATATGTTCAAACTTAGTCGTATGAGTATTCATGCGAATGGACCATGCTAATGGACCATACGCATGAATACCTCATACTAATGGACCAGTCACAAGACTGAACCAGGAGACTGAATCAGTTGCACGATTGAGACATAAGATTGACTTAGTCACACGATTGAACCTTCAGTCATGCGTATGGATCAATCGCATGATACAGTCGCACGACTGAACCATGCTAATGATTCAGTTGTATGATTGGAAAACCCTAACCTATATAATACCACTTAATTCGTGGAAAAACATAAGAATTCCAAACACTTGAAGACTTTTGAAAAATACTCATAACCTAGCCATCCAGAGCGTCCAGAAAGCCTGTTCCAAGTTCATAGTTCGCATATGATCTTGTTATACTCATTCTTAACGTTTCTTTAATCGTTAGTTTGATCGAGATTTCATTCTCACTGATTGGATCGCCAATCAAATAGGATTTCACACTATTTGATCTGGTTCACACATTATCCGTTAGTACTCCGTACATACACGGTCCTAACCTAACCAGTGGTATCAGATCTTTGGTTCTTGATTTTGCATGTGATTTGATTAGTTTCAGTGTAAAAATCACGTTTTTCATTCAAAGGAGTCACCTTTTTGAGTAAAACAGTGTTTTCGACGTTCTCTAGGTCTCAAAGTTTACGTTTTTTGACATACGGCAGATTAAAGTTATTGAAAATCGTGTTTTTGTGTCAAAGTGTCAAAAACCCTCAATTTTGCAAAAACAGCATCCTTAAGTCACACGATTGGCCCAATTGCATGACTAAACTCAATCGCACACCACATTCACATGATTGAAATCAGTCGCTGACTCATTCGTATGGCTGAACAACCCCATTCGCTTGTCTCCAATCGCACACTCCATTCGTACGACTGAATCCATTCGCACGATTGAATCATTCGCACACTTCTGTCACATACTCCATCCGCACGACAGAACTACACCAGTCGTTTGATTGCATTCAACCATTTCAATTGCACGACTGAATCCAATCGCCTGATTGAATTCAATCACACTCCTCATTCGCACGAGTGATCCAATCGTATAGTCCATTTGCACGAGTGAGCCAGTCTACTTTTATAGGTCAAAGTTTAAAGAAATGGAAGATCAGTTCTCTGCTTTTACTGTTGGAAGGGACTCTCGCATCCAGGACCTTCTACTTCTGGAAAATGAAATTGGGAATCACAATAAACCACCTAAACTTATACCTTTAGATGATTACCCACAATGGAAATAGAGGTTTGAGATCTATCTAAATGGTGTCGATCCAAATCTTTGGGAATCCATTGAAACATGTTATAGTATGCTAGTTGGTGCTATTGGTGTTAAGCTCACTTTGGGAGGTATGACTGACAGCCAGAAGTTAAGTACAATGCTGAAAAGAAGGTGTATGCCCTGTTGACTCTGTCGATACCGAAAGATATATTTCATTAGTTCTCTAAGACAAACAGGAAAAAAAGTTATGGGTGGCGTTGGAGAAAGGATATGATGGGAACGCAATGTTAAAGGCATTAAAGGCAAAGGCTCTCAAGAAGGAGTTTGATAACTTCTCCTCAATAGGGAAAGAAAGCTTGGACGATATTATCGACAGATTCTACCATCTCATGAGTGAGCTGCACACTCACAGGGTAACAACGTATATGGAAGATAAAGTGTTAAGCTTTGTTGATGGTTTGCCAAAGAAATGGGACTCCTTTATGTGTAATAGAGACAGAACCATATACTTGCAAAATTAGACATAAATTACTTCATCCTAAAATTAAGGGAGGAGGAACTGAGGATGCAGTACAGGTCACAAAAATGATCCTACAACCAGAATCCTTCACTTTATAATTCATATCCCACTCCAACTAGTTCAGCAGCACCACTTCAAACTGCCTTTGTGTCTAGTTCATTAGCTCCTTCCTAAACCACCACTTCAGGACCAGAAACGTTAGGGTCATCCACTACCCAATATATAGTGCCTAAAGCCAATGCTACTAAGTTGAAGACCGAGAATCCCATAAATATCATTGTGGAAGTTGCAAAGGAGCACATGGATCTTTTAGCAGCTATTGTCCATTCCAGTGATGGTCTAGTTACAGGCAAGATCGGAAATTGCCATCTTGTAGATGAAGATTATGAGCAGGTGGACAAAAATGAAATAGAGAGAATGGATATAATGTGGGCTTTGGCTAGTGCTGTAAGAAGGGCGAAAAACATTATGAAAAAGATAGGACAAAATTCGGTAGTCACAAAAGACACAACCTTTGGTTTTGACAAAACCAAAGTTACCTGCTTTAATTGTGGTGAAAAGGGGCATTTCAAACGTGAATGTGTAAAGCCCAAGAAAACAGGTAACATAAATCCCTTCTTAACCTTCAACCGTCAGGACAAAGACAGGAGTGCAACTACCTTGTCAAGCAAAGAGACAAAGGCCCTGACTACTCAAGGTGACAAAGGAGAGGATTGGACCTTCAGTTTTGTGTCTCCAAGTGAATCAAACATTGCCTATGTCGAGGGATTGGATGATGGCTCTGCGAGTGAAGGTGAAATCACAGTGAAACAAGTAACGTCAGATAATGAAGAAGCTATGAATGTGGTCAGTAACCTGATTGAAATAGAGCTTAGAATGACTTGTTCAGAATCTCTAGCATCTGAAGAGTCTAATTCTGCATTGATGGCTGATTCAACCGATTCTTCACAGGTAAGTACAAAAGATCAACTCTTTGAAAATCATGCTTTTATTGAATGTAACAAATTTACAAATCATATATTTAAAATTTGCTAGGTTATTAGACCATAATGACAGCTTAGTAAATGACTTACAATTGTGCACAGAAGCTAATCATATTTTGAAACAAAATGAGTACAGTTATAACGAAAAAATAGAACTTTTAGGTAAACACCTAAGGGAAACTAAGGTTGTTGCTGTTAATCAGTCTAATGATATAAAGTTTTATTTAAATTCTTTAGAAGAAACAAAGAAAGAAAAAGCAATTTTAGAAGTCGAAGTCAATTCTTTAAAACAAAAACTGCATAGCTGGACCAGTTCTTCTCATATAGTACAACACTTAGTGAAAGAACGAAATAATGGGAAGGGTTGGGTTACAAAGTAGTTCCACCACCACATGAGATCTTGTTAAATACAAAATGTAGACCTGTGAATAACAACCTAATCAAGGATCATGTGGTGTCCTGTAACACCCCGAAATTTCTATTTAGACGAAAGGAAAAGAAAAGTAAGTGGAAGGAATGGAAATTGTGCACAAATGAATGGGGATAAAGTGTACAAAGTACAAATCTTATTATTTTAAGATATTTAAGGGCATGGTCGCCCATATCAAGCAGAAAGCTGCTTTGATCTCGGAAGAAGAAGAAGAGAGAGAGAGAGAGCCCGGTTCTAGAGAGAGAAAGAGGAAGAAGAAGCTGAAAAAGGTAAGTCTTCTCTTGTTTGGGCTTGATTTCAGTTGGGTATTAAGTTCTTGACCGAAGTTCCAGTTGTTTAGAGTTTACTTTCGGGATTCAAAGAGCTGAATCGAAGTGGGTCTTGAACGGGAACAATGTTGCTCAAAAGCTGCTCAAGGTGGGTTTCTAGAACCTCTCTTTTACTGATTTTCAACTGATTTGGGGCTATTATGCATACTAAGTAAGCATTTTGAAAGAAACCATGGTGTACAACTTTATGATCGAATGGTGTATGTATGTATGTATGTTAAAGTGATGATTATGGGTTAGTGATGATTTTTAGCATGCTTAGATGGCCTTAGTATGTTAGATCTGTGCTTGGTATGCTTAGAATGAGAATGAGGTGAAATTGGTAGCATAGAAAAGATTTCGGAATGTTTGATGAACATGAACAGTGGTTCATGCGCCCAAAGAGATGTCCATGCGTCCAGCATGAGTGGCCAGACGCCTGTGCTGGCCATGCGCCCAAGGATGGGTCATGCGCCTAAATAGTGGCCCATGCGCCCAACATGTTGTCCATGCGTCTAAGTATTGGCCATGCGCCCAAGTGTTGGCTATGCACCTAAATAGTGCCCATGCGCCCAAGTGATGAAAAGGCTACGTGTGGACCATGCGCCTAAATAGTGCCCATGCACCCAAGTGCTTGAAACGGCTAAGTGATTGGTGATGCGCCTGAAAAGGGCAGAAACGCCCAATAGTGCCCATGCGCCCAGACTGTTTTATACTTAGAACTTTTATGCTCATGCGCCTGGAAGGACCCATGCACCCACTTTGGATTGAGGTTTTCTAAGTAGTTTTTAAGGGGTAAAATGGGGAGATAAGCCTGTTATGATGATATGGCTTTTGTTTGATGTGTGTTATGCATGTATGATGTGCCTGTATTGGTGATGGTGTATGTTTATGTTTATGTGTGTTCCTTCTTATGTATGTATGTCTTCCCTTGGCTTTGCATTGAACATTAATGAATGTAATGAATTATTATGTAACGTAAAGTGGAAGATAATGAAAAGAGGAACGTAATGAATGCATGCATGAATTAATGAATAAAGAGAGAGTATAGAGAGGCCTGAAAGCAATATGAACAGAGGTGCACGGCTCTAAATTCCTTAAGCTCTATCGCGTGAGGTTCAACAAATCCTAAAGTGTGCACACAGGGGTTCCAGTCTTTGTGATTGACCTTCAGAGGTGTTACCCATTTCTATGGGGGTGTTACCCATTTCTATGGGGGTGTTACCCATTTCTATGGGGGTGTTGTTACCCACTTCGGTAGGGGTGTTGTTACCCACTTTGGTGGGGGTGTTGTTACCGAGTTATGTATAACTTCGGGGTTGTGGCATAAGGCCAAGCATTGATATGAGGTGAGCGACTCTGTGTTGCGACAGACTCGACAAATGTCTTTGACCATGAGACGAGATATGAGGTGAGCGACTCTGTGTTCCAACAGACTCGGATGGAGTTCAATCTCCGTGATTGACTCGTATGGAATCTTTGTCGCGTAACCCGGTGTTGTGTCAGTCTTCGGACATGAGTCGGGGGTTTGTGTGCAGGCCCTGGCACAACATCAGCTTTCGAGCATGAGTCGGGGATATTGCAAGAGACAAGATTCGAGTGATAAAGAGTAATGAACATAAGATCATGTATGAAAGAACGAAAGTATGAATGAACGTAAATGAATTATCGTAATAAGTACAGAACAAGATCCTCGTCATTCGACCTTAGTAATCGTGGCTGAGTGCCACGAAGAGGGTAAAGTCTGACCGGATCTAGAAAGAAAAGTGAACGATAATCTAATACGTTGAATGAACAAAGTTAAAGAACGTAATGGAAGATAATAATGATATTATTTGTATGTACGTATGATGCATGATCACGAACGGTTGTATAGTATTGTATGTTTTGAAAGAACGGTTTTAATGAAGGTAAAGTATTTTATTATAAAACTAGAACTCACTCAGTGTCGCTGACTTTTGTATGCATGATAGTTGGCAGGTATATGTTGATGCTGAGGAGTTGCAGGCGTGGATGCATAAGCTACTGGGAGCATTTTGAGGGTGGCATCCGTATTTTGACATGTCATGTATTTTGAGATGAAAACTAATATTGTAAATGACATGTTTTAGTTATAAATGAAAGTTTTAAATTCCGCGTCAAATAATGTATGTTTTCTAATGTTTATGTACGATGAACCACCAGCTGTAAGCGTCCCGGGAATGGGGCCTTACATGTCCACTCCTTTGGTTAGTGATCCTGATTCCACGGGTAAACTAGTAAACTCTATCACTAAACAGAAGGAGTCTATTGTGGAATCAAAAGGAAAGATGCCTACTGCTAATTTGGATGAAAATTTTGAAAAAGTTAATGTAAAGTCAAGTTCACACATGTCTTCTTCTAAACCCAAATTGACTAAACTAGTTAACCAAACCCATGTTACACGTCAAAGTCCAAATAAACTAAAGGTTAAAGATGTTAAAAATGTTCAAATAATTAAGTTTTGTTAAAGAAACAAAAACATCTAAACAAGAAGTGACTAAACCCAACCAGACTCGTGTTGCACCTATATCACACTCAACCCCACATAAACAGTTTCCCTAACATGTAGAAGGGAGATCATGCTACAGTTGTGGAAAGAGAGGACATATTTCTCTAATTGTCCTTATTATCAGACTCATAGAAAGAAAATTGAACTTTATGATACTAAACCAATTCTTCAAAATGGATTTCTATTACTCCCCAAAAAAATTAATGACCTAAAGTTCAAACTATAGCCCGTCGTCTGTTTATCACAACAGGCCTTACACAAAACTGGCTTTGGAAAGAAATGTCAAGTCCATTGTCTAATAATAGAAAACAAGAAGAAGAATGATATGTGTTGATACATGTATGTCCCTAGATATGATATGTAATGTAATAGATCTTGTTTGGTATGATTAATGAAATGATATTGATTGTTTGTAGTTATAATGTTTAATGTTTCATTAATGAGTCGACATTGAATTGGTTAATTAGGTTAGTGATTGCTGATGATTACACATAATGTTTATTATTAATACATTCAAACTTAACATAATGAAGTTCTCATGCGAATGGCTCATGCGAATGAACATACGCATGAATAACTTCACATGATGGACTCAGTCGCATGAATGAACCAGGAGACTGGATCAGTCGTATGATTGTAACATAAGATTGGCTTAGTCGCACGACTGAACACTGAGTCGTGCGAAGGAATCATCGCACGACTGAACCATACTAATGGTTCAGTCGCACGATTGAATAATACCAACCTATAAATACAACTCAATTCGTGAAAAATAAGAACTCTCGATCAATTACGATTCTAGACGTACCTAGCAGTCCAGAAACCTCCCAATTCGTTCTCCAAGTTCATAGAACACATTAGATCGATTCCCAATCGATTTCTAACGTTAGTTTCAATTCTTGATTGATTCTTCGTGTGTTCTCACTGATTGGTCGCCAATCAAATAGGATTCCATACTATTTGATCTGGTTTACATGCTAATCACTAGGTATTTCATTCAAATACTAGGTCCTAACAAGTGGTATCAGAGCTTTGGCTCTTGATTACGTGTGATTCAATCAAGATTGATAAAAAGTTTGTGTTTTTGCACTAAAAACGCAATCTTTCGTGTCAAAAGTGATCTTGGACGTTCCCTGCTCATCAAAGTTTGGTTTCTACGGACTTAGGCAATTTAATCTTGCGAAAGTTCAAATTTTTACGGCTAAAACACGTTTAACCTAGAAATTTTCGCATAACAGCAGCTTCAGTCGCACGAGTGAGCCATTCGCACGACTGGACCTCATTCGCATTGCTCAAACGCACGATTTGACATAGTCGTATCTCCATTCGTACGATTGAACCGTTCGGTCGCACTGTTCATACGCATCGGATTCATTCGCACGACTGAGCTAATCACTTAGTTCTCCGAATGATTGAACCAGTCCTAGAGTTCATACGCACGACTAGTCCATTCGCACCCTTCAGTTGCCCCAGTAAAAATTGCTTATTAGACTTAAAGTTATTCACAATGGAAGATCAAATGTCAGCCTTTACTGCTGGGAAGGACTCTAGGATCTAGAATCTGCTGTTACTTGAGAGTGAGGTGGGTAATCATAATAAACACCAAAGCTTTTAACGTTAGATGAGTTTCCCCACTGGAAACACGTTTTGAGATCTACCTCAATGGAGTGGATCCGAATCTGTGGGAGGCCATCGAGATTGGATATAGTACGCCGTGGGAGCCAATGGAGTAAAGTTAACCTTAGGAGGGATGACAGACGCGCAGAAAGTCAAATATAATGCAGAGAAGAGGGTCTATGCATTGATTACACTGTCTATCCCTAAAGAGATATTCCACCAGTACTCAGAGAATAAGCAGTCCAAGAAACTATGGGATGAGCTAGAGAAGAGGTACGACGGGAATGTCTCGTTGAAGGAAATCAAGGCTAAGGAGTTAAAGAAGGAATTCAATAACTTCTCATCGATGGGAAACGAGAGTTTGGACGATGTTATAGATAGATTCTACCATCTGATAAGTGAACTGAATACACATGGGTGGCTACTACCATGGAAGAGAAAGTTAATAATTTTGCTGACGGATTGCCTGAAAAATGGTTTCATTCGTGTCTAATCTTAGACAGAATGGAATGCTGTCAAAACTGGATATTAATGACTTCATTCTTAAGTTGCGAGAAGAATAACTTAGAATGAAGTACAGAGCTCAAAAGTCTACGTACAATCAAAATCCAGCTTTATACAATGCCACGCCTCAAGCTAAGACATCTGGAGCACCCCTCCAGACTGCATTTGTGTCTAGCTCATCGAGTCCTACACATGCACCTGCTTCAGGTTCAAGAAAGTCAGGGTCTTCTTGTACCCAATACATTTGATCTGAAGCGAATGCTACTAGACTGAAGACCGAGAACCTCGGTAATGTGACTGTGGAAGTAGCTCGAGAGCAATGGATCTATTGGCAGCAATGGTCCATTCTTATGATGAACTTGTTGCTGGAAAGATTGGAAACACCATCTGGCAGACGAGCACTACGAGCAGGTGGACGAAATGGAGCTTGAGAGAATGGATAATGTGGGCCTTAGCTAGTGTTGTCCGGAGGGCGAAAAGTTTGTGAAAAAGACTGGACAGAACTTGGTTGCTACTAAGGATACCACCTTTGGCTTCGACAAGAGTAAAGTGACCTGCTTTAACTGTGTGAAAAGGGGTACTTCAAGAGAGAATGTGTGAAGCCAAAGAAGACTGGGAACGGGACCGTTCTCATCCTTCACTCGTCTAGACAAACAAACTACCAGTTCTACTTCCTCAAACAAGGACTCAAAAGCCTTGACTGCTCATGATGATGAAGGACAGGATTGGAGCTTTAGTTTGTCTCACCAGGGGATCAAACATTGCAAGTGTAGAAGATATTGACAGTGATTCCTTAGTGAAGGAGATCTAGCAGTTGAGATAGCAGTCACATAGTGAAGAAGCAACTGCAACCGAGGTCAGTTACAAGCCAAAAGCGGAGACTACCATGTCAGAGACAGAAAAGAGAGAAGCGACAGAATCAGAATCATCTGATACTGCATTGATGGCAAACACTTCTGAATCAACACAGGTAAGTACTACTGACACAATGTTTAATAATCATGCTTGTTCTGATTGTGATGCCTTTAGGAATAGCATAGATGCTAAATTTGCTAGGTTATTAGATCATAATTATAACTTGATAAAAGATTTGCATCTATGCACTGAGGCTAATAGGGTATTAAAACAAAATGAGCTCAGTTATAAATAAAAGATAGACCTTTTGACTAAACAGCTTAGGGAAACCGAAGTAGTTGCCTTTAATCAAGCTAATGACATTAGGTATTATCTAAACTCCCTAGAAGACACTAAGAAGCAAAAGGAAGTTCTAGAAGTAGAAGTAAATTCACTAAAATAGAAACTGTATAGTTGGACTAGTTCTTCGCACCTAGTGCAACACTTAGTGAAAGAAAGGAACAAGGGAGGGACTGGGTTATAAAGTGGTTCCGCCACCACCTGAGACTTTGATGAACACTAAAACTAGACCTATAAATAGTAATCCCATCAAGGATCATGTAGTGTCTACTCCTCTTGTTAGTGATCCATTCCTTATGTTCATCTATTGACACTGGAAACAAACAAAAGGAGACCACTTCAAAGGCAAAGGGTAAATTGCCTTGTGTTAATCTGGAAAAGGAATTTGAAAAGGTTAACTTAAATACAGGTTCAAACAAAGTCAAATTAGAACCTAAAAGGCCTTTTAAGGATAACCTTTCACATACTTCAAATCAAAGACCAATTAACCAAAAAGAAAAGGATGTCAAACAGGTTAAATCAGTTAATTTTTTTAAACCAGTAAACACATCAAAAGAACCAGAGTCAAAACCTAAAGTGAGTGATGTTACTAGAGTGTCCACACGTCTCCACAAAGAAGTTTAATCATAAAGTTGATAGCAGGCGTGCTACAACTGTGGAGAATATGGACACATTGCTTCCTACTGTCCTTATTATCAGACACCTAGGAAGAAGATTGCACTTCAGGACTCAAAACCTAGGGCTTCTAAGAGGAGCTCTTTAACTCCACCTAGAAGAACTAGTGAACATAAAGTTCAATCCGTTAGCCAGTCGACTGTTTATCACAAACAAGCATTGCACAAATCTGGCTTACGGAAAGAAAGTCAACCTCTGGGTGGATAATGATGACAAGAAGGAACCTGAGCTACCCTCACCTTCACCTTCTAAGGGTCAATGGGTTGAATTTCTGATGTGTGATGCCTCTGGGAAACCCAAGCCAGTAAAGGCTTGGGTTCCTAACCTAAACTAATCCTTTACCTTGTATGTGCAGGTTGTTTAATACAGTGCTAAAACTAACACGTGGATAGTAGACAGCGGAGCATCCAGGCACATGACAGGAAACAGAGCTCTTTTATCAAATGTCAAACAAATAAAAGGAGGGCATGTTTCGTTTGCTGGAAACAAGGGAGGCTATATCACAGCTCAGGGAGAAGTTGGAAATCAGAAAGTTAAGTTTGATAGGGTGAACTACGTCCAGCAACTTCAAAACAACTTACTCTTTGTTTCTCAAATATGTGATAAGGAATTTAAGTCATCTTTGACAACAAGAAGTGTTACGTACTGAAGAAAGACTACGTGATCCCAGAGGACCAAGTTTTGATGACTGCTTCAAGATATAAAGATCTTTATGTCTTGGATCTGTCAACAGCTTCTACAATAGATCATGAGGTTCAGTGTTTTCTATCCAAAGATACTGAAAAAGACTCCATCTCTTGCATAGGAGAATGGGACACATCAGTAAAGGAAGATGAATCACTTGATTCAGAAGGATCTGGTGAGAGGTGTTAATGTCAAGAACTTTCAGCTTCCTGATTTCTGTATAGCTTGCAAGAAAGGTAAACAGACAAAGAAGTCTCATATGGAAAAGAAAGTTAGTTCAATAGAACTTCCTCTTGAACTTCTTCACATGGATCTGTTCGGTCCAATCAGTACAAAGAGCATTGCAGGCGACTTGTACTGTTTTGTGGTCACCGATGACTACTCAAGGTTCACTTGGGTAATGTTTGAAATCCAAATCAGAAACATTTGAGTCATTCAAGGAGTTTGTAACCACACTGGAATCTCTCTACAAGCTGAAAGTTAGACAAGTACGCTCAGACATGGAACGGAATTCAAGAACCAGTGGATGGAGGAATACTGCAAGGAAAAGGGGATTGTGCATAATTCACTTCTGCTTACACACCTCAGATGAATGGCGTTGCTGAGAGAAAGAACAGGAGCTTGATAGAGACAGCACAGACTATGCTGGCAGACTCGAAACTGCCTATCCAATTCTGAATGAGGCAGTGGCAAATGCATGTTATACACTGAATCGAGTCCTGATAGTCAAGCGCCACGGAAAAACATGTTACGAGCTACTACAAAGACGCAAACCGAACTTGGAGTATCTTGAACCATTTGGGCGCCGTGCACACTTCTGAAGAAGACACAAGAGGGTAAATTCAGCGAGAAGGCAGATGAAGGCATCTTTCTAGGATACAACATACCTAACAAGCGAGTTTACAACAACTCAACAGGTCTAGTAGAAGTTTGGGTAATGTTGATGTTCAGCGATTCACCACACCACCTACTGGCAAAGGACCCGCCTACTTCTTTGACTATGATGGATTCTTCAAGTCCTTCAACATTCCTCTCTCTCCCTCGGATGATGAATTAGCTACACGAATGATGTATGATAGCTTGAATCCACCAACATCTAGCTCACAGGGAGAATCATCTACTCAGTCAGGGGGAGAATCGACGACAGTGATACCTCCTCTGAAAATGAAGCTGAAGAAGATAACCAGAACAGTCAGGAGGAACAGGTTCCATTTCCTGGAAGTCCACATGCATCTACCAGTGTGCACCTTTGACGTCAGAGCCTCAAACTCCAACTACCTCAGATGAAGAACCAAATGTTCATGATCTTGGCTCTAAGGTAGCTGTTCCTACTACTCCAAGATCACGTCTAAACATTTATCATCCCTTAGACAATGTCATTGGGGATGTCCAATCAGGAGTACAAACCCGAAATCAGCTGTACTCAGCTGATTATGCCTCTGTTATGAAAAAGGATATATCATGATGGTGCCTATCGGTGTTTTGTCTCACAGGTTGAGCCAAAATATGTCAGTGAAGCACTAAATGATGAGGCGTGGGTGAGTGCAATGCAAGAAGAACTTCTTCAGTTCAAGAAGTTAGGTGTATGGTCTCTGGTTGATAGACCTAAAGGTGCTAAGGTCATTGGCACCAAATGGGTTTTAAAATGCAAGAAAGATGACCAAGGGGTCATTATCAGGAACAAGGCTCGACTGGTTGTTCAGGAATTTCGCCAAGTCGAGGGAATTGATTACAATGAGGTGTTTGCACCCGTGGCAAGGATGGAAGCCATTCGTATCTTCCTTGCCTATGCATCGTACATGAAGATTAAAGTCTATCAATTAGATGTGAAGAGTGCATTTCTTCATGGGGAAATTAGAGAAACAGTCTATGTCAGTCAACCCGAGGGATTTGAAGATCCTTATCATCGGGATAGAGTCTACAAGCTCAACAAGGCTTTATACGGGCTTCATCAAGCTCCAAGAGCTTGGTATGAGAAACTCTCGACTCATCTTGTGAAACACGCTTTCGCAGGAGTCATTGACTGCACGCTGTTCATTAAAGAAAAAGATGGGGACCTACTGCTCGTACAAATCTATGTTGATGACATAATTTTCGGTTCAAAGAACGAGAGTTATGCAAAGAATTTGAAGCAGTTATGCAGAAAGAGTTTGAGATGAGTGCTATGGGGGAGATGAAGTTCTTTCTTGGGCTACAGGTGATCAAACACCAAATGGGATCTTTCTACATCAGACCAAGTACTAAGAGACATTCTCAATCTCTTTGACATGGAGAATGCATCTGCTGCCGGTACTCCACTGGCTACGAATCACGACATAGCACCTGATGAAAATGGAGATCTTGTGGATGCCACGATGTACCGAGGAATGATTGGATCCCTCATCTATCTCACTGCCTCTAGACCTGATATCATGTATGCAATATGTTTATGTTCTAGATATCAGGCTAAACCTAAGGTCAATCATCTGATCGGGGTCAAAAGGATTTTTCGCTATCTAAAGGGTACACCCACACTTGGTTTTGTTATCCTCATGATGATGATTTTGAGCTCACGGCGTATAGTGACTCGGACTACGGAGGCTGCAAGATGAACTACAAGTCTACATCAGCAGGGTGTCAATTCTTTGGGAGAAGATTAATTACCTGGCAGTGTAAGAAGCAGACATCGGTTGCATTGTCAACCTGTGAAGCCGAATATGTTGCTGCTGCAAGTTGTTGTTCACAAATCATCTGGATTCAACAGCAAATGCGGGATTACAGTTTAACGTTCTATTCTACTCCTGTTTTTGTAGATAACTCTGCTGCAATTGCAGTAACTAAAAATCCGGTCCAACATCCTAAGACCAAACATATCGGTATTAAATGTCACTTCATACGAGATTGTTTTGAAAAGAACTTAATTGATGTGGTAAAAATTAATACTGATTTTCAACGCGCTGACCTCTATACTAAAGCCTTTGATAAACCACGTTTTCAATATCTGCTAGAGGTCAACGGCGTTAAAAAGAGAAGTGAGGTTATTCCTGATGATGATCATGTGTAGTCCGATGTAGCTTAGTTAATTCTTCATTCTATTTGAGCTCATTTGGTTAAATTAGTTTGTTTAAAATTAAACTTATGTCATTCTGCTGTTTATTAAAATTCTAAAATAATGAAACCAGTTATGATTTTAGTATTTTAGGGGGAGAATAAGTCAGCAAGCAACATTTAAAAAAACCATTGGAGAAGGAGTGGAAAGCTGATACAAGGTAGATCGTATCTGTGATACCGATTCAAACCCTTTGGAATATGATAGTATACAGGAACAAGTCAAGAGGGACTTTAAAATCCTAATTTAGAAAAGGTGCAAATATTCATAGTATAAGTTGTGTAGTCTAAGCAATATCAAAGGAAGATGATAAAAACTGGTAACTCTAAAGGTAACACAATGAGAGTAGACCTAGAGGTTGCTAGACCACAATTGGTATGTCGGTAGATTCAACACAATAGATGATTAGACATGACTGGTGATCTCAAGATCAAACTAAGTGGTTCAACTGACTGTGGGTTCCCATCTTATCGCTGGTTAACACAATCAACAATATTCCAATAAGGGGTAATGAGCATGTAAACGCCACAAATGTGTGCGGATGACCATAAATAGAGCAAAGCACCAAAAAAATGAAGAGAAATGCTTTCTAGCTAATGACTTATGTTGTTGGTGCATTTGGTGGAAAAGAAAATTAAGCTGCTCTAACAAGGAGATAGGTTGTGCGCCTCGCTGCTGTGCGATGGCACTGACCTGAGGATAAGCATAACCTAGATATTCTGGAATTCATTGTTGTTTGCCGCCTCTCTGCTGTGCGATGGCACTGACCTGAGGATTGGCTTCTCCTTGATAGCTCTAAGAATAGTCTCTTCTTGTAAAAATAATCGTAGACCGCTCAAAAGCTCCTGGGGAATGTTGATTACCATATAAGTGTGGGATCCACAACTGTTCGTTGAAATAAATAAACCAAAAACAATCACCAGTTTGAGTCAAGAGTCTGTGTATGGATTTAAGTGGACAAACATATTGACAATCATTGTGGCTGCAATTCTTGAAAGTTCAAATCAATGTGGTAATCTAAGAGTTCCAGTATGATTTCCTAAAGCTGCTAATGACTCTGGATGAACACCAAGAATTGAGCATCAAAAGATTTTGATAACAAATCCCAAATGATTTGATGTGCCTGTATGATTCCAAAATTGAATTGGTCCAGGTGTGGTCAATCTAAGTTGAAGCTTTCGATTCCGGAACCAAATCCCGTAGATTTCCATCTTAGGGTTTTATCTCTCACAAAAAGTCCAAAAACAAATTTTATTTTTGTATATAGTTTAATTTTCTAGTTAATTTTTGTGTGTGTGTGTGTCTGTCGGATTACATCAGGAAAATCAGAATGGAACTAACTCACCTAAAAGGGTCATGTCTGAGATGGCCACATGTTTTTCAAAGTTTAAGAGTCACATCAGAGGTGACAAAGTGTTTTAAAGAGTCACGTCTGAGGTGACTGAATTGGTTAAGAGCTCATAATGTTATTGTCAAAAGTTAAAAGGGTCTTAAAAGTAAAATGTTCAAAATGACTGTAAACTCACTAAGTGTGACCCATTCGCACGATTGGACCATGGGTATGGACCAACTATGCGAATGGCTCCCAATCGTCCAAATGGACATTAGAATGATCCATTCGACCAAATAGAAGGGGGAGAATGACGTAGTCGACCGATGAGGCTCCGTCGGTCAACTGGATGCGAATGAAAGAGACCGAATGAGGAAGTCGACCGACTGAGACTCAGTCGGCGACTGAATGCGATTGACTAGGCCAATCGTACGACTGAGCCCCAGTCACCCGAATGAACTGAGCGAATGAGGCCAGTCGGCCGATTGAACTTAGGTTCAGTATTTAAGGGCCTCAGTCGATCGCATGTTCCCATCACACCAAAATCGCACCCAAATCGCATTCTTCGTTACTCTGCCAAAAATTGCTACAGATCCTGATTTACATTGCTGTTGAGTTTCTTACATTCGAGTGACGATTTTACAGGTACATTACTCTTGAATCTTACCAAAATCAGAAGATTACAGAACCTACATAAGAGACACTCGATTGAATCAAGAACCAAACTGTGAAATGACCTAATCACCTACGTAAACTAAGCAAGATGTTAAAATTAAGTTTAATAGGTTATTAGTGACAAGTAGACGAGTCTAATGGACCATTAAACACTGTTAAATGACTTAAATTGGTCAAGATTCGACCCATAGGCGATCGAACAGTGGGGCAAGCGACTGGTCGTTCGAACGAACTCCAATCGCACGATTGAACCTTGCGATTGGGGCATTCGGCCGAATGAACCACCCGAATGAGTTCAGTCGGCCGACTAAACCAATCGTAGACTCAGTCGGCAGATTGAACTCAATCGCATGTCTCATTCAATCGAATGAGCTCAGTCATACTTAAGAACAACTAAATGACTCCAGTCGCATGATTCATTCGCATGAATGAATCAGAATGAAAGTGAAACACTACACTTAGAACTGAATTCTGATGTATTATGTACTAATGATCATGTGTTTTGTGTTTCAGAAAAAATGGCTGACAGATTGTCTCTTAATCCAAAGCACAACATATGTGCCCATTTGGACCAGACAACTCAGAACGGGGCCAAGTTCTCCGAGATTATAGCCTTCCTCAAACGCTCACGGATACATAAGGCTATATCTACACCGTGCACGCCTACAAATCACTACACCAGGCATTCTGGGAGAATGCCTCAGTGGATCGCTTTCGTGAGCCATACAGCATCCGAAGCACCATTATGGGTCAAGCTATCGCGGTTACCGCTACTGACATCCAGAGATTCCTTGTGTTTGGGGATGACTCCGCTCACCCCACTAAGTTACATCCTTTGACAGTGAGAGGGTGTTTCCTCCGAATCAAGTATGCGGGGGACATTAACTCGGGGGTGCTAAATAAGAGCAACCTGTGCCCACAATACAAATATCTGGCACATGTGATTCTTAAGAGCATTGCTTCGAGAAGGGGCGGTTTCGATGACCTATCAGATCAGATACAAAATGCCTTCGTGGCTCTGGTGCTGAACCACCCTTTCAGCTTCTCGAATATGATCTTTGCTTATTTGGTAGAGAACTTGAAGCAAGAGGGAAAGTTGCCTTTTGTATGTATCCAAGGTTTCTTCAGGATATTCAATGATAAGGTGCCTCTGCTCCCCAAGGAAAGTCATGATGCAATGACTTTGGAACTTATGGATGACACTACTTTGGGTAGGATGAGGGTGTACCGGGGCAAGCAAGTGAAGCCCCAGGTAAAGAGGCTGATTGGCCATTTAGCAGATGAAAGTTATGTGGCACCGGGGAGACGCCAATGGCGTCACGAGGATAGTGACTCCGACGTGGAACCAATTGTCCTACCCACTGATGATTCAGATGATGATAATAGTGGGGGGCCGGAGACGATATGCCTGTTCCACAGAGAGGCACTACGTCTGATGTCGTGCCGCTAGCATCCATCCCGGCTGCAGAAGTTATCGAATCAGCTGGGTTTCATCATGATTTTGTCCTTGGGACAGAAGAAGAAGAAGAGTCAGATGAGGAGCCCCTCACCAGGACTGTGGGAAGGAAAGTGGTTCCCACAGTACATGGGCTTCGGGTGGTTGGTGAGCACCCAAGAGACTCTGGAGAGACAGAGACCGACCAGACCTATGCTTGAGGGTCAACCGGCAGGGTAGGAGGGGGAGCATCCACCTCGAAGGGAACGAGTAGAAAACGGATGGCTAACCCCATGGGCAGAAACCAAAGAATAAGCGTCATTTGACCTTCATCACTACTATCTCAGCCACTACAGCCACGACCACCACCACTACCACCTCTTCAGACACACCATCCACCACCATAGCCACCGCAGCCCCCATAGCAACCACAGACACCACCAGACCTACCACCACAATACAGATCCCAGCCACCACTACATCATTCACCCCTCCCTCACCACCACTATCATCCCGACCTGACCCGATATTCACCACAGCCACCACCACCCACTAGCCACCAAACGAGCCCTCAGCCTATCCCTCATCCACTTACAGATCACCTCTACCTATAGTTGCGGTAGAAGAAAAGTTGTCGGCACTAAACAGAATGGTAATGCGTTTGCTGGCTGCCGATGAGGAAAAGGCATCCCAAATCCGCCAGCTTACTGACCTGACTGCTGCACAATCTCACCAAATTGCAGAGCAGGCTCAAGTGATAGAAAGGCAGGCCCGATAGATGGCTGCCCAAAGCACGAGATAGCCTTCTCCAAGCTCAAAGCATCACCTCAGGGAAGAAAATAGAGGAGTTGGAAAAGGCTAAAAAGACCATTTTGCTAAAGCTGAAAGGATCAAAGGAGGAGCCATTAAAGATCAGGGATGGGGACATAAATGATGATGATGATGAAGACGATGATGATGATGAGAGTGAAACTGACGAAGAGAAAACTGAAGAATGGCACGAAGATGATGACACTGAGGGAGGAGAAGCAGCTGAATCTGTCTCAACTCCAGGGCAAGAGAAAAGATCAAAGAACAGACAAGATCAGTCAGCTTCTGCTTCTGCACCTCCATGTGATGAGCCGAGTATTCAGGATAAAAGTAAAGATTAGATGTTTATGTATTTATTTACTTTTGTGTTCTGTATTGAAAAAAACCATGTATTAAATGTTTATATTAAGTTAATGCATTTCGTTTGATAAAACACTAATGATTTGAGTGTGAAATGTGTAAATCAAACAGATCCAAATTACAAAGAGATGAGTTTAATATTGCTCCCCTTCAGCAGGTCAAGTCTCAGCTCACAATGATTCTTGATCTGCAAGGGATTGTCAGAAGGTCAGTGAGTTATACCCTGAAGAAGGGGTAATAATTCACATCTATCAAACGAGCAACTGGCAGAAATTTTCAAGCTCAATCCTGATGAAATAGTGAAAGATGCTCCGACATGTAATTCTACCTGTGATGACGAGCTAAATGACATTGATGAAATAGAGATAGAAGATGTCACTGCAGAGCACTACCCTCAGTATGCTGACAATCAGGGCAATGTGGTTCCCAATCTGGGTTAATCCCTTGTCGATGATACATTTGAGGTGTTAGACAAAATGGAGCAAGAGTCAGAGACGACAGAGGGAATGGCCCAAGCCTCAAAGGATGATGTTGATATCCGTAAGGCTGAATAGGCTGCATGTTTTAAAGAAGTTAGAGCCCAACATGCTGCACCGAAGAAGGATGCCTACCCCAAGATCTACAGAGTCAAGAAACATCTTAAGGTGTCAGGCAGGATTATAGCATGGGCATATTTTGATGATCTTAACGTTTATGCCGTTAAGAGGGAGAAGGGCATAGAGTACTTTAGATTTCCACATGATTTAAAGACTCTACCAGGTTTTGAGCTCAACCAGCTAGCCAAACTGAAGTTGTTGTATGCTGACCCAAGAAAGATGTCAGGCTGGTTTGAGGCTGCCCTAAAGAAAGAGTACCACACCAGGTGGATTAACTTCAGACCTCAACAACCTACAAGGTATGTTAGAAGGTCTGAGATGGATGCCATTACTGGAAAACCAAAGATAGTGTTGAAGTGGAATCCTCCGCCCACAATGTCAAGAATCCCACTCCGGGAAATGACAAAGGATTTCACACCACACTTAAGTGGTGGTACTACGATTGGAGAACAGCAGAAGCGGTCATAGTCCTAAATAAAGAGGGCCAAATGGATACAATCAGAGTATTCGACCCGATGTGGCTTACCAACTTGTCGGAAAATGATGTCTATACACTATACAAGTGGCCACTGTTCTATGATACGCAAGATATTGTACAGGCCCTCTAGTTCCAAAATGTCATAAGACTTTGCTTCACGTTTGATATTCACGCGGGAGTCACAAAAGAGAACAAGTACAAGAAATATGAGGAGGTAATGAAGAAAACAAGAAATTAGAGAGATCTAGGTCCAAGGGGGAGTTTGTTGATACATGTATGTCCCTAGATCATGATATGTAATGTAATAGATCTGTTTGGTATGATTAATGAAATGATATTGATTGTTTGTTAGTTATAATGTTTAATGTTTCATTAATGAGTCGACATTGAATTGGTTAATTAGGTTAGTGATTGCTTGAATGATTACACATAATGTTTATTAATTAATACATTCAAACTTAACATAATGAAGTTCTCATGCGAATGGCTCATGCGAATGAACCATACGCATGAATAACTTCACACGATTGACTCAGTCGCACGACTGAACCAGGAGACTGGATCAGTCTTATGATTGTAACATAAGATTGGCTCAGTCGCACGACTGAACACTCAGTCGTGCGAATGAATCACCGCATGGCTCAATCGCACGACTGAACCATACTAATGGTTCAGTCGCACGATTGAATAATACCAACCTATAAATACAACTCAATTCGTGAAAAATAAGAACTCTTGATCAATTACGATTCTAGACGTACCCTAGCCATCCAGAAACCTCCCAATTCGTTCTCCAAGTTCATAGAACATATTAGATCGATTCATAATCGATTTCTAACGTTAGTTTCAATTCTTGATTGATTCTTCGTGTGTTCTCACTGATTGGATCGCCAATCAAATAGGATTCCGCACTATTTGATCTGGTTTACACGCTAATCACTAGGTATTTCGTTCAAATACCAGGTCCTAACAATATGCCCTCACCCTCAAATGGATAGTTGATTGAGTTTATGATGTGTGATTACTCTAGGTCAACCAAGCCAGTAAAGGCTTGGGTGCCAAACCTAAACTAATCATTTCCTCTGAATGTACAGGGTGTCCATTACAGTGCTATCGCAAATACCTGGATTGTTGATAGTGGGGTGTCTAGGCACACAACCGGGAACTTATATCTCTTTTTAAATGTCAAACAAATTAAAGGGGGACATCTATCATTTGCTGGAAATAAAGGAGGATATATCACTGCTCAAGGTGAAGTGGGAAACCTGAAAGTAAAGTTTCATAAGGTCAACTATGTTCAACAACTACAGAATAACTTGCTTTCAGTATCCCATATATGTGATAAAGGATTAAAAGTTTTTTTTTAACAACAAGAAGTGCTACGTATTGAAGAAGAATTACATTATCCCGGAGCACCAAATCTTAATGGCAGCTTCAAGATATAATGACTTATATGTCTTAAATCTATCAAAAGCCTCCACAACTGATCATGAAGTACAATGCTTCTTGTCAAATGCAACTCAGAGGGACTCGATCTCCTTGCATAGGAGAATGTTACACATAAATCCACGAAAGATGAATCATCTGATCCAAAATGATTTAGTGAAAGGAGTAAATGTCAAAAATTTTCAACTTCCGGATTTTTTTGTAGCATGTAAGAAAGGTAAATAGACCAAGAAGTCTCACAATGCAAAGAAAGTAAATTCTATTGACCCGCCTCTCGTAATTCTACACATGGATCTGTTTGGTCCGGTCAGCACCAAGAGCATCGTTGGTGATTTGCACTGTTATGTAATCACTGATGACTACTCAAGATTCTCTTTGGTAATGTTTCTAAAATCCAAATCAGAGACATTTGAATCGTTCAAACAGTTGGTGACTACATTGGAATCTCTCTACAAGCTGAAAGTGCGACAGATTCGCTCAAACAACGCATATAGTTCAAGAACCGGTGGATGGAGGCATTCTGCAAAGAGAAAGGAATTGTACACTAGTTCACATCTGCCTACACTCCACACATGAATGGAGTTGCTGAATGGAAGAATAAAAGGTTGATAGAGACAGCAAGAACGATGCTAGCCAACTCGAAACTGCCCTTCCAATTTTGGAACGAGGCAGTTTCCAATGAATGTTACACCCTCAATCGAGTTTGTTGCTAAAACGTCAATGTAAAACGTGTTTTGAGTTATTCCAGCGACGTAAACTTAATCTAGAGTATCTCGAACCATTTGGCGCACCATGTACGCTGCTGAAGAAAACTCAGTCAGGGAAGTTTGGTGAGAAGGCTGATGAAGGGATATTTATACGATATAATATACCAAACAAGAGAGTTTATAGCAACTCAACGAGTCAAGTGGAAGTGTGGTGCAACGTTGACGTTCAGAGATACACCACCCCCTGCTGGAAAGGGACCCGCATTCTTCTTTAACTATGATGGATTCTTTCAGTCCTTCAACATCCCTCTTTAATTTCCTGATAATGAGTTATCATCCACAACGATGTACAATGTCTTAAACACACCGTTATTAGACTGGACAACATCAGTTTCACAAGGTGAATCTTCTAGTCCTTTAGGGGGAGCACTTGAGGTAAGCGACTTCTCCTCTAACAATGAAGAAATGGAGAATGATCAGGTGGATGAGGAGGAATAGGTTCCTGCTACTGAAAGTACACAAGCATTCGATGTTGATGCTTTTGACGCCTTGGAACCTCACCCTCCAACGACTATAGCTTCTGAACCAAGAATTCAAAATCTGGATCAGGAAGTAGTTGTTCCCACCACTCCTGATCTCGACGAAATGTATATCATCCTCTGGACAACGGCATAGGGGATGTACAATCGGGAGTATAGACACGAAATCAGCTGTACTGAGCTGATTATGCCTTAGTCATGGAAAAATGCTATCTTCATGATGATGCTTATCAATGTTTTGTGCCTCAATTTGAGCCAAAATATGTAAGTGAAGCCTTAAACGATGAGGCATGGGTAAGTGCTAGGCAAGAAGAACTCCTTTAATTCAAGAAGCTAGGAGTTTGGACACCGGTGGATAGACTAGAGGGTGCTAAACTAGTTTGCACTAAATGGATCTTGAAATGCAAGAAAGATGACCAAGGGGTCATAATCAGAAATAAGGCTCGACTTGTCATTCAAGGTTTTAGACAAGTTGAAGGAATTGATTACAATGAAGTGTTTGAACCTGTTGCTAGAATGGAAGTAATCCGTATCTTCCTAGCCTATGCATCTTACATGAAGATAAAAGTTTATCAACTAGATGTCAAGAGTGCGTTCTTTCATGGTGAAATCCATGAGCTAGTGTATGTCAGTCAACCCGAAGGATTTGAGGATCCGTATCATCAGGATAGAGTTTACAAGCTTGATAAAGTTCTCTACGGGCTCCATCAAACCTCGAAAGCATGGTATGAAAAACTCTCAACTCATTTGGTGAAACATGGTTTTCGTAGAGGAGTTATTGACTGTACACTATTCATCACAGAAAAGGACGGCGACTTACTGCTGGTATAAATTATGTTGATGACATAATCTTCAGTTCAAAAAACGAAGAGTTATGTAAAGAATTTGAATCTGTCATGAAAGCAGGATTTAAGATGAGTGTAATGGGGGAGAGGAAGTTCTTCCTAGGATTACCAGTGGATCATACACCAAAAGGAATCTTCCTGCATCAGACTAAATATGTAAGGGACATCCTCAGTCGTTTGACATGGAGAATGATTCAGCTGTTGGAACTCCACTTGCCACAAACCACGATGTGGCACCCGACGAAAATGTTGATATGGTTGATGCTACAATGTATAGTGGAATGATTGGATCCCTTATGTATCTCATAGCGTCTCGTCCTCATATCATGAATGGGATGTGTCTTTGTTCCAGATATCTGGCAAAACCGAAAGTAAACCATCTCATAGGTGTTAAAAGGATTTTCCGTTATGTGAAGTGTACTCCAACACTCGGGTTATGGTATCCTTATGACGTTGATTTTGTGCTTACAACGTATAGTGACTCGGATTATAGCGGTTGCAAAATGAATTACAAGTCAACATTAGCAGGATGTCAGTTCTTTTGTAGACGGTTAGTCACCTGGCAGTGTAACAAGCAGACCTCCGTTGTTCTGTCAACATGTGAAGCTGAATGCGTTATTGCTGCAAGTTTGCTGTTCATAAATCATTTAGATTCAACAGCAAATGCATGACTATGGTTTGCAATTTTTAACTCTCCTATCTATGTTGATAATTCTGCTACTATAGCCGTAACAAAAAATCCAGTCCAACATCCTAAAACTTAACACATCGGTATTAAGTATCACTTTATATGTGACTGTTTTGAAAAGCAATTAATCGATATGGTTAAAATAAATACGGATTTTCAACGCGCCGACCTCTACACAAAACCATTTGATAAATCGAGGTTTTTATATCTATTAGATGTTAATAGCGTTAAAAAAAGTGATGTGATTTTAGAGGAAGAAAATGCCTAGCCTGACATTCTTTATTGTTATTGTTATTTTATTTTATTTTAATATCCTGTTTATTAAAATCCAAAAACACAAAAATATTTTCGGTTTTAGAATTCTAAGGGGAGAATAGGTTATATTAGTATTAAATTATCTGATTTATTTAATTACTTAAATAAATGAGGGAGAAGGACAACTTTGCTAAAAGGAAAGTAATCAAATCGATGATACCGATTCAACGTTTATGAAAAATGATAGTACACAGGGAACAAATTATTTGGGACTTCAAAAGAGTTAACTGATTAAGATGCAAAATTCAAAGTTTATGTCTGAAAAGTTTAAGCAAAATAAAAGAAAAAATAATAGTAAAACTAGTATGCTACCAAGGTAACATACAGAAAGAAGACCTAGAGACTGCTAGTTCTTATATGATGTGTTGGTGGTTTAAAAGTCAAACTAAGTTGTTCAACTTGATGTGGGTTTCCAACTTATCCTTTGTTAAGACAATCAATGCAGTTCCAATAAGCGGGGAAGAGAAAAATAAACCCCACAAATGTGTGCGGACGACATTATAAAATGAGCAAAGCATATGGAAAAATGCAAAAGACAATCAAGCTACTAACTTATGTTGTTGGTGCGTTATGTGCTAATGGAAAACAAATGCTCTAACAGGAAGATAGGTTATGTGCCTCTCTACTGTACGGTGGCACTGACCTAAGGATAAGCATAACCTCAATATTCTAGAATTCATTGTCATTTGTGCCTCTATGCTGTGCGATGGCACTAACCCGAGGCTTGGCATCTCTTTGAAAGCTCTTAGAATAGTTTCTTCTTGAAATATACCCGAAGACCGCTCACAAAACTTCGGAGGAACATTGATTACCATATAAGCATAGGATCCAAAAATGCTTGTCGAAATAACTAAACATTAACTCATCATCAATGTGTGTCAAAAATCTTTGTATGGATTTAAGAGGACAAGCATACTGACAATCATCATGGGCTGCAGTTCTTGAAAGTCAAAATCATTGTGTGCATCTTGTAGCTCTAGTATGATTTCCTAAAATTGCTAATGACTCTCGATCAAAACAAGAATTTAGCATCAAAATAGTTTATTAAAATGTCCCAAATGATTGTGATATACCTGTATGATTCCATAATGAATTGTACCAGAAATGATAAAATTGAATTGAAGTTGTGATGTCTAGGAAGTAAAATCGGTTAGAAGTACTCTAATAGGTTTAAATCCATCTCCATTTAAAAATACAAAAATATGTGTTGGTTTTGTTTTTAAATTTCTAGTTGTTTTTATTTATTTATTCTTAGTAATTTGGTAGGTGAAAGTCAGACTATCCATCTGAATTCAATATGTGAATCACTCACTAAAAGGGATCACGTCTAAGGTGACCAATCGGTTTTAAGTTAAAAGGATCACGTCTGAGGTGATCAACAGTTTTAAATTAAAAAGGTCATGTCTGAGATGATTAATGGTCATAACGTTTTATCTATAGTTAACAAGTTAAGTGTAGGAAAGTGCATGAGGTCAAACTCATAAGTCTTAGCCATTCGCACGACTGGACCATAAGTATGGACCAGTCGCACGATTGGATCATGAGTATGAGCCAATCGCACAATTGAACCATACGTTTGGACCAAACGTACGATTGGACCATAAGTATGGATCAATTCATGCGATTGGATCACCAGAATGAACCAATCGCACGAATGGAGGAGACCAACTGAGTCTGTCGCGCGACTGAACCCCAGTCACACAAATGGATGTGATCGACTGAGCCAGTTGCATGACTGAGCCCCAGTCGCACGAATGAAGCGTTCGAATTGGTTCAGTCACACGACTGAAGATAAAATCAGTATAAATCATACGAAATTAAAGTTACTTTTCCAAAATTCGATTTCATTGATTTCGCAATGTGATTGTGATAACAATGTGTACTCTCTTCATCTATAGGTACTTAGTGACTGAAATCGCACAAAATGCATGGTGTAAACAAACCCTAACTGACCAAATTGATTTAAATCAAGAAATCAGTAAAACCCTTCAAATAGACCACTTAAATATGCATAATTGTTAAAATGAAGGACAAATAATGATAGTTAGGGTCCCTGCGAATCTAACGAGTCTAAGCACCACGTTTAACATCATGTTTTGACCTAGATTCAAGGTTAGAGTGTGGAACAGAGAGTTATGCAAATAGACACTCTGAATGAACTTCAATCGCACGATTGAGCTAGACGAATTACTCGATCGACCGAATGAACAAGGTGTATGAGTTCAATCGCACGATTGAACTCAGCCGCATGCTCAATCTCTGGACTCAACTCAGCCACATGCTCATTCGCAGGATTGAACTCCGTCGCATGCTCCATCTCACGACTAAACTCTGCCGCATGCTCAATCGCACCACTGAACTCAATCGTATGGTTCAATCGCATGATTGAACCAGACTGATCTCAAAACAATTTAAATTTCAACAGTCTTCTGTTATGGACAAGCCTCATGTTTATGTGTCTTGTGTTACAAAAACATGGCTTATAGGTGGATCATCAACACCAAGCACAACATATGTGCTTATTTGGATGCCACCACTCAGAATGCTGCTGAGTTTGTTGGTATTATTGCATTTCCAAGGAGGTCGAGGATCTAAAGAGCTATCTCTACTCCATGCACAACCTACCGGTCTATATAGCAGGCCTTTTGGGAAGGTGCTTCAGTTGATAGATCTGCTGAGCCTTACTACATCCGAAGCACCATATTTGGCCAAAAGATTGAGGTTACTGCAGCTGACCTTAAACGGGTACTGGATCTGGGTGATGATGCTAGCCACCTGATCAGGTTACATCCTCTAACAGTAAGGGGATGTTTTCTAAGGATGAAGTACACTGGGGACATCAACGCAGGTGAGCTTAATAAAAGCAACCTGTGTCCCCAGTTCAAGTACCTGGCCCATGTCATTTTGAAGTGTATTGCTTCATGAAGGGGAGGATTTGATGATCTATCTGACCAAATCCAGAATGCTTACGTGGCACTGATGCTGAATCACCCCTTCAGCTTCTCCAACATGATCTTCTCTTACATGGTCGAGAACCTTAAGGCCAAGGGTAAGGAGAGCTTCTGCATGTATCCAAGGTTCTTGAAAATGATCATAGATGAGAAGCTTCCTCTACTGCCTAAGGAGAAGGACGATGCAGTGATATTAGAGGTGATGGATGACACCACTCTAAGATGGATGAAGGTGTACAGGAGGAAGCAGGTGAAACCCCTTGTCAGAAGATTGTTCGGGCACTTGGCCAATGCTAATTATGTGGCACCTTCTTACAAGAAGTGGAGTCACCATGAGAATGACTCAGAAGTCGAGCCTATTGAGCTACCCACTGATGATTCAGAAAACAACGACGACGACCATGGTGATGGTCAAGGCGGTGAGGCTCCAGGTGGATCCGAGCTGGCTCCAATCCACCCTGACATTCAGATAGATAAGGAGGAAGAGTCGAATGAGAAGCTGCTGGTGAGGACAGCGGGTAGTGAGGTGGTTGCCATTGAGAGAGGGATTGCGGCGGTTGGTGGACGCCAGGGTGAATCCAAGGATGCTGCTACTGCTACTACTGATCCATCATACATGCCTAACCATCCCATCAGTCCAGGGGGAGCATCCTCTTCTAAGGGCTCAAGGAAGAAGAGGATGGATCAACCCCATGGCATGAAAAGCAAGAGGTGGAGGATTACACTGATTACCACCACATCCACCACAACTACCACCACCACTACCACACCCCCTATCACTACTATCACACCTCCTACCACCACTACCAAAACCACCCCTTCACCATCCACTCATATTCCACCACCATATTCACCATATCCACCACCACTACCACCACCTAACGAGCCGGGACTTCTACACAAATCCTAATGAGCCATGGACCCATCTACCGTCTATCGGGGTAGAGGAACAGCTAGCCAACCTCAACTAGATGGTGCTAAAGCTGCTCGCTACCGATGAGCAAAGAGCTACACAACTGAACTAGCTTATGGAGCTCAATGTTGCTCAAGCTCAGCAGATTACACACCCATAGGAACAGAATGCACATTCTGTTCAGAGGATAAAGGAGCTACGGAGAAAGAACAAGAAGATCATGCTCGGGCTAAAAGGATCCAAAGATGAGCCTTTAAAGATCAGGGAATGTAAGGCCCCGTTCCCAGGAAGCCTCATAGTTGGTTAATCATAGCATAAAATCAATTTAATAACAAAACATTGCAGCGGAAATAATTAGACATTCATTTAATACTTAGAAACCATAATGTACTCGTACATTTGCCCTTTAATTGTAAACAAAACATAGTACTTGTTCTTAAATTACAATAAAAGATTTCATTAACAGGAATGCCCTCCATAGCTCTCCAAGTAGCTCTGTGGTGCCAACCTCAACATCCATATTTACCTGCCAACTATTATGCATAAAAGTCTGCTTTGCTGAGTGAGTTCTAGTTTTAGGTAAATAAGAAAGTATAACTTTATCCTTCATATAATGACCACAAATACATAGTACATAACATGTTCATCTTAACAAGCATGTTCATTATCTTTCATTCTTTCATATCTTTCATTTCATCATAAACAAGATTGCACAAAGCAAGAGCTCTATGTTGATCGACAATGAATGCCGATCCCTGTCGGTACACATCATCATGGTAGCTAACCCCGACAGTTGATCCACACTGCAAGGCACATAACCCGCTCATGAATACGGATCAATCATCATACATCAGACTCAAATAAGTGAAGTCTGTCATAGTGCTTGCAAGACTTTTCATCATCAAATGGGCCCAGGGGTAACATTCATTAAGTTTCACTTTTCATTAATATCGTCTTTCACTTTGTTATATAATACTTAACATAATAAGTACACGACAAGCCAAGTACTAGTCATCATAAAACATAACCGACACTCCGCGGGACAGCAAGGGTACGGTGGTGGTAGCCCTTGACAGCGGGGTCCTAGGGGCGACAGCGTGGTTTTCATGGGAACTCTAATACCATGTAAGAAACAAGGAATTGAAGTTCTTTATTCGACTTTTTATATATGGATTCAATACACTATTGATTGCATAAATCCTTTTTATAATTTTATTTATTTCTTCTTCATCTAAACTAAAAGTTTTAGTATATATGCAGTGCCAATCCAACACAAGTCTTTTTTACTATTATTTCAATTTTAGTTCTTGTATTTTTCTCCATATTATTCTTTATATTAACCTTTATATGACAATATTGTATGGAACAAATATAATTCATCGTGATAAGCAGCTCTATTTATTTCCGTCCCATAGGTTTGATTTTTTACCTGTTGATTCAAGTGATGGGTTCGTGGGATTAGCTTTGCTACTCTGATTTTTGATTGAAAAAGTGGATAACATAGAAATAGGGGATGGTCCAGCATTTTTTACATTTTTTTTCATTTTTTTCTTTTTTTATCTGATTTAGTCACTTTTATCTTCCAAATAGATTATAAACATTAACATTTTTTTTATTTTATTTAATTCATAGATTAATGCTTTAGATTTAATCATTTTATTTTATTCTGATTGTATCTACATACCCTTTTTCTATTTGGGTTGCTAACTCAATGGTAGAGTACTCGGCTTTTAGGTGCGGCTAGGATCTTTTACACATGTAGATGAAGCGAGGGATTCGTCCCTACCATCGGTATAGTTTGGAAGACCACGACTGATCCTGAAAGGGAATGAATGGAAAAAATAGCATGTCGTATCAATTAAGAGTTCTGAGAATATTTTATTCTTTCCGGCTTGATACAAAGCCTTCGTTTAAAATTTAAATGATTCGAAGAGAGCAAATCAAAGTCAATTTCAAGTTGGGGCAAATTAATAAATGGATAGGGCCCCATGGCTTCAATTAATTTCATTTTGATTATAGGGAAAGAAAAAGCAACGAGCTTCCGTTCTTAATATGAATGATTACCCGATCTAATTAGACGTTAAAAGAAGATTAGTGCCCAATACGGGAAGGCTTCTCCAAGGAATGTATTCTTGATTTTTTAATGAATCCTAAATATTACCACTCTCCATTCCATAATGGAGAAGTATGTGTATAAGAGCAGTATATTGATAAAAATTTCCAAAATCAAAAGAGCGATTGGGTTAAAAAAAGTAAAGGATTTCTAATCATCTTGTTATTCTATAATGAAAACGAATATAAATACTTAAATTGAAATGGGAAAAGAGAGGATAGAGAATCTGTTGATAAGTTTATCTGTATCTGAGGTATCTATTCGGTTTGTACTATAATACCTTGTTTTGACTGTATCGCACTATGTATCATTATAATCCCAAAATCCTCTACCTTTCATTTAAATAGAATTTCAAATGGATAAATTCCAAAGCTATTAAGGATAGATAGATCTTACTACTTCTTATATCCACTTATCTTTCACGAGTATATTTATGTACTTGCACATGATCATGGTTTCAATGGATCAATTTTGTTGGAAAATGCACGTCATGAAATAAATCATTTACTAATTGTGAAACGTTTAATTATTCGAATGTATCAACTGAATCATTTGATTCTTCTGTTAGTGATTCTAACAGACTCCTTTTTGGGGCACAACAAGAATTTTTATTCGCAAGTAATGTCAGAGGTTTCTTCAACCGTATGGAAATTCCATTGTCTCTGCGATTAATCTATTCCCTAGAAAGGAAAGGGGTAGTGAAATTCGATAATTTACCATCAATTCATTCAATATTTTCTTTTTAGAGGACAACTTTTCACATTTAAATTATGTATTAGATATACTAATACCTTACCCAGTCATCTGGAAATCTTGATTCAGGCTCTTCGCTATTGGATAAAAGATGTTTCCTCTTGCATTTATTAAGATTCTTTCTCCATGAGTGTCATAATTGGGATAGTCTTATTACTTTCAATTCAAAGAAAGCCAGTTCTTTTTTTTCAAAAAGAAATCAAAGACTATTCTTCTTCCTATATACTTCTTATGTATGTGAATATGAATCTGGCTTCCACTTTCTCCGTAACCAATCTTCTGACTTACGATCAACATCTTCTGGAGCCCTTATTGAACGAATATATTTCTATGGAAAAATAGAGCATCTTGCAAGTCTTTGTCAGGGCTTTTCAAGAGAATTTTTGGTTGTTCACAGATTCTTTCATGCATTATGTTAGGTATCAAGGAAAATCAATTCTTTCTTCAAAAGGGACCTTTCTTTTGATGAATAAATGGAAATATTACTTTGTTAATTTCTGGAAATCTTATTTTTTTTACATGTGGTCTGAACTAGGAAGGATTTATATAAACCAATTATCCAATCATTCCCTTGACTTTATGGGTTATCGTTCAAGTGTGCGGCTAAAGGCTTCAATGGTACGCGGTCAAATGCTAGAAAACATTTTTAATCGCTAATGCTATTAAGAATTTTTATAGTGTTGTTCCAATTATTCCTATGGTTGGATCATTAGCTAAATCGAAATTTTGTACGCATTGGGGCATCCTATTGGTAAGGCGATTTGGACCGATTTATCAGATTTTGATATTATGAGCGCTTTGGCCGTATATATAGAAATCTTTCTCATTATCATAGTGGATCTTCAAAATATTGTATCAAGTGAATATATACTTCGACATTCTTGTGCTAGAACTTTAGCTCGTAAGCATAAAAGTACTGTAGTGCTTTTTTGAAAAGATTCGGTTCGCACTTATTGGAAGAGTTCTTTACGGAAGAAGAACAAGTTTTTTCCTTGACCTTCCAAGAGTTTCTTCTATTTCGCGAAGTTTATCTAGAAGGCGGATTTGTATTTGGATATTGTTTGTATTAATGATTTGTCCAATCATTAATGATTTGTTATGAAACGTTGTAAATCAAAATTTGATCACTAAATATTCTAATACTAATAAATAATGAAAAGCTAAAAAAATTCTATTCTGAAATGTTGATGTAGTATGGATTAAATCAGTTGAGTATTCAACATTTTCTTGTCTAATGAAAGAACTGAGTTTTAGATGTATACAGAGGGAAAGTTGTGTGCAATGAAAAATGCAAGCACGGGTTTTGGAGGGATTTTTACTTATTTAACAAATAAATTATCTACTCCATCCGACTAGTTCCGGGTTTGAATCCTGAGCAACCCATTGTCATAGTTTAATTCTATTATGTGTATAGTGTATAGAAATTTTTGCAAACCTTTTTTATTTACAAAAAATTGAAATATATCCACTAGATGTTGGTTGACACACACATATAAGTTATGTTATATTATTGAATAACAAGCCTTTGGTTTTCCATTTGAAAATTCGTGCGCTTGGGAGACCCTGATAATTAAATAAAGCAAGATTTTACCATAACTGCAATTTTAGAGAGACGCGAATGCGAAAGCCTATGGGGTCGCTTCTGTAACTCGATAACTAGCACCGAAAACCATCTTTACATTGGAAGGTTTGGTGTTTTGATGATCCCTACCTTATTGACCGTAACTTCTGTATTTATTATCGCCTTCATTGCTGCTCATCCGGTAGATATTGATGGTATTCATGAACCTGTTTCTCGATCTCTACTTTATGGAAACAATATTATTTCGGGTGCCATTATTCCTACTTCTGCAGCTATAGGTTTGCATTTTTCCCCAATATGGGAAGCAACATCCGTTGATGAATGGTTATACAATGGTGGTCCTGATGAACTAATTGTTCTAACTTCTTACTTGGTGTAACTTGTTACATGGGTCGTGAGTGGGAACTTAGTTTCCGTCTAGGTATGCGACCTTGGATTGCTATTGCATATTCAGCTCTTGTTGCAGCTGCGACTGCTGTTTTCTTGATCTATCCAATTGGTCAATGAAGCTTTTCTCATGGTATGCCTCTAGGAATTTCTAGTACTTTCAACTTCATGATTGTATTTCAGGCTGAACACAACATCCTTATGCACCCATTTCACATGCTAGGCGTAGCTGGTGTATTCAGCGGCTCCCTATTTAGTGCTATGCATGGTTCCTTGGTAACCTCTAGTTTGATCAGGGAAACCACAGAAAATGAATCTGCTAATGAAGGTTAGAGATTTGGTCAAGAAGAAGAAACTTATAATATCGTAGCCGCTCATGGTTATTTTGGTCGATTGATCTTCCAATATGCTAGTTTCAATAACTCTTGTTCTTTACATTTCTTCCTAGCTGCTTGGCCTGTAGTAGGTATGTGGTTCACTGCTTTAGGTATCAGTACTATGGCTTTCAACCTAAATGGTTTCAATTTCAACCAATCGGTAGTTGATAGTCAGGTCATGTAATTAACACTTGGGTTGATATTATTAACCGTGGTAACCTTGGTATGGAAGTTATGCATGAACGTAATGCTCATAATTTCCCTCTAGACTTAGCTGCTATTGAAGCTCTATCTACAAATGGATAAGACTTTGGTTTGATTGTATAGGAGTTTTTGAACTAATAAACGAGCAATAGCTTCCCTCTTGTTTTATCAAGAGAGCGTTATTGCTCCTTTTTTTATTTAGTACTATTTGCTTTACATAGTTTCTTTAAAAATAACAAGGACTTTTTATAGTTTGGTTCAATTTGCGTGTTTTGTCTTTGTATTCATTTATATTATAGCTTTCTATATCATATACTTTTCCCAATCTTTTATGAAGTTTGATTTCCAATTCAATTTCAATCGAAAATAAAGAAAAATTACAATTTTGCTTATTTATTAGCTTATTTATTACTTTGATTTATTAAATAAGAACGAAATAATATGATTTATTAAAAAAGAAAGAAATAATATGCTTTTTATCTTAATGGAAAAATATAGTAATACTAGATAATAGTAGAGGGGCAACGCCCCTCGCTGGTCATTTAAGTAATATATAACACATTTCGTTATACAAAAATCGGCCTTCCTATAAAACCTCATAAAGACTCGGTCACATAAAAACGTATATTTAGTACGCATAATAACCCAAAACATGGAAAAACTTACAAATAAGGGGATCTAGAACTCACTGGATACCAAGACCAACTTCTAAACTAATCGTACAAGGCTAGGACCACACTACAGAGCTTGCAGATAAGTTTACACCTAAAGAGGTTAATTTCTACCTAAATTGTTGCTAATTTCGCTACAAGATCAGCAATTTCGCAGCTAGATACGCCAACAGTTTCGCCGGAAGTTTCGCCGGCAGTTTCGCCGGCAGTTTCGCCGGCAGTTTCGCGGCAGTTTCGCCGGCAGTTTCGCCGGCAGTTTCGCCGGCAGTTTCGCCGGCAGTTTCGCCGGCAGTTTCGCCGGCAGTTTCACCGTAGTTTCGCCGGCAGTTTCGCCGACAGTTTCGCCGGCAGTTTCGCTGCTACTTTCGCCCAACTTTCGCGGATAACTTGTCTGCGAAACTACCTATGAAAATTACGAACCTTTCGCCCAATTCATTGGATGCATATACAGTTTCGCAGAACGCATAAAGATTACGAACCAGCCCGTTGTTAACCCAAAAACACAACTTTTTACATCCAATTTCTTAGTTAATCATCCATGAGGCTATATCTAAGCTTTTTACATGTTTTTATACGTAACAATGTGACCTTTATGCGATTCTTTACAACCTTTTAAAACCCAAAACCCTAGAATCAGGGTTTGATCTATAGAAGGGTTTAGAGGCCGATTCTCACCTGGATTTGTTTCTCCTTTCTTATGTTTGATGCTCAATGGTTCAGATCTTCAATCCCTTAACGTTTGAAGCTCCAAATCTTGAGTTTTCTTCACTTTCTCTCTCTACGAATTTTGGTCGCTAGGGTTGGAATAAGGATGGTAGTGGCTGATTAGATGGGTTAAAGCACTGATTATAGGCCCTAAATCACTTAGGCTCTTACCCATAAGCCAAATTACCTCATAACCCATTTCCTTTCTTTATTAAATACCCACTAATTAAGCCCATTATCCTTGAGGACTCGTTTTGAATTTTCGGGGTGTTACAAGTCTTCCCCACTTATTTAGGTTTAGTCCTCGAAACCTATCAGTCATGAAACAATTAAGGATAATATTTCCTCATCTCCTCCTCGGCCTCCCATGTAGATTCTGACTCTTTTCTGTGTCTCCACTGTACTTGTACCTGTGGAACCACTTTATTACGTAAGTGCTTCTCTTTCCAATCAAGGGTGGTCACCGGCTGCTCTACATAGTTTAGTCGTTCATCGACTTCAATGTCTTGTAATGGTACAAATGCATCATTGTCTGCTAGACATTTCCTAAGATAAGATACATGGAACGGATGGTGAATTCCACTCAACTCATCGGGTAATTCTAGTCTGTAGGCCACTTCCCCTACCCTCGCGATAATCCGGAATGGACCTATGAATCTTGGGCTTACTTTTCCCCTTTTTCAAAACCTGATGATCTCTTTCCAGGGTGATACCTTGAGCATAACCTTGTCACCAACCTCAACTCTATCGGTCTACGCCTCTTATCAGCATAAGACTTCTGGCGATCCTTTGCAGCTTTCATGAATGCCTTAATCTTATCTAACTTCTCGGTTGTGACCTCAATCACTTCAAGACTTCCCAATTCCTTTTGTCTGATGTCACCCTAACACACGGGTGTTGCACTTTCTACCGTACAACATTTCATAAGGTGGCATACCAATGCTGGCATGGTAACTATTATTGTATGAGAATTCTGCCAAAGGTAAGTGCTCATCCTAGCTTCCTCCAAAGTCAATTACATAGGCTTGTAGCATGTCTTCTAAAGTTTGGATCGTTCTTTGCGACTGACCATCCGTTTGGGGTGGTAAGCCGTCCTAATATGCAGTCTAGTCCCCATTGAGTCGTGAAACCTCTTCCAGAACTTGCACGTAAACCACATGTCCCTATCCGACACAATAGACACTGGCACGCCGTGAGAAGCTGTAGATACATGTGTCCCTAGTTTCTGAACTTAATGTAAAATGTCTTTATTGTCTTACACATATGTAATTGAATGGGTACTTAATGAAATACAATATGTGGTTGTGCTAATAATGTTGAATATTTCATTACTTGGTATGTAATAATGCTTATTGTGAAGTCGGCAAGATCGATAAGCATCCGAGCATGTTCTGGACGGAAGGATAAACAACCAAAACCAAAAGTCAAATCAATAACACGAACTATCAAAGATTGGTTTTATTGATAAAACCTAACGATTACAAACTCGTTACAACATAAGAATCAAGACTCTTGGCAAGGGGAGATCGAGCATGATCTCCCATCTCATCCGGTAGCCCTAGGCTCCGGGCAAACTCCCTCTCAAATCCTTAATCTCTCTACACATTGAAACTGGTATATATAGGCCTTGGCCCATATTAGATGAGACTGGGCCCATTCGTGCCATTGGACCATGCGTATCATTCAATCATACGACTGGACCATGCTTATGGTACAATCGTACGGCTGGACCATATTTTTATGGTTCAGTCTTACGAATGTCCCAATCACATCTCCCAGTCACACGCCTGGTCCATTAGCATGGCTCAGTCGTACGACTGAGTCTCATTCGCATATACTCCTGCGAATGACCCAGTTTCATGTGTTTACACATATCAGGTGTATTACATTACGCCTAGACTATTTGATAAGCGACGGACACATTATATATGACTATATAGGCTCTAACACTTATTGAACTAATTATATAGGTTTGTGGTTGTTTGAATAGAACTAACTTAAATAATGATTGTGAAACATATTCAAACTTAATCATATGAATTCTCATGCGATTGGCCCATGCTAATGGACCATACACATGAACAACTTCATGCTAATGAGCCAGTCATATGAATGAACCTGGAGACTGGATCTGTCGCATGATTGTAACATGAGATTGACTCAGTCGCACAACTGAACACTCGGTCGTGCGAATGGATCAATCACATGGCTCAATGGTACGACTGAACCATGCTAATGGTTCAGTCGCCCGAATGAGAAACCCTAACCTATAAATACTACTTAAATCGTGAAAACACAACACTTCGAATACCTATGTACTAAATCGTACCCTAGCCGTCCAAAGACCTCTAAGAACCTTTTCCAAGTTCATAGATCGCACTAGATCGATTCCCAATCATTCTTAACATTTAGATTCAATCTATAATTGTTTCTACGTGCATTCTCACTAATTGGATCACCAATCAAATAGGATTCCACACTATTGATTCGGTATACACGTATATTAGTTAGTATTTCGTTGAATGCACGAGCCTCACAAGTGGTATCAGAGCTTTGGCTCTTGATATACGTGTGATTCAATCGTTTTTTATACAAAAACTGTGTTTTTTCACTAAAAAAGCAATCTTTTTGTGTAAAACGGTGTCTTGGACTTCTCCTGATTGTAAAGTTTAGTTTTTCCGGTATACGGCAATTAGGGTTAGTGAAAATTGGAGTTTTAGCATCCAAAATACCTTAAACCTACGAATTTTCAAGTTTCAACAGCTTTAGTCGCACGATTAACTCAATCGGCCGACTGAATCCATGCGTATCCCTCATACGCACGATTAGACTCAAATGTACCTTCATACATACGACTAAGCAGCTTATTCGCATTGTCCAGCCGCATTTGTTCATTCGCCCAACTGAGCCATCCGCCTTCCTTCAGTCGCACGATTGAACCATCCGCATTGTTTAATCGCACGAATAGCCCAATCGCACACCTTCATTCGCACAAGTGAAACAGTTTGTTCAAAAGTTTAAAGTTTATAGTAATGGAGGACTAATACTCAGCATTCACAACAGGGAGAGATTTACGGATTCAAAACGTACTACTTCTGAAGAATGAAGTGAGGAATCACAACAAACCCCCTGAGCTAATCACGTTGGACGAATACCCATAATGGAAACAACGTTTCGAGATTTACTTAAATGGAGTAGATCCCAATCTGTGGGAATCTATAGAGACGGGGTACAACTTGCCAGTAGGTGTTGATGGTGTAAAACATACACTAGGTGGCATGACTGATGGAGAAAAGTCGATTACAATGCTGAGAAGAAAGTCTATGCTCTGCTTACTCAGTCGATCCCCAAGGATATTTTTCACCAGTTTTCTGAGTATACGCAAGCAAAGAAGCCATGGGATGCATTGTAGAAAAGGAATGATGAAAATGCATCCTTAAAGGCAATAAAGGGTAAAGCTTTGAAGAAAGAGTTTGACAACTTCTCTTCGATGGGTAAAGAAAGCCTGGATGACATCATTGACAGATTCTATCACTTGATGAGTGAGATGCACACTCATGGAGTAACGATGTCTATGGAAGAGAAAGTGTCAAACTTTGCAGATGGGTTGCTGGAGAATTAGGTTTCCTTTGTCTCCAATCTCAGACAGAATGATATGCTAACAAAGTTAGATATAAATGATTTCATTCAGAAGCTGAGAGAAAAAGAATTAAGGATGAAATACAAAGCCCAAAATTCATCTTATGATCAAAATGTCTGGAGCACCACTTCAGACAGCGTTTGTGTCAAGTTCAGCTGGTCCCTCTCAAGCCTCTACTTCAGGGTCAGAAACGTCAGGGTCGTCTCGTACCCAATACATCGTACCTGAAGCCAATGCAGCAAAACTGAAGACCGAGAATTTCGGTAATGTGATAGTTGAGGTACCTAAAAAGCACATGGATCTCTTAGTTTCGATAGTCCACTCCTATGATTGACTAAGTGCTGGTAAAATTGGGAACTGCCATCTGGCTTATGAGGATTACGAGCAGGTGGATAAGACAGAGCTAGAAGGGATGGATATAATGTGGGCCTTAGCGAGTGTTGTCCGGCGAGCTAAGAAGTTTGTCAAGAAGACCAGACAGAACTTGGTTGCAACTAAGGACACTACTTTTGGCTTCGACAAGACCAAGGTGACCTGTTTCAACTGTGGCAAGAAGGGGCACTTCAAACGTGAGTGTGTGAAGCCCAAGAAAACTGGAAACAGGACTCCATTCTCATCCTTCAATCGTTAGGATAAACCCAATAGCAGTCCTGTTTCGTCAAGCAAGGATCCTAAAGCCTTGTCTGCTCATGATGATGAAGGACAGGACTGGAGCTTTCAGTTTGTTTCACTGGGAGAATCCAACGTCGCTAGTGTTGAAGATTTAGATGATGATTTAGCTAGTGAAGGATATATTGTAGTATAACTATCGATGTCAAGCACCGAAGAGATTGCAACGGTGGTCAACTACATGCCTACAGAAGGGAAATCTACAACAACATCAGAATCACCAGAACCGAAACACCAGATTTGGCTTTGATGACTGATTCATCAAAACCCTCTGAGGTAAGTACTACTGACCAAGTTTTCAATAATCATGCTTGTTCTGATTATAATAGATTTAGGGAAAGCATATATTTGAAATTTACTAGGTTATTAGATCATAATGATAGCTTAGTATAGGACTTGCAACTATGCACTGAAGCTAACAGAATTCTTAAACAAAATGAGCACACTTATAAAGAAAAGATAGAACTGTTGAACAAACAACTTAGGGAAACATAAGTTGTAGCTTTTAACCAATAAAATGACATTAAGTTCTATCTTAACTCCCTTGAAGACACTAAGAAACAAAAGGCAGTTTTAGAAGTAAAAGTTAATTCATTAAAGCAAAAACTACATAGTTGGACAAGTTCATCTCATATTGTTCAAAACTTAGTGAGAGAGCGTAACAACGGAGAGGGATTGGGTTATAAAGTGGTTCCACCACCACTTGAGACCTTGATGAATGCAAAAAAGTAAACCAATAAATAATAACCCAATCAAGGATCATGTGGTGTCCACTCCTCTAGTAAGTGATCCAGATTCCACATGTGAATCAAATGAATCTGGTACTAAACAAAAGGAGGCCACTTCAAAGGCAAAAGATAAAATGCCTTGTGTTAATCTGGAAAAACAGTTTGAAAAGGTTAATATAAAGTCTGGGTCAACCAAGTCTAATTCCGAACCCAATAAGACCAAACATGTTAACCACCCATGTTCTTCATGTCTAAGTCCAGGTAAACAAAATGGAAAAGATGTTAAAAATATTAAAGCAATTAACTTTGTTAAACAACATAAAACATCTAAACAAGAAGAGTGTCAACCCAAAAAGGTTAATGTCATGCGTGTGTCACACGGTTCTCCACATAAACAGTTAAATCGAAAAGTAGAAAGCAGATCATGCTACAACTGTTGAGAGTATGGACACATTGCGTCTAACTGTCCTTACTATCAGACATCGAGGAGGAAAGTTGAACTTCAGGACCCAAAACCTAGTTCTTCTAAGAGAAATTCAGTGACTCCACCTAGAAAGGCTAGTGAACCTAAAGTTCAACCTATGAGCCAGTCGTCTGTGTATCATAAACAGGCCTTACACAATGTGGGCTTATGGAAAGAAAAACCAGCCTCCATGTATGATAATGAGAACAAGAAGATAACTAAGAAGCTTCCCTCACCCTTTAAAGGTCAATGGGTTACATTTATGATGCGTGATGCCTCTAGGACACCCAAGCTAGTAAAGGCTTGGGTCCCTAACCTGAATTAATGTTTTCAATTGAATGTGTAGGGTGTTCGCTATAGTGCTGAGACCAACACGTGGATTATAGATAGCAGAGCATCAAGGCACATGACAGGGAACAGGAATCTCTTATCAAACGTCAAAAAAATAAAAGGAGGACATGTTTCATTTATTGGAAACAAAGGAGGGTATATCACAGCTCAAAGGGAAGTGGGAAATCAGAAAGTGATGTTTGACAAGGTAAACTATGCTCAACAACAACAGAATAACTTGCTTTCTGTATCCCAAATTTGTGATAAAGGTTTTAAGATAGTATTTGACAACAAGAAGTGCTATGTCCTAAAAAAGGACTATGTGATCCCGGAGGACCAAGTCTTAATGTCTGCCTCAAGATATAAGGACCTTTATGTCTTGGATCTATCAAAGGCCTCCACAACAGATCATGAAGTTCAGTGCTTCTTTCCAAAAGCTACTGAGAAGGATTCTATCTCCTGGCATAGGAGAATGGGACACATTAATCCACGGAAGATGAATCACTTGATCCAGAATGATCTTGTGAGAGGAGTTAATGTCAAAAACTTCCAATTTCCTAATTTCTATGTTGCATGTAAGAAGGGCAAACAGACGAAGAAGTCTCATAAGGAAAAGAAAGCTCATTCCATCAAACTTCCTCTTGAACTTCTTCACATGGATCTGTTTGGTCCTGTCAGTACAAGAAGCAGTGCAGGAGACTTGTACTGCTATGTAGTTACTGATGACTACTCAAGATTCTCTTGGGTAATGTTTCTGAAATCTAAATCAGAAACATTTGAGTCATTTAAGGAATTAGTAACTACACTGGAGTCCCTATACAAGCTGAAGCTACGACAAGTACACTCAAAAAATGGAACCGAGTTCAAGAACCAATGGATGGAGGAATGGTGCAAGGAAAAGGGAATTGTGCATCAGTTCACTTCTACCTACACTCCTCAGATGAACGGCGTTGCTGAAAGAAAGAATCAGAGCTTGATAGAGACTGCAAGGACTATGCTAGTAGACTCAAAACTGCCTATCCAATTCTGGAATGAGGCAGTTGCAAATGAGTGTTACATGTTAAATCGAGTTCTGGTAGTCAAACTCCATGGCAAGATGTGTTATGAGTTACTACAACGACGTAAACCTAATTTAGAGTATCGAGCCGTTTGGCGCACCGTGCACTCTACTGAAGAAGACTCAGGAGGGAAAATTTAGCGAGAAGGCTGAAGAAGGTATCTTTCTAGGATACAACATACCGAACAAGAGAGTTTACAACACTCGACGTGTCAAGTGGAAGTGCGATGTAATGTGGATGTTCTGAGATACACCATACCACCTGCTGGAAAAGGACCCGCCTTCTTTTTGACTATGATGGATCTTCAAGTCCTTCAACATCCCTCTCTCTACGTCTGATGACGAGTTAGCAGCAAAGATGATGTATGATGTTGTAAACACACCATCTCAGGAATCTACATCATCTGGCTCACATGGTGAGTCATCTACCAACTTAGGGGGAGCACTCGCGGGAAGTGCTCTTTCCCTGACAATGAAGCCGTGGAGAATGATGAGGAAACTCAGGAGCAACAGGTTCCTCCTACTACAAGTCCACAAGCATCTAACATTGATGCCTCTGAGTCTTTAGAACCTCACACCCCTACTGCCTCAGATACTGAACCAAATGTTCATAATCTTGATCCTAAGGTAGTTGTTCCCACCACTCCTGGATCATGCTTAAATGTCTATCATCCTCTAGACAATGTCATTAGGTATGTAAGATCAGGATTTCAGACAAGAAATCAACTGTATTCAGCTGATTATGCCTCAGTAATAGAGAAAGGGTACCTTCACGTTAGTGCCTATCATTTTGTTGTGTCTCGGTTCGAGCCAAAATACGTGAGTGAAGCCCTAAACGATGAGGCATGGGTTAGTGCTATGTAAGAAGAACTTCTTCAGTTCAAGAAGTTAGGTGTATGGACACTAGTAGATAGACCTAAAGGTGTTAAGGTCATTGGCATCAAATGGGTCTTGAAATATAAGAAAGATGATCAAGGTGTCATCATCAGGAACAAGGCTCGACTTGTAGTTCAAGGATTTCGACAAGTTGAGGGAATAGATTACAATGAAGTGTTTGCACCCGTGGCAAGAATGGAAGCCATCCGCATCTTCCTTGCCTATGCATCATATATAAAGATTAAAGTTTATTAACTGGATGTGAAGAGTGCATTCCTTCATGGTGAAATCCGAGAGACAATGTACGTCAGTCAACCCGAGGGATTTGAGGATCCATATCATCGGGGCAGATTTTACAAACTTGACAAGGCTTTATACGGGCTTCATCAAGCTCCTAGAGCCTGGTATGAGAAACTCTCCACGCACCTTGTGAAACATGGGTTTCGAAGAGGTGTTATTTACTGCACACTGCTCATTAAAGAAAAGGATAGTATGATTCACTGTTGATCCAATTTTATGTAGATGACATAATCTTCGGTTCCAAAAACGAAGATTATGTAAAGAGTTTGAAGCAGTAATGAAGGCTGAATTTGAAATGAGTGCCATGGGAGTGATGAAGTTCTTTCTCAGGTTATAGGTGGATCAGACACCTAAGGGAATCTTTCTACATAAGACCAAGTATGTAGGAGATATTCTCAGTCGGTTTGACATGGAGAATGCTTCCGCAGCTAGGACTCCACTTGCTACAAACCGTGATGTAGCACCCGACGAGAATGGTCATCTGGTAGATGCCACCATGTACACCTCAAGACCTGATATCATGTATGCTACATGTCTATGTTTGAGATATCAGGCAAAGCCAAAAGTTAACCATCTGATAGGGGTCAAAAGGATCTCCCGTTATCTGAAGGGTACACCAACACTAGGGTTGTAGTATCCTCATGACGATGACTTCGAGCTTACAGCGTATAGTGACTATGATTACGGCGGCTGCAAGATGAACTACAAGTCTACATCAGTAGGATGTAAATTCTTTAGGAGGAGACTTGTGACCTGGCAGTGTAAGAAGCAGACCTCGGTTGCTTTGTCAGCCTGCGAAGCCGAATACGTTGCTGCTGCAAGTTGTTGTTCAGAAATCATATGGATTCAACAGGAAATGCGAGACTACAGTTGAATTTCTCTTCTACTCCTACTTTTGTTGATAACTCTACTGCAAATGCAGTAACTAAAAATCCGATCCAACATCCTAAGACCAAACACATCGGTATAAAATATCACTTTATACGTGACTGTTTTGAAAAGAACCTAATCGATGTGGTTAAAATAAATACTGATTTTCAACGCGCAAACCTCTATACAAAGGCTTTTGATAAACCACGTTTTCTATATTTGTTAGAGGTCAACAACGTTAAAAAGAAAAGTGATGTAATTCCTGAAGATGACCATGTATAGTCCGATGCGTATAGTCCATTTTTCTTTTAATTTTTATTTTCTTTATTTATCTAATTTATTTTTAGTAGTTAATTAAATTGATGCTATTTCTTTGCCTAGTAAAATCCTAATAATGTAAATCGTTTACGGTTTTAGAATTTTAGGGGGAGAATAGGTTTAGGAAGTAACATTACAAAATAAAAGGACGAGGGGGGAGGAGAGGCTAGCTGATAGAAATTAGATCGTATCTGTGATACCAATTCAAAATCATATGGAAAATGATAGTACACAGGAACAAATCAATTGGGATTTTAAAAGTTTAAACTGAATAAGATGTGAAGTTCAAAGTATAAGTCTATGTAGGCTGAGCAATATTAAAGGAAAAATGATAGTAAAAGTAGTTGCTATCAAGATAACACAAAGAAAGTAGACCTAAAGGTTGCTAGACCACTAATGATATGTCGGTAGATTCAACACAATAGATGATTAGACGTTGTTGGTGACCTCAAGATTAGACTAAGTTGTTCGACAAGCTGTGGGTTATCATCTATCCCTGGTTAACAAAATCAACAAAATTCCATTAAGGGGTGACGAGCAGAATAAACGCCACAAATGTGTGCGTATGACCAAAACATGAGCAAGAGCACGTGATGAAAAATTGCAAAAGCAATCAAACTAATAACCTATGTTGTTTGTGAGATCCATGCAAAAAGAATCAAATTGCTCAAACAAGAAGATAGGTTATGTGCCTCTCTGTTGTGCGGTGGCACTGACCTGAGGATAAGCCTAACCTAGATATTCTAGAATTCATTGTCGTTTGCCGCCTCTCTGTTGTGCGGTGGCAGTGACATGAGGCTTGGCTTCTCTTTGAAAGCTCTAAGAATAGTTTCTTCTTGAATACTACTCTTAGACCGCTCAAAAATCCCCTGAGGAATGTTGATTACCAGATAAGTGTGGGATCCACAAATGCTTGTTGAAATAATCAAACCTTAAACAGTTACCAATCTGTGGCAAAAGTCTGTGCATGGATTTAAGAGGACAAGTATACTGACAATCATCATGGCTACAGTTCTTGAAAGTCCAAATCAATATGGGGATCTAATAGTACTAGTATGATTTCCTAAACTTGCTAACGACTCTAGATGAAAAACAAGAATAGAGCATCAAAAGGTTTTGATAACATGTCCCGAACGATTTGACTTAACTGTATGATTCCAAATTGAATCGGTCCATTTATGTTCAAAATGAATTGAAGCTGTCTTTTCAGAAAATGAACCTATTAGATTTCCATCTTAGGATTTACACCTCACTCTAAACCACAAAAACAAGTTTAGCTTTGTAATTTCAGTTTTAGTTCTTTTTATTTTTAAATTTCGTCAATTTAGTTTGTTAAACATCGGACTATGACATGGAACTCAATCAGGGATTTAATCAACTAAAAAGGTCACGTCTGAGGTGACTACACGTGTTTTTAAATGTAAAATCTGTCATGTCTAAGGTGACAATGTGTTTAAAAGGATGATGTCTGAGGTGATAAAAAGTCTTCCATGTTAAAGTGATCATGTTGGAGATGATCGAATGCTCATAACGTTTAATCAAAAGTTAAAAAAGGACTTAGTGTGGAAAGGTCATAAAGTCAAAATCATGAGTAAGATCCATTCGCACGACTGGATCATGAGTATGGACCAACCGTACGAATGGACCATACTTATGCCCTAGATAACCAAATAGAGCATGAGTATGAACCATTCACCCGAATGGCATATCAGACTGAGCCAGTTGCCTGAATGGAGCTGTGCGAATGAGTAAGTCGCCCGACTGAAATCCAGTTGGCCGATTGAATGTGATCGACTGAACCAATCGCACGACTGAGGTCCAATCGCCCGAATGAACAGAGCGAATGGTTCCAGGCGGCCGATTGTAACCAGATTCAGTATAAATCGGGCCATAGTCGATCGCATAAACTCATCACCCCCTAATCGCCCTCAAATTGCATACTGTACTGTTACTCTGCCAAAATTTTCACTAACTGATTTCCACACCTAATATCGATATTCTGACGATCTCTACTTGTTATACAGGTACGATGTTATCTAACCAAAGTTCATTTGATTTGAGCCCTGAATTGTGATTTTCGGCCCTTGCAAGAACCAAACATGTAAATGGACAAATAACCTAACTAAACTAAGTAAGATGTTGAAATAAAGGTTATTAGGTTATTAGTATAGTGATTGCGAGACTAATGAACAAAAACACGACGTCTAATTTTAAGAATTGGTCCAAATTTGAATTTCAGTTGACCGAACAGTGGGTCATACAACTGGACATCCGAATGAACTTCAATCACGCAATTGAGCTGGTTGAATGACTCAGTCGGGCAAATGGATAATACGAATGAGCTCAATCACCCGATTGAACTCAGTCGTCTGCTCAGTCACCCGATGAACCCAATCGCATGCTAGGTCAACCGACTGAACACACTCACATGGTTCAATCGCATGATTGAACTAGACTGAGTTCAACCAGGTTAACTTGAATTGATGATTGTTGTGTGGTAATCTAACGTCTATGTGCTTTGTATTACAGATCTATGGCTGACAGGTGGTCCATCAATCCAAAGCACAACATTTGTGCCCATTTGGATGCCACGTCTCGAAATGGTGCCGAGTTTGCGGGGATCATTGTTTTCCTTAAGAGGTCTAGAATATACAAGGCTATATCCACACTGTGCACTCTCTATAGGTTCATTTAGCAGGCCTTCTGGGAGGGGGCATCGGTTGACCGTTCACATGAGCCATACAGCATCCGTAGCATTATTTTTGGTTAGGCTATCAAGGTCACTGCTGAGGATATATGATGGGTACTTACTTTGGGTGATGATGCTGATCACCCTACCAGACTTCACCCTCTGACAGTGACAGGGTGTGCTCAACAAGAGCAGCCTATGTCCCCAGTACAAGTACTTAGCACATGTCATCCTTAAGTGCTTGGCTTCGAGAAGGGGTAGGTTTGATGATCTTTCAGACGAGATTCAAAATGCCTACGTGGCACTAGTTCTGAACCACCCTTTCAGCTTCTCGAGCATGATATTCTCTTACCTGATAGAGAATCTGGAGGCTAAAGGTAAAGAGGGTTTTTGCATGCACCCTAAGTTTCTCCAAATGATCATTGATGAGAAACTGCCCTCTTTACCTAAGGAGAGCCAAGATGCGGTGTCGTTGGAGCTAATGGATGACACGACACTAGGCCGCATGAAGGTCTACTGAGGAAAGAAGGTCAAACCCCCGGTGAAGAGACTCTTTGGGCATCTAGCCCAAGCTGATTATGTGGCACCAGGTAGGCAAAAGTGGGGCCATGAGGAGAGTGACTCAGATGTTCAGCAAATTGCTCTTCCGTCTGACGACTTCGACGATGATGGCGGACGAGACTCTGTGCTCGCTCCTACTAGGGGCCCCACTACTCATGTTACATCTCCACCTCCTATTCATGCCAATACTGCCAGCTTTCACCAGGACTTTTGTCCTCCAGATGAGGCGGCAAAGAGTGATGAAGAGCCTCCCACGAGGACTATAGGCAGCTGGGTGGTTGCCACAGACAGAGGGTTGAGGGCGGTTGGTGGACGCCAAGGGGAGTCCAGGGATGCTGCTGTTGATCCAGATCCCACATATGCCCCGAACCCGCCCATCAGCAAAGGGGGAGCCTATGTGTCTCGAGGCTCAAGGAAGAAGAGGATGGCACAACCCCACGACAAGATGGGGAAGAGATTGAAGTTCACCTTGACCTCATCTACCACCACAGCCACTACCTCAGCCACACCTTCTACCACTACCACCACTACTGCTACCACACCACTAGCCACCACCTCTACTCCCTCACACACCACTACCACACCCACTCCACCAATAACCAACATCCAAACCACCACCACTACAAGCCATCCACCACCACCCACATCTACACCAACCCCAATCTTCACTACTGCCACCACCACCACCTCTAGCCACCTAGCAGGACCGTCATCATACCCGTCATTTCCATCAGGATCATCTTTACCCCCTAGTGGGGTAGAGGAACAACTCTCAGCACTAAACCCTATGGTGCTGAAGCTGTTGGCAGCCGATGATGAGAAGGCTGCCCAGATTGGTTAGCTAGTAGAGCTTACATCTACACAATCTCAGCAGATATCTCAGCAGGCACAACTGATAGAGCAGCAGGCACAACAGATGGCTGCTTAGAGCATTGAGATGTCCCAACTCCAGGAGCAAAATGTCCATTGAGCTAAAAGGATAGAGGAGTTGGAGGCTACGAACAAGACCATCGTGTTGAGGCTCAAAGGATCAAAGGATGAGCCACTAAAGATCAGAGAAGGAGATGGAGATGATGGTGATGATCATGACAGTGATGATGATGATGATGGTGATGATCAAGGTGATGATACAGAGGGAGGTGATGATATTGATGGAGGTGATGATGATGATGAAGGAGAAGGAGATACAGCTGCTACGGGTGCCACATCAGCAAGTGAAAGGAGGACCAAGAAAGCTCAAGACAATGGTGCCTCTACTTCAGCCACGTCAGCAAAAGAACACATGATTCAAGACAAGAATAATGCATAGTTGTTTATGTTATTTAAAATCATGTGTATTTGAATATTGGTTCAAATTAATGTACATAATGTTTATATTTTGTTAATGTGTTTATGTTTTGATTATTGACTGATGTATGATGTGTTTATATGTTTAAATCAAGCAGATCACACATCTCAACAAGATGAGTATGGCATTACTCCCCTTCAACAGATCAAGTCTCAACTAAGAATGATACTTGATCTGCAAGGGATAGTCAGAAGGTCTATGAGTTACACTCCTGAAGAAGGAGAAATAATCCACGACCTTACTGATGAGCAGCTTTCTGAGATGTTCAGACTGAATCCCGACAAGATAGTGAAGGATGCTCCGATAATGGACATTGACAGTGATGATGAGCTTAAGGATGTCGATGAAATCGAGATTGAAGACGTCACTACTCAACATTATCCAGAGTATGCTGACAAGGAGGGAAATGTAGTCCCCAATCTGGGTGACTCCCTTGTTAGTGAAACTTTTGAAACTCTGGATAAAATGGAGCAAGAGTTTGAAAAGAAGGAAGATAAGGCCCAAGCCTCAGAACTTGACGTCAATATTAAAAGGCTGAATGGGCAGCGTGTTTTGCAGAAGTTAGAGCCCAACATAGTGCTCCCAAGTCAAATGTCTACAACAAACTCTATAAAGTGAAGAAGCATCACAAGGTGTGAGGAAAACTTATCGCGTGGGCCTAATTTGATGATCTTAACGTCTATGCAGTTAAAAGAGAGAAGGGATTAAGTACTTCAGATTCCCACATGATCTGAAGACTCTTCCAGGTTTTGAGCTTAACTGGTTAGCAAAATTGAAATTGCTATAATGTGACCCTCGTAAGATGTCAGGCTGGTCTGAAGCAGCGTTAAAGAGAGTACCACACCCGTTGGGTCAACTTCAAGCCTCAGCAACCAAGGAGGTATATCAAGAGATCTGAAGTTGATGCCATAACTGGGAAACCAAAAATATTGCTGAAGTGGAGTCCTCCGTGCACGATGTCTAGAATCCTCTACGGGAAATGCCATAGGACTTCACTCCACACTTCAAGTGGTGGTACTACGATTAGAGAACATGAGAGGCAGTCCTAGTGTTGAACAAGAATGGTAGTATGGAAACTATCAGGGTGTTTGATCCCATGTGGCTTACTAACTTGTCGTCTGATGATGTTTACACATTATACAAGTGGCCAGTGTTCTATGAGTCACAGGATATTGTACAAGCTTTACAATTTCAGAATGTGATACGACTCTGCTTTGCTTTTGAAATACATGTATGAGTCACAAGAGAAAAGAAGTACAAGAAGTATGAGGAGCTTATGAAGGATGTAAGACAGTAGATGAAACTAGGTCCAAGGGGGAGTTTGTAGATACATGTGTCCCTAGTTTCTGAACTTAACGTAAAATGTCTTTATTGTCTTTACATATGTAATTGAATGGGTACTTAATGAAATACAATGTGTGGTTATGCTAATAATGTTGAATATTTCATTACTTGGTATGTAATAATGCTTATTGAACTAATTGTATAGGTTTGTGGTTGTTTGAATATAACTAATTTAAATAATGATTGCGAAGCATATTCAAACTTAATCATATGATGTTATCATACGATTGGCCCATGCTAATGGACCATACGCATGAACAACTTCATGCTAATGACTAGTCGTACGAATGAACATGGAGGCTGGATCAGTTGCATGATTGTAACATGAGATTGACTCAGTCACACGACTGAACACTCAGTCGTGCGAATCGATCAACCGCATGACTCAATCGCACGACTGAACCATGCTAATGGTTTAGTCGCCCGAATGAGAAACCCTAACCTATAAATACCACTTAAATCATGGAAAAACATAACACTTCAATACCTACATACTAAATCGTGCCCTGGCCGTCCAGAGAACTCTAAGAACCTATTCCAAGTGCATAGATCACATTAGATCGATCACCAATCAAATAGGATTCCGCACTATTTGATTCGGTATACAGTATATCAGTTAGTATTTTGTTCAATGCACGATCCTAACACGAGCCACGATCTCCTTGATAATAGCTCTGCCAACCTCTTAGAGGAAAACGTCTCATGAATTGGTAGGAAATGGGCGCTCTTTGTTAGACGGCCAACAATCACCCAAATCGCGTCGCTTCCTCTTGCCGTGTGAGGTAGCTTCGTGATGAAGTCCATTGTGATGTGTTCCCATTTTCATTCTGGGATATCCAAAGGCTGGATCTTCCCATATGGCATTTGTGCTCTACCTTAATAGACAAGTCAGGCACTTGCTCATGTACTTTGCCATGTCTTGCGTCATTCCCGGCCACTAGTAATCTTCTTTTAGATCCTGATACATTTTCGTGGCATCGGGGTGAATGGAGCATCGAGTTTTGTGAGCCACATCCATGATTTTCTCTCTTAGATCCCTATAGAGAGGGATCCACATTCGCCAAGATCAGGTTCTAACACCCAGGGTGTTTTCCCCCAAATCTGACATTTGTCCTTTCATCCTTTCAGAGTTGACTCTAACCTCTCTCAACGCCTCATCCTGAAACTCCCTCACTTGTTTCATAACATTAGGCATCATGCTTATGTGGCAAGCGCTCACCCGAATTGGTTTGGGTCGTCCCTTCCGGCTAAGGGCGTCAGCAACCACATTGGCTTTGCCTGGATGATAATGAATTTCACAGTCATAATCCTTGATCAGTTCCAACCACCACCACAGCCAACTCCAAATCATGTGTAGGATAATTTGCCTCGTGGACCTTAATTGTCTTGAATCATAGGCTATCACCTTCACTCATTGCATCAACACACAACCTAATCTTGCATACGAGGCATCCGAGTAGACTACCAGCTCCTCATTCCTTCAGGTAACGTCAAAACAGGGTCTTGAGTTAACCTCATCTTTAGTTCTAGGAAGGCGTTCTCCTGATTAGTACCTCATTCATACTTCACATCCTTCCGGGTCAGCTTAGTCAAAGGAGAAGCTATCTTGGAGAAATCTTGGATAAACCTCCTATAGTAACCTGCCAAGCCTAACAAACTACGAATCTCATATGGCGTCTTTGGAGGTTCCCATTGCATCACCGCTTCAACCATTGTAGGGTCCACCCTGATCCTCTCAGGATTAACTACATGACCCAGAAATTGAACTTCTCAAAGCCAAAATGCGCATTTAGAGAACTTAGCATATAGCTTCTCACTTCTGAGCGTCTCCAATACTTCTCGAATATGATCGGCATGTTCTTCCTCACTTTTTCAATAAATCAAGATGTCTCGATGAACAATATTACTGATTTATCCAACATTGGTCGACATACCTGAATCATAAGATCCATAAAGGCAGCTGGCGTGTTGGTTAAACGAAAGGACATGACGAGAAATCCGTAGTGTCCATAACGCATACGAAACGTTGTCTTAGGAATGTCTTGCTATTTCACCTTAGTTAGTGATAACCAGAATGCTGGTTCATCCTTGAAAACTAGCTGGCACCATGTAGTTGATCGAATAGGTCGTTGATCCTTGGTAACGGATACCGGTTCTTTACGGTCAGCTTATTGAGCTCATGATAGTCAATGCATATCCACATGATACCCTCTTTCCTCTTGACAAATAAAACCAGAGCACCCCATGGAGAGATACTCGGTAGGTTGAAGCCCTAATCTAATAAATCTTGCAATTGGTCCCTCAGTTCTACCATCTCCGAAGGATTTAATTTATACGGTGCTTTAGCGATGGGTTGTGCTCCCGGTAGCAAATCAATCTTGAATTCGATTTCGTGGTTAGGCGGCACACCAGTCAGGTCTTCAAGAAAGATGTCAGGAAACTCGCACACTACCGGCACGTCTGATAATTATGGCTCTGGTGCATCCACATCTTTTACATATGCCAAGTAAGCGCTACACCCACGTCTCAAGTACTTTTTAGCTGTGATCATCGACACGACCTTCGAACACAACACACCTTATCCCCACGAATGGTAATAGATCTACCATCGGGCATTATTAAATGAATTACCTTCTTGCTACATACTATATTGGCTTCATAGCTAGCTAACCAATCCATGCATAACACCACATCGAAACCTCCTAAGGTCATAACATGCAACCTAGCAGGGAACTTACAATCTTTTAACTCAATCAGGCAATCCTCAACCACCTCAGTTATCTTAGTGGACTTACCAATGGCTGTTTCTACATAGAAAGGCTCTTCTAACATTCTACTCTTATCATGCAACAAACGGCAAAAGGCAGCAGACACAAAACTCTTAATAGCCCCAGAATCAAAGAGCACTGAAGCACATTCATGGTCTACCAAAAAAATACCTGAAACTACTTCTGGATCTGCCCTGGCCTCCTCACGAGTTATGTTGAATGCCCTCACCTTTGCCTTCAAACCGTCACCCTTTCCCTTATCTCCAACTTTAACCATTCCTGATCCTCTAGATTTCCCTTTCTTGCAGTCCCTCCCCACATGTCCTATCTCGCCACACTGGTAACACTTCACTGCCTTGCAATCCCAAGCATAGTGGCCTCGCCCCCACATTTAAAACATTTTCCAGTCCTAACTCTACGCCCCCCCCCCCTCGAATGACCTTTTCCACATTTTCTACAACCACCTCCTTCATTGGTATTTTCCCGTCTGCCTGACTTATCCTCAACCCTCATCCACTTCTCTCCACTCCTCAAGTTATCACCTCCGAACCTCTTCCCATTTCCATTCTTGTTCCCATTCCATTTCTCCATATTTTTCTACACAGGCATTGGGTCCTTCTCATCGTACAACCTCCCAGCTAAATCCACCACAGACCTAAACATGCCTGGTTTGGCTGCAATCATGTGCCTCCTGATACCAGGCAAACCCTGTATATATCTTTTGATCTTCTTGGATGCAGGAGTCACCATGTCTGGCACAAGTCTTGCAAGCTCATTAAACTTGGAGGTAGAATCTTGATGAGTCATGTTCCCAGCCTCCAAATACAAGAACCCCTTCTCAATCTTATCTAATTCCCGATGGGGAAAATACTCCTGAAGCACTAACTCCTTCAGCTCAAACCACCTCATTTTGGCTATTGATCGCTCTCCTTCAGCCTGGACAATATTGTCCCACCAGCACAATGCTGAGTTGACCAAAGAATGAGTGGCAAACTTAACTTTTTGATCTTCCCTGCACTCACTAATATCCAGTACCGCTTCCATCTCTCTGACCCAATGATGAGCGACAGTAGCATTGTCGTTACCGTCAAAGGTCGAGGGCTTGCACATTTGAAATGCCCCATAGTTGCACCCCTTAGTAGTCTCTTTTTCAGACTCGTCATCACTATCATCATCATGAAGTACCACCTTAGGGTTTGATGGCTCCTTATCAGATTCTTCAGTCCTCCCAGTGGACTTCCTTGAATTTTCTCATTTTCCTTCCCCTCTTTCTCAGCTTTCTCTCCATCCCTAACTGCTTTAATCACCTTAGTCACCATTGAGGGTAACACATTATGTATAACATTGTAGACCTCATCAGTGATAGCCTCCTTCATAATAGTTTTGAGGGTGGCTGATCCCTCCCCCTCTGGGTGACTGTGGAGGTCTGACTCCTCGTGAATAGTCTCGGGAGCATTAGCTTTGCTGCGGGTGACACGTGGCTCAATAGTATGCCTGCCATGAGCACCTCCTCGGGTTGCTTTCCTTGATTTTCTACCAGCCATGACTAATTCCTATAAGATTCATACACCAAAATGGTTATTAAAGATAATTTCTCACATCATTATAAGAAGGTAAGTCCTTAATTACAATGGCAACGTATGGTTAACTACTTACCTTACTCTCATGTCCCAAGAAATCACTATCCTAACACATCTCGTATTCAAATATATAAGCACATAGAACATATAGCACACACGTAATCCTAATTTTACATGAAACTTTTACCTGATGGCACATAGCTACTTGGATTGGCATCCTTCATTTGGTCCTATTTTCAGTTTAAGTTTAAGTTTTGAAAACAGTTTACTCAATTCTCTTAAACTTTGGCTCTGATACCAACTTGTAAGGCCCCGCTCCCGGGAAGCCTCAAAGTTGGTTAATCATAGCATAAAATTAGTTTAATAACAAAACATTATAGTGGAAATAATTAGACATTCATTTAATACTTAGAAACCATAATGTACTCATACATTTGCCCTTTAATTGTAAACAAAACATAGTACTTGTTCTTAAATTACAATAAAAGATTTCATTAACAGGAATGCCCTCCATAGCTCCCCAAGTAGCTCCGTGGTGCCATCCTCAGCATTAGCATTTACCTGCCAACTATTATGCATAAAAGTCAACTTTGCCGAGTGAGTTCTAGTTTTAGGTAAATAAGAAAGTGTAACTATATCCTTCATATAATGACCACGCATACATAATACATAACATGTTCATCTTAATAAGCATGTTCATTATCTTTCATTCTTTCATATCTTTCACTTCATCATAAATGAGATTTCACAAAGCAAGAGCTCCATGTTGATCAACAACGAATGTCGATCCCTGTCGGTACACATCATCATGGTAGCTAACCCCCGACAGTAGATCCACACTGCAAGGCACATAGCTCGCTCATCAATACGGATCAATCATCATACATCAGACTCAAATAGGTGAAGTCTATCATAGTGCTTGCAAGAATTTTCATCATAAAATGCGGCAAGATCAGCAATCTCGCAGCTAGATTCGCCAATAGTTTCGCTGCCACTTTCGCTGGCAGTTTCGCTGCCACTTTCGCTGGCAGTTTCGCTGCCACTTTCGCTGGCAGTTTCGCTGGCATCTTCGCTGCTATTTTCGCTGCTAGTTTTGCCCAACTTTCATTGGATAACTTGTGTGCAAAACTATCGCATGAAGTTCTCATAGTTCCGCTGCTTGAATATGCAAATTCGTTGAATGCATATACAGTTTCGCAGAACGCATAAAAATTACGAATCAACCCGTTTTTAGCCCAAAATCACAACTTTTTACGTCCAATCACTTAGTTAATCATCCACGAGGCTATATCTAAGCTTTTTACATGTTTTTATATGTAAAAATGTGAACTTTATGTGATTCTTTACAACCTTTCAAAACCCAAAACCCTAGAATCCAGGTTTGATCTATAGAAGGGTTTAGAGGCTGATTCTTACCTGGATTTGTTGCTCTTTTCTTATGGTTTGATGTTTAATCATTCAGATCTTCAATCCGTTAACCTTTGAAGCTCCAAATCTTGAGTTTTCTTCACTTCTCTCTTTACTTTCTCTTTCTATGAATTTTGGTGACTATGGTTGGAATGTGGAAGATGGTGGCTGATTAGATGGGTTAAATGGCTGATTATGGGCCCTAACTCATTTAGGTTCTTACCCATAAGCCTAATTAGCTCATAACCCATTTCCTTTCTTTATTAAATACCCACTAATTAAGACAATATCCTCGATGGCTCGTTTTGAATTTTCGGGGTGTTACAGGGAAGGTGATGATGGTGGTGATGATGATGATGATGATGATGATGATGATTCTGTTGAAGAAGATGAGGGTGATGATGAAGGACTGAGTGGAAACAAGAGAGAAGATGATGATGAAGAAGAAGGTGATGCTACTGCATTAGCCTTTGCTCAGGGTCAGAAAGGCCTACTAAGAGAGCTCAAGATCAAGGAGCATCATCTTCAGCTCCTCCAGTTGAAGAACTGACCGATCAAGATAAAAGTAAAGATGGGATGTTTGTATTTAGAAAACTTTTTACTTGATTCAAATATTACATTAATGTAATTTATGATTATCTATGTTTATCTATGCTTAAATGTCTTGATTAACTACTAATATTGATGTATTAAATGTTTAAATCAAGCAAATAAAACTTCCCAAAAAGATGAATATGATATTGCTCCCTTTTAGCAAATCATGTCTCAATTCATAATGTTTCTTGATTTGCAAGGGTTTGTGAAAAGGTTAGTGAGCTACACTCCCGAAGAAGGAGAAATCATACACGGCCTGACCGATAAGCAACTTGTAGAGATGTTCAGACTGAATCCTGACGAGCTCGTCAAAGATGCTCCAAAGGTCGATCTTATGAGTAATGACGAGCTGAACGATGTTGATGAAATAGAGATAGAGGATATCATATCCGAGTACTATCCAAAGTACACTTACAGAGAGGGAAATGTGATCCCCGACTTGTGTGACACTCTCAGCACTGCTACATTTGAAAAACTGGATGAGATGGAGAAAGAAATAAAAAGGATGAAAGCCAAGCCCAAGCCTCAGATGCAGATGTTGATATAAAGAAGTCTGAATAGGTAGCTTGTTTTGCTGAAATTCGAGCCCAACACACAGCTCAAAAGCAAAATGCCTACACCAAACTCTACAAGGTCAAGAAACATCTGAAGGTGTCCGGCAAGATTATTGTGTGGGTGTATTTTGATGACTTAAAAATATATGCTATAAAGAGAAAGAAGGGGTTTGAGTACTTTAAATATCCACATGATCTGAAGACTCTCCCAGGTTTTGAGCTCAACCGACTGGCATGCTTAAATATGCTATATGCTTATCCTAGAAAGATGTCAGGTGGTTTGAGGCTGCTCTAAAGAAGGAATACCACACCAGATGGGTAAACTTCAGACCTAACAACTGAAGAGGTACACCTGTAGGTCGGAAGTGGATCATGTATCTGGAAAGCCTAAAGTAGTGCTGAAGTGGAGTCCCCTACGCATAATGTCCAAGATTCCCTTACGGGAAATGCCTTAGGAGTTCACTCCATACTTCAAATGGTGGTATTATGACTAGAGAACTGGTGAAGCGGTCATAGTTCTAAATAGAGAGGGAAAAATGGAAACTATCAGGGTATTCGACCAAATGTGGCTTACCAACTTGTTTGCAGAAGATATCTACACCTTATACAAGTGGCCATTGTTCTATGCCGTGGAAGATATTGTATAAGCCCTCCAATTCTAGAATGTATACGACTTTGTTTTGTGTTTGAAATACACGCAGGAGTTACAAGAGAGGAGAAGTACAAGAGGTTTGAGGAGCTCATGAAGAATGTCAGACGTTAAAGGAAACTAGGTCCAAGGGGGAGTTTGTTGATACATATGTACCTAGTTTATGAGCTTAATGTAAATGTAGGTCATGTCTTACACATATGTAATGAATGAGTTGAATGAAATATAATATGTGGTTGATGCTTATAATGTTTAATGTTTCATTGTATTATTGTGCATAGTTCTTAGTCAATAATGATTGAGAAATGTTTTCAAACTAAGTCGTATGAGTGTTCATGCGAATGGACCATGCTAATGGACCATACGCATGAATACCTCATGCTAATGGACCAGTCGCACGACTGAACCAGAAAACTGGATCAGTCGCATGATTGAGACATAAGATTGTCTCAGTCACACGACTGAACCTTCATTCGTGCGTATGGGTCAATCGCATGATTCAGTCGCATGACTGAACCATGCTATCAGTTTAGTCATACGAGTGGAAAACCGTAACCTATAAATACCTCTTAATTCTTGGAAAAACATAAGAATTTGAAACACTTGAAGACTTTTGACACATACTCATAACCTAACCGTCCAGAGCATCTAGAAAGCATGTTCCAAGTTCATAGTTCGCATCTGATCTTGTTCTACTCATTCATAACGTTTCTTTAATCGTTAGTTTGATTAGGATTGCGTTCTCACTAATTGGATCGCCAATCAACAGGATTCCGCACTATTTGATCTGGTTTGACGTATTATCCGTTAGTACTCCGTACGTACACGGTCCTAACCTAACACTTCAACTTGTTGATAATATCTATGAGCTTGTAATAAGTGAATCCTCTCTCTGTTTTAACATTCACACTTCTAGACTCCGTTGAGGTGGAAGGGAATCCAATAGCCTGTACACTTGTTCACAAATTGTAAGCTTTCATCATATTTCTTTAGAGTGCTTGAGACTATCAAAAAGAAAGTTGTTAAGTCAGTCAGGTTCTCATTTCTGTATCCCACAAATGAATCGAACTCTTTCTCAGCCTGTTTCCTTTTGTCCTTGACTAACTCATCATTCCCATCATAGAACTCACTTAAGGATCATATAGAGATTTGGCATTTTTGTGTTTGGCATAACGGTTGTAAATGTCTGGTGCAAGACATAAAGTTAAAGCTCCGAATGCCGTTTGATCTCTGTCAATTTGTTTCAAATCTCTCTCATTTAAAGGATATGGATCCTTACTTTGAGAGACAACCTCCCCAATGGTTACAGTAGGAATATACAGACAAAAAATGATTGATTCCCACTAATTTTCATATGTGTAATAAAAGAATGCCGTCAAACACATCTTCCAATCTTCAAAGTTATCTAACTAACCTTGGAGGTCAGTTTGGTGCCACACTCTCCAAATCAAATGTTGTAAGAGTTGCCATTTTAAACATGATCAAGCCTATAGTTTCGCAAAGAATGTGCTAGTTTCGCTGAAGATTAGCTAGTTTCGCTGCTAATTTCGCTAGGAGTTTCAGCAGCAGATTCGCTAGCAAGTAGCACACTGATACTAGTTTCGTAAGCAATTTCGCCCAAAACTACTTGAACTTTCGTTTAGAGGGAAATTCGGCAGCAATTTGGCTAAGAGGAAGTGCACAAATGCTAATGAACTTTCCTTCAGTAAAGGTACTTTCATAGGGTCAAAAAAACGAACACAACTAACAAAACACTAATAATTTCGTTAAATGAAGTGATAGTTTCGTTGGATTATTAGCAGATTCGCTGAATGAATTTGAATAAGTTTTTTAACATGAAATTGATCCAATATCACCCAAATCTTAAATCACTTATGATTTGATGATTAAAGAAGCTTTCCACACCAAATACTAACCAAACTCAATCAATTTCCATAACCAAATCACTCAAAATCGATATACAATTGATGAAACAATGATTTTGAACAAAAGTACCCAAAAACTGAATATTCAAGAACACAAAGGCTCTTATACTATTTTGTTGGTCCAATTGATTGATAAACAATGCAATTGATTATCAAAACATTCAAAATTCACTAACAAACATCCATGAAAACCATACAACAATTATATATAATCAAAGGTGTTCAATACTAAAGAATACAAATCAAATAATAATAAGATAAAATGCTTAAAATGAATTCTATTAGTATCTAGCCACCAATTACAAACTTGCAACAGTAATATTCCGATTTAGGGTTTTTGCAAGGTTAGCCTACAACGATAGAATCATTCAATTTATAGGCTAACTAGTTTCGCTGGTCAGCAAAATTGACAGGCCCATGATTAGTTTCGCCCAACGACAAAACAAAGTTTTGCCGGGTGAACCTGATCTGCTAACTATGGGCAAAACTACAATTTCGCTTATAGTTTCGCTTGGCAACAAAAAGCACAAAATACAAAAGTTAAAAAAAGTAATCTAACATAAATCCAATTACATTTAAACATAATAAAAACATTAACTAAGGTGAGTCCAATCTAATCTTGATCTTTAATATGCATACATAATTTGTTCATATTCATAGATTTTCAAAGAATACCTAAAGATATCATTTTTTATCTATAGGAATTCATTATGGTGTTAGAGGGAGTGAATCAAATTTAAGTTATATTTTTTTCGTTCTTTAATCACAATCATAAACCTATCATATGATGACTTAAATGATAACGGTTTTATGATATGCAACATAATTAAGCATAAAGGAACTCATAATGATATGAGAAGAGAAATGAGTAGGTAGAGCTGGATTCTGAGAAGAAATATGACATCTACAAGAAGCATTCAGAGATTACTTGTAAAACAAAGTGAAATATTTGTCAGGTCTAAGCATAATAGTGAAAGAAAACACAGACAAATCAAAAACTCAAAAATTAGCATCTAAAACCGATTTTCTATTAAGATTAGTTATCAATATGTTAGTTTAATTTGTTAGGTTCTATCTTCGATCCTTATTTTGGGTCACTATTCCTCGTGAGTGTAATTCAACGTCCTCTTTAAGATCCTTGTTTAGGGATTTTATTCCCAATAATGTAACATAAAGTCATGTTTTGGATCCGTGCTTAGGGATATTATTCGTTGTAAGTGTAATTTATGGTCCTATCTTAGATCCTTGTTTAGGGATTTTATTTCTTGTAGTGTAACTCAAAGTTCTTTTTTTGATCCTTATGTAGGGATTTATTCTATGTTGTTTACTTCATGGTCCCTTCTTGGATTCCTGTCTAAAGATTTTGTTCCTTGCAGTTCATTATAAGTTCCTGCCGTGGAGCCTAGTTTATTTTAAGGGTTTTAATTCCCTACTCATATTATTTAAGGTCATGTTTTAGATCCTTGCTACCTTACAAGGTTTTTGTTTCATATTCTTTTTCTTAAGGCTTTTTAAAAGATATTTTCCTTTCATAAAGTTGAATTGGTATCATTTGTTAAGTGTTAGGTTCCAAGCTTTACTCTAACAAGTGTCAGGAATATAATTTATTTATTTTCTAAGTGTTCCTAGCTTTGTGGATGTGGACTATTCCATGTTTGCCATTAAATTTAGTGCCGCTAAGTGATGTTAGTAGCATTAGATATATAAAATAAATAATCATCATTGAGATAACTAAATGCTAAGTATGTTGTGTTTTCTAAAACAAAGGCTATCACGTAACATACAAACTAATGTAAGAAGGCATGATTCCTTTTTTTAAAGTACTTTAATAAATAAAAAGGTCAAAGAAAGATTAATTTCATGAGTAGGTGTGTGAAACATCTAGTGTAAGGATTACAATTAAAGACTGATGCAACTACAACACTCTCAACATGCATATGTGAAGTACAAGGAAGTTACTTTAGAAGATTTGATATAACTTAGAGAATTATGCTAAATATCAAATATTTTGAAGCCAAAAGACCAAATCTTCTGAAGCCGAAGATGAATTCTTCTGAGACTTTAAAGAAAAAGTATTACGAAGCCAAAGACAGAGAAGACATACTTTTTCTAAATCATCTTTTGACAAAAGCTAACTACTTTCCACCGCCATCCTAAATATTCACCAAAGTAGATGAGTTGGTAAAAAGTCCATACTTTTGTCAAACTATAGATTAAGGTCTGTAACTTCTACTTTTGTACATTTACCTTTTTTGTATTAGATAAGGATGTAAGCTATGACATATCATAGTCACTAGTTAAAAGGCAATCTGCCTTTTGACTTTAAACTGGTCTTGTTGTCTAGATTAAAGTTTCTAGATGATCATGAAAGTATAGCCAACTGTAGGATGTAGTATAAAGTATCTCAAGTACTTGTAATTTCTATGTAAGCTTTGTAACATTGTAAGAACTTGAGAGCAATATAAATCATTCTTGAAAACCATATTATCTTGTTCTTGTTATGTTCTTTACTTGTGTTCTTTGTTTCATCATAAGTTGGTTTCCTATTTGATTTGCTAAATGTTATTACTCTCCTAACACTGTAAAACCGTTATATTGACCCCCTTCACCAATCCTACAATTGGTATTATTAAGCTCTTGATTATAAGATCTCACCATATTAGATATCTTTAGTTTCATAAAATAATTACCAGTTCAAATGGTAGCTATCTCTTTTAGTCCAAATAATCGAATTATAGTACATTGATTGAGAGAATCGTTTAATACCAAAACCAAACACACACTAGAAACAATTGATGATGAAGAATAGACCAAAAAGTAATCAAAAGTAAACCATCAAATCCAATACACATAGTAGAATAAAGCGCAATGATATTTCAATATAATTCCAGCATACAAAATACATTTGCAATAATAATCAGACTAATTAGCGTTTTGCAAGGTTTTTTTACAATGGAAGAAACAAATTTTATATATAGAGCTCATAGTTTCACTGATAGTTTTGTTGTCAGCAAAACTATCATGCTCATGTCTTGTTTCGCCTAGCTGAGATACACACGTTCGTCGGGTGAAACTAACAGTTGACTATGACCAAAGCTATAGTTTCGATAGGCAGGAAAACTTTAAAAACTAACATACAAATGTAATCTAACATTTAACCTATTACAATTAAACATAAACAAAAACTAATCTAAGGTGAGTCTAACCTATTCTTGATCTTCAATACCCCCTAGGTTGGATCTCACCGTCTTGATCATTCTTCATTTGGCGCTCCAGCTCCAGTATCTTCTTCAGCCTTTGATTTGCTTTCAGCTTCGGCTCCTACTGTCATCTTTTCTTCACTGTGTGCACTTGCTCTTACAAACTGTCTGGTTAAATCCTACATATCTATTCTAACCTCATTCACTACTCGAATCCTCTCAGCTAATTGTCTCACTTCATCCCTAACCCCTTGGGCTTTGTTAGCAACCTCCATAAAGAGGCTTGCCTCTTTCCTCATCTTAGCACCTACCCCAACCTTTATGTAGTTTTCACACAACACCACCAGATCTCATCACAAAATGAAAATACCTCCATAGGATCAAAAAGTTTTATTTTAGCTCCATCCTTAACCTGAATCACCGCCTACCCTGTGTTGTTATCGTAAAACCATTTTTCAAACTTCTCAAGCCTTTAGGGGAGAGGATCAGGTAGCCGCACCCGACTCACTGTCTTTGGGGACTTCACCCTCAGCACAATTCGACCCTTTCTGGTATCCTAGTCTTTATCCTTCGTTGATCTCCTCCTCTCAGCCTTCATGTATCCAAATGCCTCAAAATTATTGTTTAACTCCTTTTTAATCTCTTCTTCCAACAGCTTGGCTCGCTCACTTAGATAACAATCTATCATGGGAATCTCAGTCAACCTCCTCAAATCCATTTTAGGTAAGGTCTTAAACGACTTCCTTTTATGCAAGTAAGAGATACTTCCCCCTCTCATCTTTATCATATACATTTTTAGCCCAGTGTTGTATTTCCAACTCATTATTTTCTTGTCAGCCTCTTTCTTGCTTGTCCCCTGCAAGTTCTGGAATAATAGGGTTATCTCTTTAGGCTCTTTCTCCCTAACGAACCACTCCTCCTTCTTAAGTTCAAATACATCACCATCATCCAAGCCCTTCTTGGCCACATAAGTTAAGGGCCGCTCATCATCTTCATAGTACTCCGGTTCCGAATCATAATCCACCAACTTTTCATCTTCCTCCTCCTTATCAATCAAACTTATCTCAACTATTTTCTATGCATCCTCAACGGTCTTCTCTCCCACCACCTCCTCACCTATCAAGTCCATATCAATATTGATTCCCAAATCTATAAATCCTTCTTCTATCACCTCCTCCATATTCTCTTTATTATCTTTCCTTCTAGCCTCGTTCTCAGTTTCCTCCTCATTCCTCACAGTTGATCCTCCTCTAGTCTTATCTGCTTCACCACTTGTACCCTCTCCTACCTTAGATGATGTACCCACATTCAAGAATGGTTACCTTGACATATCAGTAAGATCATCTAACTCAGATTGAGTTAGCTAATTAGGCAGGCTGGCAGTAGCCTTAAGCTTATTAAATTCTATCAACAATCTCTTAATCAGTTTTTGCTGATCCACCAGCATCTTTGACATCCCTTCCAACATGTCATCTTTCCTCAACTCCTTTAATTCCTAATTTGTTAGTTTTGTCTTTATCATGCTCAACTCATTGGCTAGTGAAGATTTAAGGTTCCTGTTAATATCCACATCCAAGTTTCCCTTCTCATCTCTCCTCTAGGGCTCAGTGAATAATTGATGTGTGTGCATTGTTCTCCTCTCAGTTTCACCCTGATCAGTCTTTTCGTGGATCGTTTCTCCTTCTTAGCTCTTAACACCTGCTCCGCCTCATTTACATCCCCCTTAAAGTCATAGTCTTTCTCTTTGGCATAACTCTTCCTCTTCTTTATAGAATCAACTTGCTTTTCCCTAGTCTCCTCAGCATGTTTATCTTCAGCATTTATCACCCTTCTTATGTAGTTCCACCTTACGGCTAGATACATGTTCTCCCATAGGTGAGTGATCTTCCCACGAAAGTCGTGCCAGATGGCAGCGCAGTTACCAAATATTTTGGTATTCATCTGAACCATTCTTTTGATTTCTCCATGTTTGGGCATATTGGAAAATAAGATCATGTGTCAGCATTTGAATAAATCTTGGGTATAGAAGCCACTTGTCCTTCTTTAGCGCCATAACATTCTCGGCCATGCAATAAAAAAAAGCTTAGCTATCTTGGCCTTCTCCCCCCTTACAAAAAATGATCATGGCTTTGGCCCATTCCAAGTTTAGCCTATGTGATCCACCCTTTATGTGATCTATACACATGATGAAATCATAAGCAATGTATCTCCACTCCTTGGACAAGCAAGACTTTTTTATGTCTTTCCTTGTCCCAAAAGGAGGGCCCTCATATCCTATGCTCCTCAAGGTCGCGAACACCTACTGATCAGTTGTCTCCACCTCATCTCCGCAATCTTCCTAAAGCCTTAGAACCCGTGCAATAACCTCCTAGTAATCAATATGTCATTCTCTACAACTCTAGCTATGATCCTCTGAAGATTAGCTATGGTGTCATACTCAACAGTTCTCCAGAACTCTCGGATATGGAGATCATTAACAGTAGGAGAGTGAGAGACAACATAAGAATGGGTGAGTATTGGAGCAATGAAATACAATCAAGGAATCCTGCAACCTTTGGGTTCGTATCATCAAGAATGGTCGTAATGTTGTTCTGTTCGACAAATTTCAGATTCACCATTTATCTAAAAAGGTAGATGAAACACGATAGAAAGATATACCAAAAAAATAATAACAAATAAAAATTACAAAGAATAAAAATAAAGAAAAATCAAATTAAATTCATTGGACAAAAGTATAGTTTCCTTGGTTGAAATAGTAGTTTCAGCAAGCGAAAGTGTAGTTTCAGCAGAGAAGCAGTTGTAGTTTCGGCCGGCCGAAGAAGTAGATTCGACAAGCCGAAACTATATTGTCGACCATGCGAGACTGATTTTTGTCAGGCGAAAGTGTCAAGTTCGCTCGGATAGCATAACTTCATAATTTCGCTGAAAACCTTTGAACTTTCGTTTAGTTTCGCAGGAGCATTAGTACTTTCTGAGTAAGAATTGTGACAGTACCAAAGGGTCAACATCCAATCTATCCTTAAAATGATGATTAAACCTAGATTAAACTACAAACATGGGTTCGAAACACACACATAATGATCAAATGCTCATCAATCACACAAAATCCAAACAACAAATCAAAATCACAGGAGTACTTATATTTTTAGGTCACCAGGTCTAAAACAAACAATAGTGTGAAAATGACCAAATAATTTTGCAAAACTCATTATATAACACTTAGTTTCGCAGGCAACAAAACTGTTGTTTCGCCCGGTACATGATTTGATCAGAATGGATCTGAGATGAATGAAGGTACTGGCGAAGTTGTAGTTTCGCTATGCAAATAAAACCTTAAAAAAGTTCTATTTATTTTTAATACTTGATAATTTAAAAGAAATATGACAAAGACAAAAATAAAAGAAAAAATATGAAAAATGTCCCACAATACCTATCATAATTTTATAGAATTTAGAGAAAAGTAAAGAGATGAAAGTAAAATAAAATAAAAAGATATAAAGATACGATAAGCTGAAGAGATCTTCCGGAAAATCAAAGTTTGGCGAGATTGATGATATAATTGTCCTTTTAAACCCATGCCTTCTTCTTTTCAACAAGTGAACTGCAACTTATGTTATCATGTTTTTGGTTTGGTTAAAGAAGACTTAGATGACTCAGTTGCTACAAACATTTGGCAAAGAAACTCATCTAGTCCTCAAGATATTTTGAACAAATAACACACTCTGCTTGATTATCCCATTAATAACAATAACGATATATTTTAAAAGAAGCATTGTCATTATAGATGTCAAATGATGAGAGCTCTAGGTGTATACTCACGTATAACAAAGAAGTTGATCAATTGAGCTTGATAGATGAGAGCCTCAGGTCTATACTCACGTATAACAAAGAAGATCATCATGACATGCTGATGAGAGCTCCACGTCTGTACTTACATATAATAAAGGAGATCATCACTACAGGTCAATGTTCACACATAACAAAAGAGATAAGCATGTAATATACAGCAAGGAGCTTCTTTAATACAAAAAGAGCAAGCACTTTTTAATAAATTGGGTAAAAGGGTAGAGAATTTGTCAAAATAACACATCAAAGAACAGATATCATGTTCTTTATAATTTTTGGACAAAGACTTGAAACTTTGTGAAGGCCAAGAATGTCAAGGGGATAATCCAAGTAATAAGTTTCTTATTCTCTTAGTTTTGCCACAAGATCGTTTTCTACTTCACGATAAGGCTATGCCAGTCATGCATAACCCAACACAATACTACTGACCTCCTTAAGATCTTTCATTCAGCAACCAACTATATCTTAGAGAATTCAACAATAATGGACAAGAAAATAGTTATAATTCTCCCCCAAAATTTCACCAATCTAAAATATTAACGAAATTTCTAAGTTGTTATTATTTTTGTTATATATATTTTATTATATATTTATTTATTTATTTTTATGTATAATAATGAAAGACAATGGAGGTTAAAATGAGAAAGAAACAAAGAAAGAGAACAAAAAGGAATTTTGTACGAAAGTGACATGAGACAATTAAGAAAACAAGTTTTAATATGATATCATTCCTAACATGGAGATCAATTCATAAAAACAAGGTTTATCGAACGTTTTATTGAAAAGATCAGCTTTTTGATTTTTAGTATCAATAGGAATAATATCAATAAAACCCTTATCCTAAGCATCACAGATTGCATGAATCCTTGTCTTGATGTGCTTGGTGTGGGAATGGTGAATTGGATTCCTTGCAATTCCAATGGCTACTTTATTGTCACGGAATAAGGGTGTATGGAGAAAGTTGATTCCATAATCAGTCATCTTATGTTGTACCCACAACACTTGTGAGCAATAACTTGAAGCAACAATATACTCTGCCTCTCCTGTGGAAAGAGACACAATAGTCTATTTCTTGCTCTACCACGATAGAAGACAATTTCCCAGGTATTGACAGCCTCTAGTGATAGATTTTCTATTAACTTGCAACCATTAGAGTCACTATCAGAATAAGCATGCAAAACAAAATTTCCACAATAAGGATACCAAAGACCTAAACGAGAGAAGCCATTAAGATAACAAAAGATTTGTTTAACAGCCTTGTCATGAGACTCCTTCGGGGCAAATTGGTATCGATCACAGTATCCTACAACAAAGGTGATGTCAAGACGGCTTGTTGGAAGATATATTTGGGAACCCATCATTCATTTGTATAGGTGAGGATCAATAGATCTCCCGTTTTCATCTAGAGTGAGGCATGTTTGAGTAGTGAATGGAGTTAATTCAGGTGAAGCGTTATCCTTCTTGAACTTTCTTCAGAATCTATTTGATATACTTCTCTTGATAAATGAGAATTCCTTCTGGCTTTTTTTCAACTTGCAACCCAAGGAAAAAGCACATCTCCCCCATCATGATCATTTTAAAATGATTACGCATAACATCCTCAAATTCCCTACACAGCTTTGGATTGGTGGAGCCAAAAATAATGTCATCAATGTAGACTTACACGATTAGCATTTCACCATCCACCTCTTTCTTGAAAAAAGTCATATCAATGGTTCCATGAGAAAAAAACATTGCTTCGAAGATACTGTGTTAGAGTCTCGTACCAGATGTGAGGAGCTTGATGAAGACCATAAAGAGATTTATCATCCTTGTAAACTTTGTCAAGAAAGTCTAATTCCTTAAACTCTAGTTGTTGATACACATATATCTCTTCATCAATGTCTTTGTAGAGAAAGGCACATTTTACATCCATCTTATAGACTTTGAATTGCTTGTTTGCAGCATGAACTAGAAAAATCCGTGTTGCTTCAAGATGAGCCACTGGAGCAAAGACTTCTATGTAATCAATCCCTTCTTCTTGAGTAAAGCCATGAACCACCAACTTTGACTTGTTCCTTACCATAATACCATGATGATTGGGTTTGTTCTTGAATACCCATTTCATTTCTATTGGGCATTTGTTTGGTGGTAGATCAACCAGCGTCCACACCTTGAGTTTCCTAAACTGTGGTAGCTCAAGTCGCATCGACTCAACCGAACATGGATCTTGAAGAGCTGCATGAACATTGTTTGAGACAATTTGGGAGATAAACAAGAAAATAAACACATGTTTGTGCAAAGCAGATTGTCTCCACATCCTAACACCATTAGTGTTTGATCCAATTATGTTATCATCAGGGTGGTCATTCAAGGTTTTAAAATCAGTGGTTAAGGGTAGTGGATTGAATGGAGGTAGGCTAAAGGAATGAAGTTATGTTGATTATAGAGTAGAAGATGATTGAACATGTTCAGCAACTAAGGATGATAGAAAATTTTGAGATGAGGTAGAGTTTGGTGTCGAAAGAAGAGACGCTGAAACACGTGGGGGCGGAATTTCAAAAGATCAAGAGAAAGATGGAATGTCAACTAATGTTGCATTATCAGATGATTAATTGGAAGGGGCTTAATGAATAGGAGGAAGAGAAGGTAATGGATATGGAGGAATAATGTTTGTTTGAACATTGGAGATGGACGCATCATCATCAAAAACTAGAAGATTAAGAGAGTTGAAAACCATATTTGAGTCAAAGAACCATGCGGGTTCTGATCGGACATCTTAGGAATTAGATTCCTGTTGATAAACATGGAATGACTCCTACACAATATGTGTTCTATTGTTATAACACCCGATAAGCTTTCTGAGAGGATGAATAACCAACGAAGTAACACTCATCTTACATAACACCAAACTTCGTCTTTTGTGTCTGGGCGTTTAGTAAAGTGCAAGAGCATCTGAATTATCACACCCCTAAAACCCACATGCGGAGTTTTACCGCGAGACATGTGAAAAAACCAGGATCATAGTTGCTAATTACTCAGAACGACACTATATGCCACATTCAAAACAAACCAACCAAAGTTTAAATGTTTAATACCATGCGGAAGCGTTTAGCAAATAAGAAAAACCCAAAGTAAACAAATGTACAATATGGAAAAACATGTGCCATCCCAATGTTTAAAACCCATATATAAAAGATAAACCAATACGTCTACGAAATAAAGCCATAGGATGCATGTTGGACCTGTGATGTGCTCCTAATGGCAAGCAGAGTTACCAACATGAGAATAGCATACTAAAAATCTCAACACAATGATTGGTGATTTCAAGAGTTTGTGTTTATCATAAATATTAACAAATGTATAGCATAAGAAGTGTACTGAATAAGATAGCTAGTCTATATTCACATGTAATAACCATAGTGGTTTCGCGATCAAAGCTGACTGTGTTGCATTAGTTGCCTCCCGTCACGACCTAGCAGGTTGTGACGATGTTTGTGTTTAGGACAATATTGCACCCATTTGACCTCGAGTCGCATGGGTGGGGCTCGTCACACCCAGTAGTACTACCCAAGATTTCCCGCTAGTTACCATTATTAACGATCCGAAAGTGTGAGGACTTTTCAAGGTATTAAGCACTATGTTAAAACATAAATAACTTATAATAATAAAATAGTGTTTGAGTACAAGTATGCTACCTCCCCTTGAAGAGAGTTTATAAAATAGAGGGGCATGAACTCACCTGGTGTATAATGATAATGAATAAAGAGATTCGTGATAGATGCAAAGACAACTCTTTAAAGGTTACCTAGAACACACAAGTACATAAGTACGTGTACAGAAAAAACTTAACAACCCTAGGTTAACCTAGTTGACCTGTTTGACTCGTTGGTGAGATATTGATGAAATATTGTTTAATCAATCAAATCAACTTATCATACATGAATATCATGTAAGTTATCCACATGCATCACATCATCAACCCGAGTTCTACCTAGGTCAGCATACCACCTTAGATAATCATACACTCATGCAAATCTCAAATAATCATCATGCTCAAATATTGTAAATACATCACATCAAACAATTCATACATGAAGTTTAATCATGCACTACATGCCATGTGAAGTCACCCACGACCTCACATCCTAAACCCTTCCAATCTTACTAAGTAGGGGCCTCGGATTCGCATGTGTGTATGACAATCATAACCACATTACTAGCATATATAGTGACAACCAAATTTCTAACCCAATCATGATCTCCTAATCACTAACCATAATTCATCATCATGTATGATCATCAAAATCTATACTTCATACATGATCAACCAAGCATCCATACTACTCAATTACACCTTTTAACACAACAAACATCATCCACAATCATTCTAACATGATCCTAACATCATAAGCATGCCCAAATCATCACATCCAAAGTTCTACAAAAATAAAGTTTCCCTTTTGGGAAAGTAATACCCAAAAGTGATCTAGCATCCAATTCAATCATAATTTCAACAATTATATACGTAATCAAGTTCATAGCATTCATATTAACATGCTAATCACTTCCAAAGCATCCAACTTCTCAACATCATACACAAAAGTTTCTGCTTTTAGTAAGTCATGATCAATATCATAATTTCATGGATTTTCTTGTACAATTTAATTAAACTAACATCTAAGCATCACATCTAACATCTTAGAATCATCAAATCATGAATTCCAAGAACAAAAAGTTTCCTCTTATGGCAATGTATAAACTAGATGATCAAACCCTAGATTTCTTGCACAATCAACATAATCTAGCATTCATACAAACTAACTAACATCATATAATCATCATACAATCATCAATTCGTATAATCATCATCAATTTCAGATTGGGGTTGTTCAAGAACCAAAAAGTATGAATAACTTGATAAAACATACCTTTAAACGTGTTTAGATGATGATTAGCACTTGAAAACTACTTGTACAACTTGAATTCCAATCAAAATTGACTTGTTCAAGTGTGTTATTGATCAATTTCGCAAGAATGAGGGTGATGGGGGCTGTTTTCGGCCACAAGGGGTATGGGGGCTAGGGTTGGAGTTTTGTGAAACTTAACTAAATTAGAATTTTACCCTTAAACCCTCATTAAATTATGTTTTATGAAATTTAACCTTGTAGCATTGTTTTTAATAATTTTTAACTACAAATCACAAGTATTATTAGCCAATAATAATAATCCTAGACATTTACAACAAGCCACACAACACACGGAATCTATATATTACACGTTGTAACGTTATCACGTAAAATTTATAAAACAAACATTTAAAATTGTATAAAATCATGAACCACATAATCACAACTAGTAATCAAAATTGTTAATTAGATTATTATTGTTTATCATAGATTATTATTATTAAGTCACCAACATTCAACAACAACTAGTGTGTGCTCACGACACGTGTATGCAAGACTTAACGGAAATAATGGAGTTTGGTAACAGAAAATTATTGGATGTCACATGAATGGACGAAATATATCAATCAATGGCTTGCTCTTATGGAATAGTTCATAAGGAGTTTTCATTTTGCCTTACAATCAACACCCGGTTACGAACATAGGAAGCACAGTTCACCGCCACAACCCAGAAGATAATTTGTAAGGCGGACTCAATCAACATAGTACGAGTTATTTCAATAAGCGTGCGACTCTTTCTTTCAGCAACACCACTTTGTTGGGGTCTTCTAGCAACACTAAACTGTTTCAAAATACCTTTACTAGCAATGATGAAATCAAAGATTTAATTTCTAAACTCGGTACCGTTGTCACTTCGAATAGCCATAACGTTCCTCTGGCTTATAACTTAAACTAAGTGAATTAACTTTGCAGCTCTTCACCAGCTTCCCCTCTATGGACTAGAAATCTCACTCATGAGTATGCAACAACTCAAGGGAAATAGAAATGCTATTTTCTAGTTTTGGTTTTTGAAGTTTCTTATGTTGTTTTCCTTTGGCACATGCCATTCATTTTTCCACAACTAAAAGTCTTTTAATGGTAATCCCTTGACAAGATTGTTTTTAACTAATTTGTTACTATTCTTTTAATAAACATGGCCCAATCTATAATTCCTCAAGAAATATTCAAAGGTGGAGGCTTTAGATAGAACGCAAGTGACAGTGGAAGATGACTCTTTAGATCCCATTTCAAGAATATATGTGTCATTCTTTCTTGGAGCTCGCATTTGCACCATCTTCTCAGGAATAGTAAACTCAAGTTTTAGAAATAGACATTCGTTAGAGAGAAAAAGAACCGGAATGTCTTTATCATAAAGTTTGGAGACGCTCAAAAGATTGAAGGCGAGCTCTGGCAGAAAATTGACTTTTTCCAGTGTAAGGGATCCATTAGAGACCTCCCCTTGACTAACCATTCTGCCATTGTTTTTATTGCCAGCAAATATGACATATCCTTTATTGATGATGCAATAACTTGTCAGCATGTCCTTTAGCCCTGTCATATGTCTTGAGCATCAACTATCAACATGCCAAATACTATTTACAACTTTAGTGAATGACTCTTGCCAAAATAGAATGAATAGATAAACTAGCTGAAACAAGAACACAGGTTTGTAAAACTTTGAGTTTTGGTGCAGATGACTTTTTGCTAAAAATTATTAATAAGATGAGTTAATCTACTAGCAAAAGAAATCTTATGAACATGTGTGTGATGAAGCTCAGGACAGTTTTTAACTACATGATCACCTTTACCACACCTAAAACAAAAAGATTTTAATCTAGGTCTATTATGCCTCAAGTTAGGAATTTTGTCAATGTATATATCCTCATCGCATTCAGATAATCTAGAATCAACATCACTATAAGTCTCGTACATATCTTTGGGTCTGTTTTTGTCTTTTAAAGAATGATTATTTATAGATGTTGATGCATTCTCATCTGAAGTACATGTGGTACTTGTACCACTTATGCTTGTACACAAAGATGACATTACCCTTTCATTAGATTGTAACATATTAATTGGGGTAAACGATGGAATGGGATAATAACAGAATTTTTCAAAACAACTTCTTTTAATTTTATCTTCACTCTCGATAACAGAATCATTCACCACATCATTCACATAAGCAAAAGAAGCATCAACATTACATCTGAAATCATTTAACAAAGATGTGGAAACATTACTAGAACACATAGAATCAAAGTGTGAGACAAAATTTTGGAAAACAAAAACAAAACATAAACTAGAGCTATTATCTAAAATAGAACGTTGAGGTGTAGGTTTACTAAGAATATTGCATCCAAGCCTACTCGTTGATCCATAACAATACTCCTCACGCACTTTGTTAGAATTACACCTTCTAAACCTACAAATAGACTATTTGTATATGTTTCAATCAAATCATAAGAAGGGTGTGGAACATGCATAGGTGAATAACAGTAAGTACTAGGAGGAGGATAAACCAAAGCATTTTCATAACCCAAACCTGTTATAATCCTAGCCCCCTTTGTGATTTGCACAAATCGTCATGTTTCATTCTAGAAATTGTCCATTTATAAAGTTTTGACTGAAATTTACTTGTTTTAAACTCAACAAGTGCACCTCTTTCAGTCAAAGTATTTATTTCAACATTTCTTTCTAAAACAATTTTTGTAAGTGTTCATTTTCTTTTAAAGCTTCATTTAATTTAACAAAATATTTTGACTCGTTTATTTTAAGCTCTTAATTAATTTGTTTTAAGTCCCTTTCATTATCAATTAAGAAAATATTTTCTTTATATACACCAAACAACCTTATCTTTCAAGCTAAAGAACACATCTCTTGTATTACCCCATATGGAAGGCTCATCACCACTTTCTCCGCTGCCAGAGCCTTTTCACATTGACCAACTGGAGTACTCTTCTTGTTTTCCTCAACAGTGGTTGTAGCATCATTCTTCTCTTTGCTCTTCTCTTTTGTCTGGCTCCCAGCTAACTTCATCTTCTCACCTTCACCTTCTTTTAAATCATTGACTATCAAATCACTAGTTTCAACCTTCTCAAGACACTTCTTTCTATCCTTTTTAATACCTTAAGAGAATTCAGTTTCACTTCTGAATTCCTTGAACAGATCAAACTCTTCCACATTCTCCTCCTCTACTACAAGTGCTTGATTGATTTCTTCGTTAGTTTCTTCTGCTTCTTCACTCCAAATAAAGCCTGAAATCAAAGCTATCTCTTTCTTTTCTTTGCTTTCTTCCTTATCTCCACTCAAAGCTAATCTTGGAACCCTTGAGTTTCTTGCACCTATGATGATTCACAATAGGCATTCTCTTTTGAAATGTCCTAACTACTTGCAAATAAACATCTTAGTTTGGATTTATCAATGCCTAATTTGGAGTTGGAGTTTTGACCTCCAAAATTCTTCCTTCATGTTCTTTCCATAAACCTTCTAACTCTGAGAGTAAACATCGCCATTTTCCACTGTATATCAGATTCTTCCAAGTTATCCAGATCACCCTTATAAATGTCTTCCATATTCATTCCTTTCCCTTTCAGTTCTCCATCCAATGCCTTATAACTTCACACAAATATGCCAAATAGTACCACTGTTTCAGATGCAAATGACATTCCAGAAGTAGCCCAAGTTAAAGGAGTTAATACCACCACCAAGTTAATCACATGAGATATTTGTGTTCATTCCTCCTTGTCTTGATGCTTGCATTTGTGAGTTTACAACAGAAGTAAGCAATGCAACATTCTGTGGAAAACTAGATGATGACATCATGGACTGATTGAACTCCCTTCTCATCATGTCTAATTCAAATGATTTCAGATTATTGTAAGGATTAAATGTAAAGGCTGATGCAACTCAAACACTCAAAGTCTCCTGCATGCATGCACAAGTGTACTGAAGAAGAAGGCTTCAGAAGTTTTACACCAGCAACAGAAATATTCTAAGTGTGAAATCTTCCGAAGCCAAGACCAATATCTTCCAAAGTCAAAGATGAAGTCATCCGAAGTTTCAAAGACAAAGTCTTTAGAAGCTTCAAAGACAAAGTCTTCCAAAGCCAACACTAGAAGACAGATTTCTTCCGAAGACTTTTAGGATACATGCTTTATCTGATGTACTTTACATAAAGCTGGACCCTTTTCCGCTGCAACTCTGTAAACTCACCAACTTACATAAGTTGGTGAAAAGGTCCATGCTTTTAGTCACTGTACATTGAGATCTTGAGTCTGTACCTTTATACTTCATGTACTTTATCCTTTGTGTAGTAAATTAGGATGTGAGCTATGGCATGTCATAGTCACTAGTCAAAAGGCAATTTGCCTTTTGACTCTACAATTGATTCTGTTTGTGTCTAGTCAATTGTATATGGCTGTCCTTCAAAGTATGGCCGGCTGTAGGATGTAGAATATGTATCTCAAGTACTTGTAACTTTCTAATATGCTTTGTAATACTTGTAATAGAACTTGAGAAAGTAATATACTACAATCTTGAAAACCAACTCCTTTTGTGTTTTGCTATCTTGTTCTGCCTCATATTTACTTGTGTTCTTAGTATCATTACAAGAGGTTAACCAGTTTCACTATTTGATCAGCTAAGTGTTCTTAGGAACTCTCCTCATTGTGTTGTTGTGTTGTAAGTGCATACCCTTCACCGGTCCTACATTTGGTATCAAAGCATTCCAGGCTCTTGATATAAGATCTCACCATCTTAAGATCCCTCACACACAAAATACTTAACTTATCAAATGGCGGTCATTTTCAAATCTAATACGGAAACTAGAACCATGATAAAGTCGCCACTGATCACTCTTGATGACTTTGACACCTCGTGCCAAAGAATGGAAGGTTTCATCAGGTTTCTAGACTCAAGAATGTGGGAGTCTATTGAAAATGAACCTTACATACCAAGCACCTCTTCTTCTATTGGAGGTGGTATGATCCCCAAGGCTATGGCTGACTACTTAAATAAACATAGAAGAGAGTACAGATTGACCAGAAGGCCATGACAGCCCTTCAGACTTCTCTTCCAAACTCTGTATACAGAGGTTTCAAGAAATGCAAAATATCTAAGCAGTTGTGGGATGCATTGAAGCTGATGTATTAGGGTTCCTCTAAAGCCAAGGAGAATAAGGAGGATCTCCTAAAGCAGCAATTTGAAAATTTCACCTTTAAAGCAGGTGAAACCATGACTCAACAATACTTCACGTATGTTGAGATTGTGGACACCCTAGTGGATGGTGGAGTCGCTCTTGAAAACAGAGAAATTTTAAGGAAGTTTATGTCCTCTCTTCCTAGGCAATGGACATTACTGTGTGGTTATCAAGAGAACTGAGAACCTAAAAACTCTCACCTTGATAGAGTTATATGGTATTCTCAGTGGATACCAGATGGAGATGAACATGCAAGGTTCATTTGGCAACTCGAACAATAAAATGTGTTGGACCAAAAGAACCAATGAGCCTGATCCGAAAAACCTCTAAGTCCCACAGACATCACAACAACTGCTGAAGACTTGATCAGCTGTTTGACAAAGTCTGAAGATTTCAACAGCTGAAGACTAAAGTACTGAAGACTTCAAAAGCTGAAGACCAAAGTCTGAAGATCAACAGCTGAAGACTAAAGTACTGAAGACTTCAACAGCTGAAGACTAAAGTACTGAAGACTTCAACAGCTGAAGAACAAAGTACTGAAGATCAACAGCTTAAGTACAAAGACTGAAGACATTAGCTAATGACAAAAGCTGAAGTTCAAGTACAAGTACTGAAGCCTTCAGAGTTTGTTACAACAGCTGAAGAAGCATTCTTTAGTTGTTGTGATGGTTTCCTTTCAGTAGTTTTCTTTTTGTTTCAGTATTTGTAAAACGACTGAAGAGCATGTTCTTCAGTCGCTGCAGTTTCAGTAGTTTCTTTTCAGTAGTTGTAGTGATAGTTAATACTTAGCATTTTTGTAAGAAGATGTCGGCTATTTGACATCTTCAGTAGTTGTGTTAACTATCAGTCATTTGAATAAATTCTGTTAGATGTCACTATCAAGTGACATCAGCAGACGTCACATCTCCTATATAAGAGGTGTTGACCTAATTGTATGTGTGACATTCTGTTACCACGAAAGTGAATATTGAATGAAATATATTTGTAGAATTCTTTCTGTCTATACCCGTTTGTTCTTACCTTGAATATCTTTTGTGTTCTTGTGAATTGGCTAATTCATTGTTTGATTTCCGCTGCTATACTCTCTAATCAATCAAACGTTGATCGCTGATCCTAATAAATGGTATCAGAGCTGGTTAATCATTGATCAATCTAACAGTTGATCATTGAAACTGCTATTTGATATCTATGTTTGATTGAATTAGCTTATTTGCAAAAACTAGTTATAGATTATTGAATTTCTGCCGCTTTCGCTTATTCATTTTGAGATCTCTCTTGGTTCAATTTGGTTCGTTGTGTTTTGTTCTAAATCTTTTATAGCTTAATTGAATTGGTTGAATCTGAGATGACTACTCCTTCTAATGACCCTCACAATACCGGTTCCTCAACCAAGCCTCCGATACTGGTTAGGACTGAGTATAACATATGGCAACAAGGATGCTTCATCACCTGTCTGTTAACAGTTCAGGTTGTTGGACATCTGTGGTACATGGACCACATAAGCCTATGCTGAACAATCCGGAAACAATCAAATGGTTCCGAAGAAGAAGGAACAATACTCAGATGAAGATCGGAAACTGTTTGAGATTGATGCTAAAGCCCATGGAATTCTGGCCATGGCACTGCCTAATGAAATCTATTCAGGGCTTATGCATCATAAAACTGCTCATGACCTCTGGAATGCACTGAAGGAACAATTTGGTGGAACTGATGAGGTCTTAGCAAACAACAGAGAAATCCTCGCCCAACAATATGAGACATTTTCTCATAGAAAGGGTGAGACACTGACTTAACAGTTTGAGTGTTTTTCCTGCTTGATCTCTGAGTTGAAATGGTGAAACACGAATACACCAACTGCCAGATGAATAACAGATTCCTCAGATCACTGCCTGAGAGATGGGACATACACTATTGTCCTACGCTCTAGTGCAAATCTGGATAGCCTATCTCTCACCAACTTCATGGGAAACTGCTTACATTCGAAAGAGAGATAGAGCAGAAAAGGAAACTGTCATCATCAGGAAAGCTCACTGATGACTTTGTACCAGGGAACACTGCCTGGGTTGGTCATGAGTCAGAATATGCTGCATCTGAAAGCAATTATGATAAGCATATTGATTTCTCTTCAAACAGTTCTGATCATGCATTTGTTAGTATTGATAGTCATTCTGGCAGTAATAGTGACAATCTATGCTTCATCATGGATGATCTGAAGGGAATTGTGATGATGATTTAGAAGAGATGGATATTCTAAGCCAAACGGCCTTAGTTAATATCAAATATCAGAAGTTCTACAAGAGAACTGGCAGGAAATTCCCTGGACTCTCTGGCAAAACCAAAGTTGGTTTTGACAAGAGTAAGTTGAGGTGTCACAAACGCCAAAGGCTTGGACACTTTGCAAGAGAATGTAGATCAACTCGATCTAACTCTTCTGTACCCTTTGTGACTTTTCCTGGCACTAGTCTACAAAACAGAGGGCAACATCCTGCTGGTTCTGGTCATCAATCACACCCTGTATCTCCTGTATACTTTGTCTCCAGGGTCCAATGTCATATCCTTTTCCCTGCTATTACTTTCCTCAGCCAAATCCGGTTCAAGCTCCAATTGCACAACAACCACATGCATTACCTGAACCTCAACCTTCCCAATCTCATCAACAAACTCAACCTCAACAACACAGCTTTTCCACCCCCGGAGTTGTTCACTGGAGCAGTTTACCAGATGATTTGTCTGGTCATGAACAACTGTTCTCTGGTGCTGGTCAACATGGTGGTGATAGTCCTTTTGGAAATCTAGCTCTTATGGCTTTGGAGTCTGCTGATACTTCATCCTCTAATGCCTCTACACCACAGGTATCACAGGTATCCTCTGAGGCAAAAGCCAAACTATGTTCTGAAACATGCATAGCCGCATTTGCATCTATTAGAGAAGCAAATGTAGCTTTAATTCACAAGAACATTGAGCTAGAACAAACAATTTCCAAAAGCAAAGCTGAATTTGAGTCTGTGATTAGTGATAAGAATGATGAGATTTACAAACTTAAATGACAAATCACTGATGATAAGGCTAGGGAAGAGATACTTCTAGAGAAGTACAGAGACCTCAAAGAAACACTTGCAACTACCCAGGTAGAGTGTGATCGATGGGTAAATTCTTGCAAGGGTTTTGAAATGCTTCTTAGTAAGCAATCTGCTTCCAATGTGAAGTTTGGCATTGGTTATAATCACACTGCTCCTCCTACAGACTTTACTCCCAGAGCAGAGGTAGAATCTAATGGTGAAAGCAATAACCAATCCTTTTTATCATGTGATCTACTATCTGATACAACACCATCAGAAGTAGAAGTCAGCATTAATTCCTCTCAGAAACTATCAGCTGATGTTGATGGTTCAAATGCTGACACTCACATGATCACAAAGTTGATCACTCCAGGTGATATTTCACAAAGTATTGAAAGTACTAAAAAGAATGTCATAACACCTGGAGAACAAGCCCAAACTACTACATGTACTAAAGGAAAGAAAACTGCAAGTAGAAAGGGTGGGAAAACTACTGAAGAAGATATCAAGAAAGCATGTACTAAAGCAAAGAAAACTGCTAGTACTGATAGCAAACTGCTGAAGAACAAGTCTTCAGTAGTTTCATCTTCTTCAGCAGATGATCAACTTAAGATGAAGAAAAAGCCATGTGAAATATGTGGCTTATTCAATCATCTTACTGATGATTGTTGGTATAAAAAGGGCTCCAAACTCAAACATAATGAAAACATTAAAGAGAAAATGGATAAAATGAAAACTGAGTTTGAAATCAACTTTGTACCAGCAACATCAAAACCTGTAACCCCAAAATCCAAAAAGAAATCCAAAAAGAAAGGGGTTAAACAGGTAACAGCTGAGGTTACTCAAAGAGAGATGGTACAACACAGGAACTCATCAAACTCAAGCACTAATGTGTCTGATGAGCTGAAGGCTTTATCACAAAATCAGACACAACTTGTTATGATGGTTCAACATCTATCGGGGAGACTCAACCAATTAGATGCTCCTGTGTTGAGAACACAGAGAAGAAAATCCATGCCAAAGGAATCTTCTTCTTCACCATCTCTATTCCCTCAGGCTGTTATTCATAGCAAGTCTGTTAGTTTACCATCTGTTGATGTGAATAGACCCAAAACCAAAAAGGTTTGGGTCTCAAAAACTAACTAATTGTTTATGATTGCAGGGTTCTTCAACATGCCAAAGTAGCATCTGGTATGTAGACAGTGGGGGATCTATGCATATGATAGGGAACAACTCTCTTCTTCATGACTACTCTCAAGGAAAGAAGGGGTTTGTTCTTTTGGCAATGATGCTAAGGGTTACATCATTGGAAAAGGCTTTGTCTCCAATGGAGAAATAAAGTTTGATGATGTTAATCATGTGGAAAATCTCAAGTACAATCTCTTGAGTGTCAGTGAAATGTGTGATAAAGGCCATGTTGCTTTTTTCACCAGTCAGAACTGTAGGATTCTGTCATCCAAAGTTCTGAATTTGTTTGATAAGGTGTTGGATGATCACACTCTCCTGAGGGCCAACAGGACAGGAAGAGTGTATGCCTTAGATCTTTCCAAGAAAATAAATATCAGAGGCCATCCTTGCCTATTTTCCAAAGCCTCTCCTCAGGAATCTAAACTGTGGCACAGAAGGCTAGGTCATGTTAATTTCAAAAACATGAATTAGTTGATTCACAATAGTTTAGTGAGAGGCTTACCAATAAAGGAGTTCCACTGTGATGAAACCTGCACTGCTTGTTTTAAACGAAAACAGCACAATGTCTCATTCCCTCCTATTGAAGAGCCTAAGTCCACTGCCTGCTTGTTTAAAAGAAAACAGCACAAAGTCTCATTCCCTCCTATTGAAGAGCCTAAGTCCACTGCCTGCTTGCACTTACTGCATATGGATCTATTTGGTCCTGTGAGAGTGATGAGCATGGCAAAGAAGAAGTACTGTCTGGTAATTGTGGATGATTAGTCCAGATTTGTATGGACTTTCTTTCTACATTCAAAGGATGAGGTTGCTTAGAAGATTACAACTTTGTGTTGTATGTTGAGAAGCAGTATTCCCTTTCAGTGAAGTGTATAAGGAGTGACAATGGAACTGAATTCAGAAACCATACACTTGATGAATTTTATCTTTCAAACGGAATCAAAAGGCAGTTTAGCATCCCAAGGACTCCAGAACAAAATGGAGTAGTGGAGAGAAAGAACAGGACCCTAATTGAAGCTGCAAGGTCTATGTTGGCTGACTCTGGTTTGCCACTGACCTTTTGGGCTGAAGCTGTTAACACAGCTTGCTATGTGCAGAATAGAGCCTGAGTAAATCAGAGGCTGATGAAGACTCCATATGAAGTTCTACATCACATGGCTCCTCTAATTTCATTTTTCAGAGCATTTGGGTGTCCCTGTTTTATTCTCAACACAAAGGATCAACTCCAAAAATTTGATCCTAAGGTGGATGCAGGGTATTTTGTTGGTTATTCATCTACTTGCAAAGCATACAGAGTCTTCAACTGCAGAACAAAGATAGTTGAAGAGACTTTGCATGTGAAGTTTAATGAATCACCAATGGACAAGATTCCACAAAACCCTGTGGAGTTGTTTGATTTGGACATACTGCAATATGTTCCTTATCAACCCCCAGTTGTTGCAGACCATGTAGATAATCATCTTCTGCAGGTCTTCCACCGGTGGTATTGATGATGATGATGATAATATCAATACTCACCTATTCAAGTTTAGTGACCAACGCTGAGTCTGCTAAACTTGATGTTCCTGTAGCTTCAGCAGTTCCATCCACAACAAATGCTAATGAGATTTCTGATTCCTCTACATCTTTTGAGTTACCATCAAATTCTTGGTTTCAAGAGTCTGCATCAACATCTCTGCTGCTGAAGGTTCTACAAACACTTGGACAGATATCATGTTTATCAAGAGCTGAAGAATCACCCAATGTCTCAAATCATTGGTGATATCAATGCTGGAGTTTCAACAAGAAGTCAATATTCTAACTTCGGTTTCTATGCTTCTTCATCAGTCAGCTAGAGCCAAAGAACTATCATGTTGCTTTAAGAGACAATGATTGGGTTGAAGCCATGCAGCTTGAGCTACTTCAGTTCAAGAAACAGCAAGTGTGGGAACTAGTTCCTCTACCCCCAGGTAAGTGTGCAATAGGCACTAAATGGGTGTTTCGGAATAAAACTGATGAAAATGGGCTTATTGTTAAGAACAAGGCTAGACTGGTTGTACAGGGGTTCTCATAAGAAGAAGGTATTGATTATGATGAAACCTTTGCCCCTGTAGCCAGACTAGAGGCAATTAGATTGTTCTTAGCCTGTTCATCCCACCATCTCAAAGTTTTTCAAATGGAAGTCAAAAGTGCATTTTATATAGCAAAATAATAGAAGAAGTTTATGTGTGTTAACCACTAGGTTTTGAGGACAATAAACATCTTGAATGGGTGTATAAACTTGATAAGGCTCTTTATGGGTTGAAACAAGCTCCTAGAGCCTGGTATGAGACACTCTCCACTTTTCTTCTCAAGAATAATTTCACTAGAGGTTCCATAGATAAACTTGTTTATTAAGAAGGTGGATCAGCATAAGCTACTTGCTCAAATTATGTTGATGATATTTTTTGCATCCTCTGATCCCCATTGTGTGATGATTTTACCAATTAATGAAAAAGAGGTTTGAAATGAGTGCAATGGGAGAATTACAGTTCTTTCTAGGCTAGCAAATCAAGCAAAAGGCTGATGGAACCTTTATTCATCAGTCCAAATATACAAAAGATCTTTTGAATAAGTTTGATTTACAAAATTGTAAGCCCTGTTCTACTCCATGTGCAACACCACACAACTGGATGCGGATCAGAAGGTAAGCTGTTGATGAAACGTTTTAGATGTATGATTGGGTCCTTGGTGTACTAACAGCTTCTAGAATAGATATCATGTTTACTACTTGTGTCTGTGCTAGATTTCAGGCTGCTCCTAATGAGTCTCATTTGATTGCAGTCAAGAGGATCTTTAGATATTTCCAAGGTACACAATCTCTAGGTTTATGGTATTCCACTGGACACTCTTAAAATTAGTTGCTTTTTTAGATAGTGATTATGCAGGTGCAAGTTAACTAGAAAGTCAACTTCTGGTGGATGTCAATTCCTAGGCAACTGTTGATTTCTTGGCAGAGTAAGAAACAAACATTGTTGCTACATCCACTGCTGAAGCAGAGTACATTGCAGCTGCAAGTTGTACTTCTCAGGTACTCTGGCTTCAGAACCAACTTTTGGATTATGGCATTATAGAGACTAAGACTCCATTATTAATGGATAGTGCTTCAGCTCTGTGCATTGTCAAAAATCCAGTCCAGCACTCTAGGACCAAACATATAGAGATCAGACATCATTTTATTAGGGATTGTTTTGAAAAAGGTCTGATTGATCCTAAGTTTGTGCCTAGTGCTGATGAGCTTGCAGACATTTTTACTAAGCCTTTGGATAGTTCAACTTTCCAAAACCTAGTGTTAAGGCTTGGTATGCTGCAGCTAGAATAAGTGATAACTACTGATGATCTCAGTATATAAGTACTGATGATCATTAGTACCATATCACATATAGTACTGATTCTGTTAAAAACCTGATAAAGTTACAACTACTAATGTAGTTATAACTACTGATGTGAGTAAGCAGATAAGTACTAATGTCCTATGAAACAACTGAAAATAGCTAAAAGGCTGATGAGTAAGTGTTGAGGATAGTATGAAACAGCTGAAAGGCTATGAATTGACGAAAACTACTGATGAGAACTTTCTCCTCAGTTGTTTCTACAACTTTGTTCATCCTAAACAACTGATGACAAAACCATGTCTTTAGTAGTTTCGCAACTACTGATGACTAACACCAAGTCATCAGCTGTTTACAACACTAATGACAAAACCATGTCTTCGGTAGTTTCACAACTACTGATGACTAATACCAAGTTATCAGTTGTTTACAACACCTGAAGACCAAACCGAGTCTTCATTGTTTTCAAACATCTGAAGTCAAAACCATGGTTTTCAGTAGTTTTTAACTGCTGATGCCTAAAACCAAGACTTCAGTTGTTTCAACTTCTGAAAGGGTAATACCATGTCATCAGTCGTTTACAACTACTGATGACTAACACCAAACCCTTCAGTCATTTTCTAACCCTTACCCTATAAATACACCACCTAATCCTTCAGCGCTTCATCCTCTCCAAACCTAACATTCAAATCTCCAAAACTTCTCTCTCATTAATGGCGACCATGCAGCTCAAACCACGCCATAACTATGTTGCCTACCTCACAAAATCACCTTTCTGGACAAAGTTCGACAAAGCCATTGATCTAATGGTCCAATCTCCCTACCAAACGGCCTTCCTTCTAAATCCCACCATTCATGTCGAATCCTTACACCAGTTTTGGACGAACGTCACCCTTCTAACTAGGGAAGACACCGAGTCTCTCCAGTCGTTTGTCAACATCATCAAGTGGTCATCACTCCGGAAGTCATTCGCGAAACCCTTAACTGAATGATGCCACTTTCCCTGCTGGGTATCCAAAGGGCACAACTGATTTATCCTTTGCCCATCATGGATATCAGGGAAACCTCAATGCCTCTACCATCCTGAAGAAGCATTTCCATGATGCAGAACATCTTATCTTTCACATGGTAAATGTTTGCTTAGCTCCTAAGACATCCTCTTGGGATCAAATGTCTACCAGGTGGCAACAGGTACTATTCTCTATCCTTGTGCAACAAGACTTAAACTTTTCTGAAATTTTTTTTCTTGAACTTAAGGATATGGCCTCAAAACCTCTTTCTAATCGATGGATATTATATCATCGGTTCATTATGGCCATCATAGAGAATCAGCTTAAAGCTGAGGGACTTGTTGGCCTTGGAGTCCCTGCAACGGCTGTATTGCCTGAAGTATACTCCAGGCACAACTCTGACCAAACACTGAACAGGCTGCCAAACTGCGAAAACCCACGCAGTTGGAACCCACAGCCACCACCTCCAGATCCAAAGTCCCCACCAAACCTAAATCCAAAAGCCAAAAACGGCTACTCAGGGAGATGAGTCCCCTGAGGATGCCCCTGTACCACAAATACAGGAAGCACATACTGGTATTAACCCCCCAGTTGTGTCAAAGACTCAACCTGCCAAAGCCGCACATGTATCCTCTCAACAGGATCCTGTTGCAACCAATATTGGGGAACCCACACTGCTGGAACCTATCTCACTTGAGAGGGTTACCATTGAAGCGCACCATTCACCCCGGGGCAAATCTGCTTCTACCCAATCACCACATGCAACCGCCCCCCCAAAGTCCTACATTAATTGTTGCACAAGTGCTGAGTCAGTTGCACTCCTCACCCCCTCCCCAGATACCAATTACAACTGGGCATACCTCTACCATTGAGGGAAGGATCAAAGTGATCTGATAACCCACAGCATAGGGGTTACAATGTTCCATTTCCTAGTGTAGAAAAGGAGATTGGAACTTCTGGTGAGGCTGCCACTTATCCTACTTCAACATATGATCAGGATGTAGTTGGTACCATTACTAAGATCTTACCAGAGGCAACTGCTGATGAAGGACATAGTCCTGAGGCAGGAAGTCCCCAGTTCCAAGACAAAGGGGCACATGCTACAACTGATCTACACTCAGTGCATGTTCATCCTCATTCTATCAGGAGGTCAGGTGATTCAGTAACCACTGATGATGACCTGGGCTTCTTTTATGATGTATTAGCCCAAAACACCATCCTGGAAGAGGAGGTGAGCAGACTCAAAGAGCTGCTTGCAAAAACTTCTGTGGATCAAAGACCATCTGCCTCTCAACCCCACATATGGCACCTTCATCTGAAGGTCTCCTAAACACCGAGCCACTCCCAAATACTCAGCCACCTGCCTCTGCTTCTGGCACTATTTCTCAGGAACAGAACCCCCTGAGCAAATAGCTGCTATCTTTCAAAATTCCCTACCTCTCATCACACCTATAATCACTAATATGTGATCAAAACCATTGATGAGAGGCTTTCCTCAGTAATACAACCCTTGATAGAGAGGTGTGGGCAAACAGCTTTTGACAATCAAACCCTTGCAACCAATGCAACCAAAAAGGGGAGATTCAGTCAGTGAAAGCAAAAAGAAAGAGGAGTGCAGAGAGGAAAGAGAAAGAGAAAGAAACATAAGTGATAGAAGTGGAAAAAGAGAAGGAGTTGGCAATGGAGATTGAAAAAGAGAAGGGGAAGGAAGCTGACATGGAGAAATCAAAGAAAAGAAAGAATGAGAAGGAGACTGCCTTCGAGCTGATGGTAAAAGAGGCTGATGCTGAACACAGCAGATCAATGGATAACATCATTGATCAGTTGTTTAGGCAAGGCCATGACACTGACAAACTTGACTTTAAGATTAGAAGATTAGAGATTGAAGAAATCCAAAACAGATAGGCAAGTTATGATGTGTTAGAAAGAGAAAGGCTGAGATCATGATCAGATTTATAGCAAAATATCTTGGAAGATCAATGATTGAAATCAAGGCTTGGTCTAGGGACAGCATCTTGGCAATAACCACCAAGATCTGTTTGTCTGAAGTATACACTAAAGGATTAGTTATTGAAGCTTTGAATGAAGCTGGTGCTGGGAGCAGGACTGAACTAGCCAAGCAATCTAAAGCCACACTCACTTCCAAAATGCTAGAACAGCCTGTCAACATTCCACACCTAAACCACCAAAACAACAACCCACCAACCAACCAACTCCCTTACCCTCAAAACCAATAGCCGATGATGCACCCCAGAAGAAGAAGAGAAGGGTATTGAGGCTAGAAGATGATGAAGAAGATGATGATGAAGACAACTGCCACTCTCAGCTGTTATACAGTTGTCGAAGGCCACAAGTCACTCCCCAACAATTACTCCTGAAACTCAAAGACAAATTGTGAAAGTGAAGCTAGAAGAAGAAGAACTTCACAAACAACATGATGAGGAATTGTTGAGGAGGTTGACAAAGCATATGCAGCCACATCTTCTATCATCAACATGAAGAAGCATGCTCTTAGATTATACACTCTTAAGCATACATTTCAATATCAAAAGGAGAGAGTAAGGATTTGGCCTGATCCCAGGGTGTCTCACAGGATTCACAAGAAAAACATTCCACAGAGATACATTGGCCAGTGAAAAAGATTGTAGATGAAGTGATCTCCCTGGTCTTTGTAGTATCACCCTGGGAAATCCTAGAAGACTTCAAGAAAGCTTATAAAGCTAACCAAACCCCATAGAAGATGCTTGAAAATAAAATGGTGAAAAAGGGGTTAGTTTATAAAAGGCTTGAAGAAGTCAGAAAGAATGAGCTCCAGTTGTTTCTAGAGGTTAATCACCCTGATGAATTTGCTTATAGAATAATAACAACTATGGAGCTAAAGAATGGGAAACAGGTCAAATACCTATCTGAGTACTATGGGCCTGAATCATTATTTGAAGGAGGTGCTGAAGAGCTGACCATGGAGGAACAAATTACCTTCCTTGAGGCCTACACAAGAGAGTCATACAGACTCATAGTGGGGAAGTAGATCTCATGGATTGGGTAACAACTCTGTGTCCAGTTCCCCAAGACAGAGTTCCCATTCATACTTTGCCAAACAGATCATTGAGACTTCTTCCCAGGCCTGTGCTTAAAAGAGTCACTTCTGAACTGATCTAGAAGACAAAAAGACCAATCCTTCTGCCATAATAAGTGGGACATCTTCAATAAGTTTAGAGGTTTTGGCTGCATTGGTTCAGGGGGAGTTTGTTGGACCAAAAGAACCAATGAGCCTGATCAGAAAAACCTCTAAGTCCCACAGACATCACAACAACTGCTGAAGACTTGATCAGCTGTTTGACAAAGTCTGAAGATTTCAAAAGCTGAAGATTTCAAAAGCTGAAGACTAAAGTACTGAAGACTTCAAAAGCTGAAGACCAAAGTCTGAAGATCAACAGCTGAAGACTAAAGTACTGAAGACTTCAACAGCTGAAGACTAAAGTACTGAAGACTTCAACAGCTGAAGAACAAAGTACTGAAGATCAACAGCTTAAGTACAAAGACTGAAGACATTAGCTAATGACAACAGCTGAAGTTCAAGTACAAGTACTGAAGCCTTCAGAGTTTGTTACAACAGCTGAAGAAGCATTCTTCAGTTGTTGTGATGGTTTCCTTTCAGTAGTTTTCTTTTTGTTTCAGTATTTGTAAAACGACTAAAGAGCATGTTCTTCAGTCATTGCAGTTTCAGTAGTTTCTTTTCAGTAGTTGTAGTGATAGTTAATACTTAGCATTTTTGTAAGAAGATGTCCGATGTTTGACATCTTCAGTAGTTGTGTTAACTATCATTCGTTTGAATAAATTCTGTTAGATGTCACTATCAAGTGACATCAGCAGACGTCACATCTCCTATATAAGAGGTGTTGACCTAATTGTATGTGTGACATTCTGTTACCATAAAAGCGAATATTGAATGAAATATATTTGCAGAATTCTTTCTGTCTATAACCGTTTGTTCTTACCTTGAATATCTTTTGTGTTCTTGTGAATTGGCTAATTCATTGTTTGATTTCCGCTGCTATACTCTCTAATCAATCAAACGTAGATCGCTGATCCTAATAAAATGAGTTCAGCCCTTCATATAGTTGAAAGAGATAGCATAGAATCCCAACATCATCTCATATGCTACCGTGACAACTAACAAAGGGGTCCTTACATCACCTTCCTGAGACACCAAGGGAAAACTACACTCAAGGAAGCTCATTCCAAGAGACAAGTTCTTCTCAAGCCTTTGTGTCGACTGATGAAAGTTGTGGCAACTTTCTCATCACTCTTGAAGACCTAGACTGTATCCATCCAGATGATTTCAAGTACATGGAGATAGTTCAGTAGATGGCTTTTCTCAGTCAAAGAGCCAAGAAGTTCTACAAACAGACTGGAAGGAAGTTCCCCAGCAATGTAGCCAGTGGAAAGTTTGGACTGGATAAAAGCAAAGTCAAGTGTTATAACTATAACTTGATAGGCCAGTTTTCCAGGGAGTGCAAGGCACCAGAACAACTGGTGGCCAAGAACAATCTTCACCTGACTACATTGACAAAGCCACCCAGAATGAGAAGCCAAAGCAGCATGTTGCAGTTGCTGTTGAAGAAGGAGGCTTTGACTAGAGCTTTCAGGTGGAAGATGCTCTCCCAAACCAAGCATTGATGGCAGATCATGATGAAGCCAAGGTATTGGAACATCTCTATACCCCTGAATGCATTACTAAAGTTAATAGATACAGGTCCTACAACTTAGAAATGAGATTTGATCTTGAGTCCTTAAATATCCTAAAAGCTGATTTTAGAAAGACTGAAAGTGATTATAAACTAAAGATAGAGGACTTACAGAAAACAATTTTAGTTCTAAAACACGAGCACACCAACTGTAGGACATAGATCAAGGATCTCATAACTAAGTTAACTGAATGCCAGGCTGAGCTTGTGATCAAGAAAGCCGGGGCAGAAAAATGTTTTCTTGAAGAAGAGACCATCAAAAACATGATATCCTCATCCCTGCACAACAAGGTGTGTTATCAAAAAAGCAGGGATTGGGATCTAATGAGATAGCTCCTCTACACACAATCTTGTTTGTAAGATCACCCCGGTGTGAAAATTATGAAAATGAACTTCCTCTCATAAAACCCTTGAGTGAAGAGGATGAAGAAGTAATAGTGAAGAATTCCTCTAAGAAGAGTGAAGAGAGGATTCTAAGAAGGGTCACTATCCTTCTGAGGAGAAGAAGAAGACTGTGATGACCAAGTCTATGAGATAGAACTTGATCAGAAAGAGCAAGAGAAAAGCTAGGAAGGCTCAAAAGATCAAGGCTACTTTTGACTCTAGGCAGAAACAATTTTTTATCTCTGTAGGGTTTGAAGTGGTGAAGACTGAAGACATCAACCTAAACTCTCCTTCAAAGAGTTTTGGTTTATCTTCAAATCATCTCAGCACCAAGGAGAAGGCTAATTTGTTGTGTAGCACTACGACACATCCTAGACTATCCAACTCCAAGAACAGTTCTCAATCCAAAAGGACTGTCTCAGCATCTACAAAGATGAAGGTAGAGAAGGGATGTGATCAAAATCAATCTTGTTCTCAGAAGAAAGCTCTTGGGAAGAAGAAAATGGAATGTGTTATGTGTGAAAGTATCTCTCATCTTGCAAAAGATTGTCCATACAATCCAAGTGGTACTCTCCATATGACCAAGAAAATTGCTTCCAAGAGTTCAAAGAAAATTTCAGCTTCGGAAGGAAAATCTGTTTCCTTCGAAAGCTCTAAATCAAAGAAGAAGGCAAGTGGAAAATTGCCTTCGAAAGAAAATTTGGTCTCGGAAGAAGGGAATACATTCAAAGCACTGAAGTCTGTTGTAGTATTTGCAGAATCTTCTGAAGGTCGAGTTATCAAAACTTCCAAAATCTCCAAAGCTTCCCAATTGTTGAAGGGTCCAAACTTCCAAAGGTGTTATGTGAAAGGATCGAGATCTAGTTTGATCAATTAGATTAAGATTTGCAGCGGAATAGCACAAGAATTAGACGAAATTTAAACAAGAATAATATGAATATTCAATCAAATAGTGATGGTTATAGAAAGAGAAAGTTTTCTGCAAAGAGAATGTTTTCATTCACGCACACGCTTCAGGTTGCAAGGAAATTAGGTCAACATTCCTTTTATAAAGGAATGTGACATCAGCTGACATCACTTGATAGTGATAGCTAACTGATTTATACAAACATTGAAAGTAACTAAACTACTGAAGATGTCCACAACAACTGAGGACACCTTCACAAAAAGCTAAGTACAAGCTAACATTACAACTACTAAAGTTATAACATCTGAAGTGTAAGAACTTCAGATGTTTTACATAATATAAAACTACTGATTACAAACTATTGAAAAGTAAACCATCACAACTACTGAAAAGAACTACTTCAGCTGTTGTGACAACTTCTGAGAACTTGGTCTTCAGACTTTGTCTTCAGCTGTTGTCTTCAGCTGTTGTCTTCAGCTGTTGTCTTCAGCTGTTGTCTTCGGACTTTGTCTTCGGACTTTGTCTTCGGACATTGTCTTCGGACTTTGTCTTCGGACTTTGTCTTCGGACTTTGTCTTCGGACTTTGTCTTCGGACTTTGTCTTCGGACTTTGTCTTCGGACTTTGTCTTCGGACTTTGTCTTCGGACTTTGTCTTCGGACTTTGTCTTCGGACTTTGTCTTCGGACTTTGTCTTCGGACTTTTTGTCTTCGGACTTTGTCTTCGGACTTTGTCTTCGGACTTTGTCTTCGGACTTTGTATTCGGACTTTGTCTTCGGACTTTGTCTTCGGACTTTGTCGTCGGACTTTGTCTGTCGTCGTCGTCGACTTTGTCTTTGGACTTTGTCTTCGGAGATTGGCAGACTATCATCCTCATCATCTTCTTCTTCTTCCATCCTCAACACTTTTTCTTTTGTCTGCTTTCACTGACTTAGACTCCCCCTTTTTGGTTGCATTGGGTTCAGGGGTTGAATGTCAGAAAGTCTCTTAGAAACAGCAACATCAACTAAGGTTTGAAGATTTGAGGAAAGCCTCTCATCAATGGCTTGATGCACAATGTTAGTGATGATGGAAGTGATGAGAGGTAAGGAGGATTGAAAAGCAGCAACCATTTGTTTAGAGGGGTTCTGTCCCTAAGAAATGGTGCCTGAATCAGAGGCTGGTGGTATTGTTGGTGGGAGTGGCTCAGTGTTTGGGAGAGCTTCAGAAGAAACTGCCATCTGTGGGTGAATTTGGGCAGATGGACTTGATTCTTGTGACATTTTGACAAGCAGTTCTTGTAGTCTGCAAACCTTAGCCTCAAGAATGGTGTTGTGGGCTAGAACATCAAAGAAAAAGCCCAGGTCATCATCAATCTTTGCTGAATCATCTGACCTCCTGATTAAATCAGGATGAACATGTGTTGAGTATAGATCAGTATTCACATGTGCCCCTATTTCTTGGAACTGAGGACTTCCTGCCTTAGGATTATGTCCTTCATTAGCAGTTGCCTCTGGTAAGCTCTTAGAGATAATACCACCTTCATCCTGTTCATGTGCTGAAACAGGAGAAGAGGCAGCCTCACCACATGTTCGAATCTCCTCCTCTACGCAGGGAGATTGAACTCTGTAATCCCTGTGTTGTGGGTCATCAGCCACATTATAATCCTCTCCCTCAACTGTTGTGGTTTTCCCAGTGGTAATAGGTTTCTAGGGAGGGTTAGAGGAATGTAGTTGAGTCAGCACTTGTGCAATAACCACAGTTGGGCTTGTAGGGGTGGCTTTAGTGGGAGATAAGGGTGAAGAAGATTGCACCTGGGGTGAATGGTGCTCTTCAATGGCAATCTTCTCAAGTGAGAGAGATTCCAGTAATGTGGTTTCCCCATTTTTGGTTGCATGAGGATCCTGTTGAGAGGATACATGAGCAGTTTCAGCTGGTAGAGTCATGGAAACTACAGGGGGGATTACTACATGTAGTTTCATCCTGCCTTTGTGTTGCAGGGGCATCATCAGGGGACTCAACTCCCCGAGTAGCCTTTTTGGTTTATTTGGATTGTGGCTTGCAGGGTACTTTGGATCTGGAGGATGAGGCTGTGGGTTCCTTCTGCTTGGTTTTAGCAGTTTAGCAGCCTCTTTGAGTTGTGGGTCAGAATTATGCCTGGAGTATACCTCTGGCAAAACTACCACAGCAGGGACTCCAAGGCCAAGAGGGCCATCAGATTTTAATTGATTTATGATTATGGCCATAAGAAACCTTGGATATAATATCCATCTGTTAGCCACAGGTTTCATTGCTGGATCTTTTAATTCCAAAAATCTAATTTTAGAAAAATTTAAGCTTTTGCGTTCAAGGATAGAATATAATACCTGTTGCTACCTAGATGACATTTGATCCCATGAAGAATATTTGGGGCAAGGCAGACATTGATCATGTGAAAGATTAGGCGTTCAGCATCATGGAAGTGCTTCTTCAGAATGGTTGTAGCACTTAGGTCGCCCTGATATCCATGGTTGATGAAGGATAGATCAGTGGTGCCCTTCGGGTATTTGGTGACAAAGGTGGCATCATTCAGATCTAGGGTTTGGCGAATGATAGCGTGAGTGACGACCACCTTCTTCTGGTTTACAAACGACTGGAGAGTGATCGCGACATCATTCGCACCAGTATGGACAATGACATTTGTCCAGAATTGGCGAAGGGTATCGGGATAGATGGTTGGATTAAGAAGAAAAGCAGTTTGATATGGGGAATCAACCATCAGATCAATGGCAGCATCAAACTTAGTCCAAAAGGCTGATTTTGTGAAGTAGGCAACACAGTTGTGTCGTGGTTTGATTTGCATGGTCACCATTAATGGAAGATGACGTTCGGAAAATGACTTATGAAAAGTTTGAAGTTAGGGTTAGGAATTTATAGGTTATGAAACGGCTCAAAGAAAACAACTGAAAGTTTTGGTATCAGTTGTTAGAAAACAATTGAAGACATGGTTTTAACTTTCAGATTTTGTAAACAACTGAAGACTTGGTGTTAGTCATCAATAGTTTGAAACTACTAAAGACTTTGTTTTGGCTTCAGTTGTTTTGAAATGAAACAGCATTTGTTTGAAACAATTGAAGAGTAAAATTACTCATCAGTTGTTGTCATCAATTCACAAATCTCAGTTGTTTCATTTGACCTTAACACTTACTCAACAGATTATCTGATTTTCAGATGTTTCATTGGTCATGAGTATTTATCTGTTAGAACAGACATCAGTAGTTGTAACCAAATCAGTAGTTGTAACTACATCAGTATTTTTTAACAAATAAAGTACTTCAGTATTTTTAAGTAATTAGTCTTCAGTAGTTATGAAAACTGCTGAGGATAAATAACTTATCAGTACATATTTTTCACAGCTGTATACTAAGGCTCATCAGTACTTGTGACTGAGATTATCAGTAGTTGTTAAATCATTCAAGTTACAGCATACCAAGCCTTAGCACAAGATTTTGGAAAGTTGCACTGTCCAAAGGCTTAGAAAATATATCTGCAAGCTCATCAGCACTAGGAACAAACTTCGGATCAATCAGACCTTTTTCATAACAAACCCTGATAAAATGATGTTTGATCTTAATATGTTTGGTCCTAGAATGCTGGACAGGATTCTTAACAATACAAAGAGCTAAAGCACTGTCCATCAATAAAGGAGTCTTAGTCTTTGTAATGTCATAATCTAGTAATTGATTCTGAAGCCAGAGTATCTGAGATGTACAACTTGCAGCAGCAATGTACTTTGCTTCAGCAGTGGATGTAGCAACTAAAGTTTGTTTCTTACTCTGCCAAGAAACTAAACAATTGCCTAGAAATTGGCATCCACCAGAGTTGATTTTCTGGTTAATTTACACCCTGCATAGTCACTATCAGAGAAAGCAACTAATTTGCAAGAGTGCCCAGTGGAATACCAACATCCTAGAGATTGAGTTCCTTGCAAATATCTAAAGATCCTTTGGACTACAATCATATGGGATACTTTAGGCAGCCTGAAATCTAGCATAGACACAAGTTGCAACTATAATGTGTTGGACCAAAAGAACCAATGAGCCTGATCAGAAAAACCTCTAAGTCCCACAAACATCACAACAACTGCTGAAGACTTGATCAGCTGTTTGACAAAGTCTGAAGAGCAACAGCTGAAGAACAAAGTACTGAAGACTTCAATAGCTAAAGACCAAAGTCTGAAGACTTCAAAATCTGAAGACTAAAGTACTGAAGACTTCAAAATCTGAAGACTAAATTACTGAAGACTTCAACAGCTGAAGACCAAAGTCTGAAGATCAACAGCTGAAGACTAAAGTACTGAAGATCAACAGCTGGAGTACAAAGACTGAAGACAACAGCTGAAGACATCAGCTGATGACAACAGCTGAAGTTCAAGTACAAGTACTGAAGCCTTCAGAGTTTGTTACAACAGCTGAAGAAGCATTCTTCAGTTGTTGTGATGGTTTCCTTTTAGTAGTTTTCTTTTGTATTTCAGTACTTGTAAAACGACTGAAGAGCATGTTCTTCAGTCGTTGTAGTTTCAGTAGTTCTTTTCAGTAGTTGTAGGGATAGTTAACACTAGTATTTTTGTAAGAAGATGTAGCTGTTTGACATCTTCAGTAGTTGTGTTAACTATCAGTAGTTTGAATAATTCTGTTAGATGTCACTATCAAGTGACATCAGCAGACGTCACATCTCCTATATAAGAGATGTTGACCTAATTGTACGTGTGACATTCTGTTACCATGAAAGCGCATATTGAATGAAATATCTTTCTTTCAAAATTCTCTCTCTCTATAACCGTTTACTTTTATATTAATATCAATTGTGTTCTTGTGAATTGTCTAATTCATTATGATTTCCGCTCAACTCTCTAATCAATCAAACGTAGATCACTGATCTTAACAAATGGTATCAGAGCAGGTTAATCTTGATCGATCTAACAATTGATCATTGAAACTGCTATTCGTATCTATGTTTGATTTACATTAGCTATTTTGCATGATTGATTATAGATTATGGAATTTCTGCTGCTTTCATTTATTCACTTTGAGCTTTCTCTGGTTTTTCATTTGGTTTGTTGTGTTTTTGTTTCCAAATCTGCTAAAAGCTTAATTGAATTTGGTTGATCTGAGAATGACTAATCCTTCTAATTACCTCACAATACCGGTTCCTCAACCAAGCCTCTGATGCTGGTTTTGGACTGAGTATAACTATGGCACAAAGGATGCTTCATCACCTATATGTTAACATTCAGGTTGTTGACATCTATGTACATTGTCCACACAAGCCTATGGTGAACATCCGGAAACCACCAAATGGTTTCCGAGAGAAGGATGTTGGACCAAAAGAACCAATGAGCCAAGATCAGAAAACCTCTAAGTCCCACACGGTATCACAACAACTGCTGAAAGCCTCATCAGTAGTTTGACAAGTGCTGAAGACTTCAACAGCTGAAGATCAAGTGCTGAAGACCTTAACAGCTGAAGAACCAAAGTGCTGAAGTACAACAGCTGAAGAACACAAGTGCTGAAGCTGAAAGACCAAAGTACTGAAGACAACAGCTGAAGAGTTCACAAGTGCTGAAGATCAACAACTGATGTACAAAGTCTGAAGACAAAGACTGAAGACATCAGCTGATGATCTACTGAAGTCATCAGCTGATGAAACGCCTGAAGGTCAAAGTCTGAAGATCAAGTACTGAAGCCTCAGTAGTTTGTCACAACTGCTGAAGAGTACTTCTTCAGTAGTTGTGATATCAGTAGTTTTATTTTCTTGTCCAGTAGTTTTGTAAAACGACTGAAGAGCTTGTTCTTCAGTCGTTGTAGTTTCAGTAGTTTTATATTTTGTACTTAACTTGCTGATATGTTCTCAGTAGTTGTGAACATTTCAGTAGTTTGTTAAGATTAGTTATTTCTGTATTGGATCTGCCAGTTGTCACTTTCCGTGATAACAGCAGTGACTGTTGCACTCTATATAAGGAGTGACAACCCATTGTAATCATTGAGCGATATGAGCAATTGAATGGAATGATTGATTGATTCAGATAGAAATATTCTACATCTATAACATTCCTAGAAATCAGAAATTCATATTCTCCCCTATAACCGTATGCGATCTCAACGCTTACAAGTATCGATTGCTTGCTACAATTTGTCTAATTCGTGTTTGTATTCCGCTGCTTTATATTCTGATACATCAAACTTGTGATCACTGATCCTGTCAAATGGTATCAGAGCAGGTTAATCATTGATCGATCTAATAATTGATCATTGAAACTGCTATTCAAGATCCAAGTTTGATTGAATTAGCTTTTGTTTTTGCAAGAAACGGTTATAGAGATTGATTTTTCTGTATTTCTGCTCATTCATCCTGAGATCTTTTCTTGGTTCTCATTGAGTTTGTTGTGGTTTGTCTAAAACTTCTTTTAAACTTGAACACTATTTTTTGAACTGAAAATGACCACTCCCTCCAATGATCCTCACAATACTGGTTCCTCAACCAAGCCTCCTATGCTGGTTAGGAATGAGTATAACATATGGCAAAGACGTATGCTCCATCACCTGTCTGTTAACAGCGCAGGGTGTTGGACATCTGTGGTACATGGTCCACACAAGCCTATGGTGAATAACCCGGAAACCAATCAAATGGTTCCGAAGAGGAGGGAGCAATACTCAGATGAGGATAAAAAGTTGCTTGAGATTGATGCAAAAGCCCATGGAATTCTGGCCATGGCTTTGCCCAATGAAATCTATTCTGGGCTAATGCATCATGAAACTGCCCATGACCTCTGGATTGCTTTGAAAGAACAATTTGGAGGAACAGATGAGGTCTTGGCAAATAATAGAGAAATTCTTGCCCAACAATATGAGACATTCTCTCATAGAAAGGGTGAGACACTGACTCAACAATATGAGCGGTTTTCTTGTTTGATCTCTGAACTAAAAATGGTCAAACTTGAATACACCAATATTCAGATGAATAACAGATTTCTCAGATCACTGCCTGAGAGATGGGACACATATACTATTGTCCTACGCTCCAGTGCAAGTTTGGACAAACTATCTCTCACCCAACTCCATGGGAAATTGCTCACTTTTGAGAGAGAGATAGAACAGAAGAGAAAGCTGTCTTCATCTGGAAAGCTCACTGAAGACTTTATACAAGGCAACACTGCCTTGGTGGGTCATGAGTCAGAATATGCTGCATCTGAATGCCAGTATGATGAGCATATTAATTTCTCTTCGAGCACTTCTAATTCTGCATTTGTAAGTGTTGATGGTCAGTTTACTGGAGGTAATAATGACAATTTATGTTTCATTATGGATGATCTCAAGGGGATTGCTGATGATGACTTAGAAGAGATGGATATTTTGAGCCAAATGGCCTTGATAAATATCAGATCTCAGAAGTTCTACAAAAGAACTGGAAGAAAATTCCCAGGACTCTCTGGCAAAACCAAAGTTGGTTTTGACAAGAGCAAGTTGAGGTGTCACAAATGCCAACGGCTTGGACACTTTGCAAGAGAGTGTAGATCAACTGGATCAAACTCTACTGCACCCTTTGTGACTTTTCCTGGCAACAGTCAACAAAACAGAGGGCAACATCCTGTCACATCTAGTCATCATCCTCAACAACAATCTCCGGCATATTTTGTTCCTCAGGGTCAAATGCCTTATCAGTACCCTTGTTATTACATGCCACAGTCAAGTCAAGTTCAAGTTCCTATGACACCACAACCTCATGCATTACCAGAACCTCAGCCTTCCCTATCTCATCAACAACCTTCATCTCAACAACACAGCTTCTTCACCCCAGGAGTTGTTGACTGGAGCAGTTTACCAGATGACTTGTCTGGTCATGATCAACTGTTCTCAGGTGCTGGTCAACATGGTGGTGACAGTCCCTTTGGGAATCTAGCTCTTATGGCTTTGGAGTCTGCTGATACTTCATCTTCCAATGCCTCTACACACAGGTATCACAGGTATCCTCTGAGGCAAAAGCCAAATTATGTTCTGAACAATGCATAGCAGCATTTGCTTCCATTAGAGAAGCAAATGTAGCTTTAATTAATAAGAACATTGAGCTAGAACAAGTAATTTCCAAAAACAAAGCTGAGTTTGAGTTTGTGCTCAAAGATAAAAATGATGAGGTTTATAAACTGAATTGCAAAATAATTGATGATAAGGCTAGAGAAGATGTACTTTTAGAGAAGTACAAAGATCTCAAAGAAACCCTTGCAGTTACCCAGGTCGAGTGTGATAGATGGGTACAATCATGCAAAGGTTTTGAAATGCTTCTTAGTAAGCAATCTGCTTCAAATGTGAAGTTTGGAATTGGTTACAATCACACTGCTCCACCTACAGATTTTACCCCAAGAGAGGAGAGAGGATAGTCTGATGGTGAGAGTGATAACCAATCCATCAAGTCATGTGATCTACCTTCTGATACAGCACAATCAGAAGTAGCAGTCAGTATCAAGTCCTCTTTGAACCTATCAGCTGATGTTGATGGTCCAAATGCTGACATTCACATGATCAATAAGTTGATCAACTCAGGAGTCAATCCTGAAGGTCCTGAAAGGACTGGAGAGCAGGATTCAACTCCTGAAGTTCAAACTTCAACTGCTGTCAGTACTGAAGAGAAGAAAACTGGCAGTAGAAAGAGTTTGAAGACTACTAAAGATGCTGTCAAGAAAGCAACCAATGCTTCCAAAGCATTGAAGAACAAGTCTTCTGTTCACCCTAGTTGATGATGAAGAAACCATGTGAAGTATGTGGTTTGTTCAATCATCTTACAGATGATTGTTGGTACAAAAGAGGTTCCAAACTCAAACAAAAGGAAGAAATTAATGAGAAAATGGTAAAAATGAAAACTGAGTTTGAGACCACATTTGTATCAGCAACATCAAATCCTGTAACCCTTAAGTCCTTAAAGCAATCCAAAAAGGAAGGAGTTAAACAGGTGACAGCTGAGGGTGCTCAAAAGAAGAAGGTGCAACATAGGACCTTATCTAACTCCACTAGCAATGTGTCTGATGAGCTGAAAGCTTTATCACAAAATCAGACACAGCTGGTGATGATGGTACAACATCTGTTGGGTAGAGTTAACCAACTAGATTCTCCTATGTTGAAACCACAGAAAAGGAGGTCTAAGCCAAAGGACTCCTCTTCTGCACCATCTTCTTCCTCTCAGGCTGTTGTTACAAATAAACATGCTAGTTTACCATCTATTGATGAGACCAGGCCCAAAACCAAAAGGTTTGGGTCTCTAAAACTAACTGATTGTTTATTATTGCAGGGTTCTTCAACATGCCAAAATAGCATCTGGTATGTAGACAGTGGGGGATCCATGCACATGACTGGGAACATCTCTCTTCTTCATGACTACTCTCAAGGAAAGAAGGGATTTGTCTCTTTTGGCAATGATGCTAGGGGTTACATCATCGGTAAGGGCTTTGTCTCCAATGGAGAAATCAAATTTGATGATGTTAATCATGTGGAAAATCTCAAGTACAACCTCTTGAGTGTCAGTCAAATGTGTGATAAAGGCCATGTTGCCCTTTTCACAAGTCAAAACTGTAGGATTCTGTCATCCAAAGTTTTGCCCTTGATTGACAAGGTGTTGATGATCACACTCTCCTGAAAGCCAACAGGACAGGAAGAGTGTATGCCTTAGATCTCTCTAAGAAGATAGATCTCAAAGGTAATCCTTGCCTATTTTCCAAAGCCTCTTTTCAAGAATCTAAACTATGGCACAGGAGGCTTGGTCATGTTAATCTCAAAAACATGAATCAGCTTAGCCACAATAGTTTAGTCAGAGGCTTACCAATAAAGGAGTTCCACTGTGATGAAACTGCACTGCTTGTTTAAAAGGAAAACAGCACAAGGTCTCATTTCCTCCTATTGAAGTGTCCAAGTCCACTGCCTGCTTGCAATTACTGCATATGGATCTATTTGGTCCTGTGAGAGTAATGAGCATGGCAAAGAAGAAATACTGTCTGGTAATTGTGGATGATTACTCCAGATTTGTATGGACTTTCTTTCTACATTCAAAGGATGAGGCTGCTCAGAAGATTATCCACTTTGTGCTGTACATTGAGAAGCAGTATTCCCTTCCAGTCAAGTGTATTAGGAGTGATAATGGAACTGAGTTCAGAAATCATACACTTGATGACTTCTATCTCTCAAAGGGAATCAAAAGGCAGTTCAGCATTCCAAGGACTCCGGAACAAAATGGAGTAGTGGAGAGAAAGAACAGGACCCTCATTGAAGCTGCAAGGTCCATGCTGGCTGACTCAGGTTTGCCATTGACCTTTTGGGCCGAAGCTGTCAACACAGCTTGTTATGTGCAAAATAGAGTTTTAGTAAATCAGAGGTTTGATGAGACTCCATATGAAGTTCTCCATCATTTGGCTCCACTGATTTCATTTTTCAAAGCATTTGGGTGTCCCTGTTTTATTCTCAACACAAAGGATCAACTCCACAAATTGATCCTAAGGTGGATGCAGGATACTTTGTTGGTTATTCATCTACTTGCAAAGCATACAGAGTCTTCAACTGCAGAACAAAGATGGTTGAAGAAACTCTACATGTTAAGTTTAATGAATCTCCAAAGGACAAGATTCCACAAAGTCCTGTGGAGTTATTTGATCTGGACATACTGCAATATGTTCCTTATCAAACTCCTGCTGTTGCTCCTGTCAACAGTTCACCACCTGGTGGTACTGCTGATGATGATGATGATTGCAGTACTCACCTCTTCAGGTTTAGTGATCAGCTGCCTGATTCAACTAGACCTGATGTTCCTGTAGCGCCAGTAGCACCATCCACAACAAATGCTGATGAGATTTCTTCGAATTCAACTTCCTTTGAATTACCATCCACTGATTGGTTTCAAGGAAATGATTCACCATCACCATCTGTTGCTGCTGAACCGGCTACAAACACTTGCACAGATCTCATTGTGTATCAAGATCTGAAGAATCACCCCATGTCTCAAATCATTGGTGATATCACTGCTGGAGTATCAACAAGAAGTCAATTGTCAAATTTCTGCTTCTATGCTCTCTTCATCAGTCAGCAAGAGCCAAAGAATTATCACATTGCTTTAAAGGACAATGGATGGGTTGATGCCATGCAGCTTGAGCTTCTTCAGTTCAAGAAACAGCAAGTGTGGGAACTGGTTCCCTACCTCCAGGTAAGTGTGCAATAGGCACTAAATGGGTGTTTAGGAACAAAACTGATGAAAATGGGCTTATTGTTAAGAACAAGGCCAGACTGGTTGTTCAGGGGTTTGCACAAGAAGAAGGTATTGATTATGATGAAACCTTTGCCCCTGTAGCCAGACTGGAAGCAATTCGATTGTTTTTAGCTTATGCTGCTTATCAAAAACTTAAAGTCTTTCAAATGGATGTCAAAAGTGCATTTTTGTATGGAAAAGTTAAAGAAGAGGTTTATGTATGTCAACCTCCAGGCTTTGAGGACAACAAACATCCTAATTGGGTGTATAAGCTTGATAAAGCTCTTTATGGGTTAAAACAAGCTCCCAGAGCCTGGTATGAGACATTATCAAACTTTCTTCTGGAAAACAATTTCACTAGAGGCTCCATAGACAAGACTTTATTTATTAAGAAAGCTGGGCAGCATAATCTACTTGTTCAAATTTATGTAGATGATATTTTTTGCATCCTCTGATCCAAAGTTGTGTGATGCCTTTACAAAGTTGATGCAACAGAAGTTTGAAATGAGTGCCATGGGAGAATTACAGTTCTTTCTGGGGTTGCAAATCAAACAAAAGGCTGATGGAATTTTTATTCATCAATCCAAATATACAAAAGATCTTTTGCAAAAGTTTGATTTACAAAACTGTAAGCCTGTTCTACTCCCATGAGCAGCACCACACAACTGGACTCAGATCAGAAAGGTAAAGTGGTTGATGAAACACTTTACAGATGTATGATTGGGTCCTTGATGTATTTAACAGCTTCTAGACCAGATATTATGTTTGCTACATGTGTTTGTGCTAGATTTCAGGCTGCACCTAAAGAGTCTCATCTGATTGCAGTCAAGAGGATCTTTAGATATCTGCAAGGCACTCCATCTCTAGTTTATGGTATTCTACCAGACATTCTGGTAAATTAGTTGCTTTTTCTGACAGTGACTATGCAGGGTGTAAGTTGACCAGGAAATCAACTTCTGGTGGATGTCAATTCCTAGGCAACTGCTTGATTTCTTGGCAGAGCAAGAAACAGACCTCAGTTGCTACATCCACTGCGGAAGCAGAGTACATTGCTGCTGCAAGCTGTACATCTCAGGTACTCTGGCTTCAAAACCAACTTTTGGATTATGGCATTACAGAGACTAAGACTCCATTGTTAATGGATAGTGCTTCAGCTCTTTGCATTGTCAAAAATCCAGTCCAGCACTCTAGGACCAAACATATAGAGATCAGACACCATTTTATAAGAGATTGTTTTGAAAAAGGTCTGATTGATCCTAAGTTTGTGCCCAGTGCTGATGAGCTTGCAGACATTTTTACTAAGCCTTTGGATAGTTCAACTTTCCAAAACCTGGTGTTAAGGCTTGGTATGCTGCAGCTAGAATAGGTGACAACTACTGATGATCTCAGTAATTCATATTGATGATCATGAGTGCCTGTCACATATAAGTACTGATGAGCTCTTTTAACCTCAGTACTTTTTATAACTACTGAAGGCTAAAAGTTCTCACAGTACTGATACTTCATCTGCTCTAAACTACTGAAGTAGTTACAACTACTGATGTAGTCATAACTACTGAATCAGTAAAACAGATAAGTACTGATGTCCTATGAAACAACTGAAATCAGCCATAAAGACTGATGAATGTGTTGAGGATAGTTTGAAACAGCTGAAAAGCTAAGAATTGACGAAAACAGCTGAAGAGAACTTTCCCTTCAGTCGTTTGTACCACTGCTGTTTCATTTTAAACAACTGAAGCAAAACCACGTCTTCAGCAGTTTTATAACTACTGATGACCAATACCAAGTCTTCAGTTGTTTACAACAGCTGATGACAAAACCACTGTCTTCAGTAGTTTCATAACTACTGATGACAACACCATGTCCTCAGTTGTTTCAATCACCTGAAGTCAAAACCACGGTCTTCAGTAGTTTTCTAAACTACTGATGCCTAACACCGCGACTTCAGCTGTTTCAACGTCTGAAAGGATAATACCATGTCAACGGTCGTTTAAAACTACTGATGACTAACACCACATCCTTCAGTCGTTTCCTCACCCGTACCCTATAAATACCCTTAACCTGAGCTCTCCATGCTTTATCTTCTTCAAACCTAACGTTCCTCTCCAAAACACTTCCATGGCGTCTATGCAAATTAAACCGCGACACAACTGTGTTGCCTACCTCACAAAATCGCCGATCTGGACTAAGTTCGATACTGCTATCGATCTTATGGTTCAGTCCCCATACAACAAGGCATTCCTTCTGAACCCCGTTTTACATGCCGAATCCTTGAACCAATTTTGGATGAACGTTACTGTTACACTGAGGAGAGCCACACACAATCCCTCCGGTCAGTCGTCAACAACAAAGAAGTAGTGATTACTCCTGCAACAATCCGTAAAATTCTTCAACTGAGTGATGCTACCTCTCCTGCTGGATATCCGAAGGGCACCATAGATCTATCATTTGCTCAGCATGGATATCAAGGTGATCTCAGTGCCACCACCATCATGAAGAAACACTTTAATGACGCTGAGCGCCTGATCTTTCACATGGTCAATGTATGTTTGGCCCCTAAGACATCGTCTTGGGATCAAATGTCCACCAAATGGCAGCAGGTAATGTATTCTATCCTTGAGCAACAACCACTGAATTTTTCAGAATTAATATTTTCAGAGCTCAAAGATATGGCTCAAAAACTAACTGCCAACCGTTGGATACTCTATCCACGGTTCATAATGGCCATTATAATAGACCAGCTTAATGCTGAGGGACTTGTTGGCTTGGGAGTCCCTGCTACGGCTGTTTTGCCAGAAGTATACTCCCGGCACAACTCCGACCGGACACTCAAACTGGCTGCCAAGCTGCGAAAACCCACGCAGCTGGAACCCACAGCCACCACCTCCAAATCCAATGTCCCCACCAAACCCACCAAAAAGAAACCCAAAATGGCTACTCAGGGAATTGAGTCCCCTGAGGATGCTCCTGCACAACAAACGCAGGATATATCCACTAGTCCAACCCCCTAGTGGATACCATGACTCCTCCAGCCACAGCCGCTCAGGCTTCCTCTCAACAGGAGCCTGCAGCAACCCACCACTACACCTACTTATCTGGGATCTTCCTCACTTGAGGAGATTGCCATTGAAGAGCACCATCCACCCCAGGTGCACACTGCTTCTACCCCTGTACCCCAAACAACCGCCCCTCACAGCCCAACTTTAATAGTTGCACAAGTGCTGACTCAATTGCACTCCTCACCCCCTCCCCAGAAACCACTTCCAACTGGAATACCTCTACAATTGAGGGGGAGGAACACAGTGCACTTGAGAACCCACAGCACAGGGGTTTCCCAATTCTATCTCCTGGTGTAGAGAAGGAGCTTAGAATATCTAGTGAGGCTGCCACCTCCTCTGACTCAGCACATGACCAGAGTGAGGCTGGTAACATTGCTAAGACCTCCCTAGAGGCAACAGCTGATGATGGACATTGTCCTGAGGCTGGAAGTCCCCAGTACCAAGCACAAGGGGCACATGCACCAACTGGTCTACACCCAGTGCATGTAAATCCTGCTCTAAGCAGGAGGTCAGGTGATTCAGTATCAACTGATGATGACCTGAGCTTCTTCTTCGATGTAGTTGCTCAAAACACCATTCTAGAGGATGAGGTTAGCAGACTCAAAGAGCTGCTGGCCAAGATGTCTCAGGATGCAAGTCCATCTGCCCACATACACCCACAGATGGCACCTTCCCTTGAAGGTTTCCCAAACACAGAGCCACCCCAAAATCAACCACCCGCCTCTGCTTCAGGCCCTACTTCTCAGGAACAGAACCCTCCTGAGCAAATAGGTGCTATCCTCCGAAATTCCCTCCCTCTCATCACCCCCATAATCACTGATATAGTGATCAAAGCCCTTGATGAGAGGCTTTCCTCAACATTACAGCCCCTGGTTGATGCTGCTGTCCAAAGACTCTTTCTGCGGTACCAACCCCTTCCTCCAATGCAACCAAAAAGGGAGGGTACTGCAGTGAAAGATAGAAAGGAAGAGATCTGAGGAGAGGAGGAACAAGAAAAGCAACCTCTGCTCACGTACAAGCGAAAGAGAAGTGCTGATGATCATACTGCTGAAGAAAATCCTTGGAGGAGCTGGTCAAAGAAGCTGACACCACACACAGCCGCTCCATGGATAAAATAATTGAACAACTATTCAGGCAGGGGTTTGACAGCCACACTGGACAGTGAGATCAGAAGGTTAGAGGTACAAGAGATACAAACCCGATGGGCAGGGTACGATGCTCTTGAGAAAGAGAGGTTGGAAATAATGATCCGCTTTATTGCAAAATACTTGGGAAGATCATTAATGGAGATCCGCGCATGGTCCAGGGACAGCATTCTGGCTATAGCCACCAGAATCTGTCTGTCTGAGCAATTCAACAAAGGGATCATTGTGGAAGCCCTTGATGAGGCTGGGGCTGGCAAAAGGTTAGAGATGGCTAAACTTACAAAAGCAAAATTAACTACAAGGATGCTAGATCAACCTCCCTTCCACCCACTCAAACAGATCCTATCCCTCAAATCTCCCAACCAACCTCTAAGCCAAATCCAAACATCCTCTCTCTTCAAAACCAATCCTTCACCAACCCAACCATCATCCAGTGATGTACCCCGTAGAAGGAGAAGGGTGTGAGGTGGCTGAGGATGGAAGAAAAGCAGAGAAGAGGATGAATGATAGTCTGCCACTCTCTGCTGTCTAAGCTACCAAAACCCCAGAGTCAATCCATGATCACACCTGACTCTCAAGGGAAATGGTCAGAGTCAAGATAGAAGAAGAAGACAGCAGAAACAGCACGATGAGCAACTGTTGAAGATGGTTGACAAGGAATTTCCTCAGTCATCCTATTCAAGCCATGAAGGGCATGCTCAAAGGCTGTACACTCTCAGACACACCTTTCAGTATCAGAAGGAGAGAGTGAGAGTATGGCCAGACCCCAGGGGAGTTCTAGAATCCATAAGAACTATCCCACACAGATACAACGGCCAAGTACGAAAAACAATAGAATCTACCATCATGTTGGCCGTTGTAGTCTCACCTTGGGAAATCATTGATGAATTCAAGAAAGCTCACCAAGCAAAGAAGACACCTCAAGCCTTACTAGAAAACAAGATGATTAAGAAGGGGTTGTTATACAAAAAGCTTGAAGACATCCAAAAGAATGAGCTCCAGTTACTCCTTGAAGGCAACCATCCTGATGAATTTGTATACAGGGAGGTAACTACGGTGGAGTTGAAAAATGGCAGGACCATGAAGTACTTATCAGAGTACTATGGTCCAGAGTTCTTCTTCGAAGGAGGAGCTGAAGAACTCTCTCAAGAGGAACAAATTGTTCTCCTTGAGGCCTATGTTCGTGAGTCGTACAGACTCATTATGGGGAAGTGAATCTCATGAATGGGATAACAACTCTGTGTCCATTCCCCAAAACAGAGTTCCCATTCATACTCTGCCAAACAATATTTGAGGTTCTTCCCAGGCCGGAGCGTACATGGGTCATCTTCTCTACTGATCAAGAAGGAAAAAGACCAACATTTTTGCCATCAATAAGTGGGAGTATAAATAAGTTAGAGGTTTTGGCTGCATTGGTTCAGGGGGAGTTTGTTGGACCAAAAGACCCAATGAGCCAAGATCAGAAAACCTCTAAGTCCCACACGTATCACAACAACTGCTGAAAGCCTCATCAGTAGTTTGACAAGTGCTGAAGACTTCAACAGCTGAAGATCAAGTGCTGAAGACCTTAACTGCTGAAAACCAAAGTGCTGAAGTACAACACTGAAGAACACAGTGCTGAAGCTGAAGACCAAAGTGCTGAAGCGAACCAACTGAAACTGAAGAGTTCACAAGTGCTGAAGATCAACAACTGATGTACAAAGTCTGAAGACAAAGACTGAAGACATCAGCTGATGATATCTAGTGAAGTCATCAGCTGATGAAACGCCTGAAGGTCAAAGTCTGAAGATCAAGTACTGAAGCCCAGTAGTTTTGTCACAACTGCTGAAGAGTACTTCTTCAGTAGTTGTGATATCAGTAGTTTTATTTTCTTTGTCTCAGTAGTTTTGTAAAATGACTGAAGAGCTTGTTCTTCAGTCGTTGTAGTTTCAGTAGTTTTATATTTTGTACTTAACTTGCTGATATGTTCTCAGTAGTTGTGAACATTTCAGTAGTTTGTTAAGAATTAGTTATTTCTGTATTGGATCTGCAGTTGTCTCACTTTCCGTGATAACAGCAGTGACTGTTGCACTCTATATAAGGAGTGACAACGTATTGTATCGGGGGAATGACAGAATGAATGAATGATTTGATTAGAAAATTCTACCTCTAGGAAAACATATAGAGATCAGACATCATTTTATTAGGGACTGTTTTGAAAAAGGTCTGATTGATCCAATTTTGTGCCTAGTGCTGATGAGCTTGCATACATTTTTACTAAGCCTTTGGATAGTTTAACTTTCCAAACCTAGTGTTAAGTTGGTATGCTGTAGCTAGAATAAGTGATAACTACTGATGATCTCAGTAACTAAGTACTGATGATCATTAGTACCATATCACATATAGTACTGATTCTATTAAAACAACTGATCAAGTTCAACTACTGATGTAGTTATAACTACTGATATTAGTAAACACAGCTCAAGTACTGATGTCCTATGAAACAACTGAAACAACAAAAGACTTGTGAGTAAGTGTTAAGGACAGTATGAAACAGCTGAAAGGCTAAGAATTGACGCAAACTACTGATGAGAATTTTCTCTTCAGTTGTTTCTACAACTGCTGTTTCACCCTAAATAGCTTATGACAAAACCATGTCCTCAGTAGTTTCATAACTACTAATGACTAACACCAAGTCCTTAGCTGTTTACAACAACTGATGACAAAACCATGTCTGCAGTAGTTTTACAACTACTGATGACTAAAACCACGTTATTAGTTGTTTACAACACCTGAAGACAAAACCACGGTTCTCAGTAGTTTCACAACTACTGATGACTAAAACCAAGTCTTCAGTTGTTTTCAAACACCTGAAGACAAAACCAAGGTTTTTAGTAGTTTTATAACTGCTGATGCCTAAAACCAAGACTTCAGTTGTTTCAACCTCTGACCTTCAGTTGTTTTCTAACCCTTACCCTATAAATACCTAATCTTACAGAGCTTCATTATCTCCAAACCTAACGTTCAAAACCTCCAAATCTTCTCTCACATTAATGGCGACCATGAAGCTTAAACCATGACACAACTGTGTTGCCTACCTTACCAAATCACCATTCTGGACAAAGTTTGATAATGCCATTGATCTAATGGTCCATTCTCCCTACAAAACGGCTTTCCTTCTAAATCCTACCATTCATACCGAATCCCTCCATCAGTTCTGGACGAACGTCACCCTCATCACTGGGGAGAATAACACCGACTCTCTCCAGTCGTTCGTCAACAACCGACAGGTGGTCATCACTCCGGCAACCCTTCGCGAAACCCTACAACTGGATGATGCCACTTTCCCCGCTGGGTATCCAAAGGCACCACTGATCTATCCTTTGCCCACCATGGATACCAGGGTAACCTCAGCGCCTCTACCATCCTGAAGAAACATTTCCATGATGCAAAACGCCTTATTTTTCATATGGTGAATGTTTGCTTAGCTCCTAAGACTTCTTCTTGGGATCAAATGTCGACCAGGTGGCAGCAGGTATTATTCTCTATCCTTGAGCGACAAAACTTAAATTTTTCTGAAATATTTTTCTTGAACTTAAGGATATGGCCTCAAAACCTATTGCTAACCGATGGATATATATCCTCGGTCATCATGGCCATTATAGAGAACCAGCTGAAAGCTGAGGGACTTGTTGGCCTTGGAGTCCCTGCCACGGCTGTATTGCCTGAGGTATACACCAGGCACAACTCAGACCAATCACTCAAACAGGCTGCCAAGCTGCGAAAACCCACGTAGTTGGAACCCACAGCTACCACCTCCAAATCCAAAGTCCCCACCAACCCCAAATCCAGAAAGCCAAAAAAGGCTACTCAGGGAGATGAGTCCCCTGAGGATGCCCCTGTACCACAAACACAGGACACACATACTAGTTTTAACCCCCAGTTATGTCAAAGACTCATCCTGCCAAAGCCGCACAGGTATCCTTTCAACAGGGTCCTGTTGCAACCAATATTGGGGATCCCACATTGCTGGAACCTATCTCAATTGAGAGGGTTACCATTGAAGCGCACCACTCACCCCGGGTGCAATTGCTTCTACCCAATCTCCACATGCAACCGCCCCTCCAAGTCCTACACTTATTGTTGCACAAGTGCTGAGTCAGTTGCACTCCTCACCCCCTCCCCAGAAACCATTACAACTGGGCATACCTCAACCATTGAGGGGGAGGACCAAAGTGCTTCTGACAACCCACAACACAGGTGTTACAATGTTCATCTCCAAGTGTAGAAAAGGAGATTGGAACTTCTGCTGAGGCTGCCACTTCTCCTGCTTCAGCATATGATCAGACTGAAGTTGGTAACATTCATAAGACCTCACCACAGGCAACTGCTGATGAAGGACATGGTCCTGTGGCAGGAAGTCCCCAGTACCATGACCAAGGGGCACATGCTACTACTGATCTACACTTAGAGCATGTTCATCCTGATTCTATCAGGAGGTCAGGTGATTCAGTAAACATTGATGATGACCTGGGCTTCTTTTATGATGTTTTAGCCCAAAACACCATCCTCGAGGATGAGGTGAGCAGACTCAAAGAGCTGCTTGCCAAAATTTCTCAGGATCAAAGACCATCTACCCCTCAAACCCCACAGATGGCACCTTCTTCTGAAGGTCTCCCATACATAGAGCCACTCCAAAACACTCAGCCACCTGCCTCTGCTTCTGGCACTATTTCTCAGGACAGAACCCCCCTGAGCAAATAGCTGCTATCTTTCAACATTCCTTACCTCTCATTACACCAATTATCACTGATATAGTGATTAAAACCCTTGATGAGAGGCTTCCTCAGTTATACACCCCTTGATAAAGGATGTTGTGAGCAAAAGACTTTCTGCCAATCAAACCCTTGCAACCAATGCAACCAAAAAGGGGGAGATTCAATCAGTGAAAGCAAAAAGAAAGAGGATTGCAGATAGGAAAGAGACTGAGAAGGAGAAGGAGAAGGAAGCTGACATGGAAAAAGTGACTGAAAGTACTAAAGACTTTCATGTCACATACAAGAAAAGGAAGAATGAAAAGGAGACTGACTTGGAGACAATGGTGAAGGAGGTTGATGCCGAACACAGCCGATCAAAGGATAACATCATTGATCAGTTGTTTAGGCAAGGTCATGACACTGAAAAACTTGACTCGGAAATCAGAAGATTGGAGATTGAAGAAATCCAAGCTAGATGGGCAAGTTATGATGTGTTGGAAAGGGAAAGACTAGAAATCATGATCAGGTTCATAGCTAAGTATCTTGGTAGGGACAGCATCTTGGCAATAACCACCAAGATCTGTTTTTCTGAAGTATATACCAAAGGATTGGTTATTGAAGCCTTAAATGAAGCTGGTGCTGGGAGCAGGACTGAACTAGTCAAGCAATCTAAAGCCGAACTCACATCCAAAATGCTAGAACAGCCTGTCAAAATTCCCACACCAAAATCCACTAAAACAATCCCTTTACCCCAAAATCACCACAACCACAACCCACCAAACCAATTCCCTTACCCTCAAAACCAATAGCCGATGATGTACCCCAGAAGAGGAAGAGAAAGGTACTGAGACTAGAAGAAGATAACGATGAATATGAAGATAGGCTGCCAATCTCAGCTATTATACAATTGCCTAAGGCCACAAGTCACCCTCCAACAGTTACTCCTGAGTCTCAAAGGCAAACTGTGAAAGTGAAGTTAGAAAAAGAAGAGCTTCACAAACAACATGATGAGGAACTGTTGAGAAGAGTTGACAAAGCATATGCTGCCACATCTTCAATCATCAACATGAAGAAGCATGCTTTTAGGTTATACACTCTTAAACATACATTTCAATATCAAAAGGAGAGAGTGAGGATTTGGTCTGATCCCAGGGTGTCTCATAGGATTCAAAAGAAAAACATTCCACAGAGATACATTGGCCAAGTAAAGAAGATTGTAGATGAAGTGATCTCATTGGTCTTTGTAGTATCACCCTGGGAAATCCTAGATGACTTCAAGAAAGCCTATAAAGCTAATCTGACCCCACTAAAGATGATGGAGAATAAAATGGTGAAAAAGGGGTTAGTGTATAGGAGGCTTGAGGAAGTTAGAAAGAATGAGCTCTAGTTGTTCTTAGAGGGTAATCACCCAGAGGAATTTGCTTATAGAGTAATAACAACTATGGAACTCAAAAATGGGAAGCAGGTCAAATACCTATCTGAGTATTATGGGCCAGAATCACTTTTTGAAGGAGAAACAGAGGAGCTTGCCATGAAGGAACAAATAATCTTCCTTGAGGCCTATACAAGGGAGTCATACAAACTCATAGTTGGGAAGTAGATCTCATGGATGGGGTAACAGCTCTGTGTCCAGTTCCCCATGACAGAGTTCCCATTCATCCTTTGCCAAACAGATCATTGAGACTTCTTCCCAGGCCTGTGCTTACAAGGGTCACTTCTGAGCTGATCTAGAAGACAAAAAGACCAATCTTTCTACCATAATAAGTGAGACATCTTCAATAAGTTTAGAGGTTTTGGCTTCATTGGTTCAGGGGAGTTTGTTGGACCAAAAGAACCAATGAGCATGATCAGAAAAACCTCTAAGTCCCACAGACATCACATCAACTGCTGAAGAGTTGATCAGTTGTTTGACAAAGTCTGAAGAGCAACAGCTGAAGAACAAAGTACTGAAGACTTCAATAGCTAAGACCAAAGTCTGAAGACTTCAAAATCTGAAGACTAAAGTACTGAAGACTTCAAAATCTGAAGACTAAAGTACTGAAGACTTCAACAGCTGAAGACCAAAGTCTGAAGATCAACAGCTGAAGACTAAAGTACTGAAGATCAACAGCTGAAGTACAAAGACTGAAGACAACAGCTGAAGACATCAGCTGATGACAACAGCTGAAGTTCAAGTACAAGTACTGAAGCCTTCAGAGTTTGTTACAATAGCTGAAGAAGCATTCTTCAGTTGTTGTGATGGTTTTCTTTTAGTAGTTTTCTTTTGTATTTCAGTACTTGTAAAATGACTGAAGAGCATGTTCTTTAGTCGTTGTAGTTTCAGTAGTTTCTTTTCAGTAGTTGTAGGGATAGTTAACACTTAGTATTTTTGTAAGAAGATGTCAGCTATTTTGACATCTTCAGTAGTTGTGTTAACTATCAGTAGTTTGAATAATTCTGTTAGATGTCACTATCAAGTGACATCAGCAGACGTCACATCTCCTATATAAGAGATGTTGACCTAATTGTACGTGTGACATTCTGTTACCATGAAAGCACATATTGAATGAAATATCTTTCGCAGAATTCTCTCTCTCTATAACCGTTTACTTTTATATTGAATATCAATTGTGTTCTTGTGAATTGTCTAATTCATTGTTTGATTTCCGCTCAATACTCTCTAATCAATCAAACGTAGATCACTGATCTTAACAAATAGTATCAGAGCAGGTTAATCATTGATCGATCTAACAATTGATCATTGAAACTGCTATTCGATATCTATGTTTGATTGAATTAGTAGATTTGCATGAATTGATTATAGATTATTGAATTTCTGCTGCTTTCATTTATTCACTTTGAGCTTTCTCTTGGTTCAATTTGGTTTGTTGTGTTTTTGTTCCAAATCTGCTAAAGCTTAATTGAATTTGGTTGAATCTGAGAATGACTACTCCTTCTAATTACCCTCACAATACCGGTTCCTCAACCAAGCCTCCGATGCTGGTTAGGACTGAGTATAACATATGGCAACGAAGGATGCTTCATCACCTATCTGTTACAGTTCAGGTTGTGGACATCTGTGGTACATTCCACACAAGCCTATGGTGAACAATCCGGAAACCAACCAAATGGTTCCGAGAAGAAGGAACAATACTCAGATGAGATCAGAAACTGTTTGAGATTGATCCTAAAGCATATGGTATTCTGGCCATGGCTTTGCCTAATGAAATCTATCAGGGCTTATGCATCATGAAAATGCTCATGACCTCTGGAATGCACTGAAGGAACAATTCGGTGGAACAAATGAAGTTTTAGCAAACACAGAGAAATCATCGCCCAACAATATGAGACATTCTCTCATAAAAAGGGTGAGACACTGACTCAACAGTTTGAGCGTTTTTCTTGTTTGATCTCTGAGCTGAAAATGGTCAAACAGAATACACCAATAGCCAGATGAATAAATATTCCTCAGATCACTGCCTGAGAGATGGGACACATACACTATTGTCCTATGCTCCAGTGCAAATCTGGATAGCCTATCTCTCACCCAACTTCATGGGAAACTGCTTACATTCGAGAGAGAGATAGAGCAGAAAAGGAAACTGGCATCATCAGGAAAGCTCAATGATGACTTTGTACCAGGGAACACTGCTTTGGTTGGTCGTGAGTCAGAATATGCTGCATCTGAAAGCAATTATGATGAGCATATAGATTTCTCTTCAAACAGTTCTGATCATGCATTTGTTGGTGTTGATAGTCAATCAAGCTGTAATAGTGACAATTTATGCTTCATCATGGATGATCTGAAGGGTATTGCTGATGATGATTTAGAAGAGATGGATATTCTAAGCCAAATGGCCTTAGTTAATATCAAATCTCAAAAGTTCTACAAGAGAACGGGCAGGAAATTTCCTGGACTCTCTGGCAAAACCAAAGTTGGTTTTGACAAGAGTAAGTTGAGGTGTCACAAATGCCAAAGGCTTGGACACTTTGCAAGAGAGTGTAGATCAACTGGATCTAACTCTCTCGCACCCTTTGTGACTTTTCCAAGAACTAGTCCACAAAACAGAGGGCAACATCCTGCGAGTTCTGGTCATTATTCACACCTATATCTCCTGCATACTTTGTCCCTCAGGGTCCAACGTCATATCCATATCCCTGCTATTACATGCCTCAGCCAAATCCGGTTCAAGCTCCTATGGCACAAAAACCACAAGCATTACCTGAACCTCAACCTTCCCAATCTCATCAACAATCTCAACCTCAACAACACAGCTTTTTCACCCCAGGAGTTGTTGACTGGAGCAGTTTACCAGATGATATGTCTGGTCATGAACAACTGTTCTCTGGTGCTAGACAACATGGTGGTGACAGTCCTTTTGGAAACCTTGCTCTTATGGCTCTGGATTCTGCTGATACCTCGTCCTCTAATGCCTCCACACCACAGGTATCATAGGTATCCTCTGAGGCCAAAGCCAAGCTATGTTCTGAAACATGCATAGCTGCATTTGCATCTATTAGAGAAGCAAATGTAGCTTTAATTAACAAGAACATTGAGCTAGAACAAATAATTTCCAAAGAAAAGCTGAATTTGAGTCTGCGCTTAATGATAAGAATGATGAGATTTACAAACTTAAATGCCAAATCACTGATGATAAGGCTAGGGAAGAGGTACTTCTAGAGAAGTACAGAGACTTCAAAGAAACACTTGCAACTACTCAGGTAGAGTGTGATCGATGGGTACATTCTTGCAAGGGTTTTGAAATGCTTCTTAGTAAGTAGTCTGCTTCCAATGTGAAGTTTGGCATTGGTTATAATCACACTGCTCCTCCTACAGATTTTACTCCCAGAGCAGAGGTATAATCTGATGGAGAAGCAATAACCAATCCTTTTCATCATGTGATCTCCTATCTGATACAACACCATCAGAGGTTGAAGTCAGCATTAATTTCTCTCAGAACCTATCAGTTGATGTTGATGGTTCAAATGCTGACACTCACATGATCAAAAAGTTGATCACGCCAGGTGGTATTTCACAAAGTACTGAAAGTACTAAAGAGCATGTCATAACACCTGGAGAACAAACCCAAACTACTGCATGTACTAAAGGGAAGCAAACTGCAAGTAGAAAGGGTGGGAAAACTACTAAAGAAGATATCAAGAAAGCATGTACTAAAGGGAAGAAAACTGCTAGTACTGATAGCAAACTGCTGAAGAATAAGTCTTCAGTAGTTTCATCTTCTTCAACAGATGATCAACTTAAGATTAAGAAAAAGCCATGTGAAATATGTGGCTTATTCAATCATCTTACTGATGATTGCTTGTATAAAAAGGGCTCCAAACTCAAACATAATAAGAACATTAAAAAGCAAATGGATAAAATGAAAACTAAGTTTGAAACCAAATTTGTACCAGCAACATCAAAACCTGTGACCCCAAAATCCAAAGAGAGATCTAAAAAGCAAGGGTTAATCAAGCAACAACTGAGGTTGCTCAAAGGGAGATGGTACAGCACAGGAATCCATCAATCTCAAGCACTAATGTGTCGGATGAGCTGAAGGCTTTATCACAGAATCAGACACACCTTGTTATGATGGTTCAACATCTATTGGGGAGAGTCAACCTATTAGATGCTCCTGTGCTGAAACCACAGAGAAGAAAATCCATGCCAAAGGATTCTTCTTCTTCACCATCTCCATCCCCTCAGGCTGTTATTCATAGCAAATCTTCAGTTGTTGTGATGGTTTCCTTTCAGTAGTTTTCTTTTGTATTTCAGTACTTGTAAAACGACTGAAGAGCATGTTCTTCAGTCGTTGTAGTTTCATTAGTTTCATTTCAGTAGTTGTAGGGATAGTTAACACTTAGTATTTTTGTAAGAAGATATCAGCTGTTTTGACATCTTGAGTAGTTGTGTTAACTATCAGTAGTTTGAATAATTCTGCTAGATGTCACTATCAAGTGACATCAGCAGATGTCACATCTCCTATATAAGAGATGTTGACCTAATTGTACGTGTGACATTCTGTTACCACGAAAGCGCATATTGAATGAAATATCTTTCGCAGAATTCTCTCTCTCTATAACCGTTTACTTTTATATTGAATATCAATTGTGTTCTTGTGAATTGTCTAATTCATTGTTTGATTTCCGCTGCAATACTCTCAAATCAATCAAACGTAGATCACTGATCTTAACATAATGTCTGGTCTAGAAGCTGTAAGGTACATCAAGGAACCAATCATACATCTGTAAAGAGTTTCATCAACTGCTTTACCTTTCTGATCAACATCCAGTTGTGTGATGCTGCACATGGGAGTAGAACAGGGCTTACAGTTTTGTAAATCAAACTTTTTCAACAAGTCCTTTGTATATTTTGACTAATGAATGAAAGTTCCATCAGCCATTTGTTTGATTTGCAAACCCAGAAAGAATTGTAATTCTCCTATGGCACTCATTTCAAACTTTTTTTGCATCAACTTAGTAAAGGCATCACATAACTATGGATCAGAGGATGTAAAAATAATATCTTCTACATTGTTGATACATGTATGTCCCTAGATCATGATATGTGATGTAATAGATCTTGTTTGGTATGATTAATGAAATGATATTGATTGTTTGTTAGTTATAATGTTTAATGTTTCATTAATGAGTCAACATTGAATTGGTTAATTAGGTTAGTGATTGCTTGAATGATTATACATAATGTTTATTAAATAATACATTTAAACTTAACATAATGAAGTTCTCATGCAAATGGCTCATGCGAATGAACCATACGTATGAATAACTTCACACGATTGACTCAGTCGCATGACTGAACCAAGAGACTGGATCAGTCGTACGATTGTAACATAAGATTGGCTCAGTCGCACAACTGAACACTCAGTCGTACGAATGAATCAACCGCATGGTTCAATCGCACGACTGAACCATACTAATGGTTCAGTCGCACGATTGAATAGTACCAACCTATAAATACAACTCAATTCGTGAAAAACTGGGAGACTCTCGATCAATTACGATTCCAGACGTACCCTAGCCATCCAGAAACCTCCCAATTCGTTCTCCAAGTTCATAGAACACATTAGATCGATTCCCAATCGATTTCTAACGTTAGTTTCAATTCTTGATTGATTCTTCGTGTGTTCTCACTGATTGGATCGCCAATCAAATAGGATTCCGCACTATTTGATCTGGTTTACACGTTAATCTCTAGGTAATTCGGTCAAATACCAGGTCCTAACAAGTGGTATCAGAGCCTTGGCTCTTGATTAAGTGTGATTCAATCAAGATTGATAAAAAGTTTGTGTTTTTGCACTAGAAACACAATCTTTTGTGTCAAAAGTGATCTTGGACGTTCCCTGCTCATCAAAGTTTGGTTTCTACGGACTTAGGCAATTCAACCTTGCGAAGTTTGAATTTTTACGGCTAAAACACGTTTAACCTAGAAATTTTCGCATAACAGCAGCTTCAGTCGCACGAGTGAGCCATTCGCACGACTGGACTCATTCGCATTGCTCAGTCGCACGATTGGACATAGTCGTATCTCCATTCGTATGATTGAACCGTTCGGTCGCATGGTTCATACGCATCAGATTCATTCGCACGACTGAGCTAATCACTTAGTTCAGCCGCACGATTGAACCAGTCGTAGAGTTCATACGCACGACTGAGTGTTCATACGCACGCCTAGTCCATTCGCACCCTTCAGTCGGCCGAGTGACAATTGCTTATTAGACTTAATGTTATTTACAATGGAAGATCAAATGTCAGCCTTTACTGCTGGGAAGGACTCTAGGATCCAGAACCTGCTACTACTTGAGAGTGAGGTGGGTAATCATAATAAACCACCAAAGCTTTTAACGTTAGATGAGTTTCTCCACTGGAAACAACGTTTTGAGATCTACCTCAATGGAGTGGATCTGAATCTATGGGAGGCCATCGAGATTGGATATAGTACACCGGTGGGAGCCGATGGGGTAAAGTTAACCTTAGGAGGGATGACAGACGCGCAGAAAGTCAAATATAATGCAGAGAAGAGGGTCTATGCATTGATTACACAGTCTATCCCTAAAGAGATATTCCACCAGTACTCAGAGAATAAGCAGTCCAAGAAACTATGGGATGAGCTAGAGAAGAGGTACGACGGGAATGCCTCGTTGAAGGCAATCAAGGCTAAGGAGTTAAAGAAGGATTCGACAACTTCTCATCGATGGGAAACGAGATTTTGGACGATGTTATAGATAGATTCTACCATCTGATGAGTGAACTGCATACACATGGAGTGGCTACTACCATGGAAGAGAAAGTTAATAATTTTGTAGACGGATTGCGTGAAAAATGGGTTTCATTCGTGTCTAATCTTAGACAGAATGGAATGCTGTCAAAACTGGATATTAATGACTTCATTCTTAAGTTGCGAGAAGAATCACTTAGAATGAAGTACAGAGCTCAGCAGTCTACGTACAATCAAAATCCAGCTTTATACAATGCCACTCCTCAAGCTAAGACATCTGGAGCACCCCTCCAGACTGCATTTGTGTCTAGCTCATCGAGTCCTACACATGCACCTTCTTCAGGTTCAGAAATGTCAGGGTCTTCTTGTACCCAATACATTGGATCTGAAGCAAATGCTACTAGACTGAAGACCGAGAACCTCGGTAATGTGACTGTGGAAGTAGCTCGAGAGCACATGGATCTATTGGCAGCAATGGTCCATTCCTATGATGAACTTGTTGCTGGAAAGATTGGAAACTGCCATCTGGCAGACAAGGACTACGAGCAGGTGGACGAAATGGAGCTTGAGAGAATGGACATAATGTGGGCCTTAGCAAGTGTTGTCCGGAGGGCGAAGAAGTTTGTGAAAAAGACTGGACAGAACTTGGTTGCTACTAAGGATACCACCTTTGGCTTCGACAAGAGTAAAGTGACCTGCTTTAACTGTGGTGAAAAGGGGCACTTCAAGAGAATGTGTGAAGCCAAAGAAGACTGGGAACGGGAACCCGTTCTCATCCTTCACTCATCTAGACAAGCAAACTACCAGTTCTACTTCCTCAAACAAGGACTCAAAAGCCTTGACTGCTCATGATGATGAAGGACAGGATTGGAGCTTTAGGTTTGTCTCACCAGGGGAATCAAACATTGCAAATGTAGAAGATATTGACAGTGACTCCGCTAGTGAAGGAGATCTAGCAGTTGAGATAGCAATGTCACCTAGTGAAGAAGCAACTGCAACCGAGGTCAGTTACAAGCCAAAAGTGGAGACTACCTTGTCAGAGACAGAAAAGACAGAAGCAAAAGAATCAGAATCATCTGATACTACATTGATGGCAAACGCTTCTGAATCAGCTCAGGTAGGTACTACTGACACAATGTTTAATAATCATGCTTGTTCTGATTGTGATGCCTTTAGGAATAGCATAGATGCTAAATTTTCTAGGTTATTAGATCATAATGATAACTTGATAAAAGATTTGCATCTATGCACTGAGGCTAATAGGGTATTAAAACAAAATGAGCTCAGTTATAAAGAAAACGTAGACCTTTTGACTAAACAGCTTAGGGAAACCGAAGTAGTCGCCTTTAATCAAGCTAATGACATTAGGTATTATCTAAACTCCTTAGAAGACACTAAGAAGCAAAAGGCAGTTCTAGAAGTAGAAGTAAATTCACTAAAATAGAAACTACATAGTTGGACTAGTTCGTCGCACATAGTCCAACACTTAGTGAAAGAAAGGAACAACGGGGAGGGACTAGGTTATAAAGTGGTTCTGCCACCACCTGAGACTTTGATGAACCTTAAAACTAGACCTATAAATAGTAATCCCATCAAGGATCATGTAGTGTCTACTCCTCTTGTTAGTGATCCAGATTCCTTATGTTCATCTATTGACACTGGAAACAAACAAAAGGAGACCACGTCAAAGGCAAAGGGTAATTTGCCTTGTGTTAATCTGGAAAAGGAATTTGAAAAGGTTGACTTAAAGTCAGGTTCAAACAAAGTCAAATCAAAACCTAAAAGGGCTTTTAAGGATAATCTTTCACATACTTCAAGTCAAAGACCAATTAACCAAAAAGAAAAGGATGTCAAACAGGTTAAATCAGTTAATTTTGTTAAACCAGTAAACACATCAAAAGAACCAGAGTCAAAACCTAAAGTGAGTGATGTTACTAGAGTGTCACACACGCTCCACAAAGACAGTTTAATCATAAAGTTGATAGCAGGGCGTGCTACAACTGTGGAAAATGTGGACACATTGCTTCCTACTGTCCTTATTATCAGACACCTAGGAAGAAGATTGAACTTCAGGACTTAAAACCTAAGTCTTCTAAGAGGAGCTCTTTAACTCCACCTAGAAGAACTAGTGAACAGAAAGTTCAATCCGTTAGCCAGTCGACCGTTTATCACAAACAGGCATTGCACAAATCTGGCTTATGGAAAGAGAATCAATCTCTATGTCTGGTAATGATGACAAGAAGGAACCTGAGCTACCCTCACCTTCTAAGGGTCAATGGGTTGAATTTCGGATGTGTGATGCCTCTGGGAAACCCAAGCCAGTAAAGGCTTGGGTTCCTAACCTAAACTAATCCTTTATCTTGTATGTGCAAGTTGTTCAATACAGTGCTGAAACTAACACGTGGATAGTAGACAGCGGAGCATCCAGGCACATGACAGGAAACAGAGCTCTTTTATCAAATGTCAAACAAATAAAAGGAGGGCATGTTTCGTTTGCAGGAAACAAGGGAGGCTATATCACAACTCAGGGAGAAGTTGGAAATCAGAAAGTTAAGTTTGATAGGGTGAACTATGTTCAGAAACTTCAAAACAACTTACTCTCTGTTTCACAAATATGTGATAAGGAATTTAAAGTCATCTTCGACAACAAGAAGTGTTACGTACTGAAGAAAGACTACGTGATCCCAGAGGACCAAGTTTTGATGACTACTTCAAGATATAAAGATCTTTATGTCTTGGATCTGTCAACAGCTTCTACAATGGATCATGAGGTTCAGTGTTTTCTATCCAAAGCTACTGAAAAAGACTCCATCTCCTGGCATAGGAGAATGGGACACATCAGTCAAAGGAAGATGAATCACTTGATTCAGAAGGATCTGGTGAGAGGTGTAAATGTCAAGAACTTTTAGCTTCGTGATTTCTGTATAGCTTGCAAGAAAGGTAACAACAAAGAAGTCTCATAAGGAAAAGAAAGTTAATTCAATAGAACTTCCTCTTGAACTTCTACACATGGATCTGTTCGGTCCAGTCAGTACAAAGAGCATTGCAGGCGACTTGTACTGTTTTGTGGTCACCGATGACTACTCAAGGTTCACTTGGGTAATGTTTCTGAAATCCAAATAGAAACATTTGAATCATTCAAGGAGTTGGTAACCACACTGGAATCTCTTTACAAGCTGAAAGTTAGACAAGTACGCTCAGACAACGGAACGAATTCAAGAACCAGTGGATGGAGAATACTGCAAGGAAAAGGGGATTGTGCATCAATTCACTTCTGCTTACACACCTCAGATGAATGGCGTTGCTGAGAGAAAGAACAGGAGCTTGATAGAGACAGCACAGACTATGCTGGCAGACTCGAAACTGCCTATCCAATTCTAGAATGAGGCAATGGCAAATGCATGTTATACACTAAATCGAGTCCTGATAGTCAAGCGCCACGCAAAAACATGTTACGAGCTACTACAAAGACGAAAACCGAACTTGGAGTATCTCGAACCATTTGGGGCGCCGTGCACACTTCTGAAGATGACATAAGAAGGTAAATTCAGCGAGAAGGCAGATGAAGGCATCTTTCTAGGATACAACATACCTAACAAGCGAGTTTACAATAACTCAACAGGTCTAGTAGAAGTTTGGTGTAATGTTGATGTTCATGATTCACCACACCACCTACTGGCAAAGGACCCGCCTACTTCTTTGACTATGATGGATTCTTCAAGTCATTCAACATTCCTCTCTCCCCTCGGATGACGAATTAGCTACACGAATGATGTATGATAGCTTGAATCCACCAACATCTAGCTCACAGGGAGAATCATCTACTCATTCAGGGGGAGTAATCGACGACAGTGACACCTCCTCTGAAAATGAAGTTGAAGAAGTGACAGGATCAGCGATCACAAGTTTGATGTATTAGAGTTCAAAGCAGCGGAATAAGAACAGGAATTAGACAAATTGTAGCAAGTAATCGATACTTGTATGCATTAAGAGCACATACGGTTATAGTGAGAGAATATATATTTCTGATTTAAGGAATGTTTAGATATAGAATATGTCTAATCAAATCATTCATATCATTCCCGTCATTCACATATTACAATAGGTTGTCACTCCTTATATAGAGTGCAACAATCACTGTTGTTATCACGGAAAGTGACAACTGGCAGATCTATTACAAAAATAACTAAATCTTAACAAACTACTGAAATGTTCACTACTACTGAGAACATATCAGAGTGTTAAGTGCAGAATATAACTACTGATTAGAAACTACTGAAACTACAACGACTGAAGAACAAGCTCTTCAGTCGTTTTACAAAACTACTGAAACATAAAACTACTGAAACCAGAAATATAAAACTACTGATATCACAACTACTGAAGAAGTACTCTTCACAGTTGTGACAAACTACTGAGGCTTCAGTACTTGATCTTCAGACTTTGACCTTCAGGTGTTTCATCAGCTGATGACTTCAGTAGATGTCATCAGCTGATGTCTTTAGTCTTTGTCTTCAGACTTTGTACATCAGTTGTTGATCTTCAGCACTCGTAAACTCTTCAGCTGTTGTACTTCAGTACTTTTGTCTTTCAGCTTCAGCACTTGTGTTCTTCAGCTGTTCAGCTTCATACTTGCGTTCTTCAGCTGTTCAGTTTTAGTACTTGTGTTCTTCAGCTGTTGTACTTCAGCACTTTAGTTCTTCAGCTGTTGAAGTCTTTAGCACTTGATCTTCAGCTGTTGAAGTCTTCAGCACTTGTCAAACTGCTGATGAGGCTTTCAGCAGTTGTTGTGATACCATGCGGGACTTAGAGGTTTTCTGATCTTGGCTCATTGGTTCTTTTGGTCCAACAAACTCCCCCTGAACCAATGCAGCCAAAACCTCTAAATTATTTATTATCCCACTTATTGTAGGCAAAATGTTGGTCTTTTTCCTTCTTGATCAGTAGAGAGGATGACCCATGTAAGCTCCGGCCTGGGAAGAAATCTCAGATATTTGTTTGGCAGGGTATGAATGGGAACTCTGTTTTGGGGAACTGGACACAGAGTTGTTATTCCATTCATGAGATTTACTTCCCCATAATGAGTTGTATGACTCTCAACATAGGCCTCAAGGAGAACAACTTGTTCCTCCTGAGAGAGTTCTTCTACTCCTCCTTCGAAGAAGAACTCTGGACCGTAGTACTCTGATAAGTACTTCATGGTCCTGCCATTTTTCAGCTCCACCGTAGTTACCTCCCTATATACAAATTCATCAGGATGGTTGCCTTCAAGGAGTAACTGGAGCTCATTCTTCTGGATGTCTTCAAGCTTTTTATATAACAACCCCTTCTTAATCATCTTGTTTTCTAGTAAGGCTTGAGGGGTCTTCTTTGCTTGGTGAGCCTTCTTGAATTCATCAATGATTTCCCAAGGTGAGACTACAATGGCCAACATGATGGTAGAATCTATTGTTTTTCTGACCTGGTCATTGTATCTGTGTGGAATAGTTCTTTTATGGATTCTAGAACTCACCCTGGGGTCTGACCATACTCTCACTCTCTCCTTGTGATACTGAAAAGTGTGCCTGAGAGTGTACAGCCTTTGAGCATGCCCTTTCATGGCTTGAATAGATGATGACTGAGGAAATTCCTTGTCAACCATCTTCAACAGTTGCTCATCGTGCTGTTTCTGCTGTTCTTCATCTTCTATCTTGACTCTGACCATTTCCCTTTGAGAGTCAGGTGTATCATAGGTTGACTTCGGGGTTTTGGTAGCTTTAGAACAGGAGAGAGTGGCAGACTATCATCTTCATCCTCCTCTTCTTCTTCTTCTTCCATCCTCAGCACCCTTCTCCTCCTTCTAGGTGCATCACTGGATGATGGTTGTTTGGTGAAGGAATTGGTTTTGAAGAATGAGGATGTTTGGATTTTGGCTTAGAGATTGGTTGGGAGATTTGAGGGGTAGGCTCTGTTTGAGTGGGTGGAAGGGAAGGTTGATCCAGCATCTTTGTAGTAAGTTTTGCCTTTGTGAGTTTAGCCATCTCCAACCTTTTACCAGTCCCAGCCTCATCAAGGGCTTCCACAATAATCCCTTTGTTGAATTGCTCAGACAGACAGATTCTGGTGGCTATAGCCAGAATACTGTCCCTGGTCCACACGCGAATCTCCATTAACGATCTTCCTAAGTATTTTGCAATGAAGCGGATCATTATTTCCAATCTCTCTTTTTCCAGAGCATCATACCCACCCATCGGGTCTGAATCTCTTGAACTTCCAACCTTCTGATCTCACTATTCAATGTGGCTGTATCAACCCCTGCCTGAAGAGTTGTTCAATTATTTTATCCATGGATCGGCTGTGTGTAGTGTCAGCTTCTTTTACCAGCTCTTCCAAGGATTTGTCTTCAGCAGTATGATCATCAGCACTTTTCTTTCGCTTGTAAGTGTGCAGAGGTTGCTTTTCTTTCTCCCCTCTTGGGTTGCTTCTCTTCCTTCTTTTCCTCTGTTCTTTTCCTCTTCTTTTCTTTCACTGCAGTACTCTCCCCCTTTTTGGATGCATTGGAGGAAGGGGTTTGTACTACAGAAAGAGTCTTTGTACACAGCATCAATCAAGGTTTGTAAAGTTGAGGAAAGCCTCTCATCAATGGCTTTAGTCACAATATCAGTGATTATGGGTGTGATGAGAGGGAGGGAATTTTGAAGTACAGCACCTATTTGCTCAGGAGGGTTCTGTTCCTGAGAATAGGGCCTGAAGCAGAGGCAGGTGGTTGAGTTTGGAGTGGCTCAGTGTTTGGGGAACCTTCAAGTGAATGTGCCATCTGTGGGTTGGTAGAGGCAGATGGTCTTTCTCCTTGTGAGAGTTGGTCAAGTAGGTTTGCAGCCTACTAACTTTCTCTTCAAGGATTGTGTTCTGGGCAAGAACATCGTAGAAAAAGCCCAGGTCATCATCAGCCGAAGCTAAATCATCTGACCTCCTGCTTAGAGCAGGATTTACATGCACTAGTGTAGACCAGTTGTTGCATGTGCCCCTTGTGCTTGGTACTGGGGACTTCCAGCCTCAGACAATGTCCATCATCAGCTGTTGCCTCTAGTGAGGTCTTAGCAATGTTACCAGCCTCATTCTGATCATGTGCTGATTCAGAAGAGGTGGCAGCCTCACCAGATATTCTAAGCTCCTTATCTACACCAGGAGATAGAAGTGGTAAACCCCTGTGCTGTGGGTTCTCAAGTACACTGTGTTCCTCCCCCTCAATTGTAGGGTGTTCCCAGTAGTAAGTGGTTTCTGGGGAGGGGTGAGCAGTGCAGTTGAGTCAGCAGTTGTGCAACTATTAAGTTGGGCTGTGAGGGGCGGTTGTTTGGGGTGAAGGGATAGAAGCAATGTGCACCTGGGGAGGTTGGTGCTTTCAATGGCAATCTCCTCAAGTGAGGAAGATCCCAGATATGTAGGTACCCCTTCTGTGTTGCTGCAGGCTCCTGTTGAGAGGAAGCTTGAGCGGCTATGGCTGGAAGAGTCATTGTATCCACTAGGGGGTTTGGACTAGTGGATATATCCTGCGTTTGTGGTGCAGGGGCATCCTCAGGGGACTCAATTCCCTGAGTAGCCGTTTTGGGTTTCTTTTTGGTGGTTTGGTGGGACTTTTGATTTGGAGGTGGTGGCTGTGGGTTCCAGCTGCGTGGGTTTTGGCAGCTTGGCAGCCATTTTGAGTGTCTGGTCATAGTTGTGCCGGGAGTATACTTCCGGCAGAACAGCCGTAGCAGGGACTCCCAAGCCAACAAGTCCCTCAGCATTAAGCTGGTTAGTAATGATGGCCATTATGAACCGTGGATACAGTATCCAACGGTTGGCAGTTAGTTTTTGAGCCATATCCTTGAGCTCCGAAAATATTATTTCTTAAAAGTTTAGCGGTTGTTGCTCAAGAATAGAATACATTACCTGCTGCCATTTTGTCGATATTTGATCCCAAGACGACGTCTTAGGAGCCAAACATACATTCACCATGTGAAATAATTAGGCGTTCAGCGTCATGGAAGTGTTCTTCATGATAGTGGAGGCACTGAGTTGCCTTGATATCCATGTTGGGCAAAGGATAGATCTGTGGTGCCCTTCGGATATCTAGCAGGAGAAAGTATCATCCAGATGAAGAATTTGGCGGATAACTGCAGGAGTGATGACTACTTCTTTGTTGTTGACGACCGACTGGAGAGATGGTGTGTTGTTCTCCCCAGTGGTAATAGTAACGTTCATCCAAAATTGTTGGAGGGATTCGGCATGTAGTATAGGATTCAGAAGAAAGGCCGTTTTGTATTGGGACTGAACCATAAGATCGATAGCAGTATTGAACTTAGTCCAGACAGGCGATTTAGTAAGGTAGGCAACACAGTTGTGTCGCGGTTTAAGTTGCATGGACGCCATTGAGAAGAGAGAAGTTTTGGAGAGGAACGTTAGGTTTGAAGAAGATGAAGCATTGAAGGCTAAGGTCAGGGATATTTATAGGGTACTGGTAAGAAAACGACTGAAGGATGTGGTGTTAGTCATCAGTAGTTTTAAACGACCGTTGACATGGTATTATCCTTTCAGACGTTGAAACAGCTGAAGTCGTGGTGTTAGGCATCAGGAGTTAGAAAACTACTGAAGACCGTCGTTTTGACTTCAGATGATTAAAACAACTGAGGACTTGGTGTTTGTCTCAGTAGTTATGAAACTACTGAGACAGTGGTTTTGTCATCAGCTGTTGTAAACAACTGAAGACTTGGTATTAGTCATCAGTAGTTATAAAACTACTGAAGACATGGTATTGCTTCAGTTGTTTAGAATGAAACAGCACATGTACAAACGACTGAAGAGAAATTTCTCTTCAGCTGTTTTCGTCAATACTTAGCTTTTCAGCTGTTTCATACTGTCCTCAACACTTCATCAGCCTTTTTGTTGATTTCAGTTGTTTCATAGGACATCAGTACTTATCTGTTGTTACTGATTAGTAGTTGTAACTACATCAGTACTTTTAACTACATCAGTAGTTTGAACAGATAAAGTACTTCAGTACTTATGAGGCGTTTAGCCATCAGTAGTTAAAAAAACTACTGAAGGGAAAAGGAACTCATTAGTACTTATATGTGACATGGTACTAATGATCATCAGTACTTATTACTAAGATCATCAGTAGTTGTCACTTATTCTAGCTGCAGCATACCAAGCCTTAACACCAGGTTTGGAAAGTTGAACTATCCAAAGGCTTAGTAAAAATGTCTGCAAGCTCATCAGCACTAGGCACAAACTTAGGATCAATCAGACCTTTTTCAAAACAATCCCTTATAAAATGATGTCTGATCTCTATATGTTTGGTCCTAGAGTGCTGGACTGGATTTTTGACAATGCAAAGAGCTGAAGCACTATCCATTAATAATGGAGTCTTAGTCTCTGTAATGCCATAATTCAAAGTTGGTTTTGAAGCCAGAGTACCTGAGATTACAACTTGCAGCTGCAATGTACTCTGCTTCAGCAGTTGATGTAGCAACTGAGGTCTGTTTCTTGCTCTGCCAAGAAATCAAGCAGTTGCCTAGGAATTGACATCCACCAGAAGTTAATTTCCTGGTCAACTTACACCCTGCATAGTCACTGTCAGAAAAAGCAACTAATTTACAGAATGTCTAGTAGAATACCATAAACCTAGAGATGGAGTGCCTTGCAGATATCTAAAGATCCTCTTGACTGCAATCAGATGAGACTCTTTAGGTGCAGCCTGAAATCTAGCACAAACACATGTAGCAAACATAATATCTGGTCTAGAAGCTGTTAAATACATCAAGGACCCAATCATACATCTGTAAAGTGTTTCATCAACCACTTTACCTTTCTGATCTGTTCTGATCTGTATCCAGTTGTGTTTGCTGCACATGGGGGTAGAACAAGGCTTACAGTTTTGAAATCAAACTTTTGCAAAAGATCTTTTGTGTATTTGGACTGATGAATGAAAATTCATCAGCCTTTTGTTTGATTTGCAACCCCAAAAGAATTGTAACTCTCCCATGGCACTCATTTCAAACTTATGTTGCATCAACTTTGTAAAGGAATCACACAACTTTGGATCAGAGGATGCAAAAATGATATCATCTACATAAATTTGAACAAGTAGATTATGCTGCCCAGCTTTCTTAATGAATAAAGTCTTATCTATGGAGCCTCTAGTGAATTATTTTCCAGAAGAAAATTTGATAATGTCTCATACCAGGCTCTAGGAGCTTGTTTTAACCCATAAAGAGCCTTATCAAGCTTATACACCCAATTAGGATGTTTATTGTCCTCAAAGCCTGGAGGTTGACATACATAAACCTCTTCTTTAATTTTCCATACAAAAATGCACTTTTGACATCCATTTGAAAAACTTTAAGGTTTTGATAGCAGCATAAGCTAGAAACAATCGAATTGCTTCCAGTCTGGCTACAGGGGCAAAGGTTTCATCATAATCAATACCTTCTTCTTGTGCAAACCCCTGAACAACCAGTGTGGCCTTGTTCTTAACAATAAGCCCATTTTCATCAGTTTTGTTCCTAAACACCCATTTAGTGCCTATTGCACACTTACCTGGAGGTAGAGGAACAGTTCCCACACTTGCTGTTTCTTGAACTGAAGAAGCTCAAGCTGCATGGCATCAACCATCCATTGTCCTTTAAGGCAATGTGATAATTTTTTGGCTCTTGCTGACTGATGAAGAGAGCATAGAAGCAGAAATTTGACAATTGACTTCTTGTTGATACTCCAGCAGTGATATCACCAATGATTTGAGACATAGGGTGAGTCTTCAGATCTTGATACACAATGAGATCTGTGCAAGTGTTGTAGCTGGCTCAGCAGTAACAGATGGTGATGGTGAATCATTTCCTTGAAACCATCAGTGGATGGTAATTCAAAGGAAGTTGAATTCGAAGAGATCTCATCAGCATTTGTTGTGGATGGTGCTACTGGAGCTACAGGAACATCAGGTCTAGCTGAATCAGGCAGTTGATCACTAAACCTGAAGAGGTGAGTACTGCAATCATCATCATCATCAGTACCAGCAGTACCACCAGGTGGTGAACTGTTGACAGGAGCAACAGCAGGAGTTTGATAAGGAACATATTGTAGTATGTCCAAATCAAATAACTCCACAGGGCTTTGTGGAATCTTTTCCTTTGGAGATTCATTGAACTTAACATGTAGAGTTTCTTCAACCATCTTTGTTCTACAGTTGAAGACTCTGTATGCCTTGCAAGTAGATGAATAACCAACAACAAATACCCTGCATCCACCTTAGGATCAAATTTATGGAGTTGATCCTTTGTGTTGAGAATAAAACAGGGACACCCAGATGCTTTGAAAAATGAAATCAGAGGAGCCAATGATGGAGGACTTCATATGAGTCTTCATCAACCTCTGATTTACTAAAACTCTATTTTGCACATAACAAGCTGTGTTGACAGCTTCAGCCCAAAAGGTCAGTGGCAAACCTGAGTCAGCCAGCATGGACCTTGCAGCTTCAATGAGGGTATGATTTCTGAATTCAGTTCCATTTTGTTCTGGAGTCCTTGGGATGCTAAACTGCCTTTTGATCCCCTTTCAAAGATAGAATTCATCAAGTGTATGATTTCTGAATTCAGTTCCATTGTCACTCCTAATACACTTGACTGGAAGGGAATACTGCTTCTCAATATACAACACAAAGTGAATAATCTTCTGAGCAACCTCATCCTTTGAATGTAGAAAGAAAGTCCACACAATCTGGAGTAATCATCCACAATTACCAGACAGTATTTCTTCTTTGCCTTGCTCATTACTCTCACAGGACCAAATAGATCCATATGCAGTAATTGCAAGCAGGCAGTGGACTTAGGCACTTCAATAGGAGGAAATGAAACTTTGTGATGTTTTCCTTTTAAACAAGCAGTGCAGGTTCATCACAGTGAAACTCCTTTATTGGTAAGCCTCTGACTAAACTGTTGTGGGTAAGCTGATTCATGTTTTTGAGATTAACATGACCAAGCCTTCTGTGCCACAGTTTAGATTCTTGAGAAGAGGCTTTGGAAAATAGGCATGGATTGCCTTTGAGATCTATTTTCTTAGAAGATCTAAGGCATACACTCTTCCTGTCCTGTTGGCTCTCAGGAGAGTGTGATCATCCAACACCTTGTCAATCAGGTGCAAAACTTTGGATGACAGAATCCTACAGTTTTGACTGGTGAAAAGAGCAACATGGCCTTTATCACACATTTGACTGACACTCAAGAGATTGTACTTGAGATTTTCCACATGATTAACATCATCAAATTTGATTTCTCCATTGGAGACAAACCCTTACCAATGATGTAACCCCTAGCATCATTGCCAAAGAAACAAATCCCTTCTTTCCTTGAGAGTAGTCATGAAGAAGAGCTGTTCCCAGTCATGTGCATAGATCCCCCACTGTCTACATACCAGATGCTACTTTGGCATGTTGAAGAACCCTGCAATAATAAACAATCAGTTAGTTTTGGAGACCCAAACCTTTTGGTTTTGGCCTGGTCTCATCAATAGATGGTAAACTAACAGGTTTATTTGAAACAACAGCCTGAGAGAAGAAGATGGTGTATAGAAGAGGAGTCCTTTGGCTTGGATCTCCTTTTCTGTGGTTTCAGCATAGGAGCATCTAGTTGGTTAACTCTACCCACAGATGTTGAACCATCAACCAGCTGTGTCTGATTTTGTGATAAAGCTTTCAGCTCATCAGACACATTGCCAGTTGAGTTTGATAAGTTCCTATGTTGCACCTTCTTCTTCTGAGCACTCTCAGCTGTCACCTGTTTAACCCCTTCCTTTTTGGATTTCTTTGAGGACTTAAAGATTACAGGATTTGATGTTGCTGATACAAATGTGGTCTCAAACTCATTTTTCATCTTTACCATTTTCTCTTTAATTTCTTCTTTTTGTTTGAGTTTGGAACCTCTTTTGTACCAACAATCATCTGTAAGATGATTGAACAAACCACATACTTCACATGGTTTCTTCTTCATCTTAGGTTGATCATCAACTAAAGAGGATGAAGCAACAGAAGACTTGTTCTTCAATGCTTTGGAAGCATTGTTTGCTTTCTTGACTGCCTCTTTAGTAGTCTTCAAACTCTTTCTACTGGCAGTTTTCTTCTCTTCAGTACTGGCAGTAGTTTGAGTTTGAACTTCAGGTGTTAAATCCTGCTCTCTAGTCCTTTCGGGACCTTCAGAATAACTCCTGAGTTGATCAACTTATTGATCATGTGAGTGTCAACATTTGAACCATCAACATCAGCTGATAGGTTCAAAGAGGGCTTGATGCTGACTGCTACTTCTGATGTGTGTATCAGACAGTAGATCACATGATGTGATGGATTGGTTATCACTCTCACCATCAGATTCTACTTCTGCTCTTGGAGTAAAATCTGTAGGTGGAGCAGTGTGATTGTAACCAATGCCAACTTCACATTTGAAGCAGATTGCTTACTAAGAAGCATTTCAAAACCTTTGCATGATTGTACCCATCTATCACACTCTACCTGGGTACTGCAAGGGTTTCTTTGAGATCTTTGTACTTCTCTAGAAGTACCTCTTCTCTAGCCTTATCATCATTATTTGGCATTCAGTTTGTAAATCTCATCATTTTTATCTTTAAGTACAGACTCAAATTCAGCTTTGTTTTTGGAAATTATTTGTTCTAGCTCAATGTTCTTATTAATTAAAGCTACATTTGCTTCTTTAATGGAAGCAAATGCTACTATGCATGGTTCAGAACATAATTGGCTTTTGCCTCAGAGGATACCTGTGATACCTAAGGTGTAGAAGGCATTAGAAAATGAAGTATCAGCAGACTCCAAAGCCATACAGCTAGATTCCCAAAGGACTGTCACCACCATGTTGACCAGCACCTGAGAACAGTTGGTCATTACCAGACATGTCATCTGGTAAACTGCTCCAGTCAACAACTCCTGGGGTGAAGAAGCTGTGTTGTTGAGGTTGAGTTTGTTGATGAGATGGAGATGGCTGAGGTTCTGGTAGTGCATGAGGTTGTGGTGCCATGGGAACTTGAACTTGATTTGACTGTGGCATGTAATAACAAGGTACGGATATGGCATTTGACCCTGAGGAACAAAATATGCCGGAGATTGTTGTTGAGGATGATGACTAGAAGTGACAGGATGTTGCCCTCTGTGTTGTTGACTATTGCCAGGAAAAGTCACAAAGGTGCAGTGGAGTTAGATCCAGTTGATCTACACTCTCTTGCAAAGTGTCCAAGCCTTTGGCATTTGTGACACCTCAACTTGCTCTTGTCAAAACCAACTTTGGTTTTGCCAGAGAGTCCTGGGAATTTCTTCCAGTTCTTTTATAGAACTTCTGAGATCTGATATTTATCAGGGCCATTTGGCTCAAAATATCCATCTCTTCTAAGTCATCATCAGCAATCCCCTTGAGATCATCCATGATGAAACATAAATTGTCATTATTACACCCAGTAAACTGACCATCAACACTCACAAATGCAGAATCAGAGTGCTTGAAGAGAAATTAATATGCTCATCATACTGGCATTCAGATGAAGCAAATTCTGACTCATGACCCACCAAGGCAGTGTTGCCTGGTACAAAGTCTTCAGTGAGCTTTCCAGATGAAGACAGCTTTCTCTTCTGTTCTATCTCTCTTTCAAACGTGAGCAGTTTCCCATGGAGTTGGGTGAGAGATAGTTTGTCCAAACTTGCACTGGAGCGTAGGACAATAGTATATGTGTCCCATCTCTCAGGCAGTGATCTGAGAAATCTGTTATTCATCTGAATATTTGTGTACTCAAGTTTGACCATTTTTAATTCAGAGATCAAACAAGAGAACCGCTCATATTGTTGGGTCAGTGTCTCACCCTTTCTATGAGAGAATGTCTCATATTGTTGGGCAAGTATTTCTCTATTATTTGCCAAGACCTCATCTGTTCCTCCAAATTGTTCTTTCAAGGCATTCCAGAGGTCATGGGTAGTTTCATGATGCATTAGTCCAGAATAGATTTCATTGGGCAGTGCCATGGCCAGAATTCCATGGGCTTTTGCATCAATTTCAAGCAACTTCTTATCCTCATCTGAGTATTGCTCCCTCCTCTTCGGACCATTTGATTGGTTTCCGGGTTATTCACCATAGGCTTGTGTGGACCATGTACCACTGATGTCCAACAACCTGCGCTGTTAACAGACAGGTGATGGAGCATTCGTCGTTGCCATATGTTATACTCATTCCTAACCAGCATTGGTGGCTTGGTTGAGGAACCAGTATTGTGAGGATCATTGGAGGGAGTAGTCATTTTCAGTTCAAAAACACTTTAATTCAAGCTTTTAAAAGTTTTACACAGACCACAACAAACTCAATGAAAACCAAGAAAAGATCTCAGGATGAATGACCAGAAATACAGAAAAATTCAATCTCTATAACCGTTTCTTGCAAAAACAGAAGCTAATTCAATCAAACTTGGATCTTGAATAGCAATTTCAATGATCAATTATTAGATCGATCAATGATGAACCTGCTCTGATACCATTTGACAGGATCAGCGATCACAAGTTTGATGTATTAGAGTTCAAAGCAGCGGAATAAGAACAGGAATTAGACAAATTGTAGCAAGTAATCGATACTTGTATGCATTAAGAGCACATACGGTTATAGTGAGAGAATATATATTTCTGATTCAAGGAATGTTTATAGATATAGAATATGTCTAATCAAATCATTCATATCATTCCCGTCATTCACATATTACAATAGGTTGTCACTCTTATATAGAGTGCAACAATCACTGCTGTTATCACGGAAAGTGACAACTGGCAGATCTATTACAAAAATAACTAAATCTTAACAAACTACTGAAATGTTCACTACTACTGAGAACATATCAGAGTGTTAAGTGCAGAATATAACTACTGATTAGAAACTACTGAAACACAACGACTGAAGAACAAGCTCTTCAGTCGTTTTACAAAACTACTGAAACATAAACTACTAAAACCAGAAATATAAAACTACTGATATCACAACTACTAAGAAGTACTCTTCAGCAGTTGTGACAAACTACTGAGGCTTCAGTACTTGATCTTCAGACTTTGACCTTCAGGTGTTTCATCAGCTGATGACTTCAGTAGATGTCATCAGCTGATGTCTTCAGTCTTTGTCTTCAGACTTTGTACATCAGTTGTTGATCTTCAGCACTTGTAAACTCTTCAGCTGTTGTACTTCAGTACTTTGGTCTTTTAGCTTCAGCACTTGTGTTCTTCAGCTGTTCAGCTTCAGTACTTGCATTCTTCAGCTGTTCAGCTTCAGTACTTGTGTTCTTCAGCTGTTGTACTTCAGCACTTTAGTTCTTCAGCTGTTGAAGTCTTCAGCACTTGATCTTCAGCTGTTGAAGTCTTCAGCACTTGTCAAACTGCTGATGAGGCTTTCAGCAGTTGTTGTGATACCATGTGGGACTTAGAGGTTTTCTGATCTTGGCTCATTGGTTCTTTTGGTCCAACAAGAAACTAACCAGAACAGTCAGGAGGAACAGGTTCCAGTTCCTGAAAGTCCACAAGCATCTACCAGTGGTGCACCTTCGACGTCAGAGCCTCAAACTCCAACTACCTCAGATGAAAAACCAAATGTTCATCATCTTGGCTCTGAGGTAGCTGTTCCTACTACTCTAGGATCACGTCTAAACGTTTATCATCCCTTAGACAATGTCATTGGGGATGTCCGATCAGGAGTACAAACCCGAAATCAGCTGTACTCAGCTGATTATGCCTCTGTTATGGAAAAGGGATATATCCATGATGGTGCCTATCGTGTTTTGTCTCACAGGTTGAGCCAAAATATGTCAGTGAAGCACTAAATGATGAGGCGTGGGTGAGTGCAATGCAAGAAGAACTTCTTCAGTTCAAGAAGTTAGGTGTATGGTCTCTGGTTGATAGACCTAAAGGTGCTAAGGTCATTGGCACCAAATGGGTTTTAAAATGCAAGAAAGATGACCAAGGGTCATTATCAGGAACAAGGCTCGACTGGTTGTTCAGGGATTTCGCCAAGTCGAGGGAATTGATTACAATGAGTGTTTGCACCTGTGGCAAGGATGGAAGCCATTCGTATCTTCCTTGCCTATGCATCGTACATGAAGATTAAAGTCTATCAATTAGATGGAGTGCATTTCTTCATGGGGAAATTAGAGAAACAGTCTATGTCAGTCAACCCGAGGGATTTGAAGATCCTTATCATCGGGATAGAGTCTACAAGCTCGACAAGGCTTTATACGGGCTTCATCAAGCTCCAAGAGCTTGGTATGAGAAACTCTCGACTCATCTTGTGAAACACGGCTTTCGCAGGGGAGTCATTGACTGCACGCTGTTCATTAAAGAAAAAATGGGGACCTACTGCTCGTACAAATCTATGTTGATGACATAATTTTCGGTTCAAAGAACGAAGAGTTATGCAAAGAATTTGAAGCAGTTATGCAGAAAGAGTTGAGATGAGTGTTATGGGGGAGATGAAGTTCTTTCTCGGGCTACAGGTGGATCAAACACCAAATGGGATCTTTCTACATCAGACCAAGTACGTAAGAGACATTCTCAATCGCTTTGACATGGAGAATGCATCTGCTGCCGGTACTCCACTGGCTACGAATCACGACATAACACCTGATGAAAATGGAGATCTTGTGGATGCCACGATGTACTGAGGAATGAATGGATCCCTCATGTATCTCACTGCCTCTAGACCTGATATCATGTATGCGACATGTTTATGTTCTAGATATCAGGCTAAACCTAAGGTCAATCATCTGATCGGGGTCAAAAGGATTTTTCGCTATCTAAAGGGTACACCCACAGTTGGGTTGTGGTATCCTCATGATGATGATTTTGAGCTCACGGCGTATAGTGACTCGGACTACGGAGGCTGCAAGATGAACTACAAGTCTACATCAGCAGGGTGTCAATTCTTTAGGAGAAGATTATTTACCTGGCAGTGTAAGAAGCAGACATCGGTTGCATTGTCAACCTGTGAAGCCGAATATGTTGCTGCTGCAAGTTGCTGTTCACAAATCATCTCGATTCAACAGCAAATGCAGGATTACGGTTTAACGTTCCATTCTACTCCTATTTTTGTAGATAACTCTGCTGCAATTGCAGTAACTAAAAATCCGGTCCAACATCCTAAGACCAAACATATCGGTATTAAATATCACTTCATACGAGATTGTTTCGAAAAGAACTTAATTGATATGGTAAAAATTAATACTAATTTTCGACGCGCTGACCTCTATACTAAAGCCTTTGATAAACCACATTTTCAATATCTGCTAGAGGTCGACGGTGTTAAAAAGAGAAGTGAGGTTATTCCTGATGATGATCATGTGTAGTCCGATGTAGTTTAGTTAATTTTTCGTTTTTATTTTATTCTATTTGTTTATTTTAGTATGTTTAAATTAAACTCATGTTATTTTGCTGTTTATTAAAATCCTAAAATAATTAAACCAGGTTTGATTTTAGTATTTTAGGGGGAGAATAAGTCAGCAAGTAACATTAAAAAACGAGGGAGAAGAAGTGGAAAGCTGATATAAGGTAGATCGTATCTGTGATACCGATTCAAACCCTTTGGAATATGATAGTACACAGGAACAAGTCAAGAGGGACTTTAAAATCCTAATTTAGAAAAGATGAAAAAAAAATTCAAAGTATAAGTCTGTGTAGTCTAAGCAATATAAAAGGGAAGATGATAGAAAAACTGGTAACTCCTAAGGTAACACAATAAGAGTAGACCTAGAGGTTGCTAGACCACAATTGATATGTCGGTAGATTCAACACAATAGATGATTAGACCGGACTGGTGATCTCAAGATCAAACTAAGTTGTTCAACTGACTGTGGGCTTCCACTTATCACTGGTTAACACAATAAATAATATTCCAATAAGGGGTAATGAGCATGTAAACGCCACAAATGTGTGCGAATGACCATAAATAGAGCAAAGCACGAAAAAAATGAAAGAAAAATGCTATCAAGCTACTGACCTATGTTGTTGGTGCATTTTGTGCAAAATAAAAGCTGCTCTAACAAGGAGATAGGTTGTGTGCCTCTCTGCTGTGCGATGGCACTGACCTGAGGATAAGCATAACCTAGATATTCTAGAATTCATTGTTGTTTGCTGCCTCTTTGCAGTGCGATGGCACTGACCTGAGGACTGGTTTCTCTATGAAAGCTCTAAGAATAGTCTCTTCTTGTAACAATACCCGTAGACCGCTCAAAAGCTCCTGAGGGATGTTGATTACCATATAAGTGTGGGATCCACAAATGTTCGTTGAATTAAATAAACCAAAAACAATCACCGGTTTGAGTCAAGAGTCTGTGCATGGATTTAAGTGGACAAACATATTGACAATCATTGTGGCTGCAATTCTTGAAAGTTCAAATCAATGTGGTAATCTAAGAGTTCCAGTATGATTCCCTAAAGCTGGTGATGACTCTGGATGAACACCAAGAATTAAGCATCGAAAGATTTTGATAACAAGTCCCAAATGATTTGATGTTCCTGTATGATTCCAAAATTGAATTGGTCCAGGTGTGGTCAATCTAAGTTGAAGCTTTTGATTCCGGAACCAAATCCCGTAGATTTCCATCTTAGGGTTTTATCTCTCACAAAAAGTCCAAAAACAAATTTTATTTGTGTATTTACTTTAAGTTTCTAGTTTAATCTTTTAGTGTGTGTGTCTGTCGGTCTACATCAGGAAAATCAAAATGGAATTAACTCACCTAAAAGGGTCATGTCTGAGATGGCCACATGTTTTTCAAAGTTTAAAGAGTCACGTCAGAGGTGACAACATGTTTTAAAAGAGTCACGTCTGAGATGACTGAATTGGTTAAGAGCTTATAATGTTATTGTCAAAAGTTAAAAGGGTCTTAAAAGTAAAATGTTCAAAATGACTGTAAACTCACTAAGTGTGACCCATTCGCACGATTGGATCATGGTTATGGACCAACTATGCGAATGGCTCCCAATCGGCCGAATGGACATGAGAATGATCCATTCGACCGAATAGAAGGGGGAGAATGAAGCAGTCAACCGAATGAGGCTCAGTCGGTCAACTAAAGATGCGAATGAAAGAGATCGAATGAGGAAGTCGACCGACTGAGACTCAGTCGGCCGACTGAATGCGATTGACTAGGCCAATCGTACGACTGAGACTCAGTCGCCCGAATGAACTGAGCGAATGAGGCCAGTCGGCCGATTGAACTTAGGTTCAGTATTTAAGGGCCTCAATCGATCGCATGTTCCTCATCACACCAAAATCGCACCCAATTGCATTCTTCCCGTTACTCTGCCAAAAATTGCTACAGATCCTGATTTACATTGCTGTTGAGTTTCTTACATTCGAGTGACGATTTTACAGGTACATTACTCTTGAATCTTACCAAAATCAGAAGATTAAAGAACCTACATAAGAGACACCCGAATCAAGAACCGAACTGTGAAATGACCTAATCACCTCCGTAAACTAAGCAAAATGTTAAAATTAAGTTTAATAGGTTATTAGTGACAAGTAGGCGAGTCTAATGGACCATTAAACACTGTTAAATGACTTAAATTGGTCAAGATTTGACCCACATGCGATCGAACAGTGGGGCAAGCGACTAGTCGTTCGAATGAACTCCAATCGCACGATTGAACCTTGCGATTGGGTCATTCGGCCGAATGGACCACCCGAATGAGTTCAGTCGGCCGACTGAACCAATCGAAGACTCAGTCGGCAGATTGAACTCAATCGCATGTCTCATTCAACCGAATGAACTCAGTCGTACTTAAGAACAACCGAATGACTCCAGTCGCATGATTCATTCACATGAATGAATCAGAATGGAAGTGAAACACTACACTTAGAACTAAATTCGGATGTATTATGTACTAATGATCATGTGTTTTGTGTTTCAGGAAAAATGGCTGACAGATGGTCTCTTAATCCAAAGCACAACATATGTGCCCATTTGGACCACACAACTTGGAACGGGGCCAAGTTCTCCGAGATTATAGCCTTCCTCAAATCACTACACCAAGCATTCTGGGAGAATGCCTCAGTGGATCACTCTCGTGAGCCATACAGCATCCAAAGCACCATTATGGGTCAAGCTATCGACATTACCCCTACTGACATCCAGAGAATCCTTCAGTTTGGGGATGACTCCACTCACCCCACTAAGTTACATCCTTTGACAATGAGAGGGTGTTTCCTCCGAATCAAGTATACGGGGGACATTAACTCGGGGGTGCTAAATAAGAGCAACCTGTGCCCACAATACAAATATCTGGCACATGTGATTCTTAAGTGCATTGCTTCGAGAAGGGGTGGTTTCGATGACCTATCAGATCAGATACAAAATGCCTTCGTGGCTCTGGTGCTGAACCACCCTTTCAGCTTCTCAAATATGATCTTTGCTTATTTGATAGAGAACATTGAAGCAAAAGGAAAAGAAGGTTTTTGTATGTATCCAAGGTTTCTTCAGATGATATTCAATGATAAGCTGCCTCTGCTCCCCAAGGAAAGTCACGATGCAGTGACTTTGGAACTTATGGATGACACTACTTTGGGTAGGATGGTGGTGTACCGGGGCAAGCAAGTGAAGCCCCAGGCAAAGAGGCTGATTGGCCATTTAGCAGATGAAAGTTATGTGGCACCGGGGAGACGCCAATGGCGTCACGAGGATAGTGACTCCAACGTGGAGCCAATTGTCCTACCCACTGATGATTCAGATGATGATGATAGTGGGGGTGCCGGAGACAATATGCCTGTTCCACAAAGAGGCACTACGTCTGATGTCGTGCCTCCAGCATCCGCCCCGGCTGCAGAAGTTACCGAATCAGCTGGGTTTCATCATGATTTTGTCCTTGAGACAAGTAGAAGAAGAAGAGTCTGATGAGGAGCCCCTCACCAGGACAGTGGGAAGAAAAGTGGTTCCCACAGTACATGGGCTTCGGGTGGTTGGTGAGCACCCAAGAGACTCTGGAGAGACAGAGACCGACCCGACCTATGCTCCAGGGTCAATCGGCAGGGTAGGAGGGGGAGCATCCACCTCGAAGGGAACGAGGAGAAAACGGATGGCTCAACCCCATGGGCAGAAACCAAAGAAGAAGCGTCGTTTGACCTTCATCACTACTACCTCAGCCACTACAGCCACCACCACCACCACTACCACCTCTTCAGACACACCATCCACCACCATAGCCACCACAGCCCCCACAGCAACCACAGACACCACCAGACCGACCACCACAATACAAATCCCAGCCACCACTACATCATTCACCCCTCACTCACCACCACTATCATCCCGACCTGACCCGATATTCACCACAGCCACCACCACCACTAGTCACCAAACCGAGCCCTCAGCCTATCCCTCATTCACTTACAGATCACCTCTACCTACAGTTGCGGTAGAAGAACAGTTGTCGGCACTAAACAGAATGGTAATGCGTTTGCTGGCTGCCGATGAGGAAAAGGCCTCCCAAATCTGCCAGCTTACTGACCTGACTGCTGCACAAACTCACCAAAATTGCAGAGCAGGCTCAAGTGATAGAAAGGCAGGCCCGACAGATGACTGCCCAGAGCAACGAGATAGCCCTTCTCCAAGCTCAAAGCGTCACCTCAGGGAAGAAAATAGAGGAGTTGGAAAAGGCTAAAAAGACCATTTTGCTAAAGCTGAAGGGATCGAAGGAGGAGCCATTAAAGATAAGGGATGGGGACAGAAATGATGATGATGATGAAGACGATGATGATGATGATGAGAGTGAAACTGACGAAGAGAAAACTGAAGAATGGCACGAAGATGATGTCACTGACGGAGGAGAAGCAGCTGAATCTGTCTTAGCTCCAGGGCAAGAGAAAAGATCAAAGAACAGACAAGATCTGCCAGCTTCTGCTTCTGCACCTCCATGTGATGAGCCGAGTATTTAGGATAAAAGTAAATAGTAGATGTTTATGTATTTATTTACTTTTGTATTCTGTATTGAAAAACCATGTATTAAATGTTTATATTAAGTTAATGCATTTCGTTTGATAAATTACTAATGATTTGAGTGTGAAATGTGTAAATCAAACAGATCCAAATTACAAAATAGATGAGTTTGATATTGCTCCCCTTCAGCAGGTCAAGTCTCAACTCATAATGGTTCTTGATCTGCAAGGGATTGTCAGAAGGTCAGTGAGTTATACCCCTGAAGAAGGGGAAATAATTCACGATCTATCAAACGAGCAACTGGCAGAAATTTTCAAGCTCAATCCTAATGAAATAGTGAAAGATGCTCCGACATGTAATTCTACCTGTGATGACGAGCTAAATGACGTTGATGAAATAGAGATAGAAGATGTCACTGCAGAGCACTATCCTTAGTATGCTGACAATGAGGGCAATGTGGTTCCCAATCTGGGTGAATCCCTTGTCGGTGATACATTTGAGGTGTTAGACAAAATGGAGCAAGAGTCAGAGAAGACAGAGGGAATGGCCCAAGCCTCAAAGGATGATGTTGATATCCGTAAGGCTGAATGGGCTGCATGTTTTAAAGAAGTTAGAGCCCAACGTGCTGCACCGAAGAAGGATGCCTATACCAAGATCTACAGAGTCAAGAAACATCTTAAGGTGTCAGGCAGGATTATAGCATGGGCATATTTTGATGATCTTAACGTTTATGCCGTTAAGAAGGAGAAGGGCATAGAGTACTTTAGATTTCCACATGATCTAAAGACTCTACTAGGTTTTGAGCTCAACCAGCTAGCCAAATTGAAGCTGTTGTATGCTGACCCGAGAAAGATGTCAGGCTGGTTTGAGGCTGCCCTAAAGAAAGAGTACCACACCAGGTGGATTAACTTCAGACCTCGACAACCTACAAGGTATATTAGAAGGTCTGAGATGGATGCCATTACTGGAAAACCAAAGATAGTGTTGAAGTGGAATCCTCCACGCACAATGTCAAGAATCCCACTCCGGGAAATGACAAAGGATTTCACACCACACTTTAAGTGGTGGTACTACGATTGGAGAACAGCAGAAGCGGTCATAGTGCTAAATAAAGAGGGCCAAATGGATATAATTAGAGTATTCGACTCGATGTGGCTTACCAACTTGTCGGAAAAGGATGTCTATACACCATACAAGTAGCCACTGTTCTATGATACGCAAGATATTGTACAGGCCCTCCAGTTCCAAAATGTCATAAGACTTTGCTTCGCGTTTGATATTCACGTGGGAGTCACAAAAGAGGACAAGTACAAGAAATATGAGGAGGTAATGAAGAAAACAAGACATTAGAGAGATCTAGGTCCAAGGGGGAGTTTTTTGATACATGTATGTCCCTAGATTATGATATGTGATGTAATAGATCTTGTTTGGTATGATTAATGAAATGATATTGATTGTTTGTTAGTTATAATGTTTAATGTTTCATTAATGAGTCGACATTGAATTGGTTAATTAGGTTAGTGATTGCTTGAATGATTACACATAATGTTTATTAAATAATACCTTTAAACTTAGCATAATGAAGTTCTCATGCAAATGGCTCATGCGAATGAACCATACGCATGAATAACTTCACACGATTGACTCAGTCGCACGACTGAACCAGGAGACTGAATCAGTCGTACGATTGTAACATAAGATTGGCTCAGTCGCACGACTGAACACTCAGCCATACGAATGAATCAACCGCATGGTTCAATCGCACGACTGAACCATACTAATGGTTCAGTCGCACCCTAGCCGTACCCTAGCCATACTAATGGTTCAATCGCACGAATAAATACAACTCAATTCGTGAAAAACTGGGAGACTCGATCAATTACAATTCCAGACGTACCCTAGCCATCCAGAAACCTCCCAATTCGTTCTCCAAATTCATGGAACACATTAGATCTATTCCCAATCGATTTCTAACATTAGTTTCAATTCTTGATTGATTCTTCGTGTGTTCTCACTGATTGGATCGCCAATCAAATAGGATTCCGCACTATTTGATCTGGTTTACACGTTAATCTCTAGGTAATTCGGTCAAATACCAGGTCCTAACATACATAAATTTGAACAAGGAGCTTATGCTTGCCTACTTTCTTAATGAACAAAGTTTTATCCATGGAGCCTCTAGTGAAATTATTTTGAAGAAGAAAGTTAGACAGTGTTTCATACCAGGCTCTGGGAGCTTGTTTTAACCCATAAAGAGCCTTATCAAGATTGTACACCCAATCTGGATGTTTATGATCTTCAAAACCTGGTGGTTGACACATATAAACTTCTTCTTTTATTTTACCATATAAGAATGCACTTTTGACATCTATTTGAAAAACTTTAAGATTATGGAAAGCAGCATAAGCTAAGAACAATCTGATTGCCTCCAGTCTGGCTACAGGGGCAAAGGTTTCATCATAATCAATACCTTCTTCTTGTGAAAACCCCTGTACAACCAGTCTGGCCTTGTTCTTGACAATTTGACCTTTTTTATCAGTTTTATTCCTAAACATCCATTTAGTGCCTATTGCACACTTACCTTGGGGTAGAGGAACCAGTTCCCACACATGCTGCTTTTGAAACTGAAGAAGCTCAAGTTGCATGGCTTCAACCCATCCATTGTCTCTTAATGCAATATGATAGTTCTTTGGCTCTTGTTGACTGATGAAGAGAGCATAAAAGCAGAAATTGGACAATTGACTTCTAGTTGAAACACCAGCTTCAGGTTATACCATTTGAAAGGATCGAGATCTAGTTTGATCAAATAGATTAAGATTTGTAGCGGAATAGCACAAGAATTAGACAAAATTTAAGCAAGAATAATATGAATATTCAATCAAACAGTGACGGTTATAGAGAGAGAGTAATCTGCAAAGAGAATGTTTTCATTCACACACACGCTTCAGGTTGCAAGGAAATTAGGTCAACATGCCTTTTATAAAGGAATGTGACATCAGCTGACGTCACTTGATACTGACAGCTAACTAATTTATACAAACAACTGAAAGTAAACTAAACTACTAAAGATGTCCACAACAACTGAGGACACCTTCACAAAAAGCTAAGTACAAGCTAACATTACAACTACTGAAGTTATAACATCTGAAGTGTAAGAACTTCAGATGTTTTACATAATATAAAACTACTGATTACAAACTACTGAAAAGTAAACATCACAACTATTGAAGGGAACTACTTCAGCTGTTGTGACAACTTCTGAGAACTTGGTCTTCAGACTTTGTCTTTAGCTGTTGTCTTTAGCTGTTGTCTTCAGACTTTGTCTTCAGACTTTGTCTTCAGACTTGTCTTCAGACTTTGTCTTCAGACTTTGTCTTCAGACTTTGTCTTCAGACTTTGTCTTCAGACTTTGTCTTCAGACTTTGTCTTCAGACTTTGTCTTCAGACTTTGTCTTCAGACTTTGTCTTCAGACTTGTCTTCAGACTTTGTCTTCAGACTTTGTCTTCAGACTTTGTCTTCAGACTTTGTCTTCAGACTTTGTCTTCAGACTTTGTCTTCAGACTTTGTCTTCAGACTTTGTCTTCAGACTTTGTCTTCAGACTTTGTCTTCAGACTTTGTCTTCAGACTTTGTCTTCAGACTTTGTCTTCAGACTTTGTCTTCAGACTTTGTCTTCAGACTTTGTCTTCAGACTTTGTCTTCAGACTTTGTCTTCAGACTTTGTCTTCAGACTTTGTCTTCAGACTTTGTCTTCAGACTTTGTCTTCAGACTTTGTCTTCAGACTTTGTCTTCAGACTTTGTCTTCAGACTTTGTCTTCAGACTTTGTCTTCAGACTTTGTCTTCAGACTTTGTCTTCAGACTTTGTCTTCAGACTTTGTCTTCAGACTTTGTCTTCAGACTTTGTCTTCAGACTTTGTCTTCAGACTTTGTCTTCAGACTTTGTCTTCAGACTTTGTCTTCAGACTTTGTCTTCAGACTTTGTCTTCAGACTTTGTCTTCAGACTTTGTCTTCAGACTTTGTCTTCAGACTTTGTCTTCAGACTTTGTCTTCAGACTTTGTCTTCAGACTTTGTCTTCAGACTTTGTCTTCAGACTTTGTCTCAGACTTTGTCTTCAGACTTTGTCTTCAGACTTTGTCTTCAGACTTTGTCTTCAGACTTTGTCTTCAGACTTTGTCTTCAGACTTTGTCTTCAGACTTTGTCTTCAGACTTTGTCTTCAGACTTTGTCTTCACTTTGTCTTCAGACTTTGTCTTCAGACTTTGTCTTCAGACTTTGTCTTCAGACTTTGTCTTCAGACTTTGTCTTCAGACTTTGTCTTCAGACTTTGTCTTCAGACTTTGTCTTCAGACTTTGTCTTCAGACTTTGTCTTCAGACTTTGTCTTCAGACTTTGTCTTCAGACTTTGTCTTCAGACTTTGTAGACCACTTCAGTTGTTTTGATGTCTATGGGACTTAAAGGTTTTTCTGATCTGGCTCATTGGTTCTTTTGGTCCAACAGTATGGAAGTCAAAGAAAGACCAAGTGACTGAATGTTCTCCATCAACAACCGCTCAAGATCCACAAAGCACAACTATAGGATCTATTACTGTTGCATTACCTTCTACTTCTTTTAATGATCCCAAGACCAGTAAGGCTTCGCTTTCCAAATGTAACTAATCATTTTCTTTGTACAGGAATAGCTCAAGACAAACAAGAATGTCTGGATCATTGATAGTGGTTGTTCAAGGCACATGAGAGACAATAGGTCACTACTCCAGAACTTTGAAAGAATTAATGGAGGGCCAATTTCTTTTGGAGGAGATGAAGGTGGTTACATTTTTGGAAGGGGCAAGGTCACAAATGGAAAGCTTAGTATTGAGAAGGTAAACTTTTTCAAGGAGCTTGGGTACAATCTTTTGAGTGTATCCTAATTTTGTGATCAAAGTCATAACATGCTCTTTACTGAGCATGAGTGCATTGTTCTCAAGCTCGGGGTGGTCATTCCTTATGAGCATATTCTGCTTAGAGCCCCCAAGAAAGGAAACATGTATAAGATGGATTTGCAAGAGACATCTCCCTCTGGAGAAGTCTGATGCTTTCTATCTAAAGCCAATAGTGATGAGTCTTCTTTTGACATAAAAAAATATGCCATGTAAACTTTAAGAACATGAATAAACTTGTTAAGAATGATTTGGTAACTAGAATGCCAAAGAAAGAGTTTACAAGTGATAATCATTGTGTTGCATGCCTGAAAGGGAAGCAACATAAGGTATCTTATAAGCCTATGGAAAGAAACTCCAACATTACACCCCTACACTTGTTACATATGGATCTCTTTGGCCCCAACAGTGTAATGAGTCTAGGAAGGACCATTTATTGTTTGGTGATCATAGATAACTTTACAAGATTCACTTGGGTTTTCTTCCTTAGAACTAAGGATGAGACCCCTGAGATTCTAAAAAATTTCATCTTAAAGATTGAGAATCAATGTGATCACAAGGTTAAAACCATAAGATGTGATCAAGGAACTGAATTCAAGAACCAAATCCTTGATACTTTTTGTGTTGAAAAGGGTATTACAAGACAATATAGTGCTCCCAGGACTCCTCAGCAAAATAGTGTTGTTGAGAGGAGAAACAAGACACTGATTGAAGCTACAAGAACCATGTTGTCTAACTCTAAGCTACCCGTCACTTCCTGGGCAGAGGCAGTCAACACTACCTACTATGGGCAGAACAGATTTTTAGTGGTTAAGACTCATGGTAAGACTCCTTATGAACTTTGGCACAAGAGGAAATCTGTCATTGGTTTTCTCAGGTCGTTTGGATGTCCTTGCACCATCATGAATACCAAAGATCAAATTGCCAAATTTGCTGAGAAATCAGATGATGAATACTTCATTGGATAGTCTTCCCAAGCTAAGGCTTATAGAGTATACAATCTCAGAACTAGAATTTTTGAGGACTCAGCCAATGTGACCTTCAATGAACACATACCCTGTGTGTCTAGTTCTTGTCCTCATTGGCTGTTTGATCTTGATTTAGTTACCAATTGTTTTAACAAATCTTGTGAGACTATTTTAGGATCTATAGAAATCTTACCTATAGGTGTTCCTGACCCAAGATTTGAGATAAGAAGACCTTCAAGTAACACATCTTCAGCTCCAGTTGTAACTATTTTTTCAAATGAAGTCTCTATCAGCACTACAATGACAAATTTAGCTGATACATCTAGGATGCCTTCAAATTCTAGCTCAAAGGCTCCACAACCAGATAAAGACACTTCAAATGCAAAAGAAAATGATGGAGGTGGTGATAGTGATCAAGAATTTCTTGATGTTGATAACCACTCCATAGATGACAACATCAATGATGTCACATACTCACTGGATCAAGTCTCTCTTAATAAGTGTGCTAATGTGTTGGGAGAAACATCAAAACCAGATCTAAATTTCTCTAATTTACATCTCTCTTAGCAACTTGCTATGATCCCTCAGCTAAGGATCCACAAGTCTCATCCCACTACAAATATCATTAGAGATGTTGGCACAGGGCTAAGAACAAGGGGACAAACCCATGAAGAAAATGTTTGTCTACACTCTTGTTTCTTGTCCCAGATAGAGCCAAAGAAACTTGATAAGGCTCTGAATGATAGAAGTTGGGTTGAAGCTATGCAAGAGGAGCTGCTTCAATTCAAAAGGTAGAAAGTTTGGAACCTTTGTCCTCTTCCAAATGGGTGTTTAAGAATAAGAAAGATGATAGAGGCATTGTCATAAAAATACAAAGCTAGACTAGTTATTCAAGGATACAAACAAGAAGAAGGAATTGACTACACTTATGTCTTTGCTCCTATAGCAAGACTGGAAGCTGTTAGGATATTCTTGGCATTTGCTGCATCCAAGAACTTCAAGTTCTATCAACTTGATGTCAAGTGTGCTTTTCTTTATAGGGTGATTGATGTAGAGGTGTAAGTTAAACAACCACCTGGTTTTGCATATCCTAATCGCCCTGATTATGTCCGCAAGCATGAGAAAGCTCTTTATTGGCTGCATCAGGCACCAAGGAAGTGGTATGAAACTCTATCTTAATCTCTCTGCAAGCATTGATATTGAAGGGGTACTATACATGGAACTCTCTTCATCAAAGGATATGGAAGTGACTTAATGCTAGTTCAAGTGTATGTAGATGACATCATCTTTGGATCAACTAATCCAAAGCTCTGCAAAGACTTTGAGAAGCTAATGAAGGACAGATTTGAAAAAAGTGCCATGGGGGAACTTAATTTCTTTCTGGGAATTGAAGTGAAGCAAGTTGAAGATGGCATCTTCATCAGTCAGCTAAAGTATGTTCAAGACATACTTAAGAGATTCAACATGACTGGTTGTAAGATTGCTAAGACACCCATATCAAGAAATCACTCCCTTGGACCTAATCTTGAGCGGGAGTGTGTGGATGAACACCTTTACAGGGCTATGATTGGGTCTCTTATGTATCCTACATCTAGCAGACCTGATATCATGTTTGCTACATGTATTTGTGGAAGATATCAAGCCAACCCTAAGATGTCTCACCTTATCACTATCAAAAGGATTCTAAGATACCTCAAAGGTGATTCGACATTTGGTTTCTTGTATCCTAAGAATTCTGACTTCAATCTATATGCTTATACAGATAGTGATTATGGTGATTGCAACATGATTGCAAAGTCTACATCTAGCGGATGTCAGTTTCTTGGTGGAAGGGTTGTCTCATGGCAATGTAATAAATAATCATGTGTCTTTGCATCAACTGCTGAATTTAAATACATTGCTGCTGCAAGCTGCTATGCTCAAGTGCTACGGATTCAGAATCAGATGCTTGACTATGGATTAAACTTCAAGGAGACTCCCATTCACATAGACAACAACAGTGCTATCTCTATCATAGAGAATCCAGTGCAGCACTCAAGGACAAAACACATCAACATTAGGTATCATTTAATTAGAGATAACTTTGAAAATGGATTAATTAAACTAGTCAAAGTTAACACAAATGAATAATATGCTGATCTGTTTACAAAAGTTTTTGATGAACAGAGATTTAAGTATCTTATATCAGCTACTGGGAAGATTAACATTGAGTAAGATTTTCTTAAAACTAAGTCATATTATTTCTTAAAATCCGTGTGTCCTAAGTTGTCTAGTTCATCACCTTCATAAGCTCTTGTTTTCTTTGCATAAAAATTTTTGGAGACTTTCCTTAGAATTTTGAAAAATTTTGATTCTTCGGAAGATATGCTTTTACCTTCTAAAGAAACTCATGCCTTAAAAACAAATAACTGTCTAAGTAATTTAGCTTTGGAAGAAATTTCTGAAATATCTTCTGAAGCTTTAACTAGTCTCAAACACTTATATGTTTTCAATGACTATTTTCTTCCAAAGAAAATCAACTCTCGGAAGCTTTGATCTTCTAAACAAATCGTCCAAGTTTTAATTCTCTTCCTAAGCAAAATTTTCACAACTCTTAGAAAATTCTTTCGAAGTAATTTAGCTTCAGAAGCTTTTCTTATTAAAACTTCCGAAGACAATTTACCTTGGAAGCTTTTTGACTTCTAAGAAAACTACTTTTTGAGCAAAAGCAAACTACTTTTTCAGAGGTGGGACCGACATCCCGATTTCAGATTTTATCCTCTTTCATTAGTTTTGTCTTAAATCCTTTTCACATATAAACCCAACGGTTCCCCACTTTCTATAATCTTCATCTTTCCTAGAAACCTAAACCCCAAATTTCTCTTTTAAGTTACTTTATTTCATCTTTCTTACAATGGCTAACCTAAACCATAGAAATGACCTAGATTTCTCCATGCAGTTACACAAGCAACACAACCAAGTTGCTCTGTTACACTGAGAAAATCAATATTTCTCAGAGGATTTCTGTTTCATCGCTCTATCCAACTACTTCACCTCCCTTACCATTGATCCTACACTATATGAGGAACATCTGCTTGAATTTTGGAAGACCTTCCAAGAGGTCGTTATGGATGGGGAGAAGGCACTATCTGCCATAGTCTAGGGGAGAACAATATTCATCACTTCAGCCATCATCAACACTCATCTTCAGTTGGATGATGAAGAAGGTGAGATGTTCTTCCCCAAAGAAGCTATTAATCAATCCTTTGAGCAGATGGGCTATAGGGAGACTTCTTTATAAAGACCTTTAGGAAAGGGAGGTCTCATCCCAATGGAAATTCCTACTCTATGTGGTTATCTAGAGCTTGTCAAACAAGCATGGAGGATGGGACCAGATTCCTAAAGATCTCTCCTTCTTTGTCCAGGGATGATTCAGGGAGTCAAGTTTAGGTACTCTCACTTTGTTTATACAATTTTGCTTGCAAACTTGGACTACTTAGAATACTATATGTTCCCTAGATATGTTCAATACATTCTTAACTGTGAACTGGCTCATAGTTAGGGGGAACAGGTAATATTCTTAAACTATGATAGATGAAGCCTGGCATCTTTATCATCTTGAGAAAGCCCACTATTGGCTTCTTTGGTGTAGAAACAGCCCTTATCCCAAAAATGTTAGAGCTCATTGCTCAAGGTGACAACCTAGCAGCACCAGCTAGTATTGAACCCACACCTTCTACATCTTAACCACCTCAACAACCACAAATCATCCTCACCTACCATAGAAAATCCAAACAAACCCATGCTCATACTATTGAGTCTGTGCAGACCCCTATATACTCCCCCATTCAAGAGGAAGTGGATACTAGAGCTCCTATTTCCCTTGTGGAGCAACCCACTCTTGTTACTTCAAATCAATGCTGAGGTTCCTCATGCTCAGCCTGATGAACTTACAAGCCGAACTGCCTTAAGCCTTCACTCTGAGTCTCAACACTCAACTAAACAACCTTTAAGGGACAACTACCACCCCTGGCCTTTAGATTTAAACTAGCCCATTCCTAACCTTGATTTCTATAATGATGAAGATTTAGGTTTGAGTGAGTACCATGATTCTCTCTTCTTTTCCACTACTCAAAGAGAGATGAGTGCTCTTGAGTCTCCTATATCTAGCCCACATCAATCACCCATTACTGAGGTGAACACTTCTGAAGCTGTTCAGGATGTCGATATGGAAGAGGTTCTCACTTCTGCAAGTGATTCCATCATTAAGACCTCAACCATGGCAACTCAGCCCATTCACACCTCAACTGAGGCTGCCAGTGAGCAGAGGAAATCCAGCAGCCAAGAACCTGAAGCTGTTGATAAGAGAGAGGACTCTGGTCCAATCATCCCATCCCCCTATGATTCTTCTAATGAAGATAAGGGGAATATGAGGCTAAAGGTGCAACAATTGTCCTAAACATGCACCTATTTATTCCCCAAGGTTAGTCATCTTGAATCTCAGGTGACTACCTTGCAAAACAGGGTCAATGATCAGCAACTTGAGATTTCTTATGTTAGGGAACAACTAGTTAGGAGACCTTTAAGAGGAGCTCAATCAGGATCACAAGAACCTATGTGTGTGATTGACCTAACTCTTAGCTCACCTATGCAAGAGGGTGATGCTACCAAAAAGGGGGAGAAAGTCATTATAGTCATAGAACCTCGGAGTTCTTCAGGGAGTATGGACATTGAGAACTCACCATCCTCACTTGCTATTGTGCATACTCAAAAACTTCCTCAAGTTCACATTGATGTGGACTCCATAGACTCCTACATTCAAAGTCTGTTTGAGGAAGGAATACCAGGGGCAATGTCAACTCTACCAACTTCAAATTACATTATTGGGTGGATGCATGATGACAACAGAAGAGCCCTCATCATTCTTAGAGTTCAAGGATAGCAAGAGGTCTTCAATTTTTAGATAGTTATTTGTTTTGCAGGCAACATTTTCTTCCGAAGATAAAAGCATATCTTCCGAACGATCAAAATTTTCAGAAATCTAAGGAAAGTCTACAAAAGATTTTCATCCAAAGAAAACAAGAGCTTATGAAAGTGATGAACTAGAAAACTTTAGGACACAGAGATTTTAAGAAATAATAAGAATTAGTTTTAAGAAAAACCTACTCAATGTTTATCATCCCAATAGCTGATATAAGATATTTAAATCTATATTCATCAAAAGCCTTTGTAAACAAATCAGCATATTGTTCATTTATGTGGACTTTGACAAGTTTAATAAATCCCTTCTCAAAATGATCTCTAATTAAATGATACCTGATATTGATGTGCTTGGTCCTTGAGGGCTACACAGGATTCTCTATGATAGAGATAGCACTGTTGTTGTCTATGTGAATAGGAGTCTCCTTGAAGTTTAAGCCATAGTCAAGCATCTGATTCTGAATCCATAGCACTTGAGCACAGCAGCTTGCAGCAGCAATGTATTCAGCTTCAGCAGTTGATGCAGAGACACAAGATTGTTTCTAGCATTGCCATGAGACAACCCTTCCACCAAGAAACTGGCATCCCCTAGATGTGCACTTTGCAGTCATGTTGCAACCACCATAATCACTGTCTGTATAAGCATATAGATTGAAGTCAAAATTCTTAGGATAGCAAAGACCAAGTGTTGAAGCACCTTTGAGGTATCTTAGAATCCTTTTGACATTGATAAGGTGAGACATCTTAGGGTTGGCTTGATATCTTGTACAAATACATGTAGAAAACATGATATCAGGCCTGCAAACTTCATGATACATAAAAGACCCAATCATAGCCCTATAAAGGTATTCATCCACACACTCCCCCTTAAGATAAGGTCCAAGGGAGTGGTTTGTTGCTATAGGTGCCTTAGCAATCTTACAATCAGTCATGTTGAATCTCTTAAGTATGTCTTCAACATACTTTTACTGACTTATCAAGATGCCATCTTCAACATGCTTCACTTGAATTCCCAGAAAGAAATTGAGTTCCCCCATGGCACTCATTTCAAATTAGTCCTTCATCGGCTTCTCATAGTCTTTGCAGAGTCTTGGATTAGTTGAACCAAAGATGATGTCATCTACATATACTTGAACTAGCATTAAGTCATTTCCCTGTCCTTTGATAAACAGAGTTACATCTACAGTACCCCTTCTGTATCCATGTTTGTAGAGATACTGAGATAGAGTCTCCTACCACTTCTTGGGTGCCTGATGCAGACCATAAAGAGCTTTGTCAAGTTTTCAGACATAATCAGGATGATCAGGGTCTGCAAAACCAGGTGGTTGATAGACCTTGAAGTTCTTGGATGCAGCAAATGCCAAGAATATCCTAATAGCTTCCAGTCATGCTACAGGAGCAAAGACATCAGTGTAGTAAATTCCTTCTTCTTGTATGTATCCTTGAACAACTAGTCTAGCTTAGCTTTTTATGACAGTGCCTCTATCATCCTTCTTGTTCCTAAACACCCATTTGGTTCCAGTAGTGGTCTTCCTATGAAGAAAAGGACAAAGGTTCCAAACTTTTTGTCTATTGAATTGAAGCAGCTCTTGTTGCATAGCTTCAACCCAACTTCCATCCTTCAGAGCCTCATCAATTTTCATTGACTCTATATGGGATAAGAAACAAGAGTGAAGACAAACATTTGCTTCATGGGTTTGTCCTCTTGTTCTTACAACTGTGTCAACACCTTCAATGATGTTTGTGGTGGGATGAGACTTGTGGATCATTAGCTGAGGGATCATAGCAAGCTGCTAAGAGAGATCTAAATTAGAGAAATTTAGATCTGGCATGGATGTTTCTCCTACCACATCAGCACACTTATCAAGAAAGACTTGATCCAATGAGTGTGTGACATCATTGATGTTGTCATATATGGAGTGGTTGTCAGCATCAAGAAATTCCTGATCACTATCACCACCTCCATCATTTTCTTATTCATTTGAAGTGTCTTTATCTGGTTATGAAGCCTCTGAGCTGGAAATTTAAGGCATCCTAGATGAATTAGCTGAATTTGTCATTTTGGTGTTGATAGAAACTTCATTTGCAAAGGTAGTTACAACTGGAGTTGAAGATATGTTACTTGAAGGTCTTCTATCTCAAATGTTGGCTCATGATCACCTGTAGGTAAGATTTCCGCAGACCATGAGACAGTCTCACAAGATTTGTTAAAACAGTTGGTAACTAAATTAAGATCAAACAGCCAATCAAGACCAGAACCAGCCACACAAGGTGTCTGTTCATTGAAAGTCACATTGGCTGACTCCTTAACAATTCTAGTTCTGAGATTGTATACTCTATAAGCCTTAGCTTGGGAATGGTATCCAATAAAGTGTCCATCATCTAATTTCTCAACAAAATTGGCTACTTGATCTTTGGTATTGTGCAAGGACATCCAAATGACCTGAGAAAACCAATGAAAGGTTGCCTCTTGTGCCAAAGTTCATAAGGAGTCTTGACATGAGTCTTAACCACTAAAACTTTGTTCTGCACATAGCCGGCAGTGTTGACTGTCTCTGCCCAGAAGGTGATGGGCAACTTAGAGTCAGATAACATGGTTGTTGCAGCTTCAATCAATATCTTGTTTCTCCTCTCAACAACACCATTTTGCCTAGGAGTCCTGGGAGCATTGTAGTGTCTTGAAATACCCTTTTCATCACAAAATGTATCAAGGATTTGGTTCTTGAATTCAGTTCCTTGATCACATCTTATGGTCTTGACCTTATGATCAGATTGATTCTTAATCTTTAGGATGAAATTCTTTAGAATCTCAGGAGTCCCATCCTTAGTTCTAAGGAAGAAAACCCAAGTGAATCTTGTAAAGTCATTTGTGATCACTAAACAATAAGAGGTCCTTCCTAGACTCATTACACTGGTGGGGCCAAAAAGATCCATATGTAACAAGTGTAGGGGAGTAGTGATGGAGTTTCTTTCCTTAGGCTTATGAGATACTTCCCTTTTAGACATGCAACATAATGATCATCACTTGTAAACTCTTTCTTTGGCATTCTAGTTACCAAATCATTCTTAATCAGTTTATTCATATTCTTAAACTTTACATGGCACATTCTATTATGTCATAGGAAAGACTCATCACTATTTGCTTTAGACAGAAAGCATGAAACTTATCTCTAGAGGGAGATGTTTCTTGCAAATCCAACTTGTACATGTTCCCTTTCCTAGGGGCTCTAAGTAGAATATGCTCATGAGGAATGACCACCCCCAGGTTTGAGAACAATGTACTCATGCTCAGTAAAGAGCATGTTATGACTCTGATCACAAAATTGTGATACACTCAAAAGATTATACCCAAGCTCCTTGACAAAGTTTACCTTTTCAATGCTAAGCTTACCATTTGTGACCTTGCCCCTTATAGAAATGTAACCACCTTCATCTTCTCCAAAAGCAACTGGTCCTCCATCAATCCTTTCAAAGTTCTGGAGTAGTGACCTATTGCCTATCATTGCATGGAATAGCCAATGTCAATGATCCAGACATTTTTGTTTGTCTTGAGTTGTCCCTGCACAAAGAGAAAGATTAGTTACATTTGGAAACCCAAGCCTTATTTGTCTTAGGCTTATTAAAAGAAGTAGAAGATAATACAACGGTAATGGATCCTATAGTTATGCTTTGAGGATCTTGAGTTGTTGTACATGGAGGATTTTCAGTCACTTGGTCTTTCTTTGACTTCCACACCACCTTTGGAAGTTTGGACTTGACCTTTAACACTTCGGAAGCTTTTGAGACTTTAGAATTTTTATGACTGGACCTTCAGAAGATTCTACAAACATAGCAGCAGATTTCAGTGCTTCGGAAGTATTCCTTTCTTCCGAGACCAAAATTTCTTCCGAAGGCAATTTTCCACTTGCTTTTTCCTTCATTTTGGAGCTTTCGAAGGAATAGACTTTCCTTCTAAAGCTAGGAACTTCTTGGAACACTTGGAAGTCTTTTTCTTGGACATATGAAGAGTACATCTTGGATTGTATGGACAATCCTTAGCAAGATGAGAAGTACTTTCACACATGACATATTCCATTTTCTTCTTCCCAAGAGTCTTCTGCTGAGAATAAGACTGATTTTGATCACATCCTTTCACCTTCATCTTTGTAGATGCTGAGACAGTTCTTTTGGGCTGAGAACTTTTCTTGGAGTTGGATGGTCTAGGCTATCTAGCAGTGGTACACAACAGATCAGCCTTCTTCTTGGTGCTAAGATGATATGAACATGAAGCAGAACTCTTGGTAGTAGAGTTTGGGTTGATGTCTTCAGTCTTCATTACTTCAAACCCTGCAGAGATAAAAACTTGTTTATGCTTAGAATCAAAAGTAGCCTTGATCTCTTGAGCCTTACTAGCTTTTCTTTTGCTCTTTCTGATCAAGTTCTTTCTCATAGACTAGGTTATCACAGTCTTCTTCTTCTGCTCAGAAGGATAGTGACCCTTCTTAGAATCCTCCTTTTCTCTCTTCTCATAGTAATTATTCCCTATCACTTATTCATCCTCTTCACTCATGGGGTCTATGAGAGGAAGCTCAACTTCACAAGTTCCACACCTGGGTGATCTTACAGACAAGATTGTGTGTGGAGGAGCTATCTCATTAGATCCCAGTCCCTGCTTGTTTTGATAGCACACCTTGTCATCCAGGGAAGATAATATCATGTTCTTGAAGGTCTCTTCTTCAAGAACACACTTTTCTGCCCTGGCTTTGCTGATCACAAGCTTAGCCTGGTACTCAGTCAGCTTAGTTATGAGATCCTTGATCTGAGTCCTATAACTTGTATGCTTATGTTTTAGAACTGAAATAGTTTTCTCTAATACCTTTATCTTTAGTTTATAATCACTTTCAGTCTTTCTAAAATTAGATTTGAAGATGTTTAAGGGCTCAAGATCATATCTCATTTCTAAGTTGTAGGACATGTATCTGTTGACTTTAGCAATGCATTCAGGGGTACAGAGATGTTCCAATACCTTGCCTTCATCATGATCTGCCATTAGTGGTTGGTTTGGAGAAGCATCTTCCACCTAAAAGCTCTAGTTAAAGCCTCCTCCTTGAACAGCAACTGCAGCTTGCTGCTTTGGCTTCTCATTCTGGGTGGCTTTGTCAGTGTAGTTTGGTTTGATTGTGCTTGGCCACCATTGTTCTTGGTGCCTTACACTCGCTGCCAAAGTGGCCCATCAAGCTATAGTTGTAACACTTGACTTTGCTTTTATCCAATTCAAACTTTCCACTAGTTGCATTGCTGGGGAACTTCCTTCCAATCCTCTTGTAGAACTTCTTGGCACTGTGAGTGAGAAGAGCCATCTGCTGGACTATCTCCATGAACTCTAGATCATCTGGATGGATATAGTACAGGTCTTCAAGAGTGAAAAGAAAGCTGCCACAACTTTCATCAGAGGACACAAAGGCTTGAGAATAACTTGTTTCTTGGAATGGGCTTCCTTAAGTGTAGTTCTCCTTTGGTGTCTCAGGGAAGGTGATGAAAGGACCCTTTTGTGAGTTGTCAGGGTAGCATATGAGATGATGTTTGGGTTCTATGCTATCCCTTTCAACCACATGAAAGGCTGAACCTATTTTATTGTTAGAGTTTCCAGATGAACCTTGCATGTTCATCTCCATCTGGTAGCCACTGAGAATACCATATAACTCTGTCAAGGTGAGAGTCTTTAGATTCTCAGTTCTCTTGATAACCACACAGTAGTGTGTCCATTGCCTAGGAAGTGAGGACATGAACTTCCTTACAATGTCTCTGTTTTCGAAAGCAACTCCTCCATCCACTAGGGTGTCCACAATCTCAACATACCTGAAGTATTGTTGAGTCATGGTTTCACCTGCTTTAAAGGTAAAATTTTCAAACTGTTGCTTTAGGAGATCCTTCTTGTTCCCCTTGGCTTTAGAGGAACCATCATACATTAGTTTCAATGCATCCCACAACTGCTTAGTTGTTTTGCATTTCTTGAAACCTCTGTACATAGAGTTTGGAAGAGCAGTCTGAAGAGCTATCATGGCCTTCTCGTCAATCTCTACTCTCTTTCTATCTTCATCGAAGTAGTTAGCCACATCTTTGGGGATCATACCACCACCAGTAGCAGAAGGGGTGCTTGGTATGTAAGGTCCATTTTCAACAGACTCCCGCATTCTTGAGTCTAGAGACCTAATGAAACCTTCCATTCTTTGGCACCAGGTGTCAAAGTCATCAAGAGTGATCAGTGGGGACTTGGTCATGGTTCAAGTTTCCATATCAGATTTAGAAATGGCTATCATTTGATAAGTATTTTGTGTGTGTGAGGGATCTTAAGATGGTTAAATCTTATATCAAGAGCCTGGAAAGCTCTGATACGAAATGCAGGAACGCTGAAGGGTATGTAGTTACAACACAACAACATAATAAGGAGAGTTACTTGACTCATCAAACAATGAGACTATGTAACCACTAGTAATGATACTAAGAACACAAGTAATATGAGATAGAACAAGATAGCAAAATACACAAGGAGATGGTTTTCAAGATTGCAGTATATTGCCTTCTCAAGTTCTATTACAACTGTTACAAAGCATAATCCAAAAGTTACAAGTACTTGAGATACATATACTACATCCTACAGTCGGCCATACTATGAAAGCCAGCCAGATACAATTGACTAGACAATAAACAAAATCAATTGTAGAGTCAAAAGGCAGATTGCCTTTTGACTTGTGACTATGACATGCCATACCTCACATCCTAATATATTACAAAAAGGATAAAAGTACATAAAGTTGAAAGTTACAAAGTAGAAAGTTACAGACTCGAGACCTCAATGTACAGTTACCAAAAGGATAAACCTTTTCACTAAGTTATGTAAGTTGGTGACTTTATCAGAGTTGCAGCGAAAAGTGATCCAGCTTTATGGAAAAGTACATCAGATAAAGCATGTGTTCAAAAGTCTTCGGAAGAAATCTGTCTTCAAGTATTGGCTTCCGAAAACTTTGTCTCTAAAGCTTCGGAAGACTTCATCTTTGGCTTCGGAAGATATTGGTTTTTGTTTCGAAAGATTTCACACTTAGAATATTCCTGATGTTGGTGTGAAACTTCCAAAGCATTCTACTTCAATATTTTTGTACATGCATGCAAGAAAGACATTTGGTGTTTGGGTTGCATCAGCCTTTACATTTTAATCCTTACAAGTTAGTTTAAGGTTCGATGCAAATTTTATCTTGAGAAAAGTCAGGTACGTCATTAGTTTATATTTTATTACGTCGCGTATAATTTCGCGCAACGCATAGCAAACAAAAAGCTAGTTGGTTTTATAGTTAAAGTACATCTTAGGGACCAAACTCAATACAACATGCATAGATTTTTAACTTAACTTCTTGAGGCTATAGTAATCACTTTCGGAACACACCCACACATTCACATTGTTTTCTTCGGCAAGGAAATTGGACACACATGCAAAATAGACATGAGCTATGGTAGGCCCACAAGAGATCAAGAGTTAACTTCTTATAAGCTACTTGAGATTAACTTGCTAAGAGATCAAACATATGTAGCTTAAAGTCAAAATGGTGCTCGATTGTTTGGGCTTGCAAACCTACTTCAACGTATTATTAAAATATAATATATTACATAAAATACTATACATATAATTTTAATAGAAAATTATAATATAAATGCTATACATAAAATTTAATTATAAATATATAAAAGTAATAAACCGATCTGAGTTTAAGTAGCTCAAACTAAAAATGATGCTAGTTGAATTAGGCTCGCAAGTCTAGTTCAACGTATCATTGTAATATAATATATTACATAAATTATCATATATGTACTTTTAATAGAAATTTAATATATATACTATACAAAAAAATTATTATAAATATATGGAAGTTATTAAAGCGAGCTCTATTAAGATAATCGCTTAAGCTTAGTAGGACTAAGCACCGCTCATTTACTCCATCATGGCCCAATAAAGATGGTCAAAAATGGATTTTTACTTTATCCTTGCAAATCTAATGAGTAATTCCACTACTTGATATTCGCTTATTAAAACCCATATCAATGTGATTGTATTAATTTAATCACGTAACCTTCAAAAAAGATGAAACTAAACACCTTGTAAGAAAAAGCTTGAAATATGAACAAAAGAGAAAGGATAAGACATGAATCACAATCCCTTTGCCTTGTTTTCTTCTAAGTATCTATGACGATGTACCAATTTATGAAGCATCAACAAGGGTCATAGTTTCATCATCCATATCTATCTCATCATCCTGCATCAACTTAATAATTTCACCGATGGGTTTACCTTTAGCTATATGCATCCTGATTAAAACTCGGTATACATGCAAATTAGCAAGATTAAATTCTCTAAGAACCTTCAAAAACCACTTCCCATCTTCCAATTTCCACTTTGGTCCAAATACTCCAATATAGACTCGATAATCACAGGCGACGGCCTCCAATCACAATGCTTTAACATCTTAAACCCATTCTTCATTGCAAAAACCGCTTTCTCCATATTTTGGTTTCTAATGTATCCCTCCATAAGTATCTCCCATGTCTTGTAATTTGGACACCCCCCCTTTCCCAGTGTTGAAAATGTAATGCCTCGGCTTTTTCCATCAAATTATCCCTAACATAAGACCCAAGGAGAATATTACTCACTCTAATGTCGTATCTTATACACTGAGACTCCATTCCACAAAGATCTTCTCAGCTTCTTTAACATCCCCAAGCTTTACTAAACATAACATAATACACATATAGTTTGCACATGTGAGTTTCCGGTCTACCCTTTTACAAGCCTCCCAAACACGAATAACTCCATCTTTGTTTTTCAAAGCAGCATAATTTGTTATCAGGAAAAAGTAACCAAATTGGTTATATGATGATAGCTTCTTCTCCGCATCTCTAAGTGCTAAAGTTGCCTTCTCAATAAGTCCCGATTTCATGTAGATGTTAGCCAATGTACAAAGAGAGCTCCATCCGATTTTTACATTCTTGTCATTTACCATCTCGTTGTAAACCAACTGTACATATTTGACGCCATAAAGCTCATAAGATGCACTCATCCAAAGATTATAGGAAAGCACATTTCTTGGTATTTTAGTTTGCTTCATTCGTGATATGATGGATAATACCAAGTCAAACTGTGATGTGGCCATGTAAAGCTTCATCATTGAGTTAAATGGATGTGGAGTCACATTGGCACCATAACTATTCATCTTAATCATAAGGGATTCGGCTTTTGCAGTGGCTTTTTCTTTAACATATGAACTGAGAAGACGCAGATACGAAGCTTTTTGCGAAGCGATGCTTGGTAATTTGTTGAAGTAATCTTCTGCTTCTTGTAAAGTACTAGCTTTGATGGTCAATTCTAGCCTGAGAGCATGATCAGCTTCTGATATCTGGAACCGATCTTGAGCCTCCATCCACTTCATTACCTATCAAAAATTCACATTACAAACTTCATTTTCACACTTGTGACCTCAATTTAGCAAAGGGGTTTCGTAATGACATATGAGGTGCATTGTAACAAGAGCACACCTCAAGAGCGTGTTTGTAACGCCTACGTTGCAGAAGCTGATTTGAAATCTCTCTGAGATCGTAAATAGATACTTTTCGGCCATCGTCAACCCAATTTTGCAGCACACTGGTGGTGCTTCGTCGAGGATACACGAGGGAAAGTAACTTACTTTTGAGGTCGATGGCATCATCTTCCCTATAGGATGTAGAAACATGTGACGAAGATGCCGAAGAGGTGTTCGACGAAATGCCCCTTAGAAAAGCGAAGCCATTGGTGGGAAATTCATGTAAACTGAAATGCGAGGGGTGAGACAAAGAGGCGTACCTAAGTGGGCGGAGACGGGTGAGCAGTGAGCGAATTGCCATGGTAGTTTAATCCGGTTCGGATCACGGTGGCAAATGTTCAAAAAGTTGTTCCTTCCGCCCAATTTGAATTTGAAGCTTCTCAACTCTCTCTCGCTCTCCAAATATTTGAGTTTTGACCTACTTTAGATCTCAATCCATAGGCAACATTTCTAATAGGATGTTTGTTATGGGCTGACTCAGCTGACCTTCTGACCGGCTGACTCGGTCAGCGGGTTAGCCCGTTTGATTTCATAAAAATGCTTAGCTAACCGGGTCTCATTGCTGACTTGGACTAAATATGTTGACTAACCTTCACAACTTGACCAGCCTTCACCTCCACAACCCTCAACCTATTCTCCCTTGCCTTCACCTCCGACATCGACATGGTTCCAAACAACGACAGAGTCTTCTCGCCAAACCCAAAAAGGTCGTAATCTTATGGGACCTTGACAACAAACCATCGCGAGGGCCACCGTACGCCGCCGCGATGGCCCTAAAATCCAGATCAACAAATTGGGGGGGAGGGGGTGGGGGGGGGGGGGGGAAAGAACACGAAGCTTACAAAATCAACAGCGAGTAGACATTGGTGACATTGGAGAAGCGACGAGCGAGGAGGTGAACGACGGCATCGGGACTGCCGGAGGCACCGATGCGGATGTAGACGTTGGCGACATTGGCGGTTGAGTATGGGGATGGGTTCAACAAAGGGGATAACTTGTATATTGCGGTGATTTGGATGAGAATTTGAATTAACTGTTGCTTTATACAAGTTAAAAGGTGGTTTTTCGTCGTTACTCAGGTGATCTAGTTTATAGTATTTGTTGTCCGTTAAAAAATATAGAAATTAAACCCGGCGTGATGCGGCGTGGTTGCAAATTACGGTGTATGTGCTGCGACGATAACATTAACGTGGTTAAGAACATAAAAGAAAGATATGAAGTTGTGGGGTTTTAGTTATAGTCATCTTCTGACTCAGTCAGATCTGATTGAGTGAGTGTAATGAACAGCCTCGTAGACTCAGTTAGAACTTCTGACTTAGTCAGATTTTACTGAGTCAGTTTTATCAAACAGCCCCTAAGAGTATTCATTCACCTTAGCTTTCTTATTTTTTTTACATCAATGTATGTCGTATATTATACGAAATAGTTGTAAATGCTTGTGAGTGAACGAAAGTAAAATTTTATGGGGATTGAATCATGATTTCTTATATTTAAGTAAACACGGTACAACCAATATAAAAATTTTAAAATTTTTGCAAGTGATTGTTAGTTGTGTAAAGAGAAATTATAATGATAATATATAAAAGAAATATTATTTAAACGAAAGAGAATAAAAAATAATATTTTTAGTATAAATGTGAAAATGAAAATGATAAAAATAGTGTGAAAGCTTTAATGTAAGTCATCATGGTTTGAGAAGTAAAAATTTATTAAATCATGTAACTAAATGTTATGTATATAAATCATTTAAACTAAAGTGTTTTTTTAATTAATCATAGTGGTTTAATAATGGTTGGCACACCTGTCACTAGTATAGAAAAATTTGTGTTTAGTGTCAGGTAAGCGCTTGAAGCTTTATAGTTTTAGAAGCCCTATTAACTATCAATTGTTCTAATGATGTTTGAAGGTTCGTTTGTGTGTATCTAATCTAGCGTCTTATAGTGCCCACTACATTCGATCTAAACAAAACGTGTTTTCCTTACACAAGACCATATTTGAGTCCCAATCTACATCGATTTTTGTTGTGTTTTTTTCTTCCTAACTAATTTCATTGGTTTTTCTCATTTTAACTTTCCACCTTATAAATCATTTATTTATTAACCTTATTTTTGTCTTAGGTTCTTGTAAAATTTTAAGTTGTTGATTGTTTTATGAAATTTTTTATCTTTCTTTTGTTATTCTCTTGTTTTTAAAAAATCCTAAAAATAAACTTGCAGCTATGTTATGTTTGGAGCACAAACATAAAAATCATCAAAACTATTTCAAACCTTTTGATTTATAAAGTACCTTGGTTTATCTTTTTTATAATTCATGAGACGCTTGTGTTTTTTTAATTATGTCTTGATATAAGTTATATTTTAACTAAATGATATACTTTTTCCGGTCGCATGAACACCCTTGCAATGACATGCGCATTTACTCCTACTAGTTAGACTTAGATGCATTTTTTCTCTTTTTTAAGGATATTCAAATGAAAACTGAAAATAAGATAGGTATTACGGGTATTTTAACTCACACACTTTCGATTTTTTTACTTATGTTTCCATATTCCTAGTTTTATGTATCTCCTCTCATAAATATTTTTACATCTCTCCCTTTCTCTAAATAGTTGCTAAGAACAGTTACTTGCCCCCACTAGATGCTACATAAACATATCCTTAAAACTTCTATGTTGGAGCTCCATGTCAAGTTTCTCTGTTAGACAACTATAATTTTCTCAATTGTTACATGTGTAACAACATATGGGTAGCCGAGCGATGGAACCCTATGACTCCAAGACATACCTATCACCATGCAATTAGTTTTGAAGAATTATGGGTTCCCTAACATCATGGGATTGTTTGTTTTTCATTAGGGTTATCGAGGAGCATGGGAACTGTCACACTGTAGGACCGTTTAAGGGAGTTGCAACACAACACATAATGAGTAAAGTTTGTTTACAACACTTAACAGATCAAATAGGGAACCGATAACATAAGTTGACGCGTAGAACATGTTAGGATCTGGTATTTGAACGAAATACCAACTGATTAACGTGTAACCATACCAAATAGTGCGGAATCCTATTTGATTGGCGATCCAATAAGTGAGAACGCACGTAGAAACAATTATGTATTGAATTTAACATCAAGAATCGATTAGGAATCGATCTACTACGATCTATGAACTTGGAGTACGAACTTAGAGGCTTCTGGACGGCTAGGGTACGTCTGGAGTCGAAGTATATTCAATGCTTACGTTTTTCCACGAATTAAGTGGTATTTATAGGTTAGGGTTGCTCATTCAGGCAACTGAACCATTAACATGGTTTAGTCGTGCGATTGAGTCATACGGTTGGTCCATTCGCATGACTGAGTGTTCAGTCGTGCGACTGAGTCAGTCGCATAAAGTTGTTCAGGCGTATGGACTATTTATGCGCATGGACACTCAGTCGAATGACCGTTCAGACGCGTGACCACTGTTGGGGCGCATGGTCCAGTCGGACGCATGAGAACTTCACTTAACCAAGTTAATGTATTTATTATTATAACAATATGTATACCAATTCAAACAAGCACAAACCTATATAATCTAGTCAGTATGCATCACATAACTCATTAATGAAATCTAAACATTATAAAGCACAACCAGATATTCTCATTTCATTAAACACCCAAGCATTACTAAGTGTAAGACATTCAAGACAGATTACATTAAGATCCGAATCTAGGTACAAATGTATCAACAAACTTCCCCTTGGACCTAGATCTATCTATTGTCTTACATCTTTCATCATCTCTTCATACTTCTTGTACTTCTCTTCTCTTGTGACTCCTACATGTATCTCGAACGCAAAGCAGAGTCATACAACATTCTGAAACTATAGAGCTTATACAATATCTTGAGAGTCATAGAACAGTGGGCACTTGTATGATGTATAAACATCATTTGCTGACAAGTTGGTGAGCCACATTGGGTCAAACACCCTTTTGGTTTCCATTGTACCATTTATGTTTAACACTATCACGGCCTCTCCCGTTCTCCAATCGTAGTACGACCATTTGAAGTGTGGAGTGAAGTCCTGTGGCATCTCCCGTAGTGGGATCTTTGACATTGTACATGGTGGAATCCACTTCAACACTATTTTTGGTTTGCCAGTTATGGAGTCAACCTCAGATCGTCTGATGTACCTTGTTGGTTGTTGAGGTTTGAAGTTAACCCATCTGGTGTGCTACTCCCTCTTTAGAGCTGCTTCAAACCACTTGACATCTTACGAGGGTCAGCGTATAGCAATTTTAACTTTGCTAACTGGTTAAGCTCAAAACCTGGAAGAGTCTTCAGATCGTGTGGGAATCTGAAGTATTCAATTCCCTTCTCACGTTTAACAGCGTAAACGTTGAGGTCTTCAAAATGTGCCCACGCTATAATCCTGCCTGCCACCTTTTGATGTTTCTTGACTTTATACAGCTTGGTGTAGACAGTTGACGTTGTAGCGCGGCGTTGGGCTCTTAGGTTGTCAAAGCAAGCAGCCACTCAGCCTTTCTGGTATTGACTTTAGCATCCATGCTTGGGCTATATCTTCTTTCTTGTCTGACGCTTCTTCCATTTTATCTAGAGTCTCGAAGGTTTTACTGACAAGGTTGTCACCCAGATTGGGTACCATATTACCGTCAATGTCAGTGTACTCTGGATAATGTTGATCTGTGACATCTTCAATCTCGATCTCATCAATGTCATTGAGTTCGTCGTCACTATCACCTTGGACTGTTAGAGCGTTTTTCATGATCACATCGGCATTTAGTTTGAACATTTCGGCCAACTGCTCGTCAGTGAAGTCGTGAATTATCTCCCCCTCTTCTGGGGTGTAACTCACAGATCTCCTTACGATCCCTTGCCGATCAAGAATCATGGTTAATTGAGTCTTGACCTGCTAAAGGGGATCTACATCATATTTATCCCTCTGAAAGTTTGGATCTGCTTGATTTACACATTGAACACAACAATCATTAGTTAACAATCAAAACAAAAACATTAACATTATATATAAACATTCATTACATTAATTTTGATACAAGATTCAAATACATATGATTTAAATAAATTGAGCAGCTAAGTATTACTCTTATCCTGTATCATATGCTCTTCTACTGCCGGGGCGGATGTGGAGGCAACTTGATCTTGTGCTCTCTTCGTCCTCCTTTCACTAGCAGGTGTGGTACCCGTAGCAGGTGTGTCGTCTTCATCATCATCATCCTCGTCATCACTGTCATCATCACTATCATCTCCATATCCTTCCTTGATCTTTAGGGGCTCTTCTTTGGATCCCTTGAGCCGCAACATGATGGTCTTGTTGGTGGACTCCAACTCCTCGATCCTCTTAGCTGATTGGGTATGTTCTCCTGGATTGGGATATCTCTACACGCTGAGCATCCATCAGTTGGGCCCGCCGAGATATCTGCAGAGACTGGTAGCAGTAAGGTCTGCTAGCTGGCATATCTGAGTAGTCTTCTCTTCGTCTGCAGCTAACAGCCTCAGCACCATACGTTGAGTGCCGAGAGCTGTTCCTCTACCCCACTAGGAGGTAGAGGTGATCCTGATGTATACGAAGGGTATGATGAAGGACCGGCATGGTGGCTAGTGTGTGGGTGGTGGCAGCGTGAAATGTGGGGGTGGTATAGGTATAACTGGTTGAGGTATGACGGTAGTAGTGGAGGGTGGAGGTGTGGTAATGATGGTGGGTGGTATGGTAGTGGTGGTAGAGGGTGTGGTAGTGATGGTTGGTGGTATGGTAGTATGGGTGAATATTGGGGGTAATATAGATGAAGGTGGTGGTGGTGTGGGTGTGGAGTATGTGGTGGCAGATGGTGTGGCTGTAGAGGTGGTAGGTGAAGTAGTGTGGTGGTGATGAAGGTTAGTCTTCTCTTCTTCTTCTTCATGCCGTGGGGCTGAGCCATCCTTTTCTTCCTCGATCCTTTCGAGGAGGATGCTCCCCCTAGTACACGGCTTGGCTGATCGGGAGCAAATGTGGGATCAGTGTCAGTCTCTCCCGACCCGCCAGAGCGTTCAATAACCGCCCGGAGCCCTGGTTCTATGGCAACGACTTTACTGCCAATAGTCCGAGTCAGAGGCTCCTCATCTGTATCCTCCTCCTCATCAGGTATGAAGTCCTGATGGAATCCTGCAGTTTCTGCTCCATCATGGGCAGATGCCGGAGATGCTATATCAGTAGTGGGGGCTCTTGGTTGAGTGGGCCCTGCATCTCCACCATCATCGCTGTCATCGTCGTCGGAGTCGTTCTCCGGGAGCTGTAATTGCTCATCATCTGAGTCACTATCTACGTGACACCATTTTCGCCTCCCTAGCGCCACGTAGTCCACCTTGGCGGATGGCGTATAAGTCTCTTTACGGGGGCTTGACGACCCAATGTCGTATCATCCATAATCTCTAAAGCCACAGCGTCATGGCTCTCCTTTGGCAGCGAGGCAGCTTCTCGTCAAAAATCATCTGTGACCTAGGGTACATGCAGAAACCCTCTTTGCCCTTCGCCTCCAAGTTCTCTTTAAGGTAAGCGAAGATCATGCTCGAAAAGTTGAAGGGGTGGTTCAGCACCAGTGCCACGTAGGCACTTTGTATCTGGTCTGAGAGGTCGACAAACCCATCCGTTCGTGAAGCTATGCACTTTAGGATGACGTGTGCCAAGTACTTATACTGGGGGCACAGGTTGCTCTTGTTGAGCACACTTGAGTTTATGTCCCCAGAGTACTTAATCCTTATGAAACACTCTCTCACCGTTAGTGGGTGAAGTCTGGTGGGGTGGCCAGCATCGTCTCCTAACCCAAGTACACGCTGAATGTCTTTAGCTGTAATCTCTATGTCCATACCAAAGATGGAGCTCCGAATGCTGTATGGGTCTCGTGATCTATCCACTGATGCATTCTCCTAGAAGGTCTGTTGAATAGACCTGTAAGGGGTGCACAATGTAGAAATAGCTCGGTGGATCCTGGATCGCTTAAGAAAGGCGACGATCCCTGCAAATTCGGCCCCATTCTGAGTTGCGTGGTCTAAGTGAGCACATATGTTATGCTTGGGGTTGACAGACCATCTATCAGCCATAGATCTATAACACAAGATACATAAACATTAGATACTCACATGACACAAATCAGTTCTAAGTAACGTGATAGAATTCATTCTGGTTCATCCATGCGAATGAACTATGCGACTGTGTTCAGTCAGTTGTCCAATCATGCGATTGGACTCATTCGGGTGAATGAACATGTGACTGAGTTCAATCGGTTTGCTGAGCCTACGATTGGTTTAGTCGGCCGACTGAGCTCATTCGTATGATACATTCGGCCGATTAAGCTATTCGGCCAGCTTAATCGTGCGATTGGAGTTCATCCAGACGACCAGTTGCATGACCCACTGTTCGGTCAACTGAGGTTCGAATCTTGACCAATTCGTGATATTAAACGTTGTGCATTAGTTCTTTAGACTCGCAATCTCTTAACTAAAGACCTAATAACATTAGTTTTAACATTTTACTTAGTTTCAGTAGGTCATTAGTCCATTTAGTGGTTCGATTCTTGTTTCAATCGAACATCACAAATTAGGGCACCATTTCTCTTGATTTCTATGAGATTTCATCTTATTATACCTGTATAAATGCATACACACGTCAGAAGATCAATAGGGATGTATAATCGTGGTCTGAGGAAATTTGTACAGCGTAACGGTAGGCTATGCGATATGAGGCGATTGGGGGTGATGAGTTGAATGCGATCGACTGTGGCCCTATTATACTGAATCGGAGTTCAGTCGGCTGACTGGACCCATTCACTCGGTTCATTTGGGCGAATGGACCTTAGTCGGGCAATTGGCTCAGTCGATCACTTTTAGTCGGCCGACTGGAGCTCAGTCGGTCGACTGACTCATTCGCACACTCTCATTCGGTCGAATGGGTCATTCTAATAAGCCATTCGGGTGAATGGTTCATACTCATATCCATTCGGCTGTTTAATGCATGAGTATGGTCCATTCGTAAGATGGTCCATACTCATGGTCCATTCGTGCGAATGAGTCAGACTCATGAATTTGACTTTATGACCATTTCACATATTCTCAGTTTAACTTTGAATAAACGTTATGAGCATTTGATCATCTCATACATGATCATTTTATCTTGAAAGCCCTTTGATCACCTCAGACGTGATCCTTTAAAAATGTTGTCACCTCAAACGTGACCCATTTTTGTTTGAAAGCACATGTGGTCACCTCAGACGTGACCTTTTGGATGATAAGGTTCCTTATCAACTTCCATGACATAGTCCGATATCAAACACTCTGAAATTGACAAAATTTACATAAAGATAAAAGAAATAACACTGAAACTCAAAACTAATACATGTTTTTGTGTTTTTTTGTGAGGGTTAAATCCTAAGTGTAAATCTCAGGAGTTCTTTTTCTGAAAAAGATAGCTTCAATTCATTTAAACCATACATGGACCAATTCAATTTGGAATCATAAAGGATATTCAAATCGTTCGGGACAAGTTATCTAAAACCTTTGATGCTCTATTCTTGTTTTTCATCTAGAGTCATTTAGCAAATTAGGAAATCATACTAGTACTATTAGGTCCCCACTCTGATTTGAACTTTCAAGAATTGTAGCCAAAATGATTATCAGTATACGTGTCCTCTTAAATCCATACACAGACTTTCAACACACATTGGTGATGGTTTAACGTTTGTTTATTTCAACAAGCATTTGTGGATCCCACACTTATATGGTAATCAACATTCCTCAAGAGATTTTTGAGCGGTCTCAGGATAGTATTCAAGAAAAAACTATTCATAGAACTTTCAAAGAGAAGCCAAGCCTCGAGTCAGTGCCACCGCACAGCAGAGAGGCGGCAAACAACGATGAATTCTAGAATATATAGGTTATGCTTATCATCAGGTCAGTGCCACCGTACAGCAGAGAGGCACATAACCTATCTTCTTGTTTGAGCAATTTCATTCTTTTTGCACAGATCTCACCAACAACATAGTTATCAGTTTGATTGTATTTGCATTTTTATGTGCTTTTGCTCATGCTTTGGTCTTACGCACATATTCATGGCGTTTATTTTGCTCGTCACCCCTTATTGGAATCTTGTTGATTGTGTTAACCAGGATAAGATGTTACCCACAGCTAGTCAAAATTTTAGTTTAATCTTGAGATCACCAAAAAGGTCTAGTCATCTATTGTGTTGAATCTACCGACATATCATATGTAATCTAGCAACCTCTAGGTCTACTTTCTTTGTGTTACCTTAGTAGTAGCTAGTTTATCTATCATATTTCCTTTTATTTTGCTCAGACTACATAGATTTATACTTGAGCTTTGCATCATTTTCAATTTAAATTAAGTCCCAAATGATTTGCTCCTGTGTACTATCATATTCCAAAGATTGAATCGGTATCACACATACGATCTTATTTTTATCAGCTACCTCTCATCTTCCCTCGTTTTTTATACTGTCTAAACCTATTCTCTTCCTAAAATTTTAAAACCGTAATGGATTAGCGTTTTAGGATTTTAATAGGCAAAACAAGAAAACCAATTTTAATTAACCAACTTAAAATTAAGCAAATAAATTAAAATTAAAAAAATAAAGAAAATTTACACGACACATCGGACTACACATGGTCATCTTCAGGAATGACCTCACTTTTCTTTTTAACGCCGTTGACCTCTAACATATGTATAAAACGTGGTTTGTCAAAAGCTTTTGTATAGAGGTCAGCGCATTGAAAATCTGTGTTTATTTTTACCACATCGATTATGTTCTTTTCAAAGCAATCACGTATAAAGTGATATTTAATTCCGATGTGTTTGGTCTTAGGATGTTGGAACTGGTTTTTAGTGACTGCAATTGCAGCAGAGTTATCAACAAAGATAGGAGTAGAAGAGAAATTCAAACCGTAATCCCACATTTGCTGTTGAATCCATATGATTTGAGAACAGCAGCTTGCAGCAGCAACGTATTCGGATTCATAGGTTGACAGTGCAACCGAGGTCTGCTTCTTGCACTGCCAGGTTACTAATCTTATCCAAAGAACTAACACCCTGCTGATGTAGACTTGTAGTTCATCTTGCAGCCGCTGTAATCCGAGTCACTATATGCTGTAAGCTCAAAGTCATAATCATGAGGATACCACAACCCAAGTGTGGGTGTACCCTTCGGATAACGAAAAATCTTTTGACCCTAATAAGATGGTTCACCTTAGGCTTTTCCTGATATCGTGAGCATAAACATGTAGCATACATGATATCAGGTCGTGAGGCAGTGAGATACATGAGAGATCCAATCATCCCTCGGTACATATGGCATCAACCAGATCACCATTCTCATCTGGTGCTACATCATGGTTTGTGGCAAGTGTAGTGCCAACTGCAGAAGCATTCTCCATGTCAAACCTACTGAGAATATCACCTACATACTTGGTCTGATGTAGGAAAATCCCATTTGGTGTCTGATCCACCTGTAACCCGAGAAAGAACTTCATCTCTCCCATTGCACTCATCTCAAACTCCGCCTTCATTACTGCTTCAAACTCTTTACATAATTCTTTGTTCTTGAACCGAAGATTAGCTCATCAACATAGATCTGTACTAGCAGTAAGTCTCTATCTTTTTATTTGATAAAAAATGTACAGTCAATGACTCCCCTGCGAAAACTGTGTTTCACAAGATGAGCCAAGAGTTTCTCATACCAGGCCCTTGGAGCTTGGTGAAGTCCGTATAGCACCTTGTCGAATTTGTAAACTCTATCCCGATGATATGGATCCTCAAATCCCTCGGGTTGACTCACGTACACTGTCTCTCTAATCTCACCATGAAGGAACGCACTCTTCACATCTAGTTGATAAACTTTGATTTTCATATAAGATGCATAGGCAAGGAAGATGTGGATGGCTTCCTTCCTTGCCACGGGTGCAAACACTTCATTGTAGTCAATACCCTCAACTTGTCGAAAACCCTGAACAACAAGCCGAGCCTTGTTTATGATGATCACTCCCCGATCATCTTTCTTGCATTTTAAGACCCATTTGGTGCCAATGACCTTAGCACCTTTAGGTCTATCCACTAGAGTCCATACACCCAACTTCTTAAACTGAAGAAGTTCTTCTTGCATGGCACTCACCCAAGCCTCATCATTCAGTGTTTCACTAACATACTTTGGCTCAAACTGAGACACAAAGCAACGATAGGCACTGTCGTGAAGGTATCCCTTTTCCATCACAGAGGCATAATCAGCTGAGTACAACTGATTTCTAGTCTGAACCCCTGACCTCACATCTCCTATAACGTTACCCAAAGGATGATAGACATTTTGACGTGATCCAGGAGTTATTGGAACCAACTCATCAGAATCAAGATTATGAACATTTGGTTATGGATCTGAGGTAATAGGAGTTTGAGGTTCCGAAGGCTTAGAAGCATCACTATCAGATGCTTGTGGACTTGTGGCGGAACCTATACATCCTGGTTGTTCTGATCATTTTCCTTATTTTCTTCATCAAGGAAGAGTCACTCACATCAAGTTCTCCCCCTAAGTTGGTAGATAATTTACTTTGTGAACTAAATGGTGTTGAATCTTGAGACGGTGTGTTCAAGACATCATACATCATCTTGTTTGCCAACTCGTCTTCTGAAGCAGAAAGAGGTATGTTGAAGGACTTGAAGAATCCATCATAGTCAAAGAAGTAACATGGCCCTTTTCCAGCAGGTGGTGTGATATATCTCTGTTGGAGCATATATAGTCATATGTAGTGTGTCCGTCACTTGTCGAATAGTCTAGGCTTAATTTTATACACCTGATATGTTGTAAACACATGAAACTGGGTCATTCGCAGGAGCATATGCGAATGAGACTCAGTCGTACGACAAAGCCATGCTAATGGACAAGTCGTGCGACTGAGAGATGCGATTGGGACATTCGTAAGACCGAATCATAAGTATGGTCTAGTCGTATGATTGAACCATACGCATGGTCCAGTCGTACGATTGAACCATACGCATGGTCCAATCGCACGAATGGGCCCAGTCGCATCTAATATGGGCCGAGGCCTATATATACCAGTTTCAATGTGTAGAGACAGGGAGGATTTCTAAGGGTTTTAGAAAGAGTGTACCTAGGAGCCTAGGGCTGCCGGATGAGAGGGGAGATCATGCTCGATCTTCCCCTTGCCAAGAGTCTTGATTCTTATGTTGTAACGAGCTTGTAATCGTTAGGTTTTATCAATGAAACCATTCAATTATAGTTTGTATTATTGTTTGACTTTTGGTTTTGTGCTGTTGTTATCCTTCCGTCAAGAACATGCTCGGAAATTTTATCGATCCGAAGAACCAGATCCTAACAATTGGTATCAAAGTCGGTTACTGCTGGAATGATCTAACAATCATTCTAGCAACCCGAGCTCTTGATTTCTGGATCAAAGTTCAGATCTTGACGTTAACCCACTTCGTGTTCTTCGTGTTTTGCTCAGATCTTGTTACGTGTGTTGCTTCTATGTTAAAATTGAATTCAAAACCACGTTCCTATAACCCTTTCGAATCTGATGATGTCTACCCTGTTTCGGTTTCTGTTGAATTCTTCAGATTAGGGTTTTGGGCAGCCCTAGAAGCTGTAGATCTGAATATCTGCATGCAGACCCGTTCATGCGACTGGGCCAGGCGAATGGATCATTCGTACGAATGAGCCATGCGAATGGACCATTCGTGCGAGTGGACCAGTCGTATGTTCAGTCGTGTGACTGGACTAGTTGTATGTTCAATCGCAGGTATGAGCCATCCGCATTGACTCATCCGCATTTGTTCCAGACTAAAAAAAAAGAGTCTGGAACAGCTTCTTGCACAGATTTGAAGATGAGCAAAGCATATTCACCCTGAGGTTCTTTTGTCAAATAAGTTCGATGTGTACCCCATTATTCGTCGGACTTCCAGAATAGGTGAATGTAACTGGAACACGAAAGAGAGAAGAGAAGATGTCAGCAGTTGGTGCTGATTTTGTGGGGTAGTCAGGAGCATCTGACTACTTATGGGCCAATCAAGTTATATTTATCCACACAGAAAGGATTCTGCTTCTTAGGGGGAATCCATGTATAGAGAAAGCAAAGACGCAATCAAAAAGTGATGATGTGAACCGGTTTCCGATGATGAATCTTCGTGCATACTGATGTGGTTGATATTATCAGTTGTGGATTAGAACCTTCAACCTTTTGCCCAATACACCGTGTGAAGACGCAAGGAGAGCACAATGTCTATACATTAGGATATGCTGAATGTGAGGGGGAATTTCTGCAGGTGGTGATGTTAATCATGTTAGCCTGTGTGAAGATTGAAGCAATGGAAAACTATTCATGTCATTATCTGGAAAAATCAGTCATATGGAGAATCTTGCTGCTATGATGGTGTTTGCAAAGTAAACGAAAGCTATTGTGCCTAAATTCATTTTGAGGGATGTGTGTAACCTGACAGATCGGCACCGTTGGCTAATATGGTTTTTCGTTTGATTCTATTGGCAACCAGAGCAAAGATTGACTGAAGATTGTAAGAGATGTTATCTACTATTCGCAAGCAGCGTCCAAGGGGGAATTTGTTGGAGCATATATAGTCATATATAGTGTGTCCGTCGCTTGTCGAATAGTCTAGGCTTAATGAAACACATGAAACTGGGTCATTGGCAGGAGCATATGCGAATGAGACTCAGTCATACGATAGAGCCATGCTAATGGACTAGTCGTGCGACTCAGAGATACGATTGGGACATTCGTAAGACTGAACCATAAGTATGGTCCAGTCGTACGATTGAACCATACGCATGGTCCAGTCGTACGATTGAACCATACGCATGTTCCAATCGTATGAATGGGCCCAATCGCATCTAATATGGACCGAGGCCTATATATACCAGTTTCAATGTGTAGAGACAGGGAGGATTTCTAAGGGTTTTAGAAAGAGTGTGCCCGGGAGCCTAGGGCTGCCGATGAGAGGGAGATCATGCTCAATCTTCCCCTTGCCAGAGTCTTGATTCTTATGTTGTAACGAGCTTGTAATCTTTAGGTTTTATCAATGAAACCATTCAATTATAGTTCGTATTATTGTTTGACTTTTGGTTTTGTGCTGTTGTTTATCCTTCCGTCAAGAACATGCTCGGATGTTTATCGATCCAAAGAACCAGATCCTAATAATCTCTGAATATCAACGTTACACCACACCTCTACTTGACCCGTTGAGTTGTTGTAAACTCTCTTCTTCAGTATGTTGTATCCTAGAAAGATCCCTTCATCAACCTTCTCACTGAATTTTCCCTCCCGAGTCTTCTTCAACAGGTCCACGGAGCGCCAAATGGCTCGAGATACTCTAAGTTAGGTTTACGTCATTTTAATAACTTGTAGAATGTTTTTCCATGGCGTTTAACTACGAGAACTCGATTAGTGTATAGCATGCATTTGCCACTGCTTCATTCCAGAATTGAATAGGCAGTTTCGAGTCTGCCAGCATAGTCCGTGCTGTCTCTATCAAGCTGCGATTCTTCCGTTCAGCAACCCGTGTAGTTACCAATTCCTTGAAGGATTCAAATGTTTCTGATTTGGATTTCAGAAACATTACCCAAGAGAATCTTGAGTAGTCATCAGTAACTACATAGCAATACAAGTCGCTTGCGATGCTTCTTGTACTGACTGGACCAAACAGATCCATGTGAAGGAGCTCAAAAGGAAGTTCTATAGAATAAACTTTCTTTTCCTTATGAGACTTCTTCTTCTGTTTGCCCTTTTTGCACGCAACACAAAAATCCGGGATTTGGAAATTTTTGACATTTACTCCTCTCACAAGATCATTCTGGATCAAGTGATTCATTTTTCTCGGAATTATATGTCCCATTCTCTTATGCCACGAGATGGAGTCAGTAGCTTTGGACAAGAAGCATTGGACTTCATGATCCGTTGTGGAGGCCTTTGAAATATCCAAGACATTAATATCATTATATCTTGAAGCTGACATTAGGACTTGGTCCTCCGGGATCACGTAGTCCTTCTTCAGAACGTAGCACTTCTCGTTGTCAAAGACTACTTTGAAGCCTTTATCACATATTTGAGAAACAGAAAGTAAGTTATTTTGTAATTGTTGGACATAGTTTACCTTATCAAACTTTACTTTCTCATTTCCCACTTCCCCTTGGGCTTTGATGTACCTGCCTTTGTTTCCAGCAAATGAAACATGCCCTCCTTTGATTTGTCTCACGTTTGATAAGAGAGCTCTGTTCCCTATCATGTGCTTGGATGCTCTGCTATCTACAATCCATGTGTTAGTCTCAACACTATAGCGAACACCCTGCACATTCAATGAAAACATTAATTCATGTTAGCAACCCAAGCCTTCACTGGCTTGGGTATCCCCGAGGCATCACACATCATAAACTCAACCCATTGACCATTCGAGGTTGTGGAAGCTCAGATTTCTGTTTGTTCTCATTTTCAGACACTGAGGCAGATTTTTCTTTCCATAGTCCAGCTTTGTGTAGGGCCTGTTTGTGATAACAACGACTGGCTAATGGGTTGAACTTTGGGTTCACTATCCCTTTTAGGAGGCGTCGCTGAGTTCCTCTTAAAAGAGCTAGTTTTAGATGCAGGAAGTTCAACTTTCCTTCTCAGTGTCTGATAACAAGGACAATGAGACATAATGTGACCGTACTCTCCATAATTGTAGCAAGATCTGCTTTCAACTTTACGGTTATATGTTTTGGTGGAGAAGTAGATGTCACATGGTCGACCTTATTAGTTTAGATTGAGACACTTCTTTGTTAGATGTATGATTGGGTTTTACAAACTTAATTGCTTTACCTGGTTTTACATCTTGTATTCTGTTTACCTAGACTTTGACATGACGCTCGTGACTAATTAGGTTTAATAGTCTTTTTTGGTGCTGATTTTTCTTTGTTTGACCCTGACTTTAAATTAACCTTTTCAAACTCAACTTCTAGATTAACACAAGGCATCTTTCCTTTTGCCTTTGAAGTGGCCTCCTTTTGTTTAGTGTCAGATTCATTGGATTTACTTATGGAATCTAAGTCACTAACAAGAGGATGAACACCACATGATCCTTGATAGGGTTATTGTTAAGCGGTTTATTTTTGGTGTTCATCAAGGTCTCGGGTGGTGGGGGAACCACTTTGTATCCCAATCCCTCCCTATTATTTCTCTTACTCACTAAGTGTTGGACAATGTGAGATGAGCTTGTCCAACTATGCAGTTTTTGTTTTAAGGAGTTGACTTCTACTTCTAAAACTGCTTTATGCTTCTTAGTTTCCTCTAGGGAGTTCAGATAGTACATAATGTCATTTGCTTGGTTAAAGGCAACTACCTCTGTTTCCCTAAGCTGTTTATTCAATAGGTCTATATTTTGCTTGTAACTGTGCTCGTTTTGTTTTAATACTCTATTTGCCTCAGTGCACAGTCCTAGATCCTTTACTAAGCTATCATTATGATCTAATAACCTAGTAAATTTCAAATCTATACTTTCTCTAAATTTATTGCAATCTAAACAAGCATGATTATTAAACAACTGGTCAGTAGTACTTACCTGAGATGTTGAAGATGAATCAGCCATGAGCGCAGAATCTTTTGTCTCTGGTTCTGGTGATTCTGATGTTGATGCAGATTTTTCTTCATTAGGCAGGTGGTTAACCACATGTGCAGTGTCTTCAGAATTTGACATTACGAGCTCTACTGCTATATCTCCCTCACTAGCGGAATTGTCATCAATGTCCTCCACACTAGCTATGTTGGACTCTCCCGGTGAGACGAATCGAAGCTTCAGTCCTGTCCTTCATCCTCATTAGCAGTCAAGGCTTTGGGGTCCTTGCTTGATGAAGTAGAACTGCTAGATGTGGCCTTGTCCTGACGATTAAAGGACGAGAAGGGATTGCCATTACCAGTCTTCTTTGGCTTCACACACTCCCGCTTGAAGTGCCCCTTCTCACCACAGTTGAAACAAGTTACCTTTGACTTGTCCAAGCCAAAGGTTATGTCCTTGGTTGCAACTAAGTTCTATCCGGTCTTTTTAACAAACTTTTTAGCTCGTCGGACAGCACTTGCCAAAGCCCACATTATGTCCATTCGTTCCAACTCCATCTCGTCCACCTGTTCATAATCCTCATCTACCAGGTGGCGATTTCCTATCTTTCTAGCAACTAGTCCATCATAGGAGTGGACTACAACAGCTAAGAGGTCCATGTGTTCTTTGGCCACCTCAACAGTCACGTTACCGAAGTTATCGGTTTTCAATTTTGCTGCATTAGCTTCAGGTATAATATACTGGGTTCCAGATGACCTTGACGTTTGGACCCTGAAGTAGAAGTTTGTGCTGGAATGCTGAGCTTGAAACGAAGGCAGCCTGCAGTGGTGCTCCAGATGTCTTGGCCTGAGGAGTCGCATTGTAGAGTGCTGGATTCTGGTCATAGTTGGCCTTTTGAGCTCTGTACTTCATCCTAAGCTCCTCTTCTCTCAGTTTCAGAATGAAGTCATTTATATCTAACTTCGAGAGCATCCCATTCTATCTGAGATTTGAAACAAAAGAAGCCCATTTCTCCGGTAGACCATCAGCAAAGTTGGATACCTTATCCTCCATCGACGTAGTTACTCCATGAGTGTGCATCTCACTCATCAAGTGGTAGAATCTGTTGATCACATCATCCAGGCCTTCCTTTCCCATTGAAGAGAAGTTGTCGAACTCCTTCTTCAAAGCTTTGGCCTTAATGGCCTTGAGTGAGGCATTTCCGTCATACCTCTTCTCTAACGCATCCCATAGTTTCTTTGCTTGAGTGTATTCCAAATACTGATGGAAGATATCTTTCAGAATAGACTACGTGAGCAAAGCATAGACTTTATTCTCAGCATTGTGTTTTACCTTTTGCGCATCTAACATGCCACTTAATCTAAGTTTGACTCCGTCAGCTCCTACTGGCATGCTGTACCCCGACTCTATTGCCTCTCACAAATTTGGATCTACTCCATTTAAATAGATTTCGAAACGTTGCTTCCATTGTGGGTAGTCGTCTAACGTGATAAGCTTCAGGGGTTTATTGTGAATTCCCACTTCATTCTCCAACATCAGTAGATTCTGAATATGAGTATCTCTACTTGCTGTGTATGCTGAAAACTGGTCCTCCATTTCACTTAACTTTACTATTTAACAAACTACTGATGTATGCGAATGAAGGTATGCGATTGGGCTTATTCGGGCGATTGAACTAGGAGAATGGTTCAATCGTGCGATTGAACAAATGCGGATGAGTTAGTCGGCTGAATGAACTAATGCGGTTGAACAGTCCGAATAGGGATCTCAATCGTACGAGTGAGGGTACGAATGAGTCCAATCGTGCGGTTGGAGAATACGAATGAACTCCGTCGTGCGATTAAGCCAATCGTGCGACTGAACCTGCTGAAGTTTGATAATTCGTAGGTTAAACGTGTTTTGGCCGTAAAAACTCGAATTTTCACAAACCTAATCGCCGTATGCCGGAAAAACTAAACTTTATGGTCAGGAAACGTCTAAGACTCCGTTTGACACAAAAGGATTGCTTTTATGAAGAAAAAGCATGATTTTTGTATCAAAACGATCGAATCAACACGTAATCAAGAGCCAAAGCTCTGATACCACTTGTTAGGATCTGGTATTTGAATGAAATACCAACTGATTAACGTGTAAGCAAACCAAATCGTGCGAAATCTTATTTGATTGGCGATCCAATCAGTGAGAACGCATGTAGAAACAATTATGTATCGAATCTAACATCAAGAATCGATTAGAAATCAATCTACTGCGATCTATGAACTTGGAGTACGAACTTAGAGGCTTCTGGATGGCTAGGGTATGTCTGGAGTCGAAGTGTATTCAATGCTTACGTTTTTCCACGAATTAAGTGGTATTTATAGGTTAGGGTTGCTCATCCGGGTGACTGAACCATTAACATGGTTCAGTCGTGTGATTGAGTCATACGGTTGGTCAATTTGCATGACTGAGTGTTCAGTCGTATGACTGAGTCAGTCGCATGAAGTTGTTCAGGCGTATGAACTATTTATGCTCATGGACACTCATTCGCATGACCATTCGAACGCATGACCACTGTTGGGGCGTACGGTCCAGTCGGACGCATGAGAACTTAACTTAACCAAGTTTGAATGTATTCATTATTATAACATTATGTATACCAATTCAAACAATCACAAACCTATATAATCTAGTCAATATGCATCACAAACTCATTAATGAAATGTTAAACATTATAAAGCACAACCAGATATTCTCATTTCATTAAACACCCAAGCATTACGTAAGTGTAAGACATTCAACACATATTACAATAAGATCCGAATCTAGGTACATATGTATCAACAGAACACTAGCAATATGAGGCAAAACCAGAACAGAAACAACACAAGTGCTTTGGTTTAAAGGATGTTTTTAATTCTCTGAAGTTCTTTTGCAATTGTACATGCATTAAGATAAGTTACAAACACCTAAGATACTTATAATATATCCTACAGGTGGCCATACTTTGAAGGCCCGTTGGATACAAGATCTAGACAACAACAAAATCAATGTAGAGTCAAAAGGAAAATTGTCTTTTGACTAGTGACTGTGACATGCCATAGCTCCCATCCTAATATATCACAAAAAGAATTATAGTACATAAGTAGAAAGTAACTGACTCAAGACCACAATGTACAGTTACCAGAAGCATGGACCTTTTCACCAACTTATGAAAGTTAGTGAGTCAATAGAGTTGCAGCGGAAATATGGTCCAACTTTATGGTAAAGTACATCAGATAAAACATGTCTTCAAAAGTCTTTGGAAGATAATCTGTCTTCACTTATTGGCTTCGGAACACGTTGTCCTTGAAGCTTCGCAAGACTTCACTTTAAACTTCAAAAGATGTTGGTCTTGGCTTTGGAAGATTTCACACTTAGAATATTTTTTAAGGTAGAGTGTGTGAAACTTCCGAAGCATTCTACTTAGCACTTCTATGCATGCATGCAAGATAGACTTTTGGATGTAAGATGTTTTGGATGCATCGACATTATACAAAATCTTACAAAATCCCCCTAGGCCGATGCTACCATTGATGACTTTAGATATTAACAGTCCTCATCATGATGATGACCAATCTTTTCTTCATTAGATGCTCCAGATCACTCAGACTCTCATAGTGTTTTCTCATCTCAAAGAGATCATGCAGAGGTAGATGAACATTTCTTGCCATATGTAGACATCTTCAATACCTTAATCTCTGATCAACTGCTATTCTCTCTGGATTAGTAGTGTAACTCCAGGATAAGAAGGTCTTCCGGATGCTAGAGGAGCTACTTGAAAATGAGTTATTAGAGCAGCCTCTTCATGCACCTTCTCAAGATGATCTGATTCATCCTAAGGCCTAGAAGTGGATGACTCTATCTTCTTCTTTTTCTTGGACTTTGGTCTAGAAGCCATCCTTTTCTTCCTCTTTGAGCCTTTTAACTGAGAAGACCGGCCTGTAACACCTTATTGATCATCTTTGTCTTTCTCAATTAGGTGTATCTCCCTCACAGGTTCAAAAGGAGAGGAAGATTCACCCTGCTATTATGGATCAAAAGTTGAAGCTTGCTGAGATTCAACTTGAGGTCATGGTTGTGTCGTCTTAAATTTTTCAACCTTAACCTCAACTTTAGGATGAGCTTGACTTGGTGGGGAGTGTAAGTCAACAAGCTCCCCTATGTTTTTCTTCTCCATGATCACCCTTATATGCTCATCCACTATAGATAAATGTAGGACCAAGTCTCCTTCTGGAGAATCCATACAACTTCAAGAAGCTTATCATCCATTGTCTATCAACAGACTTCTTCATACTTCTTTGGATGATGGCTCTTGATTTTGTAGCTTCTTCCCTCATATTTCTCTTAGTTGCCTTTTGTTCTTTGAGTACTTCAAGTTTAATGTGCGTGAAATACTCAACTCAATGTACTCGAAGGATAAGGGAAGAAATGCATCTTCCTGGTAGAGACCTGCGGCACTCAGGTAGTTGATCATGTGGATCCTATCAATTTATTTATCTACCTAAGGTTCTTGTGGAACCATAGTGTCCTACACAGGACTTTCTTGAATTGGTAAGAGAGTAGGAACATGTTTGTAGAGCCTTTTCAGTCTCTTTTCCTCCTTGATCTAAAGAAGAAATCTTACATCCTCTACTTCCTTCTTCTCTGTTAACAATTCCAGTCAGCCTGTTCATTTAATTCTTCTAAGGGGAGGGAGATAATATTATCAATATCAGAGTTTCTTGTCTGTAAGAAAGCAATCATGACTGCCCTTAACTCATCATCTTGAATGTTTGGTCTGTGGGCAACCCTGATTGTAACTTCTATGAAGCCCGCAAACCCTGCAGAGGAACTTTCTACCTTTAGCTTCCTTTTCCTCTCTCTCTCTATCCACCTCCACAATCTCCTTAGGAGTCATTTTTCTTTTCCTTTTGTCACTCACAGACCTTTATGACTCAGGGTGGAGAGAGCTTTGGCCTTCATTTCTTGTAGTAGCATCCATGCTCTAGCCAGAGAGAGGTTGAGATACACCTTCACTAGTAGGTGTCCATCAAGGGATTGGATTACTAAAATAGTTATAGGTGTGACAGGGATCTCAATTCTATCACTCGGCCTTCAGTCAAGGTTTTCCCTTTGAAGCTAATCTCAGGGTTTACCTCAACATCTGCTTGACCAATGACATTTCCTGATTGCCTTTGTCTCCTTCTGAGGTTGAACTCTTCAGTAATCCTATCTTGAATCCTTGAGCCAACTTGTTAGCTTGTCTAGATTGGTTTCGGTTGATAATTGGCATGTTGATAAGGTCAAGACCTTCATTGTAGTTCAAGGTGTGAAAGTTGAAGACCTCTTGCTTCCCTTGAATTCTTTAAAGAATAATGTCTCTTCTATCAGCATCATACCTCCACCCTACGATGTAGTTGGAAGTTCCTTGAAGTGGACATGACACAACCCTTGGTATACCTTCCTCAAAGAGACTCTGAATGAAAGAGTCTATGGAGTCCACATCAATGTGAACTTGAGGTAGTTGTTGAGTATGAACAATTATAAGTGAGGATGGTGAGTCTTTAGTGTCCATACTTTGTGAGGCACTCCTAGGTTCTGTGATTGTAATGACTTTCTCCTCCTTTTTGGTAGCATCACCCACTTGCATAGGTGAGCTAGGACTTAGGTCAATCACATCCACAGGTTCTTGGGTTCCTGGATGAGCTCTTCATAAAGGTCTCCCAGCTAGTTTCTCCTTGAGATAAGATATCTCAAGTTGTTGATCATTATCCCTATTTTGTAAGCTAGTCACTTGAGATTCCAAGTGACTAACCTTAGAGGCTAAATAGGTACACGTTTTTGATAGTTTTTGCACCTTTAGTCTTAGATTCTCCTCTTCTTCATCAGATGATTCATTAGGGGATGAGATTATTGGACCAAAGTCCTTAGTCTCATGACAATTATCAGGTTCTTGGTTGTTGGTTTTCCTCTACTCACTAACAACTTCAAATGGAGTGTTAGTGTGCTGAGTTCCCATGGTAGAAGTCTTGAAAGGGTCAAGGAGATCACCTATGTGGTGGGTAGATGATGTGGGCTAGACAAGGGAGCGGCAGGAGCACTCATCTCTCTTTGCGTAGGGGAATAGTAGAGAGACTCATGGTAATTGGGTGTTTGCGTTCAATCAACATCTTATTTATTTCATCTTCATTATAGAAGGACCTTCGTGTTGCACATGATCGTGTGGAGAAAATTCCATGGTATGTCTCATGTGGTTGCTGGAGAAGGTACATCATCAATTGAGTTATTGCAAGTAAGGCATGTCTTATAGGAAAAAAGCAATTTTTCTTGATCATGGTAAGGTATCCTTTCTAACATTGTTTGAAACACCCTTTTTAATGACGATCAGCTTAATGAAATAGGGGTCTATGAATGTCTATCCGCTAAGAACAATATTAAGGTTTTGTCGACTTTAATGGATATAGAGCGGGTTTTCAACATAGTAGATGGCAATCCATCAACTCGTGCCATTTTTATGCTAGGAGAATGTGAATCATGAGGGTTTGTGCGTATTAAGTTAGGGAGGAGATTTTGGTGAGAATAACCTATTAGGAGCTCAGTTGTGCAGACCTATAGGTGTCATCTGAGCTTGCTTTCACGTAGATTTTTCTTGATAATTCCAGTTAGTACAATTAATCCTTGTACACATTTCATCCTACTTGCTCGAATTCCTCTTAGAGTTAAATCCTTTGTTCAATGAGTTATATTCCCACTAGGTCGAAGCTAACTGGATACCTTCTATTTAGTACTCCATTTCCCAAATGACACAACAACCTCCTTTGTGTGTCATAAGTAACCATTGTACTGACATCAAGAGGCATGAACAGCTTGCCCAAGAGCACAGATCATACCTGGAGTATGTTCCACCCATTTGATTGAATATGTCATGCATCACCACTTTTCTTGACTGCTTCCCTTTTTACAACTACATCAATTATGATAGCATCCCTTAACTACTTTGTTATTGTAATTGATTCCATCATAACGTGTGACCATATCTCTTATGTAGCCTTCTATTTACTAAAAATAACTTCTCCTTCGGTAGATATATTAGAAGGCCTAACCTTTGCCTTAGTTGTATTTGTATCACTCGCGTCTTTTTATGAGCATTGCCACGAAGTTGGTAGTTCTGGTTAGTCTAACTCCTCAGTTATGAACTGTATAGCTTCCATGATGTCGGATAGAAGGATTTTCACTCTAAGCTCTAGAGTGGGAAGTCAAGGTTATGTTCTGTAGGTGATTATTGAAAGTGTGAGGTTTTAACTTTAATGATAACTTCCTGGGGTACAGTTCCTCCTCTATCTAACACCATATCCATCTTCTAGGGGTACAATTCCTCCTCTATCTAACTCTACATGCATTGCCCTATTAGTTTGTCTTTGCTAATAAAAGCTCATACTTCATTTGTTGATCCTTCTGGCCAATCACTATATTAGGGGATGAAAACCTTCGGTCTCCGGTTAAACCTTACCTCGTGAGCTCTTCTTTGGCATTGGCAGTAGCATGCCATAAGGCATTTAGTATATTCTTTCATCTTCATATTTCTGCCTTAATCTATTGCTTAGATTTTGTCATCCTAAAATATTAAATCTATAATCTATTCACCATGTCTCCACTTGAGGTGTACGATGTTGTTTTTCTCCACCACGGTGAACACTGACACTCTAGGTTTTTTGCATTTAAAAGATTAAGGATCTCCACTATCTCATAGATTACATTACTTGAAGATTCACCATAAATGGTGGATTTAGGAATTAAAGTAACAAAGAATGGAGGCACATAATGCTTGAAAAGAATGTTAGAGGGTAGTTAGAGAATTGTCGATGCTGATGTCATTGGCCAACAAGTGGCATAAGAAGATGAAAATTATATGATAATCATGAGTCAAATGATTCAATTAAAAAAATCCTATTTATCAACTAGTAGGTGACATATGTAGTAATGCCTTTATAAAATAGGAGGTTATGAGCAGAATAGTTTACTCAGAGACGTAGGTTACTAGGTAGGATGGACGCAATGTGCATTTAATGTCCTTGTTCATGTGGAGTGATCATCATAGCAATCCATACTTTTAATTGATTAATGATTCAGTTGGAGCCTCCTAAGGGGTTATTGAAGTGAATTATATTGTATGCCATGATTGAGAAGTAACAAACTTAGGACATGAGAATAGATATTTATTAATGGGATTATGGTTTTTGCATTATTTGCATATGAATGCTCTATGATGTCTTAAAATTAAGGTCGATTACGTCGAAGCAAGTGATTGATAGTGTTTCCAAACAAAGTCTTCATCATGTTACAACTCAAAAGAGGTTAAAAAATCTGTTACAGTAAGGGGATGGAAAAAGAATGACACTTTAATTATGGAACTTGAGAATGTCAAGGTGAGGCATAGATATACTTTTGAACTTGACTACCCCCACCTCAACTATAGCATGAATGTATTAATATCATTGAGACTGGGATGGGGCAAAATATGAATAAATATTGCAATGGTATCCTTAGCAGCTTGCCAAATGTCTAGTACTTTTAGTTCATTAGTTGTACAGTTTTGGCTTGATGTTCTCATAGCATCTTGTTTCTAAATACATGTTCTTAGTTTGGTATGTTTATACGTTAGTTTGCATAGCGCCATTACAAGAATCCACATGCACTAGTAAATTCACCACTATGTTGGCCACCCTTAATCATTAAGTTACCTTGCAAGATCATTCTAGCGTGTACCCACTATTAGTTCTTATTGTATATGTTTTACTATTCATAGTACCATGTCTCGACTATGTGTGTTCCTAGCACCTAATAGCTCCCCAAGATTCAACTAATTATCATTGTCAGTTGTATATTGATGTAGCACTCTAAAGTCTAATGTAGGCTATGTTATAGATCCAAATATAAGTATGAGCCATGCTCCGATAATAATGTCTTTAAATGAAAAGTTGTGTGTGCAAGCAAAAAAATCCAAAATGTGTGGGGTCATATTATTCATATAAGCATAGACCTAAACCATTATTGTTCCCATCAAGTGGGCATACGTCATACTAGTCAAGTATGAGGCGTACTAAAATTTGTTCTTAAGCATTTCTTATGGGTACCTATCGTAGTCATAACCTTAATAATGTTGGAGCCTTATTAGCCAAGTCCCTAGGGTCTTCAAGTTAAAGCCTATAATTCCTTAGGAAACCTAACTCGCTAAAACCTTTTGCTCTGATACCAATCTGTGACACCCGACAAAAGGGGACTGGCCATGACGACTGAAAATCAACAAACATAGTGGAAACCATGTATGTAATAAAAATAAGTCATTTTTTACATGAATAATAATAAAATAAGTACATTGTATCAACTTGACTTGTGTCTAACCAAATCATAGGCAAAGGCCATAAGGTCATTATTGTCTATCCATCAAAGTCGTTATCTTGTATGGCTCGTCTAGGGTCTTGTGCAGTTCTTCTAAAGTAAACCTTTTATGGGAAATCAACCATTTTATCAAATTTGTAAATCCAATGCTTAAGGGATTCTAATCAAGACCCCCCGTAATAATCAAACAAATGCCTGAAATGCATACTAAAAATGTGCCACATATAGTTGGTGAGCTCAAGTTTTCATGTAATAAAAATCATAATCATAAATAGATCTTTATATATAAAACATAAATCATGGTGCATGATAAAATGTGTCACAATTAAGACTGACCCGGACTTTCTCGCCCGAGTACAAAGATATCCCTTAACCTGTTACCACTATATTGTTTGGTTTAAATGTGCTCGGCTAAGAACGGTTAAATGACACTAATGTGTGACACAACTATTATTGAATCTCAATAGGGGTTCTCCCTTCATAAAGGGCCCATTGTGTGAGGGGGATTCTACAAATAGTACTATCCACAAATCACGCGGCTCCTAATGGGTTAATGATTATGCTCCATTCGGGAACAAGAGTAAGTAGTATTGCACCAGAACAATATAATAACCAACATGTATGTATTTCACCCTAAATGTTTTAAAGTAAAAAGAGGATTCATGAGACTCACCTAGCTCTCTTGCATGTATAACCAATATTGTGGCATCCTATATTGAGTGCATATTCCACATGGTGACCTAATGTACAATTATTCATAAGTATATAATTTAAGAATATAATATTTGTTATCTTTTTGTGGTGTATTTGAGCTCTTCTTATGTTTTAAGTCATGTTATAGTTAATTTACTATTCAAGGTTTAGGGCTTATTTTATTGTCTTTAAGTTGGTGACTTTAAGGCGGATGATCTTGGTGTAGCTCTAAGGAATAACACTGATTATAGTGCTTTATTTTCTTATGTTAAGGTTTTTCAACTTCCTTAACATAGACCCTATTAGTAGTAGTATAACTATTTATAGTATTAGTGGTGAATAGGGATTTCCCAATAATAGTTCATACATTATGAGGTTATTGATGGTTTTGATAATAATATTATTTGGTTGAATTACATCTGTGTTCAACAATAGTAATAATGTTATTCAATATTTATGCTACATACCTATAAATATACATATACACATGTATATACATATAAAGATATTTCTTAGCAATCATTGCAATGTTACAAGTGTAGCATTAATGGCTTAGGGGTAATATTAATTTTGTATAAATTTTGAGAATACTATTTGTGATAGTTGTTTACAAGAACAAATATATTTTCTAATGATAAATACTTTCAACAATAGTGAAAGGGTTGATCTAAGAGTAAACGTAATAATGTTAATGTCATTATAGCAATTATAACATGTTAATGTCATTGTAATGCAATGATCAATTATAAGCATAAAGTAATCAAACAAAAGCAAAATACTTAAAAAATTCATAGAGATTTCATTGATAGCAAATTGCAATTGGATACAATGTACAAAGTGAATAACTCAAAAGTTCTAACAACATTTATCCGTGCAAAAATACATATTCTATCCTATTTATTCTAACAATGAAAACTAGGAACATATATTTACATAGTATGTCCCTATACTATGACAAAAACAAAATTATAAAGACTATTGGTAATAATCAAAAGAGCTTCAAGAAAACCCCCCTAAGATTTACATTCCATCTTCAGTCAAAAGAAATCTTGAGGTTCTTCTTTGAATGTAAACATACCTTTTTCTTTATACAAATCTAACTCCTTTCAAGCCTTCTTGATTGATAACTTGAATTTTCTAGCTAACATCCCTTGTTCTGGTTTTGACTTGTTTGTCTTTATCTCCATAGCATTCATCACTTGTAATGTCTCCTTAGAAAGTCCAGCAATGTCAATGTTTGCATAAAACTCTATCGGCTTGGTATGATAACTTGAATATATCTCCAACACTCCTTTGCTTGAAATCCTCATGAACTCTATTATTCATATCTTTCTTAACAGTTTTGCATATGCTAGAGCTTTGCTCAACAAAATACACTCCATAGCAACATTCATTACATTGATAATTGTCATGAAATACTTTTGATCGTTTTCAGCCACCAAAGAATACACTTGATCACAATTTTGAATTGATAGAAATGAAATGTAACTTAGGTGTAACAACTTCAGTTCAAACACACCAAATAGACATATCAAGTCTCCAATTCAATCATCTAAGTTCCTGACAAGCATAAACTAAAATGTATCGGAATCATAAAACCATCTTAGGATTGGTTTAGACGTTTGAGTTCAATCAATCACTTTCAATCTTGGGTTTGTTACTTTATCAAAATACTTATCACTATATGCTTCTAAGAAACTTTCTTCTTCCATTGAGCTTAATTCTCCTTTTTTTCCTTTTCAACGTTTGAAAATACATCTTATCCTCCTAATCACACCTTGTTTGGAGAAAAGATGCCATTCTTGTAATCCCATGGTCTAATAATTTGACAAAGTTCTCTCCTCTGAAGCTTTTGTCAGATTGATTAGAGGTAGCTTGTGTAATTCCTTAAAATATTGGACCGGTAGAGCAATGATGCTAGAATAAAAATGATAAACATCACAAATAACATTCACCCTTTTTATAAAAAATGCATCAAATACATGATCATATTTCCATGCAATAATCTTCACTTCTTTGGTTGTTTTAGGTACAATCATAGCATTTAGTAACTCCAAAATTGATTGACCTCTTTGCAGCACATTTCTAACAATGTCTCCAACTGATCTTGCTTTGTTCCAAAGCTGTTTTTCATCTATTAACACTTTGTAAGCTTTCTATTCTGTCTCAGGAACATCTTTATCAATTCCTTCCTTTTATCATGACTTCTCCTCACTAATTCCATAGATTTAATCTTTTGTGGCTTAATATCCGTGTAAGGTTTCATATAAGGCTGATGCAATCCAAAACATCCAAATAGTCTGTCCTGCATGCATGCATAAAGTGCTAAAGTAGAATGCTTCGGAAGTTTCACATTCTGCATTAGAAAACATTCTAAGTGTGAAATCTTCCGAATCCAAGACCAATACCTTCCAAAGCCAAACTTGAAGTCTTTTGAAGCTTTAGAGACAAAGTCTTCTGTAGCCAGTTTATGAAGACAGATTCTTTTGAAGACTTTTGAATACATTCTTTATCTTATGTACCTTTTACCATAAAGCTAGACCACCTTTCTGCTATAACTCTGATTGGCTCACCAACTTTCATAAGTTGGTGAAAAGGTCCATGCTTTTGGTAATCTATACATTGAGATCTTGAGTCTGTTTCTTTTTACTTTATGTACTTTTATCCTTTTTATAATATATTAGGATGTGAGCTATTGCATGTCATAGTCACTAGTCAAAAGGCAATCTGCCTTTTGACTCATCATTGATTTTGTTGTTGTCTAGATCATGTATCCAGCTGGCCTTCAATGTATGGCTGAATGTAGGATGTAGAATAAAGTATCTCTGGTCCTTTGTATTTTTCTTTATGCTTTGTAACACTTGTAAGGAACTAGAGAGTAATATACATTATTCTTGAAAACCAAACACTTGTCTTATTTTGTTCTTTTTCTGTCTCATAATTACTTGTGTTTTTTAGTATCATTGTAACTTGTTTCTAGTTCCCCATTTGATATGTTAATTGTTCTAAATCAATCTCTCCTTATTATCTTTTATGTTTTAAGTGACCAAACCCCTCAAACGGTCCTGCAATTGGTATCAGAGCATTCCAGGCTCTTGATAGTAAGATCTCACCATCTTAAGATCCCTCTCACACACAAAAATACTTAACATCTCAAATGGAAACAATCACTAAAGCTGATATGGAAACTAAAACCATGACAACATCCCCACTGATCACTCTTGAAGATTTTGACACTTGGTGCCAAAGAATGGAAGGTTCATCAAGTCTTCAGACTCCAGGATGTGGGAATCTGTTGTCTCAGGACCATACATACCAAGCACCTCTTCAACTGCTACTGGAGGTGGTATGATTCCAAAGGCTATGGTTGACTACTCTGATAAAGATAGAAAGAGAGTAGAAATTGATGAGAAAACCATGATAGCCTTTCAGACTACTCTTTCATACTTTGTATGCAGAGTTTCAAGAAATGCAAAATAGCTAAACAACTATGAGATGTATTGAAACTCATGTATGAGGGTTCTACTGAAGCTAGAGAGAACAAGAAGGATCTCCTGAAGCAGTTGTTTGAAAATTTCACCTTTAAAACATGTGAAACCATGACTCAACAATACTTCAGGTATGTTGAGATTGTGGACACTCTAGTGGATGTTGGAGTGACTCTTGAAAACTGGGACATTGTAAGGAAGTCCATGTCCTCTCTTCCTAGGCAATGGGCATATTATTGTGTTGTTATCAAGAGGACTGAGAACCTTAAGACTCTCACTTTGACTGAATTGTATGGTATTCTGAGTGGATACCAGATGGAGATGAACATGCAAGGTTCATTTGGTAACTCAAGCAATCAAATGATTTCAACCCCGCATGTAACAAAAAGGGATAGAATAGAACCTCAACATCATCTTATATGCTACCCTGACAACTCACAAAAGGGTCCTTTCATCACCTTCCTGGAGACACCAAGAGAAAGCTACACTTAAGGAAGCCCATCCAAGAGAAAAGTTCTTCACATGCCTTTGTGTCATCTAATGAAAGCTCTGGCAACATTCCATTCACCCTTGAAGATTTGGACTGTATCCATCCATATGACCTAGAGTTCATGGAAATAGTCCAGCAGATGCTCTTCTCACTCATAGAGCCAAGAAGTTCTATAAGAGGACAAGAAGTATCCTAGCAATACAGCCAGTGGAAAGTTTAGGTTGGATAAAAACAAAGTCAAGTGTTACAACTGTAACCAAATAGGTCATTTTGATAGGGAGTGCAAGGCACCAAGGACAATGGTGGCCAAGCACAAACCAGACCAAACTACACTAAGAAAACCACCCATAATGAAAAGCCAAAGCAGCAAGCTGTAGTTGTTGTTAAAGAAGGAGGCTTTGACTGGAGTTTTTAGGTGGAAGATACATCTCCAAACCAAGCACTGATGGATGACCATGATGAAGCAAAGTTATTGGAACATCTCTATACACCTAAATGTTTTGCTAAAGTTAATAGATACAGGTCCTACAACTTAGGGATGAGATCTGATCTTGAGTCCTTAAATATCTTAAAATATGATTTCAAAAGATCTGAAAATGACTAAAAGTTAAGATATCGGACTTACAGAAAACCATTTCAGTTCTAAAACATGAACACACCAACTATATCACTCAGATCAAAGATCTCATAACCAAGTTGACTGAATGCCAGGCTGAGTTTGTGATCAGCAAAGTCAAGGCAGAAAAATGTGTTCTTGAAGAAGAGACCTTCAAGAACAATATATCCTTATCCTTGCATGCAAAAGTTTGTTATCACAATAAGCAGAGACTGGGATCTAGTGAGATAGATCCTCCACACACAATCTTGTCTATAAGATTTCCTAGGTGTGAAACTTTTGAAGATGAGCTTCCTCTTATAGACCCCTTGACTGAAGAGGATGAAGAAGTGATAGTGGAGAATGCCTTTAAGAAGAGTGAAGAAGAGGATTCTTTATCTAAGTAGAAACAGGTCCTTTGAATCTAAGTAGAAACAGGTCTTTATCTCTGCAGGGTTTGAAGTGGTTAAGACTGAAGACATCAACTTGAACTCTAGTACCAAGAGTTCTGGTTCATGTTCAAATCATCCCAGCATCAAGAAGAAGGGTGATCTTGTGTACCTCTACTACATATCCTGAATCATCTAGCTCCAAGTGTTGTTCTCACCCTAAAAGAATTGTCTCAGTGTCTGCAAAGATGAAGGTGGAGAGGGAAAAAGATCAAGTTCAGCCTTGTTCTCAAAAGAAGGCTCTTAGGAAGAAGAAAATGAACTATGTTATGTGAGAGAGTACTTATCATCTTACTAAGATTGTTTCTACAATCCAAGAAGCACTCTCCATATGATGAAATAAGAGACTGCTAAGAGTTCCAAGAAGAAAGTAGCTTCAGAAGGAAAGTCTGTTTCCTTTGAAAGCTCCAAAATAAAGATGATGGCAAGTGGAAATTTCCTTGGAAGAAAATTTGGTCTCGAAAGAAAGGGATACTTCCGAAGCACTAAATCCTGCTGCAGTGATAGCAAGATTTTCTCAAGGACCGGTCATCAAAACATTCAAAGTTAGTAAAACTTCCGAAGTATTGAAGGTCAAGTCTAAACTTCCAATGGTGGCGTGGAAGTTCAAGAAAGACCAAGTGACTGAAAGTTCTCCATCAACAACAACAAAGGATCCTCAATATATGACTATAGGATCAGTTAATATTTCATTACCTTCAACTTCTTTTGACAAACCCAAGACAAGCAAGGGTTGGGTTTCAAAATTTAACCTTCTCTTTTATGCAAGAACAACTACAGACAAACAAGAATGTCTAGATCATTGATAGTTGTTGTTCCAGGCACATGATAGGCAATAGGTCAGTACTCCAAAACTTTGGTTCAATGATTTGAAGCTTAAAATTGAATTTTGAGCTCTTTTGAATCACTTGAATCTGTGTTTTTATCGCAATTGTATAGTTAATTGATGATTTGGTTGTGTTGCATCACATGAAACATAATTTGAATCACAATTAAGTGAATTGACATCTACAAATCTGAATTTTTGGCAGATCTGAGTTCGAACTGTTCTTGTTGGTCCATTTGATCGTATTACAGTGCAAATGAAATGATGAATCATTCAATATCAAACACACATACTAAACAAGATGAACAAGGAAGATTGAAAAACAAAAACAACTCATTCAATATAAGACAATGATCAATACATTCAATAACATCAAAGCACAATGATATTTCTGTGAATTTACTGCTTAGAAAAGGTAACTTGTAATAAGGATCAACGATTATGGTTTTGCAAGCATCCCCCTAATTATGATGATCAAAAACTATATATAGCAGTCTTAGTTTCGCAGAGAGTTTCACTGTCAGTGAAATTGTTCTGCAAAAACTGTAGTTTCGCCCGACAGAAACAGTAGTTTCACCAAGTGAACTAATCAGCTGACTGTGAGCCAAACTATAGTTTCGCTCACAGTTTTGCCGGATTGAAAAATACATAAAGATAATTAAATACAAAAGGAAACTAACAAAATACCTATTACAAGCAAAAATAAACATTCTAATCTAAAGTGAGTCCAACCTATACATGATCTTCAATACTCCCCCTATGTTGGAACTCACCACCTTCACTCGTCTTGATGTATATTGTTAGCTCCAGTATCCTCCATTGCCTTTGATTCGTCTTCAAAACCTCCTGTAACAACTTCCTTAGGGGCTTCAGCAAATGATTCTCCATGGTCTCTTCCTGCTTCACGAGCCCTTTCGGGATGAGGACTATCTTGCCCAAACTGCCTTGTCAGATCTTGTATATCCATGTTCAGATCATCTTGAGCCCTTACTCGCTCTGCAAGCCTTTTCACTTCTGCTCACACTCCTCTAATCTTATTTGCCACAGTCATAAACAGACTGGCTTCTTTCCTTGTCTTTTCTCCGGCCCCAGCCATGATTTGATTGTCACATAAAACTAGCAAATCTTCATCAGAAAAGTTGAAGAGCTCCATAGGATCAAATACCTTGAATTCTTTACCATTCTTAATTCTTATCATTGCCTCCCCTGTGTTTTATCATAAAACCATTTCTCAAAATTCTGTAATTGTTGGGGAAGGCGATCTGCTAACCTGACTTTATTCACAGTCTTTGGAGGCTTTACTCTTAGGACAATTCTTCCTTTTCCAGTTTCCAATCTTTGTCTTTCTTTGATCGGTTCCTCTCTGCCTTCATGTATCCGAAAGACTCAAAGTTTTCATTTAATCCATTCTTAATCTCTTTCTCCAAAAGTGAGACCTGTTCACCAAGATTGGCATTCAGTAAAGGCAGAGCCGCTAAACTCCTCAAATCCATTTAGGCAAGGTCTTGAATGCCTTCCTCTTATGTATGTAACTAAATCCACCACTCTCCTCTTGATCATGAACATCTTGAGGCCAGGGTTATAACACCGACTAATAATCCTCTTATCAGCCTCCTTTTCACTTAACCCTTCTAGGTGTTGGAAAAGGGGAGTTAATTCTTGAGGCTCCTTCTTTTTAACAAACCATTCATCTTTATCCATCTTAAAAACATCTTCATCTAGCTCTCCCTTTTTGGCTACATATACCAATCTCATCCACTTCATAGAATTCTGGTTCAGAATCATAATCTACTAGTTGTTCATCATCCTCCTTTTCATCAACTAGCCATTTTCCTTTCTCAGCATCTCTATCAATTGACTTCTCCCTCACAACCTCTTCTCCAACCAGATCTTTTTCTACATCAAGTCCTATGTTCACAAACTCAGCCTGCAGAATTTCCTCCTCATTCTTCCTACCTTCATCTTCATTCCTTATTTCAAACTTCCGCACTAGCATTTGTTGCACCAGATGTGCCCTATCCTGCCCTGGAGGAAGTACCCGTTCAAGAACGGGTATTTAGAAGTATCAGTTTAATCATCTAACTCAGATTGAGTTAGTTGATTGGGTAGGCCGGCAACAGCTTTCAATTGAGGAACTTACTCAAACAACTTCTTCAGCAGTAAGTTTTGATCTATGAGCATCTTCTTCATTCCCTCTATCAACTCATCTTTTTGCCTTCCCCCATCTCTTGATTAGTGAGTTTGGTCTTTATCATGCTCAATTCATTAGCTAGTGAGTTCTTAAGGTTACGAATCATATCCTCATCTAAGCTTCCTCTTTCTTCCCTCCTTGGTGTTTCAGTGAAAGCTTGATGTCTCTGTTTAGTTCTCCTTTTTGATTCTCCTATATTAGCTTTCTTCTTTGATCTTTTCTCCTTTTCAACCCTTATCTCTTCAGCCCTTTTATTAACTTCTTCTTCGAAATCATAATCCTTCTCTTTTGCACTCTTTCTCTTCTTAGCAGCATCAATCTGTTGTGCTCTAGTTTCTTCAGCTCGTTTATTCTCCAACTCGTCCACCCTTCTAATATAGTTCCATCTTTCTGGGGGGTACATGTTTTCCCACAAATGGTAATCTTCCGACTGAAGTCATGTCGGATGGCACAACAGTCTACAAAAATACATGGGTTCATCTGCACCAACCTTTTCACCTCCCCATGTCTTGGCACATTTGGAATTAGATCATCGAAAATCATCTGAAGAAATCTAGGATATGGAAGCCACTTATCCTTCTTCAGGGCCATCACATTCTCTTTCATACAAGAAAATATAAGTATTGCAATGTTTGCCTTTTCCCCTCTATAGCATACCACCATAGCTTTTGCCCAGTCTATGTTCAGCCCATCTCATCCACCTTTACGGTGATCTATACACATAATAAAGACATGGGTAATGAATCTCCATTCCTTTGAGAGAAAGGCCTTCTTGATCTCTTTTCGGGAACCAAAAACTGGCCTCTCTTATCCCATACTCCTGAATGCTGCGAACACCTCAGTATCTAACATAGTAACCTCTTCTCCAAAATCCTCTTCTAGCCTTAGGATCCTTGAAACTATCTCAGCTGTAATAGCCACCTCATTCTCTAAGACTTTAGCAGTGATTCTTTGGGGGTTCCTTCTCGTATCATACTCAGCAGATCTCCAAAACTCTTTGATGTGTAGATCATAGATGGTAGTAGAATGAGAGATAGCAGAAGCTATAGGGGATCTTTACAGCCATCGAGTATAGTCTCTAAACACCGTTGTTTTAGGATGTGTATCATCCAGAATGACTGTGATGTTGTTTCTCTCATCAAAATTTAGATTAACCATTTAAACCTGAAATACAAATGAAATATATTAGAAAAAAGTATAAAGTAATAAAATAATTATAAAAAATAAGAAAAGAATAAAGAAAAATAAAAAATTAATTAAATTCGCTGGCCAAAACCATAGTTTGCCACCAAGGTCACACCAGATCGCCCAAACAGTGAGGTAGATTTGACAAGCCGAAACAATAGTTTCGGCATAGCGAAACTAAAAAATAGTCAGCAAAACCATTAAGTTTGGTTAGACAGCATAACCTTACAGTTTCGCTGAGGATTCAAGAACTTTCGTTTAGTTTCTCTGGACTATTGGTAATTCACTAGAAGAACAGCGAAGGTACCAAAGAGTCTCGATCAAATAAACTCACAATGTGATATTATAAACAAGATTAAATGACGGTCCTGAGTTCAAAACTCACTTGTCAATATGAATCAACAAACAATCGATATCAAAATCACAGAATCACAGAAATGCATGTAGAGGTCACGGAACAACCCTAAGAAACCTAACAGTTCGATGGTGTGAAAGTGAGAAGTTAATTTCGCAAACTGATTTAAATAGCATATAGTTTTGCAGGTAGCGAAACTATAGTTTCACCAGATGAATCTACAGTTTCGCCAAGCGAAACTCAGATCAAAAATGACATCGCACAGGATGAGAATGTTGAGCAAAATTGCAATTTCGTCTAGCGAAACAATTAGAGAAAGTATAGTTTTGCAATTTTTTTTATTTTTATAAGAATTAACATCAGTAATTGAGATCTAAATCGATCAGAAATCATATCCTCAAGATATATATTAGCACAAAGATGACTTTAATCATCGACAAGCAATGAGATCATACCGATAAATGAATATGATCACAGTCTTTGAAGGAATTTTGAAATTCTCAAACATATCAATAATGATTGCTAATATGTTTGTCCACTGAAACCCATGCCTTAACTTTTTCAACAAACAGCAGATGATTCATTAAGGTTCAATTAAATGCTTTAGAATGTTAGGACCCCACAATCATTTGGCAAAAACCCTCACCCAACCTCAGGATTTCTTGAATTTTGATACGATTAGTAGTACAATGCTTGTATAGAACTGTGTAAGTGATTATGAACATAATATAGCATTCTGTGATGAATTCATCATTTAGATGATTTAATACAACTTAGATCAAGATGGTGAGAGCTCCAGTTCTATACTCACGTATATCAAATGAGATAACCATTTAATCATGTACCGATGAGAGCTCCAGGTAAGTACTACCGTACAACAGAGGAATCATCACTCCAGGTTAGTACTACCGTACAGAAGAGGAGATATGCACGAGTGCAAGACACATAAATACACCAGACAGGATTCAAAGATAAGGCTTATCGGATTTGTATCATGGTGTGTGAAAGATCAATTCCCAATCCAATTTTTGTCAGGACTCAGTTTTCATACAGGCTAAAATTATTTTGTAAATCTAGCCATCCTTAAGCATATATTTTGATTTAAATCAAAAGGCTGATGTCTGCTTGTTTAGTGTGATCATCTGTTACAAGTAGTCTACAATCGTTAAAAGAATCTGTTTGATTTTCAATTTTGCAATTAAAAATAAGATGTAATCAAAAGCAACATCAGTTACAATCATTTCTCATTTTAAATGCCAGTCATGCACAAACGAGCATATCCAGAAGATATACAATCATTTCTCGTTATCTCAAATCAAGTTCCCAGAATTTTTATGTAGAACTTATAAACACTCCCCCAAAATTTTATTTTAGAAAACCCCTTTATTTTTATAAAATTAATGGAAAGAAAAGATGTTTAAAAAGATATTAGCCCTAGAACAGATATCAATCATAGAAGCGAGGTTTATCAAATGTTTTTGTGAAAAGATCTGCCTTTGAATTTTGTGTCAATGGGGATAATATCGATAAAACCCTTTTCCTGTGCATCACGAATTGCATGAATTCATGTTTCGATGGGCTAGGTTCGAGAATGATGAATAGGATTTTTAGCGATCCTGATGGCGGCATCGTTGTCACAAAACAATGGTGTATGGAGAAAATTGATTCCATAGTCAATCATCTGGTGTTGTATCCAAAGAACTTGTGAACAACAACTAGAGGCAGCAATGTATTTTGCTGCCCCTATAGAGAGAGAAACAATGGTTTGTTTCTTGCTTTTCCATGAAACCAGAAAATTGCTCATGTATTGACATCCTCTAGTCACCGATTTTCTATTTAACCTGCAACCATTAGAATCACTGTCAGAATAAGCATGTAAATCAAATTTCCCACCATAGGGATACAAAAGACCTAACGAGAGGAGCCTTGGAGATAACAAAAAATCTCTAGACAACCTTTCATGAGACTCTTTTGGGGCCGACTGGTATCGAGCACAATAACCTATAACAAAAGTGATGTCAGGACCACTTGCGGTAAGATACATAAGGGAACCAATCATAAATCTGTAGAGATAAGGATCAACAGGTTTCCTGTTCTCATCAGGAGTGAGGAACATTTGAGCAGCAAAAGGAGTCATTTACGAGACGCGTCATCCATCTTGAATTTCTTCAAAATTTCTTTAATATACTTCTCTCGATGAATTAGAATGCCTTCTGCCTTTTGTTCCACTAGTAATCCAAGGAAAAAGCACATTTCTCCCATCATACTCATTTCAAACCGATTACGCATCATCTATTCAAACTCCCGACATAATTGTGAATTGGTGGAGCCAAAAATAATATCATCGACATAAACTTGGACAATCACATTTCACCATTCACTTCTCTCTTGAATAGAGTCATATTGATGGTGCAACGAGAGAAACCGTTGCTTAAGAGGTATTGTGTTAGGGTCTCATACCAGATCCTAGTTGCTAATGAAGACCATAAAGAGACTTGTCAAGCTTAAAAACTTTATCGGGAAAATCAGGATCCTCAAAACCTCGTGGTTGACAAACATATATCTCCTACTTAATATCTCCATAAAGGAAAGCACACTTGACATACATCTGATAGACCTTGAACTGGTTATGAGCAGCATGAGCGAGAAAAATCCTTATTGCTTCAAGACGAGCGACGGGAGCAAAAACTTCAGTATAATCAATCCTTTCTTCTTGAGCAAATGCTTGCACAACCAATCTTGATTTGTTACGCACCACAACACCACGATCATCTGGTTTGTTCTTAAAAATCCATTTTGTACCAATTGGGCATTTGTGTCCAGGCAAGTCAACCAAAGTCCATACTTTGAGTTTTCTGAATTGTTGAAGATCCAATTGCATTGATTCACCCAGCAAGGATCCTGGAGAGCGGCTTGCACGTTTTTGGGACAGTTTGAGAGATAAAGCAAGAGAAGAGACAATCATTAATCATACCAGATTGACTCCGCATCCGTACACCATCAATGATAGATCCAATAATGTTATCATGAGGATGATCTTTCAAAGTTTTGAAATCTGTGGATAAAGGCAACATGTTTGGAGATTTTGCTGACAGATTGTGAATGAGTAGAAGAGGGTGAGAGAGATGGAATAGGTTGTGATGTGATAGATGTTGGTGACGAAGGAAGAGATGTAGAAATAGGTGTCGGTGAAAGATCAAATGATGGAGAAGATGATCCAACATCAACTGACGTGGCATCATTTGTTGAAGAGGTGGAATGGACAGGAGATGGGGTTAAGGAAATGATATTTGTTTGAATATTTGAGATGGACGCATCATCATCGAATACTGGAAGATTAAAAGAATGAAATATAGTATCAAGTCAAAGCACCATGCTGGTTCAGATCAAACATCAGAAGAGTTAGACTCCTGCCAATCAACATAGAACGACTCTTGAACAATAAGTGTTCTCTTGTTATATACCCGATAAGCCTTTTGAGAAGAAGAATAACCGACAAAGTAACACTCATTAGACACGACACCTAACTTTGTCTTTTGGGATTGAGTATTCAAGAGAGTGCATGAACAACCAAATGGTTGAAAGAAGTCAATTAAAGGTTTCTGTTTATGAAAAAGTTCATAAGAGTCTTTATTTTGTCCTTGACTATCAATACCCGATTTAGAACGTATGAAGCACAGTTACCGCTTCAGCCCAAAAGAGAATGGGTAACGATGATTCTATCAACATTGTACGGGCGGCTTCAATAAGAGGGTGATTCTTTCGTTCAGCTACCCATTTTGTTGAGGCATCCCTGCAACACTAAATTGTCTTACAATTCTCTATTGAGCACAGAACGAATCAAGAAACTAACTTTTGAATTCAGTACCGTTGTCACTTCTCATGGCCGGAACCTTTCTCTTGCTTATCTCTCAATTGAAAGTATTAACTTCTGCAAATCATCTATAACAACAAGATTGAAGGATTTTTAGCAATTAACTTAACACTGATTGGGCCAAACAAATCAGTATGTAACAACTCGAGAGGACAAGTTATGCTATTTTCAAGTTTGGGCTTATGTGGTTTCTTATGTTGTTTGCCCTTGGCACAAGCCATATATTATTCGTTCACAGAGAAATCATTTAAAGGAAGTCCTCTTACAAGGTTGTTTTTGACTAGTTTGTTTATTTTTAAAATTAACGTGGCCCAATCTGCGATGCCATAACAGAGACTCAAAGGTTGAGGCTTTTGAAAGAAGACAGGTGGCAGTGGACTTTGACTCCCTTAAGTTCATATCAAGAAGGTATGTATCATGCTTTCTCGGAGCACACATAAGAACCAAATCTTCTGGAATATCAATCTCTGATTTTAAAAATAGACATTCATCGGATTTAAACAAGACTGGAATGTCTTTATCGCAGATTGAGACACACTCAAGAGATTAAACACAAGCTCAGGTTCATAGTTGACTTTCTCCAAAGTTAAAGAACCATTGGATACTTCTTCTTGACCAATCATCTTTCCACCCTTTTGTCACCAGCAAAAGCAACATATCCTCCATTTATAATCCGATAATTGGACATCAGATCTTTCAACCCCGTCATATGTCTGGTGCATCCACTATCTACATGCCATATGTTGTTTACAATCTTAGTGGATGACTCTAGTAGTCAAATAAAGAACATATTAACTAGGTGAAATAGGAACCCAATTTTGAACAATTTTAGCTTTAGAAGAAATTGATTTCTTAAAAAAATATTAACTAGTTTTGTTAATTTATTTCCAAATAGTTCCTATTTACATGACCATGAAGAAGTGTTGGACAATCCTTGACAAGATGATCCTCTTGACCACACACGAAATAGTGTGGTTTGTGTCTAGGTCTGGTGATGTGATGAGTTAGAGTATGATCAATGTGAATTTCCTCATCACATTCAGACACACCAGAATCAATGTCACTATATGTCTCAAACATGCCACGAGGTTGGTGTTTATGTGAACAAGAATTATTATTTACAAAAGTAGATGAATGATCATCTGAAGTACAAGTAGAATAAGTACCACTTGGGCTAGCTTGAGATGAATTTACGGTTCTTTCATTTGATAAAGAAATATTCATTGGAGTAAAAGATGGAATTGGATGAGAAAAGAATTTATCAAAAAAATTATTTTTAAATATCTCGTTAGTCTTTGTAGTGAGATCAGTTGCACCATTGTCATAATCAGAACAAAAAGCATCACCACAATGTACAAAATTTAAAGATGAAATAGAAACATCATGAGAACATGATGTGATAGTGTTTGTTATAGGTGTACAAGAAACAAAAATAGAATTTAAACTAGGCTTATGATCTAAAACAGACTGCTGAAAATCAGGTGTACTAATACTAGTGCATCCAAGCCCACTAGTTAGTCCATAGTCATAGTCCTCACGAATGTGTTTAGGATTAACACCCTCTAAACCTGCAGACATACAGTTAGTATCTGTTTTTATTAAATCATTAGAAGGATGAGGAACATGCATAGGAGAATACAGTATGTACTAGGCGGAGGATAAACCTTTACATTTTCATATCCCAATCATGTTTTAATCCTAGCTCCCTATTGACATTTACATAAATCATCATGTTTCATTCCTGATATGGTCCATTCGTCTAATGTTGACTGAAGTTTGCTTGTTTCAAATTTAGCAAGAGCAACTCTTTTAGTCAAAGTATTATCTCAACATTTCTTTCCAAAACAATTTGTTTTAAGTGATCATTTTTTTCAAGGCCTCATTTAATTTAACAAAATATTTTGATTCATTGATTTTAAGTTCCTCATTAATTTGTTTTAATCTTTTTCATTATCAATTAAAAACTGATAAGCTTTATAAATCCCAAGTAATCTTATTTTGCAAGCAGATGAACACATATCCTGAATTACCTCATATGGAAGTCCCATCACCATCTTTTCTGCTGCTAAGGCCTTTTCACATTGGCACACCGGAGTACTTGACTTGCTTTCCTCAACAGTGAAAGTAGCATCATCATATTCCTTTTCTTGCTCAATGGATAAACTTCCTTCATACTTTAGTCCTTCAGATTTACCTTCTCTCGTTCTCTCACCCTTCTTATCTTTCTCTTTCATAGACAACTAAGCCTCCTTTTGAATTCCTTGAAAGAATCAAATTCATCTTTACTATCTGTGACAGGATCAGTGATCTCAAGTTTGATGGATTAGAGTGTAACGCAACGGAATAAGATCAAGAATTAGACAAATTATAGCAAGAATTTGATATTTGTATGCATTAAGAACATATACGGTTGTAACGAGAGAATATATTTCTGTGAAAAGGAATGTTTCAATTATATCAAATGTTTCTGCTCAATCATTCCCTAATTACAATTAGGTTGACACTCCTTATATAGAGTGCAATCACTACTGAAATCACGGGATAGTGACATCTGGCAGATTTATTATAAAAATAACTAACACTTAACAAACTACTAAAATGTTCACAACTACTAAGAACATATCAGAGTGCTAAGCACAAAATATAAAACTACTGATGCTAAACTACTGAAACTACAACGACTGAAGAACAAGCTCTTCAGTCGTTTTACAAAACTACTGAAAATAAAAACATAAAACTACTGATAAACACAACTACTGAAGAAGTACTCTTCAGCTTTGTGACAAACTACTGAAAAGGAAATATAAAACTACTAAAAGAAAACCGTCACAACTACTGAAGAAGACCTCTTCAGCTGTTGTGACAACGTCTGATACTTGGTCTTCAACACTTGTGTCTCAGACTTTGTCTTCAGCACTTGTGTCTTCAGCACTTGTGTCTTCAGACTTTGTCTTCAGCACTTGTGTCTTCAGACTTTGTCTTCAGCACTTGTGTCTTCAGACTTTGTCTTCAGCACTTGTGTCTTCAGACTTTGTCTTCAGCACTTGTGTCTTCAGACTTTGTCTTCAGCACTTGTGTCTTCAGACTTTGTCTTCAGCACTTGTGTCTTCAGACTTTGTCTTCAGCACTTGTCTTCAGACTTTGTCTTCAGCACTTGTCTTCAGACTTTGTAATCAGTTGTTGTCTTCAGCTGTTGTGGACTTCAGTAGTTGTTTTGTGACGTTTGTGGGACTTAGAGGTTTTCTGATCTTGGCTCATTGGTTCTTTTGGTCCAACAAACTCCCCCTGAACCAATGCAGCCAAAACCTCTAATTATTTTCCCACTTATTGTTGGCAGAATGGTTGGTCTTTTTCCTTCTTGATCAGTTGAGAAGATGACCCATATAACTGGCCTGGGAATGAGTCTTTGATGATTTGGTTGGCAATGTATAGATGGGAGCTCTGTATTGGGGACTTGGACACTGAGCTGTTCCCCGATCCATGAGACTCACTTCCCAACTATGAGCCTGTAGGATTCCCTGGTGTAGGCCTCCAAAAATACATTTGTTCCTCCATGGTGAGCTCCTCTGCCTCACCATCAAAGAATCCTTCTGGCCCATAGTACTCAGATAGGAATTTGATCTGTTTTCCATTTTGAGTACCACTGTTGTAATCTGTCTATAAGCAAATTCATCAGGATGATGACCTTCTAACAGCAGTGGTAACTCATCCTTTCTGATCTCATTCAGCCTTTTATACACCAACCCCTTTTTGATCATTCTGTTCTCCAGCATCTTCTGTGGGGGCATGTTTGAGGTGTAGGCCTTTTTGAAATCTTCCAGGATTTCCTAGGGTGAGACTACAAGGCTAAGGAGATCACTTCCTCTACAATCTTTTTCAGTTGCCCATTGTATCTCTGAGGATATTTTTCTTTTGTGATCTGTGAGCCACCCTGGGATCAGGCTAAATTCTTACTCTTTCTTTCACATACTGAAAAGTATGTCTAAAAGTATAAATCCTTTGAGCTTGTTTTTTCATATTAATGATGGAGGAAGTGGCTGCATATGCTTTATCTACTCTCCTCAATAACTCTTCATCGTGCAATCTGTGTCGTTCTTCTTCTTCCAATTTCACTTTGATTGCATCTCTTTGTTGCTCAGGAGTTATTGCAAGAGAGAGATCTTTGCCTTAGGCAACTGCAGAATAGTTGAGATCGGCAGCCTATCTTCTTCATCATCATTTTCTTCTTCTTCCACAAGCCTCAACACCCTCTCTTCTTCTGCTTAGGTGCATCATCGGCTGTTGGTTTTGAGGGTAAGGGAGTTGGTTTTGTGGGTTGTGGTTGTTTTGGAGAGGGAATGTTGACAAGCTGAGTTAGCATTTTGGAGGTGAGTGTGGCTTTTGAGTGTTTGGCTAGCTCAGTCCTGCTCCCTGCTCCTGCTTCATTCAAAGCTTCGACTACTAAACCCTTAGTGTATGCTTCAGACGAATAGATCTTGGAGGTTATGGCCAAGATGCTGTCCCTGGTCCAAGATTTTACTTCGATCAATGATCTCCCAAGGTATTTGCTGATAAATCTGATCATGATCTCAAGTCTCTCTCTATCCATAGTGCTGTAGCTGTCCCATCTTTGTTGGATCTCTTCGATCTCTAATCTTCTTATTTCAGAATCTAGATTTTCAGTGTCGAAACCTTGCCTAAACAGCTGATCAATGATATTGTCCTTGATCTGCTGTGTTCAGCATCAGCCTCTTTAACCATGTCGTTCAAGTTCTTCTCTTTCTTAGCACTCTTCTTTTTTCTTGTATGTGACATGAAAATCTTTTGACTTTCATGTACTTTTTCAATTTCAGCTCCCTCTCATTCTCATTCTCCTTCTCTTTCTCGGTCTCATACACACAGTCCTTCTCTATTTCCACTTCTTTGTCCTTCTCTTTCTCTTTCTCCTTCTCCATCCTATTTCTTTTAGCTTTCACTGTTGGAATCTCCCCCTTTTTGGGTGCATTGGTTTTAAGGGTTTGATCAGTAGAAAGCTTTTGGCTGAGTACATCCTCCACCATAGGTTGTAAGACAGAAGAAAGTCTCTCATCAACAGTTTTAAGGACAAGCTCAGTTATCTGCGGTGTGATGAGAGATAGGATTTTGAGGGATAGCAACCATTTGCTCAGGGGGGTTTTGGTCCTGATAGATGGTGCCAGAAACAGAGGCAGGTGGCTGAGAATTTTGTAGTGGCTGTGTGTTTAAGGGACCTTCAGAGGAAGGTGCCATCTGTTGGGTTGATGTGGTGGCAGATGGTCTTTCTCCTCCTGAGAGAGTTGGTCAAGTAGTTTTTGCAGCCTACAGACTTCCTCCTCTAGGATGGTGTTCTGGGCAAGAACATCAAAAAGAAGCCCAGGTCATCATCAACAGATGCTGAATCACCTGACCTCCTGCTTGTAGCCTACAGACTTCCTCCACTGGTTTCTTGGTTGACGAGGGACCGAACAGAGATTTGGCCGGTAGACTCATCAGTATAAACAAAAACATTTGACCAGAATTGACTGAGAGATTCAGGGTAGATGGTCGGATTCAAGAGAAAGGCTGTGCGATATGAGGAATCCACCATTAGGTCAATGGCATTATCATATTTGTTCCAGAAAGCCGACTTGTAAGGTATGCAACGCAGTTATGTCGTGGTTTTAGACTCATGGTCGCCATGTTTGAGAGAGAGAAGGTCAGAAATTAACAGCTAATGAAACTTTGAGAAGAAGACAGGTATTTATAGGGTTGGGATAGGAAAAGGCTGAAAGAAAACTACTGAAGGTTTTGGTGTGGTCATCAGCTGTTTGAAACTACTGATGACGTGGTATTACCTTCAGAGGTTTAAAACGACTGACAGTGGTGGTGTTGTCATCAGTTGTTATAAACAACTGAAGACTTGGTTTTGACCATCGGATGTTAAACAGCTGAAATCTTGGTGTTAACCATCAGTATTATGAAAGCTACTGAAGGTCGTGGTTTTGACTTCATATGATGTAAACAACTGAGGACTGGTGTTTGTCATCGGTAGTTGTGAAACTACTGAAGACAGTGGTTTTGTCATCAGTTGTTGTAAACAGCTGAAGACTTGGTGTTAGTCTTCAGTAGTTGTTGAAGGGTTTGCAAGAACACAAAATCCATGTTTAACCATTTAAACTTTCAGAAAACGCAGCGGACATATATAGCTTTAAAACCAATTTATAAGCTGAATATTTCATGTTCTTAGTGTCCATTCAATTGTAGAAAAGCAAACCCAAACAAAAGGATCATGTATGTGAATGAAACAAGCTATGAACATACAAAATCGTACATAAAATCACAGCTAGAACAAGCTGTGACAACTACCTTGTTCCAGCAGCAAATGTCAACCAAATGGGGTTTTTGATGCTTGTTCTTTTGGCCAAGACTCCAATGGAGGACTCCTCAAGCTAGTATACCCCAAGCTTGATGGCAACACCCTTTCTTGTTAGGTAGAATCACCCAAAAATCGGCTTCAAAACTCTTCCTTTTCTTGTTAGAACCGTGAGGTTGAGAGAGAGAGAGAGATTTCAGCCTATTGCATGTAAATTGTGTGGTACTCTCTTGTGGAGTGTTCAAGACAAGAATTAAGTGTGTGTGGGTGTCCAAAGCAAGTTTGGTCCAATGGGGAACAAAGGGAGGGCGGCCGAAATTTTGGGTTTTAAAAACCCTTCAATTTGATTATCACACATTACATGTCTTGTGAACTAGACATATAATAAATTGTATGTACAATAATATATATATGTATTTACATACTTATACAATTAACCATTTAATTTATAAGTTGTAATTCCCACTATTATTTGATGTCATTTAACTAATTTAAACAACACTTCAAATAATATGTTTTGAACAAATTATCCTAATAAGTTGTTCCCACTCACATGCAACTTATTTAGAAAACCCATTTTCTAAATTGGTGTAAATATTTAATTGCATGATCACATCATCAATTAAATATTTAATTGGTGTTTGCCAAACTTGTTATTGGGTATAACCCGACTTGGATCATAACGTACTAACCACATCAATATTCTAAGTGTCTTGGGCACACAGAATCCAACAATCTCCCACTTGCCCAAGATTCATAGAAGGTTGATGTAAGCAGTAAATACCGCCTAACAACGGTTCACTACCCTTAATACGCATGACTTGTAGCCATTCAATAACATCATCCCTTTCAAGTACCCTACTTGAAATGATCTAGGTGAATCAAACATCTATCCTTTTGTTTCAGATGTCATGTTAAATCCAAGAACACAAATGATCATTTCTTGTTGATTTAACTTATCAGGCCTTAGACATCTAACTCTCAACGAATAAGAGGAACAAATTCCATCTTGACAACATATTTTCTCACAGACACCTCGTGTCATACCTAAATATCCCTTATGTACTGTCCACTATTTCAGGATAGTGAAGAAGAAGCTCAAGGTGTAACACTTGGTGAATATCAAAACCCAATATGTATCTCAGGTCGGAGGATACCAAATGATATTCGCCTTTACTCAAATTACTTATGATCAATCAATAAGATTCCATGCAGTAAATTTGAGATGCGGGTTAGTCCAATATTTGTATCCCACAAATATCTATGAACTTTGGTAGCAACCCATTGCTCTATATTCATCCTTATGAATATCAACCAATCCAAGTTCATAATAGTCTTACCTTCAAAATTGCTCCCACAAGTATGAACGACTACGGACATTTAGAGTAAACATTTTACTCATGGATTAAACATGCTAAAATGGAATATTATTTGAAACATTATAACCAAATAACTTTATTCAAATAAGAAAGTTCCACATATCCAAATACAAAATTTACAGATCAAATCCAATCACTAGAATATCGAAGTCCCATGGCACAATGACCTTCATGCTTTGCCTTTTCAAGGAGCTTCGTGAGAGGATCCGCAACGTTTTGATCCGTGTGAACTTTGCGAATACATATCTTTCCCTTTTCAACTTCATCTCGTATGTAGTTGAATCTCCGCTCAATGTGCCTAGTCTTTTGATGAGCACGAGTTCCTTGATTTGAGCAATCGCACCCTCGTTGTCACAAAAGATCTCTAGGGGTTCCTGAATGGAAGGGACAACCCCCAGATCGGCAATGAATTTCTTCAACCATGCAGCTTCTTGAGCTGCCATGAGGCGGCGACATATTCTGATTCTGTAGTTGATAGAGCCACCACATCCTGTTTGGAGCTCTTCCAAGAGACAGCTCCTCCATTCAGAATGAAAATGTATCCCGATTGAGACCGTGAATCATCACGATCGGTTTGGAAACTCGCATCCGTGTAACCTTTTACAACGAGTTCCTCGTCACCAGATCCATAGATTAGGAACATATCTCTTGTCCTCCTTAGGTACTTAAGTATGTTCTTAACAGCCATCCAATGACTGTTTCCAGGATTCTGCTGGTAACGGCTTGTCATGCTTAAGGCGCATGACACGTCCGGTCGAGTGCATATCATTGCATACATGATGGATCCTATAGCAGATGCGTATGGGATTGCCTTCATTTTATCTTGCTCTTCCTTTGAGCTTGGACATTGAGCCGTACTCAATATCGTTCCTCTTTGAATAGGTACGGTACCTTTCTTAGAATTCTCCATCTTGAACCTTTTCAAGATTTTATCAATATATGCACTTTGATTCAAACCAATCAACCGCCTTGATCTATCCCTATAGATCTTTATTCCCAGAATATAAGCGGCTTCACCAAGATCCTTAATGGAAAAACAACTTCCAAGCCAGGTTTTTACACCTTCCAAGGTTGGAATGTCATTTCCAAATAGCAGTATGTCATCAACATACAATACTAGGAAAGTTATTGTGCTCCCACTAGCCTTCTTATACACACATGCTTCATCAGCGTTTTTGATGAAGCCAAATTTCTTGACCTCCTCATCAAGCGATGATTCCAGCTTCTCGATGCTTGTTTCAATCCATAGATTGATTTCTTTAACTTGCATACTTTATTAGGATGTTTTGGATCGACAAAACCTTCAGGCTGAACCATATAGACATCTTCCTCAAGATATCCATTTAGGAAAGCGGTTTTGACATCCATTTGCCAAATCTCATAATCATAATGAGCAGCTATGGCAAACAATATCCTTATAGACTTTAGCATCGCAACAGGTGAGAAGGTTTCATCATAATCAACCCCTTGAGTTTGAGTGAAACCTTTTGCTACAAGTCTAGCTTTATAAGTATCCAAGTTTCCATGCATATCCGTTTTCTTCTAAAAACCCACTTACTTCCAACTATTTTGGAGTTAAGAGGTGGTACAACCAAGTCCCATACTTGATTGTCATACATGGATTGCATCTCAACGTTCATGGCTTCAAGCCATTTGTCACAATCCGTATTGGACACTGCATCATGGTATGTGGTTGGTTCATCAGAATCTATCACATAGCATCCATCCATGAAAAATCCGTATCTTTTAGCGGATTACTAATTCTAGCACTTCTGCGAACGTCTTGTGTGTTTTGATCAACCCCTTGATCATCCTCAACATCCTCATGTTGAGTGCTACTTTCAACCAAACGTATATCGGGTTGTGGTTCTTGATCCTCTTCAAGATCCACTGTTCTACTGCCAGCTCCTTCCACAAGGAACTTTGCTTCTAAGAACTCACCCTTTCTGGTAACAAACACCTTTTGTTCCAGTGGATCATAGAAATAATATCCCATAGAATCTCTAGGATATCCAATAAAGATACACTTGGTGGATCGGACTTCCAATTTGTTTGGGTGGGAGTTTTAACATAAGCCTCACAACCCCAAACCCTTAAGTATGATAGGGATGGAACCCTTCCATGCCATATCTCAAAAGGTGTCCTTTCCACCTTTTTGGTTGGGGCCATATTTAGAATACGGGCCGCGGAGAGCAGAGCGAAACCCCAAAATGATAGAGGTAATGTGCTTCTAGCCATCATAGATCGACCATATCCAATAAGGTTCGATTCCTCCTCTCAGACACACCATTATGTTTGGTTGTTCCAGGTGGAGTGAGTTGTGAGACAATCCCACAACTCCTAAGATGATTTTGAAAGGCATCACTTAGGTATTCACCTCCTCTATCGGTACGACGAATTTTTAATTGACTTGTTGAGTTGATTTTCTACTTCATTTTGAAGATTTTGAACATTTCAAAAGCTTCGTCTTTGTGCCTTAACAAGTACACATACCCATAGCGACTATAATCGTCGGTAAAGGTAATGAAGTATCTTTCACCACTCCTAGTCATTGGCTTAAAAGGACCACATACATCCGAATGTATGATTCCTAATAAATCTTTTGCCCTTTCGGTAGTTCCACTAAAGGGTGCCTTAGTCATCTTACCTTGTAAACAAGACTCACAAACATCAAATGAATCACATTCATTTGTTTTTAAAAGACCATTCTTTTGAAGTGTTTGTAAACGTTTCTTGTTTATATGACCAAGACGACAATGCCAAAGATAGGTATCACTTAAGTCCAACTTGAGTTTCTTGGTGTTAGTTTGGTACAATGAACTATTTAAAGTATTTTCATGAACCAATTCATAAATACCATTAATTGGAATAGCTTTAAAATAGAACATACCATTTAAAGAAACATGAATATCATTTTCAATAAAAGATAATACATAATCATAATGTCTTAATTGGGATACAGAAATAATGTTCCTAGTCAAACTAGGAGCATACAAAATTCTTCAAAATAACTTCCAAACCACTTGGAAGTCTTAGGATGTAGTCTCCACGAGCTTCAACTAAGACTTTAGTTCCATTTCCCATGAAGAGGCTAGCATCCCCTTGTTTGAAGTCCCTACTTCTTGTGAACCCCTGCAACAAATTGCAAATGTGAGTTCCACATCCGGTATCCAATACCCATGTGTTAGAAGATGTAACATTAAGATCAATATGAATCATGTATATTGTACCTGAGGTCTGCCCGGCATCCCTCTTGGCTTTCAACTCTTGGAGATGGACAGGACAATTCCTTGCCCAATGTCCAATCTCCCCACACTTGAAGCATGGGTCATTTGTAGCAACCTTTTGCTTCTTCTCTTGTGGTTTGGGTGGCACCCTTGCCACCCCTTTCCCTTTTCCCCAAGCGGGTCCCTTACCCTTGGCAACCTTTGCCTTGGGTGCGGGACGAGGCCTTTTGTTGTTCCCACCTTCATTAATGGTGAGAACGGGTAAAACTCTTTTACCCATGGCCGCTTCGGCCGTTTTGAGCATTGAGTGAAGCTCACCAATGCTTTTATCCCAAGCATTCATGTTGTAGTTCAACACGAATGTCTCGAACCTTTTGGTAAGGCCATTGAGGATCAAATCCGTGGCCAATTCCTTCGAGACGGGACAATTAAGCCTCTCGAGGCGGTCAATATGACTTTTCATCTTAAGTACATAAGATGAAACAGATTGGTTGTCGTCCATACGACATGCATGGAGTGCTCGAACCGTTTCGAAACGCTCAACCCTCGCTTGCTGTGGAACGTTTCCTTCAGCTGGGTTATCATGTCATAAGCCCCGTGGTGTTCATACTCCTTTTGGAGATCCGGAGTCATGCTCGCTAGCATGAGACAAGACACTTGGACGGAGTCCTCAGTGTACTTTAGCCAATCATTCAAGGCCTCCTCATCATCCTCGCTAGGTTGATCAGGGATAGGGTCGTCTAAAACGTACGATCTTCTCTCTTGCTTGAGAACGATTCTCAAGTTTCGATACCAATCGATGAAGTTGTTGTGATTTAGACGTTCCTTTTGGAGGATCGCTCGTAAAGATTGGTTGGACGCGGAAGAGTTATCGGAATTATCATTATTAGAGGCCATCTACAAAATTAATCAAAGTTTTATTTAGTATTTTCGATATTATCAATTTTAATAATTAATGCCTATTAAGGTCAATTATATATTAAATCTAGAACCGAACATTACATTTAAATTGTGGTTAGGTGACCTTTATCCCACGATTTAAATTATAAGGTGGTCAACGATTGACGGTTGCAACCATTTGCAACTTCTAGAGGTATGGGATCGACCCTTGAACATCATATGTAAGTCGGCATGTAAATCCCATCAACACCATTTGGAAACCACATTGTAGGTGATCCATTTAACATGGTTTGCAAATCAAGACATCCTACTTACACCCACGTGTGAGTTTGCCAAAACAAATGGTTAGGTGACCTTTATCCCATAAGTAAGGCATTCTCACCTCAAATCACAAGTTCCCTCAAAATGGTTAGGTGACCTTTATCCCACTAAGAGTTCCCAGTGACTCAAGTGTTGTGTAAAAGGACGGGTTGATCTCGTTTTTAAAATTTTAGAGATTTCTTAATTCTAGTTTAGAAAACTCTATGTACTTGTATTTGTATGCTTTCAAATACAAGGTACCCTATGGTTCTTAGATTAAAACCAATTTTAATCTTTAAAATCATTAAACCATTTTAATAACTTTTATTAACTTTAAAGAACCAACATTTTCAGCTTGTTAAGTTTGTTAATGAGTTTGTGATGAATATTCAAAAACAAACCAAACAATCAAACAACAAACAATCAAACAAGCATATATATACAAACATGAGTGCATAACCATAGCTACTAAGTTGACAACACTTGTTTGCCATCACAAGTGTTGTCATAAGGTCTTTTCTAAGGTTGAAAACAATCACAAAATGCAGGTCATCTTGGACCCCACTTGAACTTGCATCCATATGCTTCAAGTTCCATGTCTTTGATGTCCATCTTCGGGTCTTGAACTTGTGCATCTTCCTTTTACAAAATTGTATCCTAATACATTTTTCTAATAAAAGAAATGCACCTAATCTATTACAAACCCAAATGAATGAATAATTACAACCCAAATAATGAAACAAAATTACAACCAAATTGAATGAATGAATACAACCAACACAAGCATCCAAACATCACAAGGTCAATGGCTAGGTTATGCACTTTATCATCCAATGATCATAACATCAAAACATCTAATGAAACCCCTTTTAAAACCACCAAATTTCAGCCAACATAAACTGAAATTTTTGGTTTTAAATATTGTCCAAACAATCAACACATCAAGATATGTATCTTTCAAGATCTAATCACTAGCATGTGTGATATGACCTTGAAAGTTGGGGAATCATTCAACCAAACAATAACAGCCCAAAAACAGCCTAAAATTTGTCTATAAACATCCTTTAAAACCAATTTTAAAGAACAACACAAGCAAGTCATCCACATAACCGGCTCTAGATGCCATTGAAGGGTTTGCAAGAACACAAAATCCATGTTTAACCATTTAAACTTTCAGAAAACGCAGCGGACATATATAGCTTTAAAACCAATTTATAAGCTGAATATTTCATGTTCTTAGTGTCCATTCAATTGTAGAAAAGCAAACCCAAACAAAAGGATCATGTATGTGAATGAAACAAGCTATGAACATACAAAATCGTACATAAAATCACAGCTAGAACAAGCTGTGACAACTACCTTGTTCCAGCAGCAAATGTCAACCAAAATGGGGTTTTTGATGCTTGTTCTTTTGGCCAAGACTCCAATGGAGGACTCCTCAAGCTAGTATACCCCAAGCTTGATGGCAACACCCTTTCTTGTTAGGTAGAATCACCCAAAAATCGGCTTCAAAACTCTTCCTTTTCTTGTTAGAACCGTGAGGTTGAGAGAGAGAGAGAGATTTCAGCCTATTGCATGTAAATTGTGTGGTACTCTCTGTGGAGTGTTCAAGACAAGAATTAAGTGTGTGTGGGTGTCCAAAGCAAGTTTGGTCCAATGGGGAACAAAGGGAGGGCGGCCGAAATTTTGGGTTTTAAAAACCCTTCAATTTGATTATCACACATTAACATGTCTTGTGAACTAGACATATAATAAATTGTATGTACAATATATATATATATATGTATTTACATACTTATACAATTAACCATTTAATTTATAAGTTGTAATTCCCACTATTATTTGATGTCATTTAACTAATTTAAACAACACTTCAAATAATATTGTTTGAACAAATTATCCTAATAAGTTGTTCCCACTCACATGCAACTTATTTAGAAAACCCATTTTCTAAATTGGTGTAAATATTTAATTGCATGATCACATCATCAATTAAATATTTAATTGGTGTTTGCCAAACTTGTTATTGGGTATAACCCGACTTGGATCATAACGTACTAACCACATCAATATTCTAAGTGTCTTGGGCACACAGAATCCAACAGTTGTAAACTACTGAAGACATAGTTTTGGCTTCAGTTGTTTTAATGAAACAGTAGTTGTAGAAACGACTGAAGAGAAATTTCTAATCAGCTATTTTCGTCAATTCATAGCTTTTCAGCTGTTTCAGTCTGACCTCCACACTTACTCATCAGACTTAGAACTGAGTTTTAGACGTTTCATTGGTCATCAGTACTTATCTGCATATCTGACATCAGTAGTTGTAGCTACATCAGCTGTTGTGATTACATCAGCTGTTGTAACTACATCAGCTATTTTAACAAATAAAGTACTTGAGTACTGAGAAGTTACTTAAGCTCCAGTAGTTTTAAAAACTTCTGAAGGGAGGATAACTTCAGTACTTATATATGACAATAATAAACTAATGATCATCAGTACTTGTGAGCTGAGACCATCAGTAGTTGTCACTTATTCTAGCTGCAGCATACCAAGCCTTGGCACTAGGTATTGGAAAGTTGTGTTATCCAAGGGCTTAGTGAAAATATCTGCAAGCTCATCAGCACTAGGAACAAATTTTGGATCAATCAGACCTTTTTCAAAACAATCTCTAATAAAATGGTGTATGATTTCAATATGTTTAGTCCTAGAGTGCTGGACAGGATTCTTGACAATACAAAGAGCTGAAGAGCTGTCCATTAACAATGGGGTCTTAGTCTTTGTTATGCCATAATCCAATAATTGGTTTTGAAGCCAGAGTACCTGAGATGTACAGCTTGCAGCAACAATATACTCTGCTTCAGCAGTTGATGTAGCAACTGAGGTCTGTTTCTTACTCCGCCAAGAAATCAAGCAGTTGCCTAAGAATTGGCATCCTCCAGAAGTGGACTTTCTTGTCAACTTGCACCCTGCATAGTCACTGTTAGAAAAAGCAACTAATTTGCCAGAATGTCTAGCTGAATACCATAAACCTAGAGATGGAGTGCCTTGCAGATATCTAAAGATCCTTTTGACTGCAATCAAGTGAGACTCCTTAGGTGCAGCCTGAAATCTAGCACAAACACATGTAGCAAACATAATATCTGGTCTAGAAGCTGTTAAGTACATCAAGGACCCAATCATACATCTGTAAAGTGTTTCTACAACCACTTTACCTTTCTGATCTGTATCCAGTTGTGTGGTGTTGCACATGGGAGTAGAACAGGGCTTACAGTTTTGTAAATCAAACTTTTCCAAAAGATCTTTTGTGTATTTGGACTGATGAATGAAAAATCCATCAGCCTTTTGTTTGATTTGCAGACCTAGAAAGAACTGTAATTCTCCAATGGCACTCATTTCAAACTTCTGTTGCATCAACTTTGTAAAGTCATCACACAACTGTGGATCAGAGGATGCAAAAATAATATCATCTACATAAATTTGAACAAGTAGATTATGCTATCCAACTTTCTTAATGAATAAAGTCTTATCTATGGAGCCTCTAGTGAAATTATTTTCCAGAAAAAAGTTTGATAATGTCTCATACCAGGCTCTAGGAGCTTGTTTCAACCCATAGAGAGCCTTATCAAGCTTATACACCCAATTAGGATGTTTATTGTCCTCAAAACCTGGTGGTTGACATACATAAACCTCTTCTTTAATTTTACCATACAAAAATGCACTTTTGACATCCATTTGAAAAACTTTATGGTTGTGATAAGCAGCATAAGCTAAAAACAATCGAATTGCTTCCAGTCTGGCTACAGGGGCAAAGGTTTCATTATAATCAATACCTTCCTCTTGTGAAAACCCCTGGACAACCAGTCTGGCCTTGTTCTTAACAATAAGCCCATTTTCATCAGTTTTGTTCCTAAACACCCATTTAGTGCCTATTGCACACTTACATGGAGGTAGAGGAACCAGTTCTCACACTTGCTGTTTCTTGAACTGAAGAAGCTCAAGCTGCATGGCTTCAACCCATCCATTGTCCCTTAAAGCAATGTGATAGTTCTTTGGCTCTTGCTGACTGATGAAGAGAGCATAGAAGCAGAAATTTGACAATTGACTTCTTGTTGACACGCCAGCATTGATATCACCAATGATTTGAGACATAGGGTGATTCTTCAGATCTTGGTACACAATAAGATCTGTGCAAGTGTTTGTAGCAGGCTCAGCAGCAACAGATGGTGATGGTGAAGCATTTCCTTGAAACCAATCAGTAGATGGTAATTCAAAGGAAGTTTAAGTTGTAGAAATCTCATCAGCATTTGTTATGGATTGTGCTATCGGAGCTACAGGAACATCAGGTCTAGCTGAATCAGGCAGTTGATCACTAAACCTGAAAAGGTGATTACTGATATCATCGTCATCATCAGTAACACCAGATGGATGACTAGCTACAGAAGATGATGGATTCATATGATCTGCAACAGCAGGCGGTTGATAAGGAACATATTGCAGAATGTGCAGATCAAACAACTCCACAGGGTTTTGTGAAATTGTATCCTTAGGGGATTCATTGAACTTCACATGCAAGGTTTCTTCAACTATCTTTGTCCGACAGTTGAATACTCTGTAAGCCTTGCAAGTGGATGAATACCCAACAAAATACCCTGCATCCACCTTAGAATCAAACTTTTGGAGTTGATCCTTTGTGTTGAGAATGTAACAGGGACACCCAAATGCTCTAAAGAATGAAATCAAAGGGGCTAAATGATGTAAAACTTCATATGCTGAATCACCTGACCTCCTGCTTGTAGCCTACAGACTTCCTCCACTGGTTTCTGGTTGACGAGGGACCGAACAGAGATTTGGCCGGTAGACTCATCAGTATAAACAAAAACATTTGACCAGAATTGACTGAGAGATTCAGGGTAGATGGTCGGATTCAAGAGAAAGGCTGTGCGATATGAGGAATCCACCATTAGGTCAATGGCATTATCATATTTGTTCCAGAAAGCCGACTTGGTAAGGTATGCAACGCAGTTATGTCGTGGTTTTAGACTCATGGTCGCCATGTTTGAGAGAGAGAAGGTCAGAAATTAACAGCTAATGAAACGTTTGAGAAGAAGACAGGTATTTATAGGGTTGGGATAGGAAAAGGCTGAAAGAAAACTACTGAAGGTTTTGGTGTGGTCATCAGCTGTTTGAAACTACTGATGACGTGGTATTAACCTTCAGAGGTTTAAAACGACTGACAGTGGTGGTGTTGTCATCAGTTGTTATAAAACAACTGAAGACTTGGTTTTGACCATCGGATGTTGAAACAGCTAAAATCTTGGTGTTAACCATCAGTATTTATGAAAGCTACTGAAGGTTGTGGTTTTGACTTCATATGATGTAAACAACTGAGGACTTGGTGTTTGTCATCGGTAGTTGTGAAACTACTGAAGACAGTGGTTTTGTCATCAGTTGTTGTAAACAGCTGAAGACTTGGTGTTAGTCTTCGGTAGTTGTAAACTACTGAAGACATAGTTTTGGCTTCAGTTGTTTTAATGAAACAGTAGTTGTAGAAACGACTGAAGAGAAATTTCTAATCAGCTATTTTCGTCAATTCATAGCTTTTCAGCTGTTTCAGTCTGACCTCCACACTTACTCATCAGACTTAGAACTGAGTTTTAGACGTTTCATTGGTCATCAGTACTTATCTGCATATCTGACATCAGTAGTTGTAGCTACATCAGCTGTTGTGATTACATCAGCTGTTGTAACTACATCAGCTATTTTAACAAATAAAGTACTTGAGTACTGAGAAGTTACTTAAGCTCCAGTAGTTTTAAAAACTTCTGAAGGGAGGATAACTTCAGTACTTATATATGACAATAATAAACTAATGATCATCAGTACTTGTGAGCTGAGACCATCAGTAGTTGTCACTTATTCTAGCTGCAGCATACCAAGCCTTGGCACTAGGTTTTGGAAAGTTGTGTTATCCAAGGGCTTAGTGAAAATATCTGCAAGCTCATCAGCACTAGGAACAAATTTGGATCAATCAGACCTTTTTCAAAACAATCTCTAATAAAATGGTGTATGATTTCAATATGTTTAGTCCTAGAGTGCTGGACAGGATTCTTGACAATACAAAGAGCTGAAGAGCTGTCCATTAACAATGGGGTCTTAGTCTCTGTTATGCCATAATCCAATAATTGGTTTTGAAGCCAGAGTACCTGAGATGTACAGCTTGCAGCAACAATATACTCTGCTTCAGCAGTTGATGTAGCAACTGAGGTCTGTTTCTTACTCCGCCAAGAAATCAAGCAGTTGCCTAAGAATTGGCATCCTCCAGAAGTGGACTTTCTTGTCAACTTGCACCCTGCATAGTCACTGTTAGAAAAAGCAACTAATTTGCCAGAATGTCTAGCTGAATACCATAAACCTAGAGATGGAGTGCCTTGCAGATATCTAAAGATCCTTTTGACTGCAATCAAGTGAGACTCCTTAGGTGCAGCCTGAAATCTAGCACAAACACATGTAGCAAACATAATATCTGGTCTAGAAGCTGTTAAGTACATCAAGGACCCAATCATACATCTGTAAAGTGTTTCTACAACCACTTTACCTTTCTGATCTGTATCCAGTTGTGTGGTGTTGCACATGGGAGTAGAACAGGGCTTACAGTTTTGTAAATTAAACTTTTCCAAAAGATCTTTTGTGTATTTGGACTGATGAATGAAAAATCCATCAGCCTTTTGTTTGATTTGCAGACCTAGAAAGAACTGTAATTCTCCAATGGCACTCATTTCAAATTTCTGTTGCATCAACTTTGTAAAGTCATCACACAACTGTGGATCAGAGGATGCAAAAATAATATCATCTACATAAATTTGAACAAGTAGATTATGCTATCCAACTTTCTTAATGAATAAAGTCTTATCTATGGAGCCTCTAGTGAAATTATTTTCCAGAAAAAAGTTTGATAATGTCTCATACCAGGCTCTAGGAGCTTGTTTCAACCCATAGAGAGCCTTATCAAGCTTATACACCCAATTAGGATGTTTATTGTCCTCAAAACCTGGTGGTTGACATACATAAACCTCTTCTTTAATTTTACCATACAAAAATGCACTTTTGACATCCATTTGAAAAACTTTAAGGTTGTGATAAGCAGCATAAGCTAAAAACAATCGAATTGCTTCCAGTCTGGCTACAGGGGCAAAGGTTTCATTATAATCAATACCTTCCTCTTGTGAAAACCCCTGGACAACCAGTCTGGCCTTGTTCTTAACAATAAGCCCATTTTCATCAGTTTTGTTCCTAAACACCCATTTAGTGCCTATTGCACACTTACATGGAGGTAGAGGAACCAGTTCTCACACTTGCTGTTTCTTGAACTGAAGAAGCTCAAGCTGCATGGCTTCAACCCATCCATTGTCCCTTAAAGCAATGTGTAGTAGAAATCTCATCAGCATTTGTTATGGATTGTGCTATCGGAGCTACAGGAACATCAGGTCTAGCTGAATCAGGCAGTTGATCACTAAACCTAAAAAGGTGATTACTGATATCATCATCATCATCAGTAACACCAGATGGATGACTAGCTACAGAAGATGATGGATTCATATGATCTGCAATAGCAGGCGGTTGATAAGGAACATATTGCAGAATGTCCAGATCAAACAACTCCATAGGGTTTTGTGAAATTGTATCCTTAGGGGATTCATTGAACTTCACATGCAAGGTTTCTTCAACTATCTTTGTCCGACAGTTGAATACTCTGTAAGCCTTGCAAGTGGATGAATACCCAACAAAATACCCTGCATCCACCTTAGAATCAAACTTTTGGAGTTGATCCTTTGTGTTGAGAATGTAACAGGGACACCCAAATGCTCTAAAGAATGAAATCAAAGGGGCTAAATGATGTAAAACTTCATATGGATTTTTCATCAACCTCTGATTTACTAAGGCTCTATTCTATACATAGCAGGCTGTATTGACAGCTTCAGCCCAAAAGGTCAGTGGCAGACCAGAATCAGCCAACATGGACCTTGCAGCTTCAATGAGGGTTCTGTTCTTTCTCTCCACTACTCCATTTTGTTCAGGAGTTCTTGGAATGCTAAACTGCCTCTTGATTCCCTTTGAGAGGTAGAACTCATCAAGTGTATTGTTTCTGAATTCTGTTCTATTATCACTTCTAATACACTTGACTGAGAGGAATACTGCTTCTCAACATACAACACAAAGTTGATAATCTTCTGAGCTGCCTCATCCTTTGAATGCAAGAAGAAAGTCCATACAAATCTGGAGTAATCATCCACAATCACCAGACAGTATTTCTTCTTAGCCATACTCATCACTCTCACAGGACCAAAGAGATCCATGTGAAGAAGCTGTAAGCAGGCAGTGGACTTAGGTTCTTCTATGGAGGGAAATGAAGCTTTGTGCTGTTTTCCTTTTAAACAAGCAGTGCAGTTATCTTCACATTTGAACTCCTTCATAGGCAGTCCCCTTACTAAACCATGGTTTATCAGCTGATTTATGTTTTTGAGATTAACATGACCCAGCCTTCTATGCCATAGAGTTGATTCTTGAGGGGAAGCCTTGGAAAATAGGCAAGGATGGCCTTTAAGATCTATTTTCTTGGAAAGATCTAAGGCATACACTCTTCCTGTCCTGTTGGCCTTTAGGAGAGTGTATTCATCCAACACCTTATCAATCAAACTTAGAACTTTGGATGACAGAATCCGACAGTTCTGACTGGTGAAAAGAGCAACATGGCCTTTGTCACACATTTGACTGACACTCAAGAGGTTGTACTTGAGATTTTCCACATGGTTAACATCATCAAACTTTATTTCCCCATTGGAAACAAAGCCTTTGCCGATGATGTAACCCTTTGCATCATTGCCAAATGACACAAACCCCTTCCTTCCTTGAGAGTAGTCATTAAGAAGTGATCTGTTTCCTGTCATATGCATGGATCCTCCACTGTCTACATACCAGATGCCTCTATGGCATGTTGAAGAACCCTGCTAAACACAACAAATTAGTTAGATTTTGAGACCCAAACCTTTTTGGTTTTGGGCCTGTTCTCATCAACATATTGTAAACTAACAGGTTTGTTGGAAACAACAGCCTAAGAGGAAGAAGATGGTGAAGAAGAGGAATCCTTTGGCTTGGACCTCCTTTTCTATGGTTTCAACATAGGAACATCTAATTGGTTAACTCTTCCCAATAGATGTTGAACCATCATAACCAGCTGTGTCTGATTTTGTGATAAAGCTTTCAGCTCTCCAGACACATTAGCATTGGAGTTTGATAAGTTCCTATGTTGCACCTTCTTCTTTTGAGCAATCTCAGCTGTTACCTGTTTAACCCCTTCCTTTTTAGATTTCTTTTTGGATTAAGGGTTACAGGATTTGATGTTGCTGGTACAAATATGGCTTCAAACTCAGTTTTCATTTTAACCATTTTCTCTTTAATTTCCTCTTTATGTTTGAGTTTGGATCCTCTTTTGTACCAACAATCATTTGTAATATGATTGAACAAACCACATATTTCACATGGTTTCTTCTTCATCTTATGTTGATCATCAACTAAAGAGAATGAAACTACTGAAGACTTGTTCTTCAGCACTTTGGAAGCATTATTTGCTTTCTTGACTTCCTCTTTAGTAGTCTTCAAACCCTTTCTACTGACAGTTTTCTTCTCTTCAGTGCTGACAGTAGTTGGAGTTTGAACTTCAGGTGTTAAATCTTGCTCTCCAGTCCTTTCAGGACTTCCAGAAATAACTCCTGAGTTGATCAACTCTTTGATCATGTGAGTGTCAGTATTTGAACCATCAAGAGCAGCTGATAGGTTCAACGAGGGAATAATACTAACTTCAACTTTTGATGGTGCTTTATCAGGAAGTGAATCACATGATGAGGTGGATTGGTTATTGCTTTCTCCATCAGATTTCACTTCTGCTCTTGAAGTAAAATCTGTAGGAGGAGCAGTGTGATTATACCCAATGCCAAACTTCACATTGGAAGCTGATTGCTTACTAAGAAGCATTTCAAAACCTTTGCATGATTGTACCCATCAATCACACTCTACTTGGGTGACTGCAATGGTTTCTTTGAGGTCTTTGTACTTTTCTAAAAGTACCTCTTCCCTAGCCTTATCATCACTGATTTGGCATTTAAGTTTATAAATCTCATCATTTTTCTCTTTAAGCATAGACTCAAACTCAGCTTTTCTTTTGGAAATGATCTTTTCTAGCTCTATGTTCTTATTAATTAAAGCTACATTTGCTTCTCTAATAGAGGCAAATGCTGCTATGCATGTTTCAGAACATAATTTGGCCTTAGCCTCAGAGGATACCTGTGATACCTGTGATGAAGAGGCATTTGAGGATGATCCATCTGCATACTCCAGAGCCATAAGTGCCAGATTCCCAAAAGGACTGTCACCACCATGTTGATCAGCACCTGTGAACAGTTGTTTATGACCAGACATGTCATCTTGTAAACTGCTCCAGTCAACAACTCCAGGGGTGAAAAAGCTGTGTTGTTGAGGTTGAGGAGGTTGATGAGATTGAGATGGTTGAGGTTCTGGTAGTGCATGAGGTTGTGGTACCATAGGAGCTTGAACTTGATTTGACTGTGGCATGTAATAACAAGGGTAAGGATATGGCATTTGACCCTGAGGAACAAAATATGCAGGAGATTGTGGTTGAGAATGATGACTAGAATTGACAGGATGTTGCCCTTTGTGTTGTTGACTATTGCCAGGGAAAGTCACAAAAGGTGCAGAGGAATTAGATCCAGATGATCTACATTCTCTAGCAAAGTGTCCAATCCTGTGGCATTTGTGACACCTCAACTTATGTTAGGACCTGGTATTTGACCGAAATACCTAGAGATTGACGTGTAAACCAGATCAAATAGTGCGGAATCCTATTTGATTGGCGATCCAATCAGTGAGAACACACGAAGAATCAATCAAGAATTGAAACTAACGTTAGAAATCGATTGGGAATCGATCTAATGTGTTCTATGAACTTGGAGAACGAATTGAGAGGTTTCTGGACGGCTAGGGTACGTCTGGAATCGTAATTAACCGAGAGTCTTTATTTTTCACGAATTGAGTTGTATTTATAGGTTGGTATTATTCAATCGTGCAACTGAACCATTAGTCTGGTTCAGTCGTGCGATTGAACCATGCGGTTGATTCATTCGTACGACTGATTGTTCAGTCGTGCGACTGAGCCAATCTTATGTTACAATCGTACGACTGATCCAGTCTCCTGGTTTAGTCGTGTGACTTAGTCAATCGTGTGAAGTTATTCATGCGTATGGTTCATTCGCATGAGCCATTCGCATGAGAACTTTATTATGTTAAGTTTGAATGTATTGTGTATTAATTAATAAACACTGTGTGTAATCATTCAAGCAATCACTAACCTAATTAACGAATTCAATGTCGACACATTAATGAAACATTAAACATTATAACTAACAAACTATCAATATCATTTCATTAATCATACCAAACAAGATCTATTACATCATATATCATGATCTAGGGACATACATGTATCAACAAACTCCCCCTAAAATACTAAAATCAAACCTGGTTTAATTATTTTAGGATTTTAATAAAATAGCAGAATAACATGAGTTTAATTTAAACAGACTAAAATAAACAAATAAAATAAAATAAAAAAGAAAAATAACTAAACTACATCAGACTACACATGATCCTCATCAGGAATAACATCACTTCTCTTTTTAACGCCGTTGACCTCTAGCAGATATTGGAAACGTGGTTTATCAAAGGCTTTAGTATAGAGGTCAGTGCGTTGAAAATCAGTATTAATTTTTACCACATCAATTAAGTTTTTTTCGAAACAATCTCGTATGAAGTGATATTTAATACCGATATGTTTGGTCTTAGGATGTTAGACCGGATTTTTAGTTACTGCAATTGCAGCAGAGCTATCGACAAAAATAGGAGTAGAATGGAACGTTAAACCGTAATCCCGCATGCTGTTGAATCCAGATGATTTGTGAACAGCAACTTGCAGCAGCAACATATTCGGCTTCACAGGTTGACAATGCAACCGATGTCTGCTTCTTACACTGCCAAGTAATTAATCTTCTCCCAAAGAATTGACACCCTGCTGATGTAGACTTGTAGTTCATCTTGCAGCCTCCGTAGTCCGAGTCGCTATACGCCGTGAGCTCAAAATCATCATCATGAGGATACCACAACCCAAGTGTGGGTGTACCCTTTAGATAGCGAAAAATCCTTTTGACCCCGATCAGATGATTGAACTTAGGTTTAGCCTGATATCTAGAACATAAACATGTCGCATACATGATATCAGGTCTAGAGGCAGTGAGATACATGAGGGATCCAATCATTCCTCGGTACATCGTGGCATCCACAAGATCTCCATTTTCATCAGGTGCTATGTCGTGATTCGTAGCCAGTGGAGTACCTGCAGCAGATGCATTCTCCATGTCAAAACGGTTGAGAATGTCGCTTACGTACTTGGTCTGATGTAGAAAGATCCCATTTGGTGTTTGATCCACCTGTAGCCTGAGAAAGAACTTCATCTCCCCCATAGCGCTCATCTCAAACTCTTTCTGCATAACTGCTTCAAACTCTTTGCATAACTCTTCGTTCTTTGAACCAAAAATTATGTCATCAACATAGATTTGTACGAGCAGTAGGTCGCCATCTTTTTCTTTAATGAACAGCGTGCAGTCAATGACTCCCCTGCGAAAGCCGTGTTTCACAAGATGAGTCGAGAGTTTCTCATACCAAGCTCTTGGAGCTTGATGAAGCCCGTATAAAGCCTTGTCGAGCTTGTAGACTCTATCCCGATGATAAGGATCTTCAAATCCCTCGGGTTGACTGACATAAACTGTTTCTCTAATTTCCCCATGAAGAAATGCACTCTTCACATCTAATTGATAGACTTTAATCTTCATGTACGATGCATAGGCAAGGAAGATACGAATGGCTTCCATCCTTGCCACGGATGCAAATACCTCATTGTAATCAATGCCCTCGACTTGGCGAAATCCCTGAACAACCAGTCGAGCCTTGTTCCTGATAATGACCCCTTGGTCATCTTTCTTGCATTTTAAAACCCATTTGGTGCCAATGACCTTAGCACCTTTAGGTCTATCAACCAGAGACCATACACCTAACTTCTTGAACTGAAGAAGTTCTTCTTGCATTGCACTCACCCATGCCTCATCATTTAGTGCTTCACTGACATATTTTGGCTTAACCTGTGAGACAAAACACCGATAGGCACCATCATGAATATATCCCTTTTCCATAACAGAGGCATAGTCAGTTGAGTACAGCTGATTTCGGGTTTGTACTCCTGATCGGATATCCCAAATGACATTGTCTAAGGGATGATAAACATTTAGACGTGATCCTGGAGTAGTAGGAATAGCTACTTCAGAGCCAAGATGATGAACATTTGGTTCTTCATCTGAGGTAGTTGGAGTTTGAGGCTCTGACGTTGAAGGTGCACCACTGGTAGATGCTTGTGGACTTTCAGGAACTGGAACCTGTTCCTCCTGACTGTTCTGGGTATCTTCTTCAGCTTCATTTTCAGAGGAGGTGTCACTGTCATCGATTACTCCCCCTGAATGAGTAGATGATTCTCCCTGTGAGCTAGATGTTGGTGGATTCAAGCTATCATACATCATTCGTGTAGCTAATTCGTCATCCGAGGGAGAGAGAGGAATGTTGAAGGACTTGAAGAATCCATCATAGTCAAAGAAGTAGTCGGGTCCTTTGCCAGTAGGCGGTATGGTGAATCGCTGAACATCAACATTACACCAAACTTCTACTAGACCTGTTGAGTTATTGTAAACTCGATTGTTAGGTATGTTGTATCCTAGAAAGATGCCTACATCTGCCTTCTCGCTGAATTTACCCTCTTGTGTCTTCTTCAGAAGTGTGCACGGCGCCCCAAACGTTTCGAGATACTCCAAGTTTGGTTTGCGTCTTTGTAGTAGCTCGTAACATGTTTTTCCGTGGCGCTTGACTATCAGGACTCGATTCAGTGTATACATGCATTTGCCACTGCCTCATTCCAGAATTGGATAGGCAGTTCGAGTCTGCCAGCATAGTCCGTGCTGTCTCTATCAAGCTCCTGTTCTTTCTCTCAGCAACGCCATTCATCTGAGGTGTGTAAGCAGAAGTGAATTGATGCACAATCCCCTTTTCCTTGCAGTATTCCTCCATCCAATGGTTCTTGAATTCCGTTCCGTTGTCTGAGCGTACTTGTCTAACTTTCAGCTTGTAGAGAGATTCCAGTGTGGTTACCAACTCCTTGAATGATTCAAATGTTTCTGATTTGGATTTCAAAAACATTACCCAAGTGAACCTTGAGTAGTCATCGGTGACCACAAAACAGTACAGGTCGCCTGCAATGCTCTTTGTACTGACTGGACCGAATAGATCCATGTGTAGAAGTTCAAGAGGAAGTTCTATTGAATTAACTTTCTTTTCCTTATGAGCCTTCTTTGTCTGTTTACCTTTCTTGCAAGCTATACAGAAATCAGGAAGCTGAAAGTTCTTGACATTTACACCTCTCACCAGATCCTTCTGAATCAAGTGATTCATCTTCCTTTGACTGATGTGTCCCATTCTCCTATGCCAGGAGATGGAGTCTTTTTCAGTAGCTTTCGATAGAAAACACTGAACCTCATGATCCATTGTAGAAGCTGTTGACAGATCCAAGACATAAAGATCTTTATATCTTGAAGCAGTCATCAAAACTTGGTCCTCTGGGATCACGTAGTCTTTCTTCAGTACATAACATTTCTTGTTGTCGAAGATGACTTTAAATTCCTTATCACATATTGTGAAACATAGATTAACTTTTTTTGAAGTTGCTAGACGTAGTTCACCCTATCAAACTTTACTTTCTGATTTCCAACTTCTCCCTGAGCTGTGATATATCCTCCCTTGTTTCCAGCAAACGAAACATGCCCTCCTTTTATTTGTTTGACATTTGATAAAAGAGCGCTGTTTCCTATCATGTGCCTGGATGCTCCGCTGTCTACTATCCACGTGTTAGTTTCAACACTGTATTGAACAACCTGCACATACAAGGTAAAGGGTTAGTTTAGGTTAGGAACCCAAGCTTTTACTGGCTTGGGTTTCCCAGAGGCATCACACATCAGAAATTCAACCCATTGACCCTTAGAAGGTGAGGGTAGCTCAGGTTTCTTCTTGTCATCATTATCAGCCACAGAGGTTGACTTTTCTTTCCATAGGCCAGATTTGTGCAATGCCTGTTTGTGATACACAGTCGACTGGCTAACGGATTGAACTTTCTGTTCACTAGTTCTTCTAGGTGGAGTTAAAGATCTCCTCTTAGAAGACTTAGGTTTTGAGTCCTGAAGTTCAATCTTCTTCCTAGGTGTCTGATAATAAGTACAGTAGGAAGCAATGTGTCCACATTCTCCACAGTTGTAGCATGCCCTGCTATCAACTTCATGATTAAACTTTCTTTGTGGAGACGTGTGTGACACTCTAGTAATATCACTCACTTTAGGTTTTGACTCTGGTTCTTTTGATGTGTTTACTGGTTTAACAAAATTAACTGATTTAACCTGTTTGACATCCTTGTTAGGACCTGACTTTAAGTTAACCTTTTCAAATTTCTTTTCCAGATTAACACAAGGCAATTTACCCTTTGCCTTTGAAGTGGTCTCCTTTTGTTTGTTTCCAGTGTCAATAGATGAACATAAGGAATCTGGATCACTAACAAGAGGAGTGGACACTACATGATCCTTGATGGGATTACTACTTAAAGGTCTAGTTTTAGTGTTCATCAAAGTCTCGGGTGGTGGCGTAACCACTTTATAACCCAGTCCCTCCCCATTGTTCCTTTCTTTTACTAAGTGTTGGACTATGTGCGACGAACTAGTCCAACTATGCAGTTTCGGTTTTAGTGAATTTACTTCTACTTCTAGAACTGCCTTTTGTTTCTTAGTGTCTTCTAGGGAGTTTAGATAATACCTAATGTCATTAGCTTGATTAAAGGCAACTACTTCGGTTTCCCTAAGCTGTTTAGTCAAAAGGTCTATCTTTTCTTTATAACTGAGCTCATTTTGTTTTAGTACCCTATTAGCCTTAGTGCATAGATGCAAATCTTTTATCAAGTTATCATTATGATCTAATAACCTAGCAAATTTAGCATCTATGCTATTCCTAAAGGCATCACAATCAGAACAAGCATGATTATTAAACATTGTGTCAGTAGTACTTACCTGAGCAGATTCAGAAGCGCTTGCCATCAATGCAGTATCAGATGATTCTGATTCTTTTGCTTCTGTCCTTTCTGTCTCTGACATGGTAGTATCCACTTTTGGCTTGTAACTGACCTCGGTTGCAGTTGCTTCTTCACTATGTGACATTGCTATCTCAACTGCTAGATCTACTTCACTAGCGGAATCACTGTCAATATCTTCTACATTTGCAATGTTTGATTCCCCTGGTGAGACAAACCTAAAACTCCAATCCTGTCCTTCATCATCATGAGCAGTCAAGGCTTTTGAGTCCTTGTTTGAGGAAGTAGAACTGGTTAGGAGTAAGTCATCATCAGCAATCCCCTTGAGATCATCCATAATGAAGCATAGATTGTCATTATTACACCCCGTAAACTGACTATCAACACTCACAAATGCAGAATCAGAAGTGTTTGAAGAGAAATCAATATGCTCATCATACTGACATTCGGATGAAGCATATTCTGACTCATGACCAACCAAGGCAGTGTTGCCTGGTACAAAGTCTTCAGTGAGCTTACGAGATGAAGACAGTTTTCGTTTCTGTTCTATCTCTCTCTCTCGAATGTGAGCAATTTCCCATGGAGTTGGGTGAGAGATAGTTTGTCCAAATTTGCACTGGAGCGTAGGACAATAGTATATGTGTCCCATCTCTCAGGCAGTGATCTGAGAAATCTGTTATCATCTGGCTATTGGTGTACTCATATTTGACCATTTTTAATTCAGAGATCAAACAGGAGAACCGCTCAAACTGTTGAGTCAGTGTCTCACCCTTCCTATGAGAGAATGTCTCATATTGTTGGGTAAGGATTTCTCTATTATTTGCCAAGACCTCATCTATTCCTCCAAATTGTTCTTTCAAGGCATTCCAGAGGTCATGGGCAGGTTCATAATGCATTAGCCCAGAATAGATTTCATTGGGCAGTGCCATGGCCAGAATTCCATGGGCTTTTGCATCAATCTCAAACAATTTCTTATCCTCATCTGAGTATTGCTCCCTCCTTTTCAGAACCATTTGATTGGTTTCCGGGTTATTCACCATAGGCTTGTGTGGACCATGTACCACTGATGTCCAACAACCTGAACTGTTAACAGACAGGTGATGGAGCATTCGTTGTTGCCATATGTTATACTCACTCCTAACCAGCATTGGAGGCTTGGTTGAGGAACCAGTATTGTGAGGATCATCGGAAGGAGTAGTCATTTTAGGTCCAAATACAATTTAATTCAAGCTTTTAAAAGATTTTACACAGACCACAACAGACTCAATGAAAACCAAGAATAAATCTCAGGATGAATGGCCAAAAACACAGAAAATTCAATCTCTATAACCGTTTCTTGCAAAAATGCTAATTCAATCAAACTTGGATCTTGGATAGTAGTTTCAATGATCAATTGTTAGATCGATCAATGATTAACCTACTTTGATACCATTTGACAGGATCAGTGATCTCAAGTTTGATGGATTAGAGTGTAACGTAGCGGAATAAGATCAAGAATTAGACAAATTATAGCAAGAATTTGATATTCGTATGCATTAAGAACATATACGGTTGTAACGAGAGGATATATTTCTGTGAAAAGGAATGTTTCAATTATATCAAATGTTTCTGCTCAATCATTCCCTAATTACAATTAGGTTGACACACCTTATATAGAGTGCAATCACTGCTGAAATCACGGGATAGTGACATCTGGCAGATTTATTACAAAAATAACTAACACTTAACAAACTACTGAAATGTTCACAACTACTGAGAACATATCAGAGTGCTAAGCACAAAATTTAAAACTACTGATGCTAAACTACTGAAACTACAACGACTGAAGAACAAGCTCTTCAGTCATTTTACAAAACTACTGAAAATAAAAACATAAAACTACTGATAAACACAACTACCGAAGAAGTACTCTTCAGCTGTTGTGACAAACTACTGAAAAGGAAAATATAAAACTACTGAAAGAAAACCATCACAACTACTGAAGAAGACCTCTTCAGCTGTTGTGACAACGTCTGATACTTGGTCTTCAGCACTTGTGTCTTCAGACTTTGTCTTCAGCACTTGTGTCTTCAGACTTTGTCTCAGCACTTGTGTCTTCAGACTTTGTCTTCAGCACTTGTGTCTTCAGACTTTGTCTTCAGCACTTGTGTCTTCAGACTTTGTCTTCAGCACTTGTGTCTTCAGACTTTGTCTTCAGCACTTGTGTCTTCAGACTTTGTCTTCAGCACTTGTCTTCAGACTTTGTAATCAGTTGTTGTCTTCAGCTGTTGTGGACTTCAGCAGTTGTTGTGACGTCCGTGGGACTTAGAGGTTTTCTGATCTTGGCTCATTGGTTCTTTTGGTCCAACAATCTGCCTTCTCCTTCACTTTAACAAACTCAGCCACCAATGCATGATTAATCTCAGTCCTTGTCTCTTCAACCTCTGCACTCCAATCAAAGTTAAAAATAAAGGTAGTTTCCTTTTTGTGACTCATATCTTCCTTTTCCCTCACAATGGTTAATCGTGGAACTGCTAAATTACTAGAATCGGTGACAATTGGTGATGGACATTCACATTTAAAATGTCCAAATTGTTTATATTTGAAGCATCTCAGTTTAGACTTATCAAATCCCAGTTTTGAATTAGTGGTTTGACAGCCGAAGTTCTTTCGTCCAGTGCGCTCCATAAATCTCCGAGCTCTAAGAGTCAACATTGCCATTTGCCACTGAATGTCAGTTTCTTCTAGATCATAAGGATCCACGTGATACATGTCCTCCATTGTCATTCCTTTCCCTTTCAACTCTCCAGCCACAAGTGCTTCATAGCTTTGACCAAACATTTAGAAAGAGCCATTGTTTCTAATAGAACTAAAGTTTCAACACTCACCATAGAATAAGTTGATCTCTTCCAACACTAACTTTTCCTCCTGAGAAATTACTTGTATTAACTCCTCCTTGACTTGAATTCTGTATTTGAGAGCTTGCAGCAGATGATAGTAAAGCAACATTTTGAGTAAAACCAGATGTAGGCATCATGGTCTGGTTAAATTCCCGTCTCTTCATGACTAACCCAAAATATTTAAGCTTATAGATAATATCCATCAGCTTGTAATCTGTGAACCCTTTTTCTTGCTTTAGCATTCTCACCTGAAGGCTCCACTGAGGTGGGAGAAAGTCTAGTCCCGTGTTAACTTGTTCACTGTTGGAGAGTTTTTCATCGTATTTCATTAAGGTGCTTGAAACTATCAAGAAGCCCTTTGTGAGATCTGTCAGACTTTCATTCTTGTATCCAACAAAGGAGTTGATTTCCTTCTTTGCTTGAATGCTTTTATACTTTACCAGTTCATCGTTACCATAATAGAACTCACATAGGGCATGGTAAAGGGACTTAGCATTTTTATGCTATGCAAATCAATTGTAGATGTCTGGTGCCAGGCATAGAGTTAATGCACCAATAGCTTTCTGGTCATGATCAATCAGCTTCAGATCCTTTTCAGTGAAAGTAGACGGGTCCTTATTTTGAGAGACAACATCACCAAAGTGATAGTTGGTATGTGAGGAATAGAAATAATTGATTCCCATTGGTTGTGGTCAGTCTTGAAGAAGAAAGCTTTGAGATATCTCTTCCAATCTTCGAAATTATCTCCGTTAATGAGTCTTGGTGGCCTACTGGGAGCAACACTTTCAAGATCGGCAAGAGTAAGTGAGGTTAACTTTGACATGGTAGTTTCCCTGGGATTGATGTAATTTCGGCAAGAGAAGAACCAGTTTCGCTGAAAATGCAGTAGTTTCGCAGAAGAAAGGTAAATTCACAGACAATTTCGCTAAGAAAGCTAATTTCGCTGAGTTGTTGTAATTTTGCTGACAATTTCAGCAACAGTTTCGCTAGCCGAATATCACAAATAGATTACTTTTGCCCATAAGTTCGCACGAAACAAGCTTCAACTTTCGTTCAAAATTACTTTGAGCATCAATTTTGCTAGTTCAACCCTCACAAGCACTGATGAAATTTCGTTCAAGAGACTAGTTTTGCATAATTACAAGAAACAATTTCAATAGTTATAACAACAGTAGATTTTGTTAGGATCGTGTATTGAATGAAATACTAAGTGATATACGTGTATACCGAATCAAATAGTGTGGAATCCTATTTGATTGGCGATCCAATCGGTGAGAACGCACGTAGAAACAATTATGGATTGAATCTAAACGTTAAGAACGATTGGGAATCGATCTAGTGCGATCTATGAACTTGGAATAGGTTCTTAGAGGTCTCTAGATAGCTAGGGTATGATCTAGAATGTAGGTATTCGAAGTGTTATGTTTTTCCACAATTTAAGTGGTATTTATAGGTTAGGGTTCTCATTCGGGCGACTGAACCATTTGCATGGTTCAGTCATGCGATTGAGACATGCGGTTGATCCATTCGCACGACCAAGTGTTCAGTCATGTGACTGAGTCAATCTCATGTTACAATCATGCGACTGATCTAGTCTCCTGATTCATTAGTACGACTGGTTCATTGGCATGAAGTTGTTCATGCGTATGGTCCATTAGCATGGGCCAATCGCATGAGGACTGCATATGATTAAGTTAGAATATGTTTCATAATCATTAATTAAGTTTGTTCTATTCAAACAACTATAAACCTATATAATTAGTTCAATAAGCATTATTACATACCAAGCAATGAAATATTCAAATTATAAGCACAACCACACATTGTATTTCATTAAGTACCCATTCAATTACATATGTGTAAGACAATAAAAACATTTTACATTAAGCTCAGAAACTAGGGACACATGTCTGTACAAACTCCCCCTTGGACCTAGTTTCATCTACTGTCTTACATCCTTTATAAGCTCCTCATACTTCTTGTACTTCTCCTCTCTTATGACTCCTGCATGTATTTCAAAAGCAAAGCAAAGTCGTATTACATTCTGAAATTGCAGAGCTTGTACAATATCCTGTGAGTCATAGAACAGTGGTCACTTGTATAAGGTGTAAACATCATCAGATGACAAGTTAGCGAGACACATGGGGTCAAACACCCTGATAGTTTCCATACTACCATTCTTGTTCAACACTATGACTGCCTCTCCTGTTCTCCAATCGTAGTACCACCACTTGAAGTGTGGAGTGAAGTCCTGTGGCATTTCCCGTAGAGGGATTCTAGACATCATACGCGAATGACTCCACTTCAGCACTATTTTAGGCTTCCCAGTTATGGCATCAACTTCAGATCTGTTGATATACCTCGTTGGTTGTTGAGGCTTGAAGTTGACCCACTGGGTGTGGTACTCTCTCTTTAAAGCTGCTTCAAACCAGCCTGACATCTTACGAGGGTCAGCATATAGCAATTTCAATTTTGCTTACTGGTTAAGCTCAAAACCTAGAAGAGTCTTCAGATCGTGTGGGAATCTGAAGTACTCGATCCCTTTCTCTCTTTTAACAGCATAAACATTCAGATCTTCAAAATAGGCCCACGCTATAATTTTGCCTGACACCTTCTGATGCTTATTCACTTTATAGAGTTTAGTGTAGACATTTGACTTTGGAGCACTGCGCTGGGCTCTAATTTCTGCAAAACACGCTGCTCATTCAGCCTTTCTGATATTGACGTCGACGTCTGAGGCTTGGGCTTTGTCTTCCTTCTTTTCTAACTCTTGCTCCATCTTATCCAGAGTTTCAAAAGTATCACTAACAAGGGAGTCACCCAGATTGGGGCTACATTTCCCTCCTTTTCAGCATACTCTGGATAATGTTGAGTAGCGACATTTTCAATCTCAATTTCATGAACATCATTAAGCTCATCATCACTATCAATGTCCACTGTAGGAGCATCCTGGACGATCTTATCGGGATTCAGTCTAAACATCTCAGCAAGTTTCTTATCATTAAGTTCGTGGATTATTTCTCCTTCTTCAGGAGAGCAACTCACAGACCTCCTGACTATCCCCTGCAGATCAAGTATCATTGTGAGTTGAGACTTGATCTGATGAAGGGGAGAAATGTCATATTCATTTTGTTGAGATGGGTGATCTTCTTGATTTAAAACTTGTAACATATCAACCATTAGTCTATAATCAAAACAAAAACACATTAACAAAATATAAACATTATGTACATTAGTTTGATACAATATTCAAATACATATGATTTCAAATGACATAAACAACTATGCATTACTCTTGTCTTGTAGCATGTGTTCCTCTGCTGACGGGGCTGATGTAGAGACACCGTTGTCTTGAGCTCTCTTGGTCCTCCTTTCACTTGCTGATGTGGCACCCGTAATAGATTTACCTCCTTCTCCTTCATCATCATCATCACCTGCATCCATATCATCACCTCCCTCTGTATGTTCATCTTGATCATCACCATCATCATCTTCATTATCACTGTCATCATCATCACCATCATCTCCATCTCCTTCTCTAATATTTTATGACTCATCCTTTGATCCTTTGAGCCTTAACAAGATGGTCTTGTTAGTAGCCTCCAACTCCTCTATCCTTTTTGATGAATAGACATGTTGCTCCTGGAGTTGGGACATCTCTAGGCTTTGAGTAGCCATCTGCTGTGCCTGCTGCTCAATCAGCTGTGCCTACTGAGATATCTGCTGACATTATGCAGCAGTAAGCTCTACTTGTTGATGAATTTGGGCAGTCTTCTCGTCATCGGCAGCCAACAGCTTCAGCACCATACGGTCCAGTGCTGAGATCTGTTCCTCTACCCCACTAGGGGGTAGAGATGAGCCTGATGGAAATAAGGGATATGATGACGGTCCTACTGGATGGCTAGAGGTGGTGGTGGTGGCAGTGGTGAAGATTGGGGGTGGTATAGATGTGGGTGGTGGTGGATGAGCTGTAGTGGTGGTGGATAGGATGTGGGTAACTGGTGGAGTTGGTGTGGTAATGGTGTGTGAGGTAGTAGAGGTGGTGGCAGGTGGTGTGGTAGCAGAGATGGTGGTAGTAGTGGAAGGTGTGGTTGAGGTAATGGTTGTGGTGGTAGATGAGGTCAAGGTGAAGTTCAATCTCTTCCCCTTCTTGCCGTGGGGTTGTGCCATCCTCTTCTTCCTTGAGCCTCGAGGCACAGAGGCTCCCCCTTGGCTACTGGGCGGGTCCGAGACATATGTGGGATCTGGATCAGCAGCAGCATCCCCGGACTCCCTTGGGCGTCGACCAACCGCCCTCAAGCCCCATTCTGTGGCAACCACCAGCTGCCCACAGTCCTCGTGAGAGGCTCTTCATCACTCTCTACCTCCTCATCTGGAGGACAAAAGTCCTGGTGAAAGCTGGCAATGGTGGCATCACTAGGAGGTGGAGATGTAACATGAGTAGTGGGACCCCTAGTAGGAGTGGGTCTAGAGTCTCTGCCAGTGTCACCGTCATCGTCAGAGTCATCAGATGGTAGAGCAATTTGCTCAACATCAGAATCACTCTCTTCATGGCGCCATTTTCGCCTACCTGCACCACGTACTCAACCTTGGCCAGATGCCCAAAGAGTTTCTTCACATGGGGTTTAACTTGCTTCCCCCTGTAGACCTTCATGCGGCTAAGGTTGTATTATCCATTACCTCTAACGACACCGTATCTTGGCTCTTCTGAGGTAGAGAGGGCAGCTTCTCATCAATGATCATTTGGAGAAACCTAGGGTACATGCAAAAACCCTCTTTACCTTTAGCCTCCAGATTCTCTATCAGGTAAGAGAATATCATACTCGAGAAGCTAAAAGGGTGGTTCAGCACTAGTGCCTATGAATCTGGTCTGAAAGATCATCAAACCCATCCCTTCTCAAAGCCAGGCACTTAAGGATGACATGTGCTAAGTACTTGTACTGGGACAGAGATTGCTCTTGTGGAGCACACCTGCATTAATATCCCCAGCGTACATCCTTAGGAAGCACCCTCTCACTGTCAGAGGGTGAAGTCTGGTCGGGTGATCAGCATCATCACCCAAAGCAAGTACATGTCATATATCCTCAGCGGTCACCTCGATCGCCTTACCCAAAATCGTACTGCGGATGCTGTAGGGCTCATGTGTACGATCAACCGAAGCCCCCTCCCAAAAAGCCTGTTGAATAGACCTATAGGAAGTGCATGGTGTGGATATAGACCTGTAGATCCTGGATATCTTAAGGAATGCAATAATCCCCGCAAACTCGGCACCATTCCGAGTAGTGGCATCTAAATGAGCACATATGTTGTGCTTGGGGTTGATGGACCACCTGTCAGCCATAGATGTGTAATACAAAGCACATAGATGTTAGATCACCACACAACAATCATCAATTCAGATTAACCTGGTTGAACTCAGTCTAGTTCAATCATGCGATTGAAACATGCGACTGTGTTCAGTCGGTTGACCTAGCATGCGACTGGGTTCAATCGGGTGACTAAGCAGGCGACTGAGTTCAATCGGGTGACTAAGCTTGCGATTGGTTCAGTCGGTTGACTGAGCTCATTCGTGTTATCCATTCGGCCGATTGAGTCATTCGTCCAGCTCAGTCACGTGATTGGATTTCATCCGGGTGTCCAGTCGCATGACACACTATTCGTTCAGCTAAGATTCAAATTTGGAAAAAATCTTGAAATTAGACGTTGTGTTTTGGTTCCTTAGACTCGTAATCATTATTCTAATAACCTAATAACCTTGATTTTAACATTTTACGTAGTTTAGTTAGGTTATTTGTCCTTCTCAGTTTCGGTTCTTGTAAGGGCCGAAAATCACAAATTAGGATTCAAAACACATGAACTTCGATTAGATAACACCACATTGTACCTGTATAACAACTAAAGATCGTCAGTATATTGAAATAATGTGAGAAAATTGGTCAGTAAAAATTTTGGCAGAGTAACGATACAGTATGCGATTTTAGGGCGATTAGGGGTGATGAGTTTATGCGATCGACTATAGACCTATTTATACTGAAACTAATTTCAATCGGGAGACTGGACCCATTCACTCGGTTCATTCGAGCGATTGGACCTCAGTCATGCAATCGGTTCAGTCGATCACATTCAATCAGCCGACTAGATTTCAATCGGGCAACTGACTCATTCGCACAGCTCCATTTGGTCGACTGGCTCAATCTGATATGCTATTCGGGTGAATGGTTCATACTCATGCTCCATTTGATTATCTAGGGCATAAGTATGGTCCATTCATACGGTTGGTCCATACTCATGGTCTAGTCATGCGAATGGATCTTACTCATGATTTTGACTTTATGACCATTCCACACGTAATCCCTTTTAACTTTTGATTACCCGTTATGAGCATTCGATCATCTCAGACATGATCATTTTAACTTGGAAAACTTTTGATCAGCTCAGATTTGATCCTTTTAAACAATTTGTCACCTCAGACGTGACTCATTTTACATTTGAAAAACACGTGTGGTCACCTCAGACATGACAATTTATGTTGACTAAATCCCCGATTGAGTTCCATGGCATAGTCCGATGTTTAACAAACTAAATTGATGAAATTTAAACAAAATAAAAGAACTAAAACTAAAGTACTAAACTAACCTTGTTTTTGTGGTTTAGAGTGAGGTGTAAATCCTAAGATGGAAATCTAATAGGTTCATTTTCTGAAAAGGCAGCTTCAATTCATTTTGACCACAAATGGACTGATTCAATTTGGAATCATACAGGTAAGTCAAATCATTCAGGACATGTTATCAAAACCTTTTGATGCTCTGTTCTTGTTTTTCATCTAGAGTCGTTAGCAAGTTTAGGAAATCATACTAGTACTATTAGATCCCCATATTGATTTGGACTTTCAAGAATTGTAGCCACGATGATTGTCAGTATGCTTGTCCTCTTAAATCCTGATAGGATCAATTGAGCTAATCTATGATGATATATGAACACAATTAAAAGAAAACACATACAAAGTAATCGAATTCAAACAAGATATTAACAAAATGCACAGTTTCATTAATATCAAGTAAAGACAATTACAAGTAATGAGCAGTAGTTCGTTCACTCTCTTACCTAAAAACTCTTACTAACTAATAGTCTAAGCTATTTATAATGAAACACAAAGGAACTAACAATTACAAAAATAGTCCCTATACTATTACAAATCTCAAAAAGACACATAAAGACAACATGTTAATCTTTCTAGAGTCCTAACAATACTCCCCCTAAGATTTACATGGTCTTCGGTCTTCAAAATCTTCAATCCTTTCTTCTTTCTTTATCTCCTTTAGCTTTATCTTTAGCTTCAATCTTCTATCTTCAATCTTTTTCACTCAAAGAAGTCTTCTCGTTCTTCTTTTATCTTGAACATTGGTTTTTTTGTACATCTCTTGTTCTTTCAAAGCATTTACAATAGCAGACTTGAATTTGCTTGCAAGAATGCCTTGTTCTGGTTTAGCTTCATTTGTCTTTATCTCGATCTTGTTCATTCTTTCCAACGTGTCTTTTGATAAGTGAGTGATTTCAATGTTTGCATATAACTCAATAGGGTTTGGACTTTCCTTTGAGTATACTTCTAAGACACGTTTCCTTGAGATTCTCATAAATTCAATATCCTTGATATCTTTCTTCACAATGTTTGCATAAGCAAGAGCTTTTCTGCATGATATTCTTTCCATAGCTGCACTCATCACATTGATTATGGAAATGAAATATTTCTTGTCCTGCTCTGCAACATCAGGAGATACATTCTCAAACTTTTGTATAGACATAATGAAATATAACTTGGATGTAACAGTTTGAGTTCGAAAGCACCAAAAAGAGTAATCATGTCTTCATTGTTCAAGATTTCTCCAATTTAAGTTCAAACGTCTCAGTGTTATAAAACCACTAAAGAATTGGTTTTGATTTCTGGTTACCTTCAATCACTTTCAAACCAGGAGTTGTTACCTTTTCAAAGTATTTATCATAAAATTCAATCATAAAGTGTTCATCTTCAGATTGCACTCCTTTGAGCCTTTTGTTTTTCTTTAGAGTAGTAAAGTACTCTTTATCTTCTTGATCGCATCTAGTTTGAAGAAAATTACTTGATCGATCCATACCTTTTCTCAGTAATTCTACCATCATTTTACCACGTTTGGAATCTATTGGATTGATCAGAGGTAATCTATTCAACTCCTTCAAATCTTGCATGGAAGCTTAATCACAGATTGCATTTACTCTTTTTATCAAGAAAGCATCAAAGATCTCATCATACTTCCATGCAATTATTTTTACTTGATTTGTAAAATCTGGAGCAATCATAGCATTCAACAATTCAGCAACTGATTGTCCTTTCTGCAGTACGTTTCTCACTAATTCACCTGTGGATCTAGCATTATCAAAAATCTGAATTTGCTCAGATGATGCTTTGTAAGCTTGCTTTTTTGTACTTGAAAACATTTTAATCAATTCTTTTCTACTGTCATAAGCATCTGACTTTATTGCCATTTGGATCAATTGGAGCGATTGACTCTGCTGCAATACACTTCTCATATTCATCAGTAATCTGAGAAACTGTCAATCCATCCAAAAATACTCTATTATACTTCATCCTCACAAGATAATTATATCTTTCTTCAAAATCTTGTGGTACTTCTTCTTGATCTTGAAATTGTTCTTGTGAAGAGAAATTAGCTACAAATTGTGCTTCATCAATATCTTAATCATTCAAAACTTCATCATACCAATCATCATTGTACATTTCTTCAATATCTATCAAAGCCTCAATTTGTTCATGAGTGATTTGCTCTTCAACATTTTCTTCAATTCTTTGAACTTTCGAAACTGACTCAGATAAAGTTGTATCTTCATATATCATCAAGTTTTCTTTTTCCTTTATCCATTACAAGATTTTCTTCAATAACATTCATTTCAGCACTAATCATTTGTTCAGGTGATATGGGCTTTTGTACTTCTTTTGACTTTAACAACTCTTCTTTTAGTTTCTCATTTTCCTCTGTCTGTTTCTTGAATTTTTGTTCAAGTATATCATAATCTTTTATCACCACTTCAAAATTCTTTATCACATCTTCTTTATCTTTTACATACATCACAATTTTTTCATCTTTCTTGACATTTTCTTCTTTTAGCTTTGCATTTTCACCTTGTAGCCTTTTAATCTCAGATTCAAGAGATATATTCATCTCTTTCAGTTTTTCATTTTCAACCTTTAATCTTCAATTTTCTTTTCTTTAACTACATTCTCTTCTTTCAACTTTTCTACCTCATCAACATCCACCATTTCTTCTGTTTGTACAGAAATATTTTCAGTTGTACTTATAACAATTTCTACAAATCTTCATTTTGCTCAGCTTGAAATACTGGTTCATATAACACGTCATGCATAAAATTAAAATCAAATGTTTGATTTTGTGAACCTTCTTCATGTACTCCAAGATCAGATTCATCTTCTTGAACTTCATTAACAATATTATCAAGACTATCATTAGCAACAGTTTCTTCAGCTATGTTTTGAACTTCATTTACATGTTCATCTTCATTCATTTCTTCAATGGATTCTTGATGTGCCTCAGCTGCACCATCATTATCATCATCATCTTCATCTGTTGATGAGCTTTCAGAATCTTCATCATCATTATCTTCATTATCATCATCAATCATAACTTCAACAACATCCTCAATGAGATCATTAGGATCTATCGGTTCATCTTCTCATAAATGGAAGTGTTGTTCGTTTATATCAACTTCACCATTAGATACATTCCTTATATAATCAAATAGAGGAATGTTTTGAGCACCGGTGATCATTGATAGTCTTTTATATACAGATTCAGACATATGCTCCAATTGTAATTTTTCACCTTCAACTCTTTCAACATAAAGATCTGGATTTTCTTCATTTATGAGCATTTGAAGAAATCTAGGATACATTGAGTATTTATGTCTCCTTCCTCTTTCAAGATTGAAAATGAAACCAATCAACATCCATTTAGCCATATTGAATCTTCTATTTGTGGCTAATGCAATAATCAGAGATGCAATGCCTACAGGGAATGAGTCCCAACCAGCATTACGTTTAGACATGCATTGTTGAAAGATATAACATAATAATTTCCAATGCTTGTACACTCTTGCTTGAAAAAATTGTTTCTTTGGAATATGATCTGGATGACCATTTGTATAAACACTTCTCTACATTCATTGAATGTATACTCAGATAAATCTTCCGGGTCATTTTCTCCAAGTCTGAGAGCAGTTCTGATTGCTTGTTTTGAGACTTCAAGCATTCTGTATAATCTCTTTCAACTTCAGCAGTTCTCCGGAATTTCTTAATCACTCTTTTATTAATCATTGGTCGTGCACACATTGCATAAACATATTTATTTCTCAACAAAAATCGTATCATTTCTTCATAATGCACTGCTTCTCTACTTTCTTCATCTAGAAATGCAGCAACATTATGTTTTGGTTCGAAGTTTAAAGTTGCCATCTGCAAAATAAAATAAAAATATTAGAACATTGAAAGATTGAAGAATTTATGTTTTGGAAATTAAATTCAACTTTGAATTGTGATTTTTTATTTTTGTTTTACTTGTGAATTTAAGTTTGTGACATACTTGAATTATTTATTTTGAATTTAACATTTATTCATTTTCATTTATGAGTTTTTCTACTTTTTATTAAAAAAAATATTAATTTTATTTTTTTTCAAAAAAGTATTCACATGTCTGTTCATCATCTTCTTCTTCCTTCGAAGAAATTCGACCGAGGATTTTCTTATCAACATCATTCTTATGTTATACACAATCAATATATCAAATCACTCAGAATTTGATATACATCAACAATCTATGATCAATTTTATATGATGTTAAGATTTGATTTTTTTAACTTTGAATGTCATAGGGTTCGAACACCCAAATAGCAGTCGAACGCCTATGAGAATCATCAAGATTTAATCAAAATTCACTAATTTGAATCACAAACTTACGTTAACTAACTCAAATACTATCTAACAATCAACAGTTCTAAACACTGATTATCTGCTTGATTGATGAAAACTGAGTGTCGATATTTGAGTGACTTTGTTTTTCAGTGGAATTTTTAAGTGTGAATGAGAAAACAAGTGTAAGTGTTCTATTTATATTAAATGAAATTTTAGACGCATTAGCATTGTTTGTGCGTATGAAACCCTAAAATTCAAAATTAATGAGACGCATGAACACTGTTTGGTCGTATGGACTTAGGCGCATGAGTTTTGTTTGGCCGCATGAGCACTGTACAGACGCATAAGCACTGTTTAGGCGCTTTTGCACTGTTTAGGCGCTTTTGCACTGTTTAGGCGCTTTTGCACTGTTTAGGCGCTTTTGCACTGTTTAGGCGCTTTTGCACTGTTAGGCGCTTTTGCACTGTTCAGCTGTCTGAAGTTCCTGAAATGTCTTATCTTTCAACACCAACACTGTGTACACGCATGACATTCAAAACGTCTAACACTTGTATAAAATCAAACTCATTCACTGTTTAGGCGTAGGGATTAATGAAACGCCCAAACACTTGGTTAAACTTTATGGACTTATTGCAACTGTTTAGGCGCATGGGAATATGAAAAACACCCAAACACTTGTATAAATTCCTGAAAGTTCACCATGCTCCTGTTTAGATGTATGAAGACTATTTAGATGCATGAGTTGACTTTGAGTTGACTTCATGTCTTACACTTGGTGTTTTTCACACTTCTTCACCTGATATTGTTTAAAAATATTAGTAATATTTCATACTAATATTTAAACATGTAAAGCATAAATTTGAATTTTTCCAAAATTTTCATTTTAGTCCCTCAAGTTTGAACTTTTTACATTTTTCACACAAATTAATTTTCAAAAAATTCAGTTTTTTTTTGAAGTTTAACTTTTGAAATTTTTCTTTCTTTTCTTTCCCTTCATTTTAGTCTCAAAACATAATCAAATCTCTATTTCTCAACTTTGAGAGAAGCATTTCCACTTGCAATTTTATATAGGTTCATATTATGATTTTCAAAAGTTTCATGATTCCACTTGCAATTTTATATTGGTTCATATATCATTTTCAAAAGTTTCATGATCACACTCACATAAACTTTGAACATATAGCATCATCCTTTCAATTCAACTTTCTTTGATTTTGTTTTTCTAAGAAAAACTCTTTCATTTATTAGTCCCCCTAAAAGTTTAAGTTGAAACAACTTATAAATTTCCTAAGGTAGCATAATAAGATCACACAACTCATTATGACATGCTGTCACACACATAAAACATGCATAAAATCAAAATGAAATCAGAATCAAAATGTTGGACCAAAAGAACCAATGAGCCAAGATCAGAAAATCTCTAAGTCCCACACGGTATCACAACAACTGCTGAAAGCCTCATCAGTAGT